>OZ001644.1:22189559-23389559 GCA_963924145.1 Pyrausta purpuralis | reverse complement strand
TGGCGATGGATACCGGCTATTTACTAACCCGCTGACACTGGGATTAGTAATCAGTGGATTAGAAACAAAAACAAGACTAGACAAGAGACGAATTTTATCAAAGTCAGGTAAGACTTATCCGACTGAATAAGTATATAATGACCAATTTTAAAATGTCATTTACAAAATGATTGCTGACAAATAGGTGACGTGTTCAAATCAGCCGTATTGTATTTTATTCGACGAATATTTCTTATCTGACGTTGGTAAATTCAGGCCTTCTGTTTCTTTCTTTAGTAAGATGATTTCAGATAGCAAATTATGTACTAAGTAATGACATATAGCCAATAATTTATAATGACAATAAATTTGTAAGAAGCAAAAAAATTACAAAACTACTAGGTACATATTATTTAGAAAGTAAAGGGAAAGATTGATCAAACATTTAAATGCGATACCTGGTTGGGTTTTCTTACTAAAAAGACTTTTGTCTTTAGACTTGTTATGTTATTTGACATTCATCGATCAAAAGACAGGTGTCTGAAGCAACATCAGGTGGGCCGTATGCCTGTTTGCAAACTTGATCTATAAAGCATTAGTGGCGCAATATCTAATAATACTAATTAGGTAATACTTAAAACAATTAGCTTTGTCTCTATAAGAGGCTCAGTAAGCGGCTATCGCCATTTCAAGGTTTTGTAGCCAATCGGGCAACTTTTATTATATACCAGTATTTTAAGATGGACTTAACCCATTTTGACGTCTGGTTTAGACTTTTATAATAATGATTTGAATATTCACCCACGGCTTTTAGATTAAAATGGAAAGTGATGTCACCGCATCGGTTTTGTTTGGTTCGTTAACAATGCTTGTTTTGATACGACTTTAGATAGCATCGCGAAAGAGAGTGTGTAGGTATGACAAAAGGACCTTTGTAAGGGATATTTTAAATAAAAATAATATGGTGTCGCGGTTAGGCCTAGTACACACATACATGTTAAATAGGATCTATCTTTTTATAAATATTGGACACCAATCACATACATTGCTCTGATCCCAAAGTAAGTAGCTAATGCACTTGTGTTATGGAAATTAGTCATGAAGGTGCTACCACAACAACCAGACCCGAGACAATATAGAACATTGGATTTCTATATTGACCTTACTGGGAATCGAACCCGAGACCTCGGAGCGCCAACGCCTTGAAACCAGCGTGCTTAGCCAATACACCACGGAGGTCGCTAAAAGACTTTCTAATGTCCTTGGGAACTTTAGTGAAATGGACTAAGGTACGTTAAATTCTCAGTCAAAGAACATGGAATTTCTGATGTGGTTCGATTCTGATTTCTTAATTCAGAACTATTTATTCACAATTCTTTTATACAATTCTCAATGGTATTTTCAGAATGTAAGTATTAAACTAACATACATTTTTGAAAATGAATGGCGATGAAAAATAAAGAACCTAGTTAACAAAAAGTACCTGTGCATTTTTTTCATTAAAGAGTCCAGTGCCAGTCGATCGATCGAAGACGTAGAAGTGGTCGCGTGTAGCCGCATCCTTAGTAAATTTTGTTTCTATGCAAATGTGTATCTCGTGCTAGCGACAGGTGACGCGCGGCACCCTTAATTGTTTTTTGTAATAATATTCAAATATTATGACGTTTTTTTCTTTGGAAGTTTTTGTGAGGCTGGCGCGGGGCGGACCAGGTGGTCTCGAAAAAACAGCTTTTTTCATTGTAACAGCTTGCGGGGCTAATGTAATCGCACGCACTGTGGTGATACTGAAATCGACAATAGTGATATTTGAAGCTCTTTTTGTTTCACTTTTTGAATAATTATTACCCAATAGTATACTACATAGTGATAAGGCAGCACTTGTCGTTGTTATAATGCTAGTCCTTTAAAAATAAGCGAAGTCTATTACTTTAATGGCCAATTCTCAAAAACATTAATTTCATGAAACCAATTACTGCGAAATACAAATTTCTTGCAAATGAATTAAAAACAACGCAAAGTCATTTTCATGAAGCAATGATTTATTGCAGTAAGTAGGAAATATAAGTTCTTGCGACCGCAATGACGTACGTAAGCTACACGGGCCGAATGTGACGTAGCTTGTGATGCGACATACAGCAAACAAAACAATTATGTTTATTTAATTCATTCATGAGAACGGCAATCGTGCTATTTACCTTATTGTTGCATTGACGATATTTCTTATCAATGACTGAAAGCGTATTGCAGGAAAAGATATGTTGTTTTTATTTTGTCAATCCATCCTTGTATTCAGTAAGGACTACAGATACGTGTGACCTCATGTCGTGTCGCGAGTGTTTTCTTCTTTTTAATAAGTAGATAAATATATAAGGACTACAGATACGTGTGACCTCATGTCGTGTCGCGAGTGTTTTCTTCTTTTTAATAAGTAGATAAATATAATACACCAATCGTCGTGGTTTCGTAATAATTAATTTTCTTCCTTGTATCAAGAATACAGACAACGATTATGACGGGGACTTCTCCCAGATATAACCTAAATACATATAAACGTCCATGACTTAGGTACAAATGTTCGTGCTCATCACATAAACATTTGCCTCTTGCGGGATTCAAACCCGCGACGACCGGCATCAAGAGTGCTAACCAATATACCAAACGCGTCCATTTTAATATTGTAATAGTTATCTAATGGCGAAATGGATGTCAAAAGGTTTTCTATTGTGCTAGAAATAGGTAATATTACCAAGAGGCATCAGAAAACCAAAAGAGTTATTTAATACCTGAATGTCGTCTATTATTTAAGTTGGTGGTATTGAAAAGTTCTCGGATGAATTTTAGATATGAGTTTTGACGTTTATTTGTAGTTACTAAAATTATTTTAATTTTAATATTGCTTTACCAAATAGGTTTCAAAACTCGTCAATAAAACATCATCAACAAGTCGCAAAATGATCACACGTTATTTATTTTAAATTACCGATGAGTGCCCAGAAAGTACCTGAAATAAAGATGTCAAGAGATCGTCGCACAGCTGTCGTGTAATCAAAAGCTAATGCACTGAGCTTTTGATGCTCGGTCATGTGCGAGACGATAAGTAACGGTATATAGGACATTATTTGAACTGATTTGAACCTACTTGCTCTTTGTATTGGATTCGGAAGTATTTTTTACTTTTTTGGACTTCTGCTTTGGCAAAACTCCATAAGACAATTAAACACATTCACATCAATGCTATCTTCACTTTGGAATCGTTTGATAAGCTACCGCAGAATCAAAGCGTTTCGTAGTCCAACAAGGAACCCTTATAGTTTCGCCATGTCCGTCTGTCCGCAGTTCACCACAGAGACCTGAGTTGCTAGAAAACTGAAATTGGCATAGTGTATTCTGATCTCCCCGCCGAAGCGGGAAAAAAAATGAGATTTTTTATTTGTGGTATCTCATATAAGTAACGTGGGGATGTTTTTTTTCTCATTTGCCAAACCGATCGTGTAGGGTATAGTTTTAAAATAATTTGGAGTTTGCTTATATTTTTTTTAATAAAGTGGCCTGTTTCTGTAACATTAAGTTTTAAAAGATTTTTTTGTAAGAGTCCAATGTCCCTATATACCTTCTAGAGTGTTTCATAGTTTTCAATAGAATAAGATTAAGTACTGGTGGTGTCAAATGAAAAGTCCGAATCAAATAATAGCATTATGGAGGTTTATAATTTAATGTACATCAAGGATTGCTTATTCCAACAGAAGCAGCGTGTGGCTCACAATAAAACCTATTCAATTTCGTGATTCCGCTTTTAAATGACCGTTATCGTATGTACGGTTTATTCATGAAAAAGTTAACCCAGCCACGTGCGTCAGCCTTGTGTGTCGGGGGTTCCGCAATACTTTAAACATATTGCTGTTATGTATTCTTAAATTATTTAGCAAGAAACCAAATATTAATAATAATATAATATCCTTTGGACATTCCCACACATCGCCATCTAGTCCCAAAGTAAGCTACTCAAAGCTTGTGTTATGGGTGCCAGACAACGGATATAATACTTAAATACTTTTTGTTTGTAAATACATACATGATATTCATAGAAATCACCCAGACCAATACAAACAGACATGTTCATGCACACAAATGTTTGTACTGTGCGGGGATCGAACCCGCAACCCGCTGCGTAGTAGGCGATGTCTCGACCACTACACCAGACGGGACGTCAAATGGCAGCAGCCAAAGCTGGTAATAGGGTAATATGGTAACCTTATGGTTAATATGTATACTGTCAAGTTCTAACCTACTTCAATAAAAGACAGTGGGTATGTACGGCGCATATTTTTTTCATGTCTCGACACTTGCAGACGAAATTGATTTTTAAGCGCTCTTAAATTTTAGAGGTTGCGCCAGAGACCGTTTCACATTGTTTGAATTTTGAACCAATCAGCGCAGTAATTACATGGTTCCTCGGCCAAACCCTTCTGACAGGCCTCGATCGTGTGCGCGTAGCGTGCAGCGCTGCGCAAGCGCACCTGCACCTGCCGCCATTAGCGCTGCGCTATTAGCGTGGTAGTCGAGGAAACACCGAATTATCGCGAGAGGCATAGACCGGGGAAAGATATAGAATACACATTCACATACTTAATGTATAAACCGGCATATTCTGCGAGGAGCATACAATGTGAAAAGTCCTAGATGTCAATCTATTCGATGGAATGTACATAAATAAAATGCGTTTACTAACTAGACTTCTTCTAACTTCTTTTCCAGTGAAGTGTGTGTCAATTATTCTATTATAGCGCAACCTTTTACAAAAGCTCTCATAAAATACATCAACAACAAATAGTGTTTGTATGTCTCTATATGTTTTCAATTTTATCTTTCTTATTATACGAGTATTATGTTGTTTTGTTGCTTGACAGTATTTTTGACTGACAGTTGCTATTAATTCATACTATTTCTATATGTGAGAACCTGTAAGAGGTTTATGAGTAAACCATACAATCTCATATCATCTGTTTAAACACCCTGGATTTCTTGTAATAAAAAAAATATGTCTCCATACGTTCAAAAGTCTGTGGCAATACCCTAAATGAAGTCTGCAAGTCATTCTTGTTTGGTGGCTTTACACTGGATTTTAAAGCAACGTATCTGAAGCTCGCACGCGAGAAGCTAAGCCAGAATTTAAGATAGTATAAGACCGTTACATAGAGTTGAATTTTTTAATGCTTTTCCTTCAAGGTCACTGTAAAAATAGTTCTGAAGTCCATAGTCTACTATGTCATAGAAACATAGAGCCAGCCTGATATCGTCATAGACTATACTTATGGCTACAACAGGCTGACTTCGTGATAAGTGGAGACAATTCAATCTTCGCTAAAGTAATCCCTTGGTACAGAAGAATAAAAAAAATATTCACTTAATAACACAATGCAAGAAAATCCCAGCGATAATGTCTGTTTACCCTTTCGAGGGTCCACCTTAGGATCTGAACGTGGACCGATGTTTATCTCCTAATTGGGGGTCTCGCGTGAATCCTTCTGGGGGTGGGGGGTCCGGAGGGGGGCACGTATAAGTGTGAGGACAATGGCGCCCCCCGCGGTATTGTGCGTGGACGCAATGTTTCCCAAACTTTTGGGGCTTTCACCCTAAAAAACAAATGAACAATTAACATCATTTTTTTTAACGTTTATGAAATTGTTTTCTTCTCCTATAAGAAATATCTAATCTATCGTTTCAAGAGGGAGCTTTTCTACGAATTACTAAAAAAATGCTTAAAACTGAATGGCTAACATTCTCCTTTTCCCTGGGTCTTTGTTTTCAATACTGAAAGCCTGCTTATAAAATATTATAACAAAATTCACAATCTCGAAAAGTGACAATAATTATTGTTGTCACTTTTTAAGACTGTGAAAATTGACCTCGGAAGCATTCAGGAGTGAGCCCACTTTGCGAGACTGAAAATTCCCTTCAGTGGCCTTCAGATTGTGAAAACCCTCATTAAGATTGGGGACCAGTGGTAATGTATGCGCAGGCGGCGCGTCGCCGACAGCCCGCGCCGCACGGGCCGACGCCACAACACAAACATTTCAACGCATCTAATTTATCGTCGTGTCGCACTGCGCCGCGCACGCAAAAAATATTCGGTTAAGGGCTCGTGCTTTCGGCGATTATTTTATTAAAAACATTAAAAAATATTTTATTTAAATAATATCGTCACTCCACTGTAGGACGCAAGTAATAGTCAAATAAAATCTTCCATACGCTATTGTAATAAAATAATATCAAAGATTTTTCTACATGCAACTTTTTTACTAATAAATTAATTGATAATAAAGTACCAAAAATTTTTTGACTCAACAGATTTTGCAGCGATTTTCAGTGAAGTATTTGTTACATTCATTCATTTCATCAATTGGTTTTAGTTACTATTTTGACCAACTCTTAAAACTTCTGTTACTACTAAACTAATTTAATTCTGATTCAACAGTGACCGAATACGAGTAGTTTGTTCCAAGCGCCACCGTCTATATAAGATTGAGAGATCAAGCCATTGCTGAATGAAGTGGATGTAAAAGCTCTACAAAATCGTTTCAATTTACGCTCGCCAATAAGGTTTTATTTTATTAAAAACAATAATAATATTTCATTTAAATAATATTGTCACTCCACAGTAGAACGCAAGTAATGATCAAATAAAATCTACCATCTGCTACTATAGTAAAATAATATCGAAGATTTTTCTACAACTAACTTATTACGTTACTAATAAATTATTTAATAATAAAGTACCAAAAAATCTTGGCTTAAGGACCTATGTCCCTTAGATGGGGCAGATGGCGTTCACAACAGTCCTCAATCGCGTTCAGTCTTGAGCTACGCGTTTGATCTCGCTCCAGGTCTTGCCGGTTTTCTTCGCCTCGCTCGACCACTACAGTGCGTCGCCAAGTTTGTTTGGGGCTATCACGTTTGCGTTTCCCTTCGGCGCTCCAATCCAGAGCACCTTTGGAGCATCCGGAGTCCCTTCGGAGAGTGTGACCAATCCAATTCCACTTGCGAAAGAGGTTCTTGGTTTGATCTGTACGAGTATGCTTGTATCTATTTATATTTGTTTGTCCGCGATTTTGTCATGTTTGGCTCAACTGATTTTGATGCTATTTTCAGTGAACTATTTGTTACATTCATTCATTTCAATTATTGGTTTTAGTTACTATTATAACCGACTCTTAAAACTTCTGTAGCTACTAAACTTAATTATATTCTGATTCAACAGTGACGTAATATGAGTAGTTTGTCCCAAGCGCCACCGTCTGTATTAGATTGAGAGATTAAGCCATTGCTGAATGAAGTGGTTGTAAAAGCTCTACAAAATCGTTTCAATTTACGCTCGCCAATAAAACCCGTCACCTCGACACACGCGGTCGGTCGCGTGCGATGAAATGGCACCTTAAACGAAATTGAATATAAGCTCTTCGAGGATGACTCAGTCGCCGAGCCGATCCTGAATATTATAATATGTAAACTAGTTGCTGTCGGGACCCGTGTTATGCGCCATACAATTAGTGACATTTATTAGAACAACGATTGTATGGGACGAAAAAAGGTATGATTTTAACACGTAGTTTAAAAATATCAAAGTCATTCAGAATATTAAATGAGCGCGTCGAGTATCAACACTCGTCATTTATTTTTCTTTAACCATGTCTATGGTAATGTGCTTCAATCGCAATCAAGTCGTTTTAAT
Source organism: Pyrausta purpuralis (assembly GCA_963924145.1). NCBI lineage: Eukaryota > Metazoa > Arthropoda > Insecta > Lepidoptera > Crambidae > Pyrausta > Pyrausta purpuralis. The sequence goes on along the minus strand of OZ001644.1, from coordinate 23,381,851 downwards.
AACAACGGCGTTGTGTATGCTGAATTAACATAATATCTTTATTTAAGCCCTTGTCTGCATAATTAATCCATTAGTAACAAGATAATTCACTCTCACGAGTAGGCTTGAGCAAGGATGTGGAATAAATGAATTGTTATTCAGTAAGCTTTTACTCATTGCCCCTTTTGTAGTAAAAGTTCCTGATAATTACAGTGAGAACAACTTTAAGAAAGTCAATTAATCAAACAAAGTGTGTGAGTCTCTCTCACATCTCTCTGCATGACCTAAAGGTTTGACTGACAAAGAATGCTTTATTAAGTCCACCTTTGTACACCATGATTTGTGCAATAAAGTCTTCAAATAAATAAAATTAGATAAGATTAGCAGTATGATTCTTTAAAACGATGTTCGAAATTACGTCATCGCTCATTTGGGTATCATACATACATAATTAAAATAAGTACTATGCGTGAATGTGAAGTTAACGATACCTTTAATAGCCATTTCCAGTATCTACCAAACTCAACTGATTCCCAGACACATTCTGAATGTCCGTGGCATTTAGATAAAGCCATCCCAAATAAGTCACACAATGAAATTGCTATCTCTTGAAACATTACTCAAATGTTCTAATACATTGTGGGCTACAAAGGCGAATGGATGGCGAGTTTACGCGGCGCACTTGTATTATTTCCTGCACCCCGGCCACCCAGTTGATGCACCTTCTGCTCCTCAATTGGTAGCTGGCTAAAACTGCATTTGCATAGGCTGCTCGATGGCTGCTGAGATAGCGGCCAAAGAGGTTTGCGTCTTTGCTTGGTATTAAAATTTGGATGCGGTACCTAATATAAGTACTATCTATTTGATTATGTCTAATTTTACTTTATAAGATTTATGGTGAATTAAAATAGAAAGGAAAAACTGAAGAGAAAATGCTTTCAAGATTGTAAATAGCTATGAGAATTTTTATGCCATTCATCGCTCCTATACGGATGTTATTACACGTATAACTCTATTGGCAGCAAAATGTTACTTAGCGCATTGAATTCTTGTTTCGATTGTATCTTGCTTAGGTCTATCTTGTAAGTCAGTAAATCTTACACAAAAAAAGGTGACTTTTTTGAGGATAATCGGAATATATTAGGCATTTCTATTTTGACGACCCGTCTGGTGTTGTGGTCGAGAAATCGCCTACTACGCAGCGGGTTGCGGGTTCGATCCCCGCACAATACAAACATTTGTGTGCATGAACATGTCTGTTTGTATTGGTCTGGGTGTTTTCTATGTATATCATGTATGTATTTACAAACAAAAAGTATTCAAGTATTATATCCGTTGTCTGGCACCCATAACACAAGCTTTGAGTAGCTTACTTTGGGACTAGATGGCGATGTGTGGGAATGTCCAAAGGATATTTATTTATTTCTATATTCTTACTGCTTTGCCGGGCTTTCTCCGCACTCAGCTGCTTGATGGAGTTAGTGCATTCGATGCCGATTAAAAGGTAGATACTATAAGTTTCACTTCACTACTACCTAATATTTTAAATTTGACTTGTAAAAGGCAACTATGTCAGACAAGGAATCGAACCGTGTGTCTTACGCTATCCGGTCGCATGCCTATTACTACGCGGTCACCGATACATTGGCAAGTCTGTTGAGATTTGCAAGTGCTTTCTTTAAAGCGTAGGCTGCGTGACCTCATCGATTTTGACTGATTTTTCTCTTAATATTAAGTTATTTATAATATTTAGTTTGTATACAAAACACTTTCTGATATTTTCAAAGTGTGCTCACCTATCACCAAGTGCGCTCAGCAGACAGAGCCGCGGGCGCTCGGTGACAAATGCCGGTGCCACCCACCGCACGCACGACAACGCTCCAATAAATACTTACAATTTATACCTCCGCGGTTTTTTATTTACCGCTCAATCCGAATACTGCTGCTGATGGCTTAATCCCGAATTCTGACGTTATTCGTCCTATAGGTACTCTGAGAAGGAGGATTTGAATACCGCGGGCCACCTCTTTGACGACCTCCGTGGTCGATTGGCTAGCACGCTGGTTTCAAGCGTCGCCATCTCGCGAGGTTCCGGGTTCGTTTCCCGGTCGGGTCAATGTAGAAAACGACTTTTTCTATATTGTCGTACCACCACCGTTGTTTCTGATTTCCATAACACAAGTGCATTGGCTACTTACTTTGGGATAAGAGCAATGTATGTGATTGGTGTCCAATATTTATATAATTATTTTATATATTTTTATTTACCTCTACCTCTACCAAACTGTACTTCGTAGTTAGGACATCGATATGAACACAGCCCGTATTCAAAAAGATGACCGACCCTTACCAATAATAGGATACCAAACTGCATTTTCTTTACATTTTAGAAAATAAGTATCAATTTGTGGATTATAACAAAGTAGTCACCATCCTTAGATTTGTGTGTTTTACTTATGAATGATATGATAGCTAGATAGTTCAACGGAGTTGTCCAATATTTAAGAACATTAATTAGTTTACGAGCATAGATATGCTACCTAAGATTAGGTAGATCTTTTTATGTTTAGACCCGTCATGTCTTAAACTAATTGCAATGCAACGCGAAAGTTTAAAATCTTAGATATTTTTATGTGTTGGATCCAATCAATCGTTAATAAATAAAGATTATCAGATTTTAATTCACAGCTCTCAAAGTATCCATCGAGTTGTGCAAATAAAAGGGGTACATAATCTCGTGAAATCAATCGGAGGTCAAAGCTAATCCACTTAAAATTCTTTATACCAATAAAAAATTCGGGCAAATTCCGATGTAATGACTCTTATTCGACACTTAATTGGTCGGCTGGCGTAAATTAGAGGATCATATAAAATGTTTGAGACCCAGGACGGGTGCGGCGAAGACTCGACTTTGATATTCAGATAAGGTCGAACCGGCAAAAAACGATGGCTCTAATTTAATAAAATATGCATTAACGACGATAAACAAAGATTATTTTAAGCTTCGCCGTCCTAACAAATTATAATGATATTAAAACTAAAATTGTACAATGTGCAAATTGAAGTCCGTATTTCTTTGTTTGTCGAATATAGTAAACAATCTTGACATTCCTTTTTAACGAAATAATTGATTTTTAAATAAGTAAACACAAAACTTTAATCCTATCTAGATAATTAATCGGTAAACGGTAACCTATCTAGATAATTAATCGGTAAACACTGAGTTCTTTATAGATGGATAGTAAAATAGTTAATTCGCCGATATTATTATTAAAGTTATAAAAATGCTGTTTACAATATTGGACTTACTAAGAAAAAAGTTCTTTACTTTAAAATTGGTCAATTCACTGTATAACGTAATTACGCGAGTGGCGCGAAATAATCGCGCCAAGAATCTTAAAACTACAATTCTCCAACAAAAACATTTATTTTAGGACACAAACTTATCTAAACGGCTTTCTTATCTAGAGAAATAAATGGTTAAACTTTATTTTTAGCCAGCAATTCTTTAGGTTAGTTATGTGCTGTTGGAATCATTTGGATTTACTAAATTAATTTGGTCTAAATCTCATCTCGGAGCAAACATCGTGGCCCATTATTCCTGCATTCCAGGGCAGTAGAAATTATTTATTTTCGTTGGGCGTGAGTTACCGCAGACCCGCCCCTTCGTTACTATGTTAATCCTACGCGGCTTCCTACTGCAACCCGTTTTAATCTCGCGAGGGACACTCGGCCCATCGGAATCATTGCTCATGTTATTAATATGTCATAATTCTTTATGTCCATTCGAAGAATTTGGGGTGAAGTTGTGTTATGAGATCTTAGTGGAGTAGCATAGGTAAGTAGGCACCTATTTATTTTGTTAGACAAAACTAAGTGGTAAGTGTGTGGTTAAGGGATATTGGGTAAGTAAAACATCCATAATTAAACGTTTTATTTTCTATAAAACAACATTTTGCTTGATAAAATAGGTAGTTAAAGAAAATAGACTGAAATGTCGTCTAGCACCACTCTTTTTGTGACGTCTACCTACATACAATGTTCCACAAACTAAGGTATTTAGTATGTCGATAGTGCTCATATAAATCAAAATCAAATGTGCTTTATAAGTAGAAACAACAGACTGACAACATCAGTTGTGATTGTGCTGACAACCCCTTTCGGTGCGTGTAGTCTCAACAAAGGGCAAGTGGACGATGTAATAGGTTATTAAAAAGCGCATATTTCACGCGCGTTGATTTGTGGGCGCGCGACACGCCCCGCCATTAACATGCTAATGTCCATTCTGGAGCATCAGAATCGGAGCCCGGGACCGAGAGACCAATCCTATTCTGGGAGAAGATATTAGTTTTTTAATGATTTGTTGTACTTGTCACTCACGTTAAGAAGATATGTAAGAAAGCGCGATGGAACTGTAAATAAGGATATACGTATTAGAACATGAGCAGACCGCTGCGCCTGTAATAATACGAAGTCTCTACAAAGAAACTTATGAAAAATCAAAAATAGTAAAATACACGTTACGAATATAAATTAGCATTGGGATGTCTTACGAACTTGTCGAGTTGTTGGTTGTATCGAAGGCCTACTAGGCACCGACATTGAAAATATTTTATTAATTTCGTTAACTTAACTAGTGATACGGGCCGAAGATCCAATGCACGTCATCACGGGTGAGAACTGAAATTTTCACCCCTAGACCACAACATTAGAAAGCCTTACTAGATGCACCCTTTTACTCAAACAATTAAGGATAGTTTCGATTAGCTAGCGCCCTGTGTGGCCCGCGCGGGCGGCGTCACCGTAATGTATGCGCGCGCGCCGGGGAGGTCCCTTTGTCGTGGGAAGGCTATCTCGCGATCTACCCAACTACACTTTTTGACCGATATAATGTTTATTACGATTCTCTTACAATATAAAGTTGTATTTCAATAATATTGTTTTGGTGTGGGTGTGTTGTGTTGGTCTGTTTATACTATACACCACATTTCACACCGTATTATTATCATCAGAGTGATTATGAGTAATATTTCAATTTTCAGGGTAAACAATTAAGTGCAAGAGGTATGTAAGTCGTCAATAAAAGTTGCTCAATTAAAAGTCCAACCACGTGTACCAAAACAAGCAGAAGCCTAATAAAAACACGATTTCGATGCGATCATAGTGCCACGTGTTATGTTCAATGAACTTAAATATATTGATAGTAGCAGTGATTTACTGCAAACATAGAAATCCATTCTGTGCGCATGAGTGCGTCGTTGCTAGAAATTACGTAGACCGCGTGCTACGAGCTACGGCGTAGCGCCACAAAATGTTAGGTAGCACGTAGCGCGCGCGCTCGCGATCATCGCGCTACGAAAGTTTGCTGTTTTTTTGATTTCGTTGTGATTTTGCGTATTTATTTTGTATGTTTCACATAATGTGATAAGTAGGTTAATCATATACATACTTATTTACAATGTCAAATGTTCTCCATCGTTTTACCTACACGCAGATATTGTTTTCTGATATTGCGGTATATGATGACAATTGACGATATTAGCATAAACTTATTTTATGTTCTCTACCAAACAAATGACTTATATGGCGAATTCTTCTTAGATGTCCGCTTGTTTCATATAATCCCTCACCCGCTATTAAGCAGGTGAAGCCTCATTGTGTGCATTGGCACGCACTCGCCCGCTCTGTAATGACGCGGTGCGTATTTTAATTGGGCGCGATTAAATCTTAATAAATCGGTCGGTGTTCCCACACGCGTCCCTCAATTACGCCGGCCGAAGGCGCAATTTGGCGGTAGCCCCGGGCTAAACGCAAAAATTGCGATCGCTTTCAGCTGTGTGCGCCCTCGCGAAGTGCTCTGGTGTTATTCGGCTATCGTTCGACTTTAGAAGATCGATGAAGCAATAGACTTATCGATCGACTGTATTAAAATGTGCTTTAGGGGTAGTAATAGATAGCTCAGCTTTTGCAAAGCACGAGTGTTCTGTGAACATCGCTTAAGCAAAGTGCACTCCTGAATTTGTGTACAATGTAGCAATGACCATATGCATCTCCGTTAAAGTAATCTAAGTCTCTATCTTAAACGCAAAGTTATGTTAGAAAAGTCTGCTGAAGATAAGACGGAGTATCGGTCCTTAACTAATTTAGTTTTTGGCTCTATATTTCTTTAATTTGCACCTCATTGAAGTATTGAGAATACATCCCCTTGCAATATCGCGTGTCTTTCGGCGCGCGTCAAACTACCGGCCGCAGTGTTCTCCAAAATGAACTCTTCAATTACCAATCGTAAATTCCGATTCAATACGTTAATAATACGTACGAACGTTGTTAGCGTCCGGCGCCTTTCTGTTCCAAACGTCTTACATGTAAAGCTTTCCTGATAATTAATAGAGGTACGTAAATGCAGCATACAACGCGTGGCTTGTAATAGTAGCAAACATTTTTAACAATGATACTAAAGAGTATACTTCATGTTGACCTGTAGGCCTAACATGCACGCGTCGATACCGTTTATTGCGTCGATAAAATAATGTTATTTCCTAAAAAACATGTTTTCCTACATTGTTTTCACTTGTAAAGCAATGCAAGTTGCGTTTAAAAATAAATGAATTCATTAAATTATCAAAACCCTGTTAAATATGGTTAAAATGACGTTTGATTTTTTTAATAAATGATAAATTGGCGCGCATCTTAGGCCCGCTAGGAGCATATTGCGATCCCACTTAGGTACTCTATATAACAGAGTAACTGCCTCGGTGGCGCAGCGGTAAGAGGGTCGCACTTTAAAGCGACGGCTGCGCCAGAGTTCCCGGGTTCGTCAATCCCCGGGTCGGGTCAAAAATATGTTCTTGGGATTTATCTATCTAGAAATTATTAGGGCAGCCCGGAGTTTGGAATTTGGCGGTGTTTCACTCCCGTGTCTCGGAAAGCACGTTAAGCTGTTGGTCCTGCGCCTAATCTCTCTCTGGTCGTGTCAGATTGCTGTCGCATCGGGATATGAGAGTAAAAGAAGTAGAGGGTGCACCTGTGTTTGCATACACACTTGTGCACTATAATATATCCCGCGCAGTCGGTTAGTCGTTGTGACTAGCCACCTTAGTCGAAATCGGCTAGGGGGACTATTATTCTAGTATTATTATGGCTATATAAAATATTTTAAGAATATGAATCACTGATGATTTGACTGATGACCCTTACGAGGCTGAAATATGACTCTTTAACTCCTTAGCACTAATAGGGCAGTGCCTAGAAATAATACAAGGCATAACCTGATAATTAGCGTCGATATAAACACAGTTACGAGTAAGTTATGTTAACACGACATACTTTTCTGATTTATGTGATTTGGTTTCCACTATATACTTTATAGCTCGGTTTATAAAAAAAATAGATACATAAGAATTCAAGTTTTCTCCACTTCACTTTCCAAACCGTTCTTATTCCGACACAGATTTAAACGCTCTTTATTTAACCCTTTAAAGTTAAACGCATTCTATGAACCTGTCCGAGGCAGGCGGAGCTGTTACGGTAACACGGGCTAATTATGCGGCGGTGTATTTTTCGGCACAAGCCGGTGCCGAAACTAATTTATATTGGAATGTGATATACTGCGCGGGCGCAGCCTGCCCTGGGGCACGCGCGGCGGCGGTTTTAATCACTTCCACTAGGGCTGAGAGTTAAAATAGCCTTATTGATAACAAAATTCAAATCGTATTAAATTAATGCCCAATCCGTATTTCTATGTAATTTTATCCTTTTTTATATTAATCAAAAACAAATCTGAAAAAAAAACTACCTTAGTCTCTATTTTTTTCATCTCTTGATCTTATTTTCTAGTTCGGTTTAAACCTGAAGTGTTTTCCACAAAAAAAATAACATTTTTTGTTCGGAATCGGCCCTATAGATATAATGACTTAAAACGAGGTACCCTTATATATTTCTGTAAGAGATATTTTATAGCAAAAGATTGAAACTTATAAGTGCGTCAATCAGTTTTCTAGGTAATCCAAAGTCACTTTGGGTCTACAGATGTGTATACGTGAAAAATTTAAGAGAACCAAGTAAAATTACGAGGTACAAATTAGTTGACACCGACATATTGATTGACCTGCAAGAAAAATATAGAACTCCTTTTGTGTCACATCCAAATAATGAAAACATATCGTAAAAGGTTAAACATATGCTACCACATCGCAGCCCTACCATGATTCCGAGTTAACTGCTGTTAAAACACTACAGGAGCGGAGCGCAGGCGCCACCGCGCGGCGATCCCATTATAATAACCGATAACAGGGTTGCCATATTCCACATTCAATTTTGGACCCGGGAATATTTCGGAGGCGAGTCGGAGTGCTCGTAATTGAACTAATTACGAAAATAATCGTTTTGAGATGAAAAATACTCAAAAATTGACTTGTAACTTTATTATGAAATATGTAAGCATGCAGAATGTTAATTACATACTTAATTGAAAACCCGAAAGCATTTGCAGTTTTACACAAACGCAATGAAGTTAAAAAATACTGAGCTGAAAAAGCGGCTTCTCGGATTATAAATAGGTTTCAATCCATTTCATTGCCTTGCGGTGTGAAAAAAAACTTAAATCCTTTCCCACATCGTAACTGGTTCAAAGGACTTTTTTATTTAGTTGCCGCATACCGGATTTGTAACAACGTCCGATAGAGAGATCGATACAAACGTCTGAATCGATGAGAATCGATTTTGTGATTCCCGTGACACGTTTTTTGCGCGGCACGACGAGATAAAGTTATAGGCAGAGTAGAGCTACTATGAAGCAGTTAGTGACAGAACGTGCTTTGCCATGACATTAGAGAGGTAGTGTGGAGGAAAATTTCAAGTTAGCGTAATGATAATTATTATGATGAATGTATGACTAGGAGGTTGATACTCGGTAAAGCTATTATTTTACTTAACTTTTGTATCCCGAGTACTTACAACAAATTTTCCATTACTAAAGATGAAATAAGACATTATTTTCCTCTTGTCACCTCTGACTAAAGCGATGTTCCATGGGGCTGCTGCTTTAAAATAATACGCTTTTGCATTCGTCGTTTCTTCATTTACAGTTCATGTACAGTACTTCATCGATACAGTCGCAAAATGTCAACCTTTACACACTGTGCTACTTTAAGCATCAATACAGTCGCGATGCTAACGCGCTTTAGCATTGATACAGTCGCGATGCAGAAGCTGGAAATAGCAAAATTATAAACTGAATTTTGGCGACTGTATCGATACTAACGCGCGACTGCATCGATGCTAAATTAAATCTGTTCAAAGCGTGAGATGCGATGCTGAAGCGCGTTTTCAAAATGCGGGACTGCATCGATGCCAAAAGTCGCAGTGTGTAAGGGGTCTAACGAAATTGAAGCTGTAACGTTTTATGTACATACTAATGAAACTGCCTAGAAATTGCTTCGTGTCTAGCTTTTTTTTTCATACTTCTCATAAACATAAGTATTGTCTCTATATGACGTCAGCGGGTCACGGCGCGTCACGCTCGAGGTGTCGCTCGCAAGCGGCGCCCGCGCCGGTCGGTGCCGATTAGGTATTTCCCGATTACGCGACTTTTTTCCCCTCTGCGTCCACTCAACCGTGCCCGCTGCTCAGTCGGAAGTCGTAATTGTAACAAATGGTGCTGTGATCTACCTTTTACTCGTTTTTTAGGGCATTGATCGGTTAGGCTGGGAGCTTTGAGCTTTTTGTATTTATTTATGGAGTCCTGTACAAGCGTGGCTGGTTCAGTTATGGGTCGTTAACAGATGAGTTGCCTACTTATTTTTTTAATTAAAACTATACCATACATACACCATCATTATGAATAATTGTTTACCCTATTTTATAACTTAACAAAACAAAAGATCGTCTTTACTGTCTTGTGTTGTAAACTAGATATTTAAATAGCTTTTAAAGCAAGACCATGATAGTCAAGTAGGTACCTACCAAATACCAATATCAGATCCGCATTTTGGTATCATTTACTGTCAACTTCAGGCGAAAGATAAATATTGTAAATGCCGAAGTGTTCCACCATACACTGTATGCACATGCTTTAAATCGATTCATGTTATGGTGTTGCAGTATTAATGAGGCAGGATGACACGGAAGCCCATCTCAGAGAGGCGAGTTGTAGAATGCACTTTTCTGCACCTGCACACTTGTCCACACAAAAACCTCGTAGCGGGAACACGCGAATACTCACATGTCATATACCTCGGCGATCAAATTCCTTATTATTTACTGAAATAATTAAAACGTTTATCTTGATCTTGGAGAAGACAGGTGAGCCGAAACAGGTTAGAACAAAGATCGAATAATAAATGACAAGTCTGTATTCTGAAGTTTCATAATATTTAAGCAAATACATACTGTATTTGCTTTGCTTTACTGTATAAATAAAATAAACCTTTCAATAATTGGTTTCCAAGGTGCAGCTAATTGCGGTTTATCAATCACTCTCTTGAACGTATGAATATTAGTTAAACTTACTGTTTCAGAATGTACTGACAAGTTCTGGTTAGTGTTTTCTGTCCAAAACCTACTTGGTAACCTAAATGTTGGTTAGTGCTTATTTGTCCATGGTGAAACAGGTATTTATTGTAGTAAAGAAAAAAACTAAAGACTGCAACGTGCTCTCGGTTGTTATATTCGAACTAATTAGACACAGTTGACTGATTAGGAGCAGATTAATGTCTATCGACGGATAAGATAAGTGGTGATCTGTCAGCCGCAGCTTACTGCCAGTCGTTACAAAGTTACAGCTCAGTCGAGTCACGTAAATGCCGCGTCGGACTAAAGATTTTGAAACCACAACGACACCTCTATAGGCTAGTGGCAAAGTCAATTAGTTACGGTTTTAGGTTCTGGATTTGCTTGTAGACATTACAGATCTCCATCCGACCGCAGAAATCGAGAACGATTTGTCTAATATGTATTTTATTGTAATAAGTATTTTAGTTGTGCAGAATTGACCGATCACTGATGAAGAATAATTAGTTACGATCTTAATATATGAGAAACTTTACACAGCACATATAGCTTTATTTAAATACTAAATTGCGCAAATAATGTAGTACAAAGGTAAACATAATGCTAAAAGAGTAATCTACTTGTAAAACCCTTGGTATCATGCTTAATTTACAAGCATGCATGCTTTTAATCTTTTTTTGTTTTTGTGGTACACTTTTGAACTTTATAGGACGAATGATTTTGTTACTAGTTTTATCCGTCAAAAACCACGAATTTTATTTCGTAGAATGAGTTATAGCTTGCAGTTTACTAGACCGGACAGACTGAGCCAAACAAGTCTCCAATCTATAAAGGTAAGTGCGCCAATTGTAGTCCAGCCACAACCTCGTCGATCGTAACGGATCCAGCGAGCAGTCAGCCGGATAATCGCGCCGCTTCCGACTCGGAAACCGCAGGATTCCCGGCTCATTATCCGGTGGACATCCAGCTACCTCAATACAAGTAACTAGCTTATTGGCTTGGTTATTATGATACCAATAGACATAATTGGGCTATGCAGCCTATGTAGACGCTCACGGATCAAAAGCTCGCCGGCTGTCGCGCAAAAGTATAACAAAAGACTGTTGATAAACACATCCGTGAGGGAACAAAAACATTAGGACCGATAGTAGACATCGGAAAAAGAAGCAGAGTTTAGCGACTCTTCAATTAATCTAATATCTTATGAATGTAGCTTTTAAATTACATTACTAATTAAGTTACCAAATGTAGCCTTTTAATGGGTCAAACAATTAATTATGCTACATACCTAAACATGATAAAATGCTAATTAGCAATCACTAAACACTCTTAACATGTTAACATTATGGCAATCAAAATCACCTCAAAACGAAAAACTTTGTTAAAATCTGATAACGTTAACTGACTTTTAATAACGCGGCGTGTATTTAATCGATCGCTGAATCGATGGTTATTATCGATTGCGTATCGGTATCGATGTGTATCGGCTGTCGCACGAGCGGACGCGGCAGGTGCGCGCGCACCTGTGCCGTGCGCAGGCACAGCGATTGTTGCATTCCGTTGCGCTGGAGTTGAGGAGATGACTTTGAGATGGGGTGTTTTTTAAACTATGAATGAAGTGAATTACCAAAAGATAATATGTGGACATACTAGTATCTACCCTTACTATACCATAAACTTTATTCATTGATTTAAGTAAAGAAGCTTGATAACCACGCCGATTAAATATAATTTTGATGTGGTCAAGCCTAAAGCTACGCAGCCAAACGTCTAAATCGTTTTTATGTAAACAATCCAGAGGATATCATCATGGTTGCTATGTTGCTATGATCATGGTTGACTTTTTCGTTTTGTATAAACGAATATTACCTTGCTTAGCAGATTGATTTAATCGTAAAATGCAATTGCCTGCAACTTCATCAACTAATGATAAACCGAAATAGCCACTTGCTTCTTTGATTATCTGCATAATTAAAAACGGTTTACGTTTACAAGTAAACCAATTACGAGGATATCTTGTCTCTATTCTAATTCCAGTACATGTGCTCCGATTCAAAATTAACGATAAGCTTAGACATTCAATGCAAATGAGCATCACAGAGGCATCAATAAGGTGCTAAGTATATTGATGCCTTCCGTTAGACGTTCAGGCTTGCAAATCGCTGCATTTCAAGTTGCTTCGTGGAGATCGCATGTAGGGGAAACTGTTCATCACTAGTGTTTATTGTTGCCATGTGTGGTCATGGTTATAATTGAATTTCAAAGTAGCATGTGATGCCAATTTCCATAGGTATCTCTACATTTCTGGTAGTTCGTGTTACGAATATGTATAGGTAACTCGTATTTCACCAGTAAAATTCAAGCCTCGTATTTTGCGCACGTCAGGGTTATCAAACTACCCCACGAGTGTTAAAATGCCTAAACCGCCTATTAATGTCTCTGTCATCATCAAAGATATAAAATTTACATCAACAACAATTAGGTATGATTAAACCTAAGCAATTTTATATGGACCTAACTCATTATACGAGTAGTAAATAAATCTTAATCCATTTTACGCTACGTCTATGATGGCCCAAGAATTTTACAAGTTCACCATGAGGTTTTATGTATGTAAATTGTTTAGTGGCCAATAAGTACGCTAGGCTTCAAGGCGTTGCCGCTCAGAGGTCCCGGGTTCAATACCCATTCTGGTCAATGCAAAAATCTTAATTTTCTATATCGTCTGCGTTTTGTGTGTTGTGTACCACCGTTGTTTCTGGATTCACTAGCTCAAATGCATTAGCTACTTTACTGAATTTGGGATCAGAGCAATGAATGCGGAGTGTGCAATATTTATGGATATGACCAGAGAATTCTCACTATTTCAAGTTTCCAGCGAAGAGCTAAGATGAACGAGCGCGAGTCGGCAACACGGCAACAACGGACGGACGCGTCAGGGGCTCGTTGCATACCAAATAATGCATTTCCGACGCCCGTCAAATTAATTCCGACACCACGCACCGTCCGCTGGGACTGCTCTCCCTCAAAATGTTGTTGCAGTTTAACCCTTGCAATTTCGACGGGTCTGATGTGTCAAAGCCGTTACACTACGTACTTGGAAGTTTAGGACAGGATCCAACTATTACGGGAGACAAATCCTCTTGCTCATAAATTAATTAAAATAGATGGAGGAATGGATGGCTGAAGGCAGGCGAGCCTCGTTTGTAAATAATGGGTCAATGATTCTGTACTTCATAATATTTTTGGTCTTGCTAGGTTTTTATTATGCTTCAGCTTTCGAAACTGAACTTTTATATTAGCCATTAACATTGGGGAAAGATGTAAAAGTGGCTAGCACGCTGGGTTCAAGCGTCGCCATCTCGTGAGGTTCCGGGTTCGATTCCCGGTCGGGTCAATGTAGAAAACGATCTTTTCTATATTGTCTCGGGTCTGGGTGTTGTGGTACCACCGTTGTTTCCGATTTCCATAACACAAGTGCTTTAGCTACTTAGCTTCGGAGCAATGTGTGTGATGTTGACAAATATTTATTATTAAATACAAAAAAGTAGTTTTAAATTTACTATAATGGTTTTGTTAAATTTAAATCTTCATTTGAATTAGCAACTGTATTTTCTTTTACCACTGTTCTCATAAATTTTAGTACTTTCTCAGGTCTCGTGAGCCTTATTATCATTCCAGACTATCTATTTCCACGCCAGCTTTTACAGGTTAAACTAATCTTCTATCCTCCCCGACATTGTTACGTCGGACAGAGACAAAAGGCAGTAGCCAGTACTAACACTGTCCGCTCCGGATCGTAAATTTCGAGCTATTTATGCAACAAATAAACGGCCACAATGCTCCCTTGTAGATAGCGGAGATAATCAAACGAACTGGAATTCGCACAGTAAATTTTACACCGGATGGCTGCATTAATTTAAGCACTTAGTAATACACATGTTATGTGTGTCGTAAGTTAGGACCTTGGAGTCATAAAACTCGGGGGAATTAGAACATATTCCCGAGTATTAAAAGAGATATCGTCATAATGATTTGGCTTTATGGGAACTTTTGTGAGCTCTAATGTTGCAAAAACAGTGATGATAGATATACAGGGTGTTGTTTTGGTCAGTGACATCCAACTAAGGGATGATAATATGAGTTATGCTTATTCTAAAAAGAATGTTTTCTTTAAACTCTGAGCAAGTTTTATACAAGAAAAACTCTTCACAACATTAAAAAAAATTGCAAAACGAATGGGAAAACTCGCACCCTAGCGCGTAGCTAGTACTTATCTACGAAATCCTATGCCGTAGCTAGTACGCTGCTTTTTAGCGGTACAGCGATTGAGTGATCGCTGTACCGCATAAAAAAATGATTTTGTGGGTTTTTCCATATCAAAAAATTTTTTTTTTTAAATATTTTTTTTTGGCATTAGTATCATTTGTACAGCCACCCCTGAGTCGCTCGTCGCTGAACGAAAACAACACCCTGTATACAAAACATGTAGGACTTACTCGTACATTTCTTTTTATGTTAATTCTAAGTTGAAAGTCCCAAATAAAGTGCAGTGAAAAGCAAATTAAAACTTAAGTAACATCAAATTGTTTGTGCCATTATCTGGTTACAAAGTAAAGCAAACACTGCCTTCTAAGGCAGGCATCGTCATGGGAACCAAGTCTTACCATAAAACTCTAATTAAGAGGTATTTCCCCATATGGGCGAGACCAGCAGAGCGGTGGCACGCGGCCGGCGCGGCTGTTTGAGGTTCCCAGGCGATAGCTGCTATCTCTTGCAAACACCTCATTGTTTGACGCAGCCGACGAATGCGCAAACGCACGTTTACAACACATGAAAGGCATTTTCAACCTTAAGGCACAGATATAGGGGCGATGGGTGGTGATAAGAGAGGTACATGTTTTATTTTTGTAATAAGTATATCTGTTAGGCTAGAAAGCAGCGACGCTCACTGAGGTGAAGAGTCGACGAGAATCCAGTTATACTAGCGTGGCTTATTCGTTATCACGAAAAGTTGACATGATATTGTGACATATACCTAGTTGGCTTCTCGTAGAAGATCTAGGAGTAGGACTACGATACGAGTCTACAAACGGTCTACGACATAACGAATAGACTTTATGAATGGCTGAATTCAATTTTCATCCCGGCGCATTATAATGAAGGAACACGCACAACTGACACTAGTGGCATGATTTGAATTTTTAAGATTGAGCGTGTTTTAAAGAAAAAAAGCCAACCAAATGCATAATGACTATGATTACGGTATTTTTCGTCAAAACTGTAAACATTTAGCCGCTGATAACGACAATTTACCATTAGTTAAGTTAACCATTGAGCACGTAACCGGGATGTAGGTGTTTCAGTTTGTAAAGATAAGTATCGTCTGTAATTGACTTTGCTATATAATTGATACAGCGCATTTTCTGTTCGCCAATCAAAATTATATTTTCATTGCTCGTTTTTTCCGCTCAATGGTCGTCTCATCTTCAAGCCCATCTAAATGTGGGTACAGACACGCGTCGCGTTATCTATCGCGTTTCAAGCGAACTCGCGCGTCACCACTCTGTTTGCCGTGGCAAGTGTCACTGTGATCGATATCGTTTTGTAATATACCCAATATTTGTTTAGACGGCCAATAAACATGTCTGAAGCGGTACTTTTGTTTGTGTGTGCATGCTTACGAAAATGGCTTCACAAATCAGGCTAGTGTGGTTATGGTTCCTAATCCTAACTGAAATTTTAAAGTGATTATCGAATTGCATAAGAAAAACCTAATATTTTACGTGCCCAAATTATTAGTTTTACAGCAATACTAACTTAAAATGTAACTCATACAACTTAGTTCCTACAGGAACTTACATGATATATTTTTATTTTTATTTAAAGACTTTATTGCACAAATCATAGTGTACAAAGGTGGACCTAATGCTAAAAGCATTCTCTGCCAGTCTTGGACGAAAACTGGTTAAATCATCCAAGCTGCCAGTCAAACCAGGTCTTGCAGAGAGATGGCAATGGGTGCAGCGAAAAGAAATTTTGAAAAAATCAACAAAAAAGTAACAATTAACTAATATGTATAGTAACAAATAAACATACTTAAATTACTGCAAATGATTTTATATTCAATAAATATACATAAACTTACACAAAATAAATACAATAATATAAAAAATATACATAAATAATACACATAATAAATAAATATTATTTTGCAATTATCTATTCTTTAAGAAAATTTCGGACTTTCCTCTTGAATAATACCTTCGACTCGGCCCTCCTGACATCCAAAGGAAGAGAGTTCCACAGTCGTGTTGCCGGGACTGCAAATGACTTCGAGACGTACGTGGAGCGGTGTGCCAGCGTGCCCAGCCGGAGATCGTCGGAGGAACGGAGAGACCGAGCGTGAGTTTGGCATAAAAACGGGATCATATCTTTAAGGTAAGAAGGCGACGAGGGATTATTAAGAATATCATGTAAAATGCAAAGGATTCGAGAGTCTCTACGTTGACGGATAGGGAGCCAGTTAAGCTGTGCTCTAAAACTGGAGACATATTATGGTCATATTTACGGAGGCCGAAGATGAACCTGATGCAATTGTTGAGGAGACGTTCAAGCTTGTCGATAAGGTCTTCAGTAAGGTTAGTGCAGCAAGAGTCTGCGTAGTCTATGGTAGAGATGACAAGAGTTTGCATAAGCTGCATGATAATATTGCATAGAATAAATTATATTTCCAAATTCAACATTATTTTATGAGGTTGTTACATTCGAAATGTCAAACCTATTAAAACTAAAAGCTGACACAATGTAAGAATAAGTAGTCATTTATTTTGGAATTGTGGTTAGCAAATTGAGCATTTAAGAATGCGAGTGGTAAGTATAATAGCGTTAAATTTTTCGCGTTGGCCATAAATAGGTTTATAAATGTCTTGTAATGCAACCGCACGCGCATGGCTGCTAAATATAACGTTACTAGGTTCGCACAGAAATTATCATTATATAACGATTTTTTTGAGATGAGACATTTCGATATCCTCCAGCCATATTCCAATCCACCTAACTAAAGGTTCCTGCTGCAAATCAGTGTCGTGGCATGCTTTTCATACGCTGTTACTTCTTATACTGAGCGGAAACCTTTTTGGCACACCTTGGAGCTTTGTGTTTTTGTTTCATTTATTTTGATACCTTTTTTATATTAAATTATTTGTCCTTGCTATTATTTATAATAGTAAGTTAATGTATTTTATTTCTTTGTGTGTCAAATAAACATACATTCATTCAATATCGCATTCATGAGTCAACTACAAACGAACACAGTGTGTTATATTATAAACGATGCCAAAAGAGTTGTAGTAACGCAGTAGGGTTCAGGTACCATTCGAGGACACCGCCGCCTTACAAGTTTATTTATTTCGTTTGAAAGTGGTAAGGCGGCGGTGTCCTCAACCGTACACTGCAAAAAGATAGCTAAGGTTTAGTCCTCCCTACCTAAGATTCGTTCAATTGATAAATTTATAAATGTTGGCATATTGCTCTTTGAAGGACGATTTTATGTCAATTCATTACGTTTAGCCCATTTCGAGTTATGTCAACGCAAATTTCACTGTATCATCACTGGTTGGCTCGCCTACTCGGAACCTGTACACAGCTTAATCGAGCCCTTGAACCGCGCGTGCGTAGCGGGCCGGCCTTGTGACCTATAGCGGCCTTGCGCGCGCGCACCGCAGCTCGCAGGTGAGAACCGCATAATTGTGCAGTAATTGAGCTGCAACTGCGATATGCTTACGCACTAGGGATGTCACGGAGATGCTGGATATCGATATGTGGACAGACGCTTTATTCGATACGTTTTGTTCTAATATTTCAATCATACAAAGTAAGCAATGCAGATAGATTTCTAGCTTTTTGAATAGATGATATAATTAAAATTAATGACATCAGGCGTTACTTTGCGAAAATTCATTATTAAGTTTAAGTTATTTAATAAAAATAATGAAACAATTCTTAAACATATCAAATCAGCATACCACGAGGGTGAATGTCGTTAGTTTCCTTACCAAAAGTTATTCTCAAATCAAGCGAAACAAAAGCTTGTACAATACGAAATTCATAATAATTAGGCATAAAATTTTTGTGTTTCTTTTTCCTTAACCTATGGAAAAATATCGATACTTGAATTTTGTGTTTTATGCTACCCTATGCTTACGCACGGTGTGTCACCTGGCTCATAGTTTTATTGGACATCACATGACTGCCGTAATAGGTGGGACAACTAAGAAGGTAGGTACTTCTGTATGCAAATAGGGATGACAGGAGACGATAGTTTTGTGAGCCGTATGTATGGGCTCGTTAGGTATGTATGTTAAGAACTTTTGCATTACCCGATCAAATAGATGATCTATTAATGATTTGAAAAAAAATGATGCTTATGATGAGGACACTGTAATGCTTACTTCGAAGATTTAGAGATAATTTCTAACACTGTAAATGTGCCAGCACTCACATCGTTCCGTTAAACGTCTGTTGAGAGAAGCTAAGTGTCCTCGTCACCGTTCAAAGGATAATGTAACCTGAAATAGAAATGTGGACGGAATTAGCGAAGCAATTCGCGACGCGAGGGGCGCAGTTCACCCGCGCAAGCCGCGTCGCAAATCCTTTGAGCCTCGTACTACACACAAGGACAGTGAGTGAGTTAATAGCTGGCGAATGTTAATTTGTAAAGCCACGTTATGATATTTGGGGAAAAAATAGTTCCTTAAACTAATTTTGACCAGATATGAAAAATGCTTATAAAAACAGAAATGTTTCAAACGATAAACTTAATGTGGAGACATATTTGTCTGACGTGTCGTGTCGTAACGCATCAGAACGCAATCGGTGTCATACATTTAGTATGGAAACGTTTAGACCCCATCACGACACGTCACATCACACTAATATAAACATTACTATATTAAATGTATGATACCGATTGCGTTCGGATGCGTCACGACACGACACGTCAGACAAATATAAATCGACCTTTATGCATTTAAATATATTTCGATTGTTTATCTTTTAATCGCCAAACATGGTGACTTTCACACTCGCAAAATCTGTCTCAGATATTATATTCAATTCAATTCCAATAGTAAGTAGGTATCTAGCTAGAACAAATGTCACAAACATTTAAATGTAAGTTCTTGATTGAAGACTATTAGAACTGCGGTCAAGTAGCCTAGCATCAGTGGCGCTTGCGCATCGCACTCGTCTAATTCCGGCGGCAATCGGTATCCGCATCGCGCGCCGGCGCACACGACTTGCGACAGTCAGGGCTGTCAGGGTGCATCAGTCAGCGTCAGAGGGTAGGATAAAATTATGTGTTTCCAAATTAAAATTTATTATTTGGTATTATAAGCAAGTGAATAAGTACACCAAATAGGATATTTGCCACTAATATTAATGAATCACTTGATCAGATTTATTTTGTTGGATTCACATTGCTAGAATTAATTAACTCAATTTCTCTTGGAAGCCTGGCTGCATTATTACTTATAAATGATTTAATTTGCAAGTAGGTATTGAGTAAGTGTTAGCCCTGTTCCAGACATGTTTGTCCTTTCTTTGCAAAAGTGCAGACTCTGACTTTACTACGTTCAAACGTTGGACTATTTTGGGCATTTAGACGCCGGCAATAAACTGGTTAAATACCGGATATTTGCATGAAATCTTGAAGATTTGGGTGCTTTCACTTATTTAATAGATTTTAGTTTTACCGTATAGTAATTAAATATATGATGGACAAGAAGGCTCATTTTTTTTAACCATATGGTGTGGCATGATCATGGCCCTATGTAACATCACATCACCGTTACGTCACATTAGTTGTATTTTTTTTTCACTCCGTAAAATCACATCAAATTTGTAATAGTAATTCAATTATTAATAGTAATCAATTAGGGTTTTATTCATGACAAAAAAAAACGAAAAAACATGTTTCTGAAGTTTACCCGATTGCTACTCATTGAATAAAATACTATTCACGGATATTTTTCGCGGATGTTTATAAAATTGTATGTACCGATGTTTGAAACACTTTAAAGCGTTCGTAGTCACGAGAAGACTAAGATGTTCTTTGTCTTAACAGAGTTTTTTAACCGACTTCAAAAAAGGAGGAGGTTATCAATTCGACTGTATGTTTTTTTTTTATCATCATTTTTTTTTTTGTATGTATGTTACCTCATATCTCAGTCGTTTGTCGACCGAATCGAAAAAATTTTTCACCTACTTAGAGGGTATACCTTCTAGTTGGTCCCATTTTTTCCATTTTGGGATCTGATGATGGGATCTTGGTGTATTCGAGGGAAACCCTCAAATTTTAAAGGCACGTATAGTGTTTCTTTACTAGAATCTTAATATTGACGTGTTGTTACGTCTGATAGTCAACATTTTGTGGGGCTGAGCTGATGGTGGAACTCCTTAACGCCTAGGAGTTCAGTAATTATAATGACACAACTTATGATAGGTAATTTGTAGCTTCGTATTAACCGACTTCAAAAAAGGAGGAGGTTATCAATTCGACTGTATGTTTTTTTTTATCAACATTTTTTTTTGTATGTATGTTACCTCATATCTCAGTCGTTTGTCGACCGAATCGAAAAATTTTTTCACCTACTTAGAGGGTATACCTTCTAGTTGGTCCCATTTTTCAATTTTGGGATCTGATGATGGGATCTTGGTGTATTCGAGGGGAAACCCTCAAATTTTAAAGGCACGTATAGTGTTTCTTTACTAGAATCTTAATGTTGACGTGTTGTTACGTCTGATAGTCAACATTTTGTGTGGCTGAGCTGATGGTGGAACTCCTTAACGTCTAGGAGTTCAGTAATTATAATGACACAACTTATGATAGGTAGTTTGTAGCTTCTTAAAGAACAGAGTATAAGGTACAACCCCCCCCCCTTCGTAAAAAATAGAATCATAAGGTGCATTTCCCCCCCCCCCTTTTATGTAATCACTAAAAATAAAGAAATAAAATAAACTTTAAAAAAAGTAAAAACCGACTTCAAAACCAAAATGCACTAAAAAGTCTTAAATAAACTCTTCACCATTGAAAGGAAAGGAATCCGTTTAAGGCAAACAATTTCTTTTTGGAGTCGGTGCCATCACTTTGACCATCAAGCAATTACAGCACCGACTCCAAAAAGAAATTGTTACAGCACCGACTCCAAAAAGAAATTGTTTGCCTAAAACGGATTCCTTTCCTTTCAATGGTGAAGAGTTTATTTAAGACTTTTTAGTGCATTTTGGTTTTGAAGTCGGTTTTTACTTTTTTTTTAAAAAACTAAACTACCATCACGTATTAATATTAATATTACCGTTTCTATCCACGCATTAAGAGCTAAGTGTCGTGTGAATAACGTCGGGATATCATTTTTTTAACCTACATCATCATACTGCTGGGCAAAGGTCTCCCCCAAACTCCTCCACCTATCTCTATCCATGGTCAATGACTCCCAATCCTTAGCAAAACTAACCAAATCGTCACACCAGCGCCTTCTGAGTCTGCCTCTGCGGCAATAGTTGTCTGCTGGTATCCATCGTGTGACGATTTAGGCCCATCTATCCGCGAGCATGATACGTATGTGTCCCGCCCACTCCCACTTCAGCCTTGCTGTTTTCTTGCCTACATCCGCTATACCAGTTCTGGAGCATATTGTGGTAATACGGACCTTATCCATCCTTTTAATAACCAACAAGCTCCTTTCCATGTCTTTTTGGCAAACCTTGATTTTGGAATTAAAAAAAAGAAATATTCGTAAATAGTGTTTTATTCAATGTGTCCCACATATTGATTCGTTAAGTGTCAAGGACCTCACAAATGAAATTTTGAAAAATCCATCTTATGCTGAAAGGTACCACATTTCAAAGACCTAAGAACTTGGCCGTTAGCCGAAAGCCGTTGGCCGAATAACTATTCTACGTTATTTAGATTAACCAAATTTTAAAATGGGTGTTGCCACAGACATAAATTTTGTGTTAGTTAAAATTTTAAAAATATCTGTCGCCGCGTGATTCTAAGTTGGTGCCGATAGCATTCTGTGCATAACGGTGTAATAAACATTAGTTTTTTTTTTGCCTCTTGCCGATTTCATTGAAGACCGTGTTTAAAAACCCTTTGTCGCGTCACAGTTCCGATTTTATGATTCGTCTGTAGGCCACGGGCGAGTAATTATAACCGAAGACGAGCGCATCAAAAATAACTGGATTTCAGTTCAACCGCCTTGCTTTACTTTTATTTGTTTCAAATTTGTTATTTGTTTTTTTTATTTGTTTCACCGAACACGTATCCGTCTGTTTATAAACAAAACACTGAAACGTTACTTTAATCGTTTTGTTCTGTGCTTCATCAGCAGAAGATAAAATGACACTTCCGTCCCAATAAAAAACTTTGTTTAATATTGCCAGTTTGTAATTTAATGGCTAATCTATTTTCGATTTCGCCAATGCATCGCACAGGCGAGGAATGAAATAATAAATTGGCCTAGAGGCTACGTAGGGGCTAAATAGCCTAAAGCTGGTAGCTAATTATGCCTTCAGTCAGTTAAAATAGTACTGTATACTTGTAGTACTAATTTATATTAGCCCAAACATATAAAAAACTACACCACATGGCAAATGAATTTTATAAAATATGCAATGGCATTGCTGGCATTTATTACCGCAACTTAAAAATTGATTACAAAACAATTCTCGTACATTCAACAGCAGACGCCAAGATTTCAACTAGATACGTTTTTTTGGAATTTAAATTGTTAGTTAATGTAAAAAACTTTCGTGTGCTTCAGCAATAACTATTTGATTAAGGTTTGTTGTTACATTGCACATTTTTAAAGCAAATGAAATGTGGGTTCATTCCACTTGTCGACCAATGACTTAAGAAGATTATTAGATTGTTAAAACATTAACTCATTTAATAGTTATGGAAAATTTAAAAATGAATTAAAAAACAATGAACACAGAGTAAAATATATGCATGCTCACAAAAACTCTCATGAAACTCACAAAATTGCGTATTTTCTTTTTTTATATTTTCTTAATAGAATGAAAATGTTCTTAATGGAATAAAGACTGATTAAATAAGATATCTCAATTTTATAAGTACTATAAGTCTATATTTTACTTGATTTTCGTTGGGTTGTCATTGATTTCCGAATGATATCGCTCGGAAAATTGTCGCGAGTAATTCAAAAATAGAGCTGTCAACGTTTACGAAATACGAGTCATGTACAAATAGAGCTAACGTGTTCCTAGCACGTTACTGTATTGCCGAAGTTAATTGTGCAATGTTCTCTAATTCGGTATAAGTTGGCATGGAACCCTTAGTGTGCGAGTCCGACTCGCACTTGGCCGGTTTTAAACTCTCGCTCATCTAGGTTTCTGTTTCTTCCTCTGTAAAAAGCAGTAATTCTAGCTCTGCAGTCTTCGTCAAATGACAAGTTTTCATTAGAAACCTATTAAGGTAACATCAAAAGTTTGTTTGCCTTTCTTCGTTAGCTGCAACACAATGCTATGACCCGTGATGAATCGTTCTTCAAGAGATTGTAATCTTGCTATTTTATTAGATTAATTTGTCGTAAACTATAGCAGCGTAACAATGGATGGGAAACGTGCTTTTTATACCTTGTATAGAGACATAATTAAGAACTTTTTGAAAGGCTCCGATAAAATTGTAAGAGTCTAATGGACTAGATATCGTTTTTTATCGTTAATTTTAATAACTCAGTTATTTATTTAGACTATCTTGATATCTTGATTACGATTAACGAGAGATTGCGGACAGCAACTGGATCCTAAACTCCTAAAACAGGGATAAATGGAGAGGGTTAAAGGAGGCCTTTACCAAGCGATTAGTAGATCGTGGCTGTGGAATAAGAAAATATTTTTTAAATAAAGACGTACGAGCATAGTTTTTCATATATCTCAAACATTTAAAACAAAATATCTTGCAACGCTTATGGGGTGAAAAACGCAACTTTTTGTATGGAAGCTCGCGTGCAAACTATCCTCTTATTAATACCTTTAAAAGGAAAACCAATAGATTGATACATCTTGAACTAGGTGTTATTAAGTACATTAAAGATAAACAAGGAGAGACAAATACTTTGTCTGACGTATAAATTTTATGCTACATTTAACGCACCTGTGAGTACCTAATGTAAGTATTTCTTATATGTAAAATGTCTCAGATTACAGAAATTTCCATACAAAACATTATCAAATAAATTACATTTTATTAACACGGTCGAACTCTTAGCCTACCAAGTACCATGTATCATTTTATAGGTCCAAAGAACGTTATAAGTATACTATGGTTATACGAATCCAAACTCAATCATCAATCGATATGACAAACGTAAATGGGTTATTTACGAGTATAACCAAAGCAGTCGTATAAAGTCGGGCCATGCATAAAACAATGCGCCCAGAATAAAAGGCTTCATACCTACTGCTTGATAGACACCGTTTAGCGTTCCCCATATACTTAAAGTACAGATTAGTAGGTCAGTTTAATAAGGGAAAATTCGCTTCGAATACCTAATGATAAGTATCAGGTATTCAAAGCGAATTTTCCCATGCGATATCTAAACTACTCATATGTGTGGCTTATTATACTGGTGGTATAGTAGATTATCATACAAGGGGAGAAAGTGATCTATTTCACTCGAGATCTTTCTGGCGCTCGAACAGAGTGAGAGCGCCAATAATTCGAAAGCGAAATATGTAGGTGCTTTCACCCGAGTTAACCATACGTTTTTAATTTCGACAGTGAGGAAAAATAAATAAATTTAGCTAGGTGATCGATTAGATGTTATGATGATGAGATATTATGTTGTTTGGCGAGAGATGAAACCTTTTTTTGCACACATATCAGTTTATTTACTGTCGTTATACATAGACCATACGATTAGAAGGGCAGTAACGGGACGAAAGAAAATGAAGTACGTAAAACGCAGACGATATCAAATGTTTCAAATCTTTGTTAAAAATATAGATCGTTTTTCTCACAAACCATAATAATAGAAGAAGGACGCAACCCTAACCTTGTAACCAAAACTATACCACAGGTTATGTCAAATTCTAGATTCAATTTACCTTATAACCTCATTAGATAGCGAAGAGTGACAGCTAAAGGTGCGAGTGAGTAAGTAGATTTTTAATGAACACCAAAATCCAGGCGAGTTGCCTTCGCCTCCGGGCAACCGAATATTTGAATTGTAGTTTTATTTTTTTTAAATTAGACAAATTGTAATATTTTTAAATCAACGATCACAATAAACACGTTTTGAATGTTTAGCTAAGCAAAAAAATATGGAAAGCTCTTTTATTTTAATAATATGACGTGACTCATTTATCTTTAACTCCATGTTTGATCGTAGCAATTAAAAAAAAATACTTTCCACCCTTGATAGGGATGGAAAAGCAATTTTTCACCCGGTTATCTTCACATAAAAGTTACATTTTCCAAACAGGAGAAATGAAAAATAAATGGTAATATAACTTAAATTCCAAGAATATTGTGAGGCGAGCTAATTTATTTTCTTTCTAGTATCTTTACATATAGCATTTTTATTGGAGTATATTTTTGTAGTTAAGGATTCTTGTTTCTTACGAAAAATAGCCAAAGTGACTTAATGAACATCGATTCCGATTTGTAGGTTACACCTAAATGAATGCAAATTCTTGTATTCATGTATACAAGATTTTGCATTTATTAAGGTGTTAGATAGATAATTAGTTACTTTCAAGGAATCACGACCTTCATTGTATTTTTTCCCTTCACTTGACATTATTGAAACCAATGGAAGGTGCATCCGTACCTTCTTGAATATTAAATCAGGTAAATATATCGTATAAAGATTAATTAGTAATTACTAAGTAATTGAACTGATAAGTAGAGACTGAGTTAAGGTAAGTTGAGTAAGGTATTTGTTTGGGTAGTGGTCTCGATGTGCGATAGGGAATATTATTAGGGGCTTTTCACACCCATCTTTCCACCACTGCAACCGAGACCTACAGCTTGGCTTTATTCAAAGCTCCACCAGTGTCAAATGGAGTCCCAGGTAAAAAGTACTCATTATAGTGTGAATGATGGTTATTTGTTGGTTAAGGTAGGGATTTTCATGATGGGCCGCGGATGTGTGCTTATGGCGCTGACTCGTGGCCCCGAACCCAGGCTCCCGAGAACGCCGCTGGTTTTTAGTGGGTATGCCACGATCGGGGAGAGTCCCACATAACCTGCTGCCCTCCCCCGAGGGCGGCAGGTATGCGTAAAGCATTTTCCAGCGAAAACAAAAAAATAAAAAAAGGGATTTCCATGATCATAAGTTAGTTAGCTTTTTAGGCGGAAGGCTAATGCCTGAGCTAAGGTTTGGTACAAGTGATTAAGAAAAAAAAAGAATCATAACGTTCTCGTGATACAGTGAATGAAGGTACTTAGTTATTGGTTAGTAGGGTAGGGTAGCCGTGACGGTTTCCCATGCCGCCCACGCGGGGCGTAATTATCGCGTGTTGCGAGGCCGCCATTGTGCGGGTAATGTCTCCTCTAAATCAGAGCTGGTGCATCATATGTGATGGACTAGGGCTGCCAGTGTAGACAATCTGTTCGTACGCACGTTAATGAATATCAAATCAAATACTTATTAGTACAGCTATTTGGCGCGGCTATTGTAAAAAGAAATGCCCTCGTAATCACAAAGTCTGCATTTGTTTGAATTAATTCATTTTTTTAAAACAGTATACACTTGATTTTTCATTCAAAGTTTGTGTTGATATTTGCAAAAAGAACGTATTTTACTCTGTGGATAAAGTTTTCATATAGATTTTATTTATTCATTTAGATTTATTTATTTATTTAGATATACAGTTTAATAAAATGATGCTAATTACTATATAATGTTTTCATTTTTTTAAGAATGATAAACACGCTACCTACCGAATTTTGCGATAGCTTAAATATAAAACGGAAGTTAAAACTGTACCTACTAGAAAACTTATAATTAAATTCGTTGGCAGATGTGCGTTTTTTCGATTCCTCCTTTTGGTTGTTTAAATGGTGTATTGATACTGTATGTTATTGATTTCTTACGTACTTCTTTCATTATTTAATTTAAATGTCGACTCAGGTCGCGTCAATACAAACCTCATTGGTTTCAGTATGCGACTTTTATAAATATTTATGTAATGTCTTTTTGATTTGGTAAATAAATAAAAAATAAAGTAAGGAGGAAAATGAGTCTTATTGGTTTGTGTCAACCCTAGAGCAAAGCATAGTGTATGCGGCCCATTGTCGCTCGCATTTCACACGCACTCACTAAACTGCTCTCACGGGCTCCGCCGAATGCTCCTTCCTTACTGCTTACTGCGAATGCTATAACAATACCTTACTCAAGCCCGACGCTTGGACCAAATAAATTAGGAACGAACGAACTATTTCAGACGTTCACAAGATATATTTCATATTAATTAGTAACTCAAAGATGCAAACGTTGCGAATTCGTAACCGCAATCGTACAAATGGTACCAAAGAGAACCGATTCAAGATAACATTTTGCAGTTCGCTAATTTCAAGGAATCTAATGCGGGTTGGTGATATGTTTATTGAAGCTTTGACTAAAAAAATGAACGAAGTGCGTTAGTAAAACATAATATAAGAGACGAAACGTCACCGTGTTAATACGAGTTGTAATTTAAACAGGCATTAAATTGGAATGCTTTTAGGCAAAGTGCATCAATCATTAAAATTAAACGATAAGAAAGTAATTTTAAGTTCTATGGAGATAAAGTAAAGCGATAGTCGTGCTCCAAAAATTCAACGCACGCGTT
The DNA here is from genome assembly GCA_963924145.1 of Pyrausta purpuralis. Lineage (NCBI taxonomy): Eukaryota > Metazoa > Arthropoda > Insecta > Lepidoptera > Crambidae > Pyrausta > Pyrausta purpuralis. Next base: position 23,353,498 of record OZ001644.1, on the reverse strand, counting down.
AGTAATTGAATTGCGTCGTGATTTCATAGATAATAACGTTTTAGTGCGTTACATAAAACGAAATGCTACAAAATATATGCTTAGAAAGCGTAACGAGATTGTTTTCGGCTCCTGTGAATTATTTAAATGTATATGCAGTATAAGTCCCTAAATACATGATAGACATACTAAACTATAGAGCGTAGCGTTTGAAGTTCCACACTTACACTATACAGCTGAACAATCTGATTGTCAGCACAATATTGGACAAGTAGAGCAGTAAAATACAGAAATTTAATGTAAATCTTCTTCTACAATTTATAAAGTAATAAAAAGGCATGAAGCATCATAAAAACTAAAAAAGCAAACGATGACTTCTAGTTTAACTGCGGTATGTTTTATTAAAATACGGATGTAACATTAAAATATGGAATCTATTATTGAGGAACAGAAATTGATCACAGGATGTGTAAGATTCCTCGCGGATCATACATAAAAGTGATGGAAGGTAAAAACTGGTCACAGGATCTGAGTCGACGACCGCTTCTTGTCGATTCAGCTAATTTATGTGTCCGTCTTGCCATTCATGATAGTTGAGTGGTCTCATATTGGGGTTTACGCGATGGTGGATGGTTGGTGGAAAATATTCGTGGAGGGACTTACCGATATGTGTGAATTTTAGAATAAATCAATTCGTGTTTTCTTACAACTTTTATTTTCAAGCAATAAAATAAATAAATATTGGACACCAATCACATATATTGCTCTGATCCCAAAGTAAGTAGCTTGCACTTGTGTTATATAAATCGGACACAACGGTGGTACCACAACATCCAGACCCGAGACAATATATTTTAGAAAATTTCGATTTCTATATTGACCCGACCGGGAATCGAACCCGGGACTTCGCAGCGGTGACACCTTGAAACCAGCTTGCTAAGCCACTACATCACGGAGGTCGAAAGCGAAGAAGTTGCTTGTCAGATTAAGCGTTTTTTCTCCTCCGTAGCGTCAATTTTAAATTGCGTAAGAAAGGTTTGTCGAAATATTACATTTCAGAAATGGATGTTTATAACACCGAATAGCTCAGTTACATTTATATCATGCGTGTTAAGAAAACTATAGATAAAACCAAAGCAACAGTATAATTAAAATTAAATAAAAGAAGATGAGAGATAAGAAGTGAATGGTGCATGCAATCATTCATGTAATAACTGAAAACCTGCAGCAAGTTACTGTTCATTCAGAACAATACACGTGCACTCAACTCAACGGTATGCTCCAACAAATCCATATTAAAATACAATATCGTCGGTAATTGGCCGAAGGCTCGCGGATTCCGAAGTTGCACAGTTTTTGCGTCATCGCTGCGCACGCGTCGCGTCCTCGGACTCCGGTCTGACGGGATCGGCAGGTGGAAGCGAGAGCATCTTGAGAGCACATAACTATGGGTACCTAACTTCAAAAGTCAAGGATTCCGCCACACGTTATTGTGACGTTTAAGGTAATTTCACAGTTTTACAGGATGTTGTTTTGGTCAGTAACGTCCAACTCAGGGATGATAATATGAGTTATGCTTATTCGGAAAAAAAAACTTTAAATAATATGCAAGTTTTATGAAAGAAAACCTCTTTACAACACTCTAAACAATTTCAAAAAGAATGGGGAAAATCGCACTCTAGCGCCTATCTACGAAATAATAAGCCGAACCTGAAGAGACGACCTGGTGTTGGTAGTTTTGACTCGCTCACTATAACGCAATAAGAAATCTATTTTTTAGGGTCTTTCCATTTCAAAACATTTTTTTAAATATTTTTTTTGGTATCAGTATCGTTTGTATAGCCACCCCTGAGCCGCTCTTCGCTGACCAAAACAACACCCTGTATATCTTTCACTTTATGGCGACGGCATCGCTTTATACGAGAAAGCTTGCGTTGAGCGAAAAAAAGATTACAAGATTCACTGACTTTTTCATTAATTGCTGTTTTTTCAGCATTGTGTGATTTACGTTCTTTGTCGAATATGACAATGAAGCAAACAATTCTATTGATTTTATTGACAAAGACGATTGTTTAGCAGCTAGACTGTGGTGTGTATCGTCAAAAACAATGCGTTGTCTATTATTCATTCATTAGCTTGCAAGTTTGTATCTAATTCCAGCACAATTATCAAACAGTAGGTCACTTTTATTTTATAATTCATAAAAAAGTATATTAAAATGTTACATTGTTTTTTTGTATGACGTCATTCTTCATAGTAAAATGAAAATAATGTAGAAAGCTAAAACACATGCAGTGTTGATTAGGATTGACAAATTATAGCAGGTAGTTAATAATTGTTTTTCAAGTAATGTTGCTACTAGAATCACATTATTAAGAGAAGACAATTAAATATACTTAAAACAAATAATACAATTTTAACATCAGTAATCAAGAAAATCATGATTAACTACTTAGTTACTGCTTGTAGCATTAACTGTTTTATTGCATGTTGGTGACGATCCATACTCGTAGTTTATTAGGTGCTTTCTTTGTGAATTCCCACGTTTTCTACGATAGGAAGCTTTCTCTAGATAAGAGCGCATTGACAATAATAGAACGCGAAGAAAGTTTTACATAACACGCGCATTTATGATTCAACTAATTAACTTCAACCATTTCGACTTATAACCCTGAGTAGTGTTCTGATGTTTGTAACATTATTAAGATACTTTGTACACTGACTGTCTATTAAACAAAGTATTATATTTTAAACCGTCACAAATTATACCCCTTTAGGGATATACGGAAAAATATTTCACGGTTTATTTGTTACAAAGTTTAAGTAATAGTGACACTGTTAATTTAATTGTTAGGTTTGCAGATAACAAAATACTTTAAATTAGGCAGCCCGCATGCCGAAATTCTGCTTAACTTGCGTAGCAGTAATTTATGTGACCAGCAGCTGTCAGATAATAATTACCGCCAGTTTAAATATTTAATTAGCCACAACATTTTCAAGGACTCATAAAATAAATATTTTTCTAAATTAATAGTTTTTCAAAGCTGTTCTGATCTGTCTGTCTTCGATATTTAGGTATGTAAACTTTACGCTCAAAACGTTACTTAATGCAATACTTTTTCATACTAAATAATTAACATGACATAAAAGTCAAGAATTTTATTGAAATGGCGTATTTGAAAAAAAAGGAATAAAATCTTTTCGGTTTCGTAGTAGCACTTTTAAAAGTTATGCGGTGTATTTGTATTAAAACATGATCACGCAAACAAAATAGCAAGCGCACTATACGTGGTGCCAAAGCTCATTAAATACATAAACAACCTCAAACTCGTAAGCATTGCACGGCACATCCAAACCATTTTAAATTTATTCCTACAGAGCAGTTTTTTGGTATAGAAGGTTTGGTATTCACCTTAGTTATTACCTTATGTTAGTAAATTGTACCTTGTGAAAGATCCTGTTTCACCATCTACAAATATTAAAATATGGAATGTCATTTCGTTGAAGGATTGGACAGATAACGACAGTACGAAACCTTAGTTAGGATTTAATAATAATTCTGGAATGCGTGTCTTTATATATTTTTTTTCTCTTACTCTTTCACCTATTGGCGACTATTTATCCACTTAAATTAGTTCGGGGTAGCGAAAACCGATTACATAATCAGGCCAGCAAGAGGCAATGACCGCAACCCTCGTTTTTCTCTCCGTCCGGAAACACAGCCGAGCATAAAGCATAAGCAGTAAACACCCCGACATGCAAACCTTTACTTAACCCCGATATTTTATGACGTAAAAATATGAACCTGACCATTTCATAAGAAATAAACCACAGCTTGTAGTTTTAATAGCATTTTCCAATTTTCCATTTCAGGTTTAAACATTTCATACGCGTCTGTTAATGTTGCTACCAGTCAGCATTTAATACAATATACGATGACTATACTCATTTGTATGAACTTATATTTGTATGATAACGTATATTTGCATGATTCCAAATGTACCTTATAGCATCTCTGAAAACACGTAAAATATTAAGTATCCCCAGAAAACCATACTGTGGCAAACCAATCTCCTTTTTAGAGTCTTGTTTTTTAAATCTTTCTTTTTTATAATTTGTTTAAACGTGTAGGTATTATTTGTTTAGTTTTCGTTTTACGGCTCATGATAAAACGTACGATTTCCTGAAAATACATTTTTATTTTCGTTTAAATTCCCTCCGATTCCTTCCAACGCGAACACATACAAAATAAGTGCCTGAAAGTATTATTGAGAACATAAAAACATGTTATCCCCGCGGAACATACGCTCACCTCCATCCATTTCGTACAGTCATCATAATAACTAACGTCGGAAATATTTATGCGTCTAATATCAATTGAGTGTGTTCGTTTCCGAATAGTTTCCCTCGAAGCGATCGCGCTCATTGCGTTTTACGAATGCGTAGACTTGCCGGGCTCTGTATCGGATTGCAATAAATTTAGAGGGTTGAGTATGGCTGCTAGGGCTGTGTGAGTCACGCTACCTCACGGCCTGTTTGCCACAATGTCCTAAAAGTTCTGGCTAACATTGTCTGCCAGATACGTCAAACGTCATGATATTCTATAATTGAATTACTCGTAGGTTAATTCACAATTGTTGTTTGTGAAACAGTCCCGTATCTAAAATTAAATACCTATCTAGGTTATGTTAAGGAAGGAAGCATACGATAAACTACCGCAAACATTAAATAACCAACATAAATACAGAAAATTGAAAAACTTTTGTTAATGCCTTCAGATTGGATAAGGCCAAGAAATACCTAATATTTCTATCATTTGAAGCAATTTCCCAGTAACTGGCGAATCCTATAAAAATTTAAATTTTAAATTGAAATATTAGGTATATTATAACTTCGAAGTGACGTAAATAAGTTATAAAATCAAACTTAGTTTTCAAGAGAATATACACCCCTATATGACACCCCTACAAGCTAAGGGTTAAAAAACGTCTAGGCTGCTAGTCGCTCCGTCTTCCTTCGTTGACGGGCTTCATGCACGGAACCCTTGTACATTCGTTGGCACGTTAGAATGTATTTTTTTAAAAAAAAAACTCTTATAAACAGTACATAAGAGACCACAGTGTTTAGCTTGACGTGCACCCGTACCGCATAACGTGTTTGACAAACCTACGGGTTGCTAACATCATGGAGTACGATCCAAACTCAAACGAATATTCACCTTTTTATGCAATTTTGTTCGTGACTGTACTTTTACAGCTAAATCATGCAACCTAAATAAAAATGCCTGTTTAGTGCATTTTTTCTACGTTCTTTTATTTAAAAAAAATACAATCACTGAATGCAAATAAGCTACGGCACGACATTTTTATCGAATCTTAGAATCGAATTTCACAATTTTAAACGGCACATGGATTATACAGGCTGTAAAAAAGTACAACCTTAATTCATGAGGGTGGTTGATGATCAAGTATAGGTTCTATGCAGAAAAAAATGCTATAAAGGACTACTGAACTTGACTCTCCACCACCCCTTTGAATTTGGCTCGTACTTTTTTGATACCTTGTAAAGAAATGTATGGATCCGTGGACATTTTCTCATAATAGTATCTACTCTTTATACATTCTCTCTTATACAGGGTGTAAAAAGTATGTGCCAAAATGGGGTGGTTAAGAGTCGAGTCTAGAATACAGAAAAATAAATAAATGAAAACTCGAATTTATGCAAAGGAAATGTATGTGACATTATTTGCCATTATTTATTTATTTATTGCCATGTAACATTAAAATTCCTTCAGACCAAAATTGAATTATATAAATTCGGTTTTTAATCTTGATTTAAAGTATATAATAAATGTATTCGTAGATAGTAGGGTTTCACGTATAACGAAATCAACTAAGTTTGGAGTCAATCTCTTCTACACTGTTAAGGGCCCCAGTTCTACTAACTTATTGTGACAAAATCATAATGGAATATATTTTTGACGTTAGTCCCATACTAGAAACTGTCCAGAGTTGTTAGTAGGATCGACTTCCAAGACATTTCGAAAAAGCGCTATCTAGGTAAGCAAATGTAAATCATAGTAAACCGTCTCTCTACCTTTTCTCTTCAAAAAAAGCAATTTCTGGAGCTTTCTTACAAGAGCTAACTGTCAATTCTATAGCACAATCCACCATTTTGGTGAGCGGGGTCGTCACTTTGCTTATAACCACCAATTGTCGCGGAAAGGAAGTAGTAATAAAATACATTTTTTTGAATTTCAAACCCCGTTAAATAGAAGCAAACTTAATACATTATCACGTATCAATAATTTAATCCTTTTTTACAAAATGCTGAAGTCTTGCTGCTTGGTGTTTTTCTCTGATCAAACATGAAACGATTCTGGGGCAGCTCACGGTTGTCTTCTTTATATTTTTCTTGTATTCTAATCCCAATTAACAACCACCCTCTTTAGTATGGCTCGTAATTATTAACACCCTGTATACAATAGTGAAAAGTTCGTCGTCGTGCAGTTTACTTCTTTAGTCGCTACTTATAAAGTTCCACCATAGCGGAAGTAAACACTTAGACAGAAAAATAAATAAACCACACAGTGACAGACAATAAATAAATTATTAATGTAATAATTGTCCATAAACATACTTAATAGTCAAGAGATCGGCGCCAACAAGTCTAAGGATTTCAACATCGGACGCTTTTTCGTAGTTTTCCTCTGGAATAATTTAGCGTTAGTGCTTTCATCTCATGTTTTATACATACAGAAGAAAGTGAGTCGGGGCAGAAGGCGGATAATGAAAGAATTCACCACAAACTTCAACTGTTATCTAAAACAAGATATGTATCAGATTTTCTGAGAGAGTGTACTGTGGGGAAAGAGATATGCGTACTCTTTTCTATTGAGTTTTTATTTCAAGCTAAGTCATGAGATATCACAAGGTCAAAAAGATAGCAAATATTGTATTGTTACAAAAAAACTTTAGCTCTAGATAAAATCTTCACAATTCCTCAAAAAGCAAAAATAAAAGAAATAAAGATTTATTTTATCGTAATACAAGCCAATACCACAAAAAGTTTTCGATCGGCGCCAACGTAAATCCGTTACCGTGACGGCATCATTTTTTGCTAAGCAAATTTGTACAGTGATAACGAAAGAAAATAATATTATTCCCTATGTTCTCATTACTCATGATTTTAACATGCAAGCCTCATAAAGAATGTTTTTAGTCAGGGTTAAGTTTTTTTTCTTATTACAACAAATTGATATAAGTTTCATAATTTCAGCTGATGAATTAAAACTACAATGTGGTTTTTCTGACGATGAGTAATGATGTCTGGGACTCTAGACGTTTTTGGTACTTAATCCAGACTTGCCTCCTTTTAACGTCATAAAATGGATGACAAACATAATAGTTTCCCGTGGAACTATTTATTTGATAGGCTAGGTCGCTATGAAAAGATATCTAGCACTTCAGACATATCAGGCTTGCTGGCGCCAAGTCTTCTTCAACCTGATATTTATTTGTGGTTTGACCTAGAAAGGTGATTTTCCTTTTTATAGCACTACAAACTTTTGTTCGAATACTCCTTGACAGTTAAGCAAGTTATTAGTCTGAGCTATAATGTATACAGAGCAGTAGTTTTTTGTTTCTGTTTGCATTATGGCTAATTACAGACTTATTAGCATACAAGTTCGATTGGTTATCTTATTACAAAAAATATTTAATGTGGATGAATAAAATGCTGGTAATAAATAGCAAAATTTCACAAACGATTTAAATAAATTAAGTAAGTAATTCAAAATGAACGAAAAATAATTGCGATATTTTTTTCCACTTAAGTAGCAGACAACCCTTATCAGATTATTTTGTCACATACAATAGGCATGAAATAACCTAAATTCAAATAGGACGTTTTCAGTGAATAAAAGCAATTAAATCGACCACAATGGTCTCCATTGTGCGGGCTTGGTTGATTTTGCTTGAATAGTTAAACCGAGTAATCGGCAAAAGCGATGGACGACAATAACTTTAATTGCGATTACATTTCCGCTCTACAATTTTGTGCTTATTTTTCGCTATTTCAGTGACTGCTGCATACGTATGTCAATCAGAATAGTTATTTTAAATAAAACATACTTATTTTATTTACTTATAACAGCAGGTGGTTTACAAGGTTCGAAAATGCAAGAATGCTTACGCAACAATCCAGGTTGACCTACTTGATATATTTTATTGAATTACTCAGTGGGACGTATAGATGGTCGTAAAACCGTAACTTCCTGAAAGGCTGTAAAGGTTCGATTTTCCCCACGAATGCTCGTCTCCTTTTACGAGCAGCATCACGGGGGTTCACAAAACCTTTACTTTGGCTAAATGTTTATATATTTATCGCGACGGGCGCGCGTGGCCAATTGATGTTTTATAGTCGCAGGCAATATTGTTGCGATTTTAAAGATATCACTATAGTGTTTTTGTTAGTTAATATATTGTCTCGACACGTGTTCATACAAACATGCACACGGTATTTGTTTCATATGTCGTCTCTGTCTTAGCCAAATCAATTCTAGGCTAGAGTCAAGAGCAAATCTGTATTTCTTGGACTGATAAGAGTCAATGAAAGGTCATTCGGTTAGGGCCAACTGTTTTGTTATTAACAACACGAAAATAATATACGGCGGTATTAACCATACAAAATAATATACGATAGTGGTGAAGCTACAAGACATAGTCCAGAATCTTAAATTTTCGAAACCCCTTGACCCGTCATATTTATAGTCATGGTTTGGTTTCCTTATCACGGTACCAAATTTCAAAACAATATATCATATGGAAGGTTGTCAGATCCCCTCATCAATGTATTAAAGAGCTGATGATCTTCAAACTGCTGAACCGGATCAAATACCTTACAGTATACCCACTTTCAATGTCATCGGCACCAAATTTCGAATCGATGTTGATTACCTTCAAACGGCTGATCTGATTTTCATGAAACATAGCTAAGAACACTCGGGATAAAATTATCTATGACACAAAAAAACTTAACGAAAATCGGTTCATCCCTTTGGGCGCTACAATACCACAAACAGATACATAAACAGACACGTTAAACTTATAACAACCCGCTCTTTATTCGTGGAGGTTTAAAATGTAAAACAAACTGAAGTATAACATTAATATTTTCAACGTCTGAATGAACTGGCTTCTTCAGGGTGAGTCTGTTTCATCATCAACTCTAAGCTGCTCTTTGTTGAATCTAGTCATCAGGAAACCTAGCTATTGAAAAATCAGCCTTAAAACTACAGTACTCTAGTCTAGTCTCTAGCTACTTGCAAAATTTGCCAATGTGTAGCAATCTCAGCAGCGCCTACGCACCGCACGGAACACCTTTCCTAAATTGGCGGTAGCACATGTCATAGAAAAAACGCATTAACACCCGGCTAATGCAGTCCGGGAGGGTGCCGAGATTTATACGAAAACTGGGCTGACCGGAATGTGTTTCGAAATGCACGTGGCAGATTAATTGTTCAAAAGTATGCAGAAATTAATGAAGTTACTGACTAAACTTATAATGACACACAAGTAGTGTGACAAGATGAACTCCTTCTAATGAGGTAAATTAATTATTTGTAAGAGGCTTTTAGGGTTCCGTAGCCGAATGGCATAAAAAGGGACCCTTATAGTTTCGTCAAGTCTGTCTGTTTGTCCGTCCGTATGTCACAGCCACTTTATTCCGCAATAAGCACTACACTGTTGAAATTTGGTAGTAAGATCTATTCTGCTAACCGCTTTACGATTATTATACAAAAAATAAAAAATAATGATATTTAAGGGGGGCTCCCATACATGTAACTAAAATCGAAAAAAAATAAAGTTAAACCTATGCGTATGGGGTGTCTATGGATAGATATTTTAAAATGGCATAACGGTTCATACAATCATTTTCTTTTAAAGTCTAACGATTCATAGCTAGACGCTTCCAAAGTGGTAAAATGAGCGTCCCCGCATCTAACTTCTTAACGAGCGAGTGTAAATTTTGACAAAAATATATACTTAGATCTCAACAAACACTTTCAACGAAAATTGATTTGGACGGGATCAAATAAGAAGTTTTTGAGATATAGCATATTTTCAACAACCGTAAACATAACTTTGTTCTTCATACAAACACTATGAAAAACAAAGTTACATTTGTTGTCAACAAAATATTATGGTATTTTACTAAGTGAAAGTCAGTAGATTCCCTAATTCAGTTATAGTTAACACAGAACCCTCAGTGCGCGAGTCCGACTCGCACTTGGCCGGTTTTTTTTGTTAAGGAACTTAATCAAATTAATTGAAGGACTAACGGTGATGCTTAGCTTAAACAGTAATGAAACCTATACCGTACGTGCATTAAATTATTAATTTCTTACTCCAAATTCAAATGCAACTCGTACTTTTTGCTACCATTTCATCTTCCATCTGCATATGACAATATTGGTCCTAATCCATCAGCTTACTGGCACACGTGCGCGCAAATGTAATTGAATGGTTACAGTTACACCTTGCCAACCAGATGTTATCGTGTTGCGAACAGGATCGCTGTGCCTGATGCGTTGCAAAGGTGCTTTGTGTATCGTCTTAATAAAGTTAATGGTTTTGGATAGATCAATCCGATAATTGAAGGTTATTTGCTCTGTTAATACCTACATTTTGTATTGCGCTCCTGCGAATGTGGCCTTCCTCTGTTGAGAGGGGCGGCCCTTACCGAAAATCTGTACGAGAATAAATAAATTATATTTTGATCTGTAGGATGACTAAAAACATCAATACCTTTTACTTTTATATGAAAGAAGCGTAGGTATTGTCTCACCAAGTTTAAGTTACTATTTATATATTGACATATATTGAATTGAAGCTTTATCTACAGCGGGTCCCATTTGAAATTGTAGTAGAGAAAAAAGTATCAGACGGTATTACAAATCGTTTGCAAAGTAATACTAAAAGAAAACAATAAAATAAATGGAAGATAAATGGAATATAGGACTACAAATACGATTTCCATTTGTAGCAAGTGCACATTGTAACATGCGAGAACAAATGTGATTATTTTTATTTTTCCGCCGCTTCTGTTTCAATTTCGCAGATCGATTTCCCTATTTCTATAATGGATTTAGAAAATATATCCAATGGTTTATGTCAGTATTTTAATGGTGTAGATTTGCACTTTTTGATATTGTAACTGTTAAACTTGAAACATTGCAACCAAGTTCAGTTTATTTTTAGATTTTGTATAGTATTTTACTTTTGCCAATTACATAATTTTGATTAGGTACATTTCACTTCACTCAATTTACAAAAGCTATTTTCTAAAATCAGGCAATGGCTATTCATCATATCGTTACTTGATTCTAAATCTGATAAAGAAATGGATAATATGATTTTATAGGATTTGCCTTTTAAAAACCCCTAAGAGCGCTGCGAGATAAAGGAAGCTAAGAAAAGCGGAAGCACAAACGTTTTCATTGCAAAATAAATAACTGTATCAGATTACGTTATCTCTCACTGAAGGAGATTGCTCATCTGATAACAACTGCAGGCGTTAGGTGGTGTGCACAATAAGATTACATCCCGAACACAATAGATCATGCAGTGTGACGAGCCTAATCTCTTTACAGCTTGGAACAATCGTAATAAGATTACAAGGAGTACTATTAGCTACCGTGTTACTTGTAATTTGATGCGTACCTGCAACAAAAAAAGTGTCGATATTCAATCAGATAAACATTGTTTGCGAGCTTTTTCACTTAGGTTAATCGCATAATGTGCTAAAGAGATAGAGTATTGTTTATGAGACGTCTAATTTGTCACGTAAGAAACTTAGCAACATCTAAATCTTTTTTGTGAATTGGATTCGGAAATACACTTAAGTGTGTCGTGTAAACTAGTGGCAGCCATTTGCACTCAAGTGGTTGTTTGTTGGCCCCACCGCAGCCTGTCGACATATTGCGATAACCAGATGTCTTCAAGTGGCCTTGCTCATAGTTTATTCGGTCGGGTTTTCCACGTATTTTAAAATTATCTCTAAGCGCAATATTGGTTTAAATGAAAGCCTATTCAGACAGTTGAGATGTTAAAAAAATCTTCAATAAACTACATAATTAAACATTAATTTAATTAACTAGTATGTACGTATTGCTTAGATCATGGTTGAAAAAGAGTTTGATGCGTTGAAATTTATTTTTTTTGACTTAAAGGATGCTCTTAAAGTGGCCTTAATATAATCTCACCTAAATATATATGAAAAATTCACTGATCTACCGTTTAGAAGGCAAATTTTGGTCGTCTAAATCATTGCTGGGAATCAGTTTTCCGAGTGCCACGCAATCCGTTTTCTCGAACTGAAAATGATTCACACAATCATTATTAATCACGGAGATTATCCATCATACCTGGCGCCTGTCTCTCGTTGGAGTATGAGTAATGCAAGGCTAAAAACCTGAGTAATGCGTAGAGTGTTTTCTTTTGATCTATTATTGTCTCTATAAAATGTGTTACTACATCATATGGATATACTCTACCATTCATCCATCAGTCTTATCAGAATCTCAGTCTAGTTATTAATCGGCAGTATTTTGTATGATTATCTAATCATACAACAAGTAACAACCTCATTTTAGGTGTATTACTTTATCCTAGAGGAGAGAAAGTCAAATCAAGTCTAGGTCTAAGCTAAAGCAGACTAACAGACTTATCTAGCTTACGCAACGAGCTTATATCCCGAACATCCAAAAAGGGTTATTAAGCAGAACAGATAAAAAGCTGCCTTAACAGCTGATGAAACTGTTTTAAATCTCTATACGCAGTAGTTTTTATAAGACTAAATATGTTGGCCCTCCTACCCCACAACATACGTTAATAAAGAAAAAACATTTTGTTTATTATTAAATACAGCCAGCGGTTCAAATTCGAAAATAGAACGCGATAAGTGGTCGCGATCAGCGGAAGCAGGTTGGCGGAAGGCGCGTGGCTTTTTTGGCCGCGGAGGGTTTCGCTGACAGATGGAGGAGCTGGCAAGCTGAGTCGGGTTACAGAGAGACGGGGGTCGGCTTCAAGTGTGCACAAAAAGTGCGTGTAATGAGACGTGTTTGCTCTGTGTGTACTTCTCTCTCAGTTGTAACCATGTACTACATGAATATTACTAATGAGCAATAAACGGAAAAATAAACATGTAAAGTAAGTTGGTGTTTTCACGATTTAAACATTTATTTATGACACTTTACATGTTTATGTCAGTTCATTTCGTACTCGACTGAAATAACATAAGTACATTTTCGTAAATTACTTCGAACATCGACCAATTTCATTTTTGATTTTTTTCAGCCAAAATAAAGGGAGACGGAGTTCATTAGTTATATACCTATAATTAGTCAAACACGTACGTATAAAAGGAATCACTAAATGTCCAGCTCGGAACGCTTCCTGCAGACGACACACGCCATAAATCGTCTGCTTTATTAAATTTCCTTCGCTTCAGGTCTGAATTCATAGGAAAAGAAAATAAACAATCTGATCACTGAAATACAACCCTTATATCTTACAGCAGTAGATTCCGTAGCGTCGATTTTACGTTTCAGTATTATGATCCATTTGTCAACAAGTCACAAATGTTAATAGAGTTTCAGTCTATTATAAAAGAACGAAAAATACATACATCTGCAACTTCCGTATACGAAAACAAATAAAAGTCGTAGGGTTTTTCTTGGTTCAAATATTATTTCCGTACTTTAAGGGTAGCATGACGTTTTTTATGAAAGATTTTTTTTAAGGTGTGCTCCTGAGCTCAATTTAAAATAACTCTAGAGTATTTTTAATTGCACTTAAAATATCTTCATTTCGCTCTGTATTAAAGATTTTTATATGTATATCTCTTTCATGCAGCATTCATAAAAATGATGTATAAGAACATATGCATCGTATTAGGGCCCCTTGCAAAGAACTGTCTCGGGAGATCGTTTTTTTCTAATCCAGGTGATTAATTAATGCAAGCTTATGCACGTTCCCTGATTTCTATAAATAAAGCTTGCTTTTTATGTCATATCTGTTATGGTATAAAAATAACGCAGCCACAGTGTGCTACAGCGATAAAAACTCACACAAAAAGTAACGTGTAATGTCTTTTGTGGTTTAATTACATAAGCCTCCGTAGACTGCACCTTTTCCGATAGATATACGTAGTCCACGACTAGGTTTCTGTGTTTAATTAATAAAATAATTTAAAAGTATTAAAAATTTAACTTATTAAAGTTACATACTTGTTTCTGAAGTTTACGCCAATATTACTCATTAAAATAAAACACGGATTAACTTTTCGCGAGTTTATTAATTTTATCCCGACGTTTCGAACACTTACAGCGTTCGTGGTCACCGGTGTACTAAGATGTGATTTGTCATTTACAGAGTTTTGAAAAATTACACTACTGTCACTTAATAATATTTATTGGGTGTTTTCTATGTATATCATGTATGTATTTACAAACAAAAAGTATTTAAGTATTATATCCGTTGTCTGGCACCCATAATACAAGCTTTGAGTAGCTTACTTTGGGGCTAGATGGCGATGTGTGGGAATGTCCAAAGGATATTTATTTATTTATTTTATTAATTAACGTTCCTATCCGCGCAGAAAGAACTAACTGTGTCTTGTGATCTTGCAGTGAGTGGTCTAGCTTGGGTCCTGGTTTGAACTGGATCCCATGCTGGTGGAACAGAGAAGATGGTTGAAAAATTCATCCGGAAAGTTTATCCGCAAAAAAGTGTTTTATTTCGATTATTAAAGTTATCTTAAATTCTATCTGACTACAAATTTATCTATCAGTATTACAATTCCGTATTTGCAAATGACGGTCTTATCAAGTTATAATCAAGTCAAATCTTATAAAAATATGACGTCAATCAATCGCACTTTAAGGCAAGTAGGTATAATAACATTGAATCGTATTTGTTTTCAGCCGATCGATCCACCGTGCCTAGCGGCGTCCAACCACCGCGGAGTCCGCAACGGAAATGACCTATTAGAGGCGGCAGGTGGGCATGCGCGAGCGCAGCTGCCGCCCGAATTTCGCCGCGAGATCGCGAAACGCGCGCCTTCCGTTTCCGCCCGATTGTGCTGTTTGTTCCTACTCACTTGAGGGTGGACATGAATTGACAATCGCCAAATGCCGCTGGGGAAGTTGTAATCCGGCTTTTTATGGTAATGGTAACGGCTATTGCATTGAATGCTTACCGTGTGCGAGGGGATTTGCGAATCGACCAAAACGTAGAGCCACAACACAGTATGTAAGTACTTTCAAACATGCTTTTTGCTAACCTCCTTATGTCAAATAGAAAAAAAAGTTACCCACTACTTCTTGTATTTTATATAAAAAAGAATGCGTTTACAATAGCCAACGGTCTGAGAACATGACGCTTTCACTCTACTATATCCAGAGCCTGTGAAATGTGATGAAGGAATAATTATGTGTCCGTGGTCCCATTCAAACCTGTATTATTTGTTTCCCGTTCATACTGTGACATGTAGTATTGTCAACAATGCAAACGACATCAATTGTGTTCACAGTTA
Organism: Pyrausta purpuralis; assembly: GCA_963924145.1. Lineage (NCBI taxonomy): Eukaryota > Metazoa > Arthropoda > Insecta > Lepidoptera > Crambidae > Pyrausta > Pyrausta purpuralis. The sequence goes on along the minus strand of OZ001644.1, from coordinate 23,337,922 downwards.
GCGGTTCGCATGTAATGTGATATAATTAGAAGAAAGCTGGGTCTCGTTGATAAGCGGAAGCGGTGGCGATACATCCTCATAACTGGTGAAAATAGTAAATTGAACAAAAGGTCTCAACAAGCAGGTGTCAGTTTGAGTAGCCCAGTCGCTAAAGGTAGTCTTGAATTGTGCAAACAATTTGATAGAAACGGTCTCTTATTATGCCTTCGTCATAACTGATGTTTCAGTTATGACGAAGGCATAATAAGAGCTAGCCGTGTCGGCTAGTCAATCAAATCAATTAATCACTGACTTTGTCTGGCGCTCATAATTGTGACTACAGCTTGTAACAGTTTTACAAGCTTTTGCTATTAACACTGTTTTGCAAGTGCGACAGTACCTACTAAAAGTAATTGCGACCCAAATAAAATAACAATCGCTATCGCGTCCGGTTGCACCATACAGCCATGCGCAAGCGCATAGGCGGGCAGGTTCCCTCGGGGCCGGCGCGGGACATTGTGACAACTAGCTCCTTGCATGCCGGCCGCCATTGTCTAGCGGGATAGCTGCTCTGCTGCCGTGACTCACAGGGTACTGCTGGGATCGAAGGCTAAACCAGAGAAGTTCTTTTGCATTATACACAGCCAGGCAAGCGCTTTTCAATGAGGCCAGGCCATAGATCCTGGTTACGCAAGAGCTGCACTGCTTAGTAAGTGTGGGTAGAAAAGTCTCTCATAGGATCCGCCTAGATTTACAATGGTCATAACTTCACTGTCATAGATGTCGTTAGGGGTTGTAGAGGGGCGAAGACCCATAGAAGATTATCCAGAAAGCTACGTAGAGACTTTTATTTGGTCTTTATATATTGAGTTTCTGCTTGACATTCTTAAAACTCGCTGTCATTCAGCAGACGCAATGTAGCGTACCTATCTAGATAATCCATATAAAAATTATGTCTGGCTAGTGACTGCTCTTCTATTCTTCACACGTCAAGCACAAAACTATAGATACAGATCTATATCATTAAATATAATGACGGAACCGTAAACTAGGCATCGGCGACACACCTGACTGCACTTGCAACAATGAAGTTTAGTTTGGAATAATTTGAATCAGTATGCGCCTCATCATCACGGTGGTTGACTGACAGAAAGGCCATTACAAATACATTTTTGATATTGTTATCTGTTGAATGGGATCAGTAGGTAAACTACAAGGCCGTAATAGGTGAAGATAAGTTACAGTTCGTTACTTCTAATAATAAGGACTTCATTTTATGGTGCTGTGGGTGATAATTTTTAATAAGAAAGGTGAAAATAAAGCGTGGTTACGATAAGTATTAGAATTCTAAAAATACACCTTCAAATTACAGTGCTTAAAACAGTGGGCTGTATTTATTATTATTATTATACGTACTTACCTAGATATGTATGTGGAATGTAATAGAGCAAAAAATGGGACCCAACTTAATGACAAGATTGTGCCGTATTCCTTAAAATTTTAATGTCGTTCATTTTTATATGCGTTGATGACAAGTGGCTTCAATTCATGGAGCACCAAAATTTGTTCGTGGTGTCTGTTCCACACGCTAGTAATAGTAGTTCAATAGTTTATAATAATACTATCGTGCTTATTGTTTTGCATTGTGAATGAATTATGTATTAACGGAGCAGTATCATTGCCTGCCAGGATCTTGATGGAAAGTAAATGTTATACGAGTAAGTGCGTAGTCAACCTTGGGTATTGCAATCTGAAAGGAACTTGATAACGATTAAGTTACGTTGAAGAAACCAATACATAATTATTTAATGCTGTTTAAAGCCTGTAAACATACACGGAAGAACGTTTCACGTGCTTTCGAATTGAACTTTAAACACGAAATTCCTGAGGTTGATGCATTAACATGCCCTTTTCGAGATTTTTAAGATACCAGTGTAAAACAACAAAGATCCGGCGAAGTACTTATACTACAGAAGTATTTGGTGACGTAACAAATTCCAAACGATATGAATTTTACATGATCTTTCTTTTGTCTCTATCTGTATCTGTAGATTATTAGCATATCCTTCTTTTTTATGCTATTCGTTAATTTATTCCTTGAAATGTGTTATGTTTATTTTGGTACTTCATAATTATTATTTAGAAGTGAGTATATTTTAATTCTTATTTCTGGTCTAGGTATCTAGACGTATTTTTTTTAGTGGTATTTGTGCTTTTTAATTACATCCGCGTTCCACACCAATCAATCACGAGGAAAATAGCCAAACCTTTGTGTTCCTCTTTACAAACATTCCAAACTCTAATAATAACAATTTGTCAACCTACACTAACAAGTTTGTCATGTAGTATGGCAAGCAAATTAAGTTTTTGTGTGACGGATCGTATGTGATCCGCGGCGGAGGCGAAAGCTGCATCGCACGTGCGTAAGCGCACCTGCCCACCCCTAAGGCGGGGTGCTGCAGGGTTGCTACACGAAAATTTTCCAATAGAAATATGGCCTCTTAAAGCGAAATACTTGTTATGTCTTACAAACAGTATGATAACAATAAATGATTGATTGGCCAAACTAATAATGTGTATATAGCAAAATTGACGTCGTAAAAGAGCAGACTAAAACCGTGTAAGAAAATAAGTAATATATAATAAAAACAGTGGAATACATGTATTTTTATTATATTTTTGAAGTAATGGCAGCTCGTAGGCACAAGCAGAAAAAATAATGTCAGATGATTAATTAAAGTTTCTCTGAGTACAGACTTTATGTATCACAAAATATTGAAATCAGTCTTTCTGTATACCTGTAGAAAGGTCTAAAAATAGTTTTATGTTTTTTTGTTTTACTGTAATATACTAAATAAAAATTGTTTTATGTTTTGATAATTTGAACAACCCTAAGACATCCCTCCGACCTCTCATCGTCTGATAACATGCGCGGAACAGATATTAGTGGATGATACTTTAATACACTTTCTTCTGTTTTGTGTTTACAGTCGTAAATATTGATAAACCGATAAAGACGGCCGTAAAAAGACCTTAAACTTTTTATTAGGCGGTGTTTTAAAAGTCGCCATTTAGCCTGAGCTTATCGTCAAAGCTTAAAAAGTATGAAGTGGTAACGAGACGATTGCGTATTACGATCGATTAGGTTTTTAATTATTGTACATTACCGTAACGTTTATTCCCTTTAATCGCAACAGTAAACTATTCACTTAACATAATTCGAGGAGATTAGTAAAAAAACAAGTTAAACTGATGTATTTTGGACAGTAAACATTTCGCTTAATCGTTCGTCGACGATTACTTCGTTTTTACGGGCGGTTGAGTTGTTGTAAGCAGCAATTAGCATTTATCGAACTTCCCCTTTCATGTCGGAGTATCATTAATTGTTGTTTAAGCTAAGCGATTAATTTGGAGATGTTGGACGCAGCTGCCGCCACAGACGGTTTTATGTGTTTGGTAAATCACTGGGATCAAGTACTACATTGAATGAGAATAAGAAAATACTCGAATGAGTAAATTACAATATTTACTTAAAATGTGCCTCAATCAATTATGTTGTAATATAATTATTGAAAATTAATAATAAAAGCTTTTTTGAAACAAACAGAATGGCGTTTGCTGGATTTATTTTTCTTAAATAAATAATTTCATGATGTAAAGCTTCGTTGTGAACGGAGAGAAAGCACAACTGAAGCATTAACTTAAAGCAAAACTTTACCAACGAAGGAAAAGCTTTTAAGTCGATCCAATCGGAAAACTTTGATAGTTTTTTTCTTCTAAATTATAGACTGAGCTTTATATGGCTAGCCATTATATCAAACTACCCGCAATCAACCCTTTATGAGTCCGGCTCATCAATTGTTATTCGATCCACGAGGGCTTACTCTGTAGTCCGTAGCTCTATGCATGTGTTTTCATATCTCGTTATCCTTCCTGCCAGCATGACGTGAAGGGGATGTCAAACAACTGATTCAGTAAGCAAAGGACAATGTTATCAAACGCTTCTAATTTATTATCTTTCCTAAATCCTTATTGACGATGTATTTAGGTTATAATTTAGGCAAGTGGAATAACCCATGTCCGAAGCCGGCATTATAGCCCATTCACTGGCGTAGATAAAATGAAATAGTAGACAATATAGACCTCAATATTCGATAGTATGGTCTCTGGGTGCCAATTTTCGTGCAGTTCGCATTCGAAAAAAGTTCACCCATCGAATTGATTTTGTCAAATTAAAAATAGTTTTTAATTTCCTCCATGCGGTAGTTTCTTTAAGCTTGGATAAACTATTTGTTTTCTTAGGGAAAATGGTAAAGCTCGCAATATAATGAATAAAATAGATTAACGCGAGAGGTAGGCCCTCGTTTGCGAGGGGCGAGGACAAAGAGTGAGGAAGCTCTATGTCCGCCGGAAGCCGGGACTCTACCTACCGCGCGGGAGCCCTCCGATTGAGAATGTTAACAAGGGTTTAATTTGGTATCGGATTTCGATAATCGTCACTGCGATATTGGCTAGCTAAGCTCTCATTTCTAATCTTTCTATTTTGTCAACTACCTGTTTAGAAACAGGAAACGCAAATAAAAGTTTAGTTTATCATTCAATAAGTCAATTGACTTAAAAGTGCATGTAATTTATAAACAACTTATCGTTTGATTCCCAATTTTCTATATACATTTTTTGTATGCAGTTGAGTACCTACTTTTTGCGTAAATTCGTTATCACAAAAACTTTTTTGTCTGTTAGTTTTAAGTAACAAAGGAACCTAAACACCAATACGACTGTACCTATTGTTCTACCGTATCTAACGTTCCGTTTGTCATTTTTTACCTGCGTAAACCTTTACTTATTGTAATAACGTGCTAAATTACAAATTCCATAGCCTCTGCTATTTCACAGCTCACTTCGCTCGTACGGAAGTGGAGTAAAAAGCGGCCGATTGTTAATACTTTCCCACGGCAGAAATAATAATTGCATTTCCTCGCCCAAAACTCATTACGTGATTGTATGCGGGTTGGACGGCTTTATTTTTTTATCGGGAGTCCCAATGGCTGTTGTTTATGACACCTTTGCATACAGCCTACACAATAAACCGTGGATTCCTCGCCGGCCAGTTATTGTGAGGAGCACGTAAAGTAAAGTCTTTCAAATCACAGATTTTGACTAAAAGAGGTTCTCAACCTTTGTCCGGATTAGCATCTAGCCGTCTGCAGTTTAGCTATAAAATTATCGACCATCACGCAATTGTTAAAAACGTGTTAAAAAAACATAATATGCATGCATTTTTTATTTGTACCTATTTTAGACTGGTTTCTAAGAGTTCTATTTAATAATTAAATATAATGCCTAACATGGTTAAGTTGCCTTTTGATTGTCCCTCAATTACACTACAACAACAATCTTTTATTAATATATATTATGATTTATTTTATATACCGAGATACATATATCTTTCAACCGTTCACACTATGGCATATTATAAATTTTCTTAGTTTCGTGTGGGATCTTCTACGGCCGCAGGGGGCGGTGGCGTCGGGAAATCGGCCCAAAACATACCGATAATAGCTCGTTATATAAATTATTATGTAATGGTGAGCGATTTCGAGTATATCTCGGTAAATTAATATGTATTTTTAAGTGAATGCATCTTAGAGAGAAATGGCCAGTGTCACGTTGAGGACCAATGGACAGTACCAACATTCTCACGATCTGCATCCATTGTAAACAAACCGGGGACGCCGTTACGTTTCGTTTACCGCCTCTATTGTTCTACGTGAGCTTGTGAAATATAAACAGTGAAAAGTTGAATGAGGTTTTTTTTTCGAATTCAATCACAAAAAGGCTCCAAATAGTTCGTCACCGGTGTCATTGTTCGCCTATGAATGAGCGTATCCGCATATACAGCAATGTCGTCACGTACCATTGACAACCGCCTGCTATTTTTAATTTAAAGTCAATTATCATAGATTATAAATGCTTTTGGGGGACAGTTATTACTCGAATAGGCAAGGAATACAAATTAGAAGAGTATCTTGATATTTTTAAGCTCCTACTACTTAACTTTAGTTTGGTTACAAATGCTTGAGATTTACACTTCTGAGAAAATTTCTCAGGCAATATAAATGAGAACTACACCAGAAATTCGAAACATGCAATAATGCAACCATTCTTTTGGATTTCATCACAGATACATATCAGCGACACATCCCTCAAAACCTGAAGTGGATTTGGCAACTGTGCAATATCTATCTACTTAATTACTATCTGAATCTATTTACTCTTTGGCAGAAGTGCATTGCAATAGCCCAGGCTGCAATGACGCGGCGCATTCGGCGGCTTTCTTCTAATTACGGAATTTTCACGCTTACCTTCCACTCGAATCGCAATCAAAATAGGTGTTTTGGTGCTTTCAAAATACATGTAGTGTAGTGTGCTCACGCTGTGATTAAGATGCACTTCGGAAGAAGGTTAATGAGATGATAAGTTTGCATAGCTTATACAAGTAATTCCTGCCTATTGTATAAGTCTTTACCGACTTAAAAAAGGAGGATATCAATTCAATATGTAAGTGATATCGTTAAAATTTGATAATATTTGATTATGTTGATCTATTAATAAGGCTTCTGACGTGTGCAAAATTTCGTAAGTGTATGTATTTTTGTATAACTGTATGTTTGTCTACGGATTTCTCGAAAACGAGAAGTCATAGCGAGATGGTTATTTTTAGTCAATTAGGTATATTTCAACTTAGGATACTGTGTAAGTTTCATCAAAATCGGTCCAGTAGTTTTTGAGATATGGGTAATAACAAGCTGCATCAAGCTTACGTTCATCAATAGTATACGCACATCATGTATTCATTCCAAATGAATTTGTTTTTCCTAAACAGAGGGCAGATGTGTTATTTTGAGCTTTTCAGCAGTTTTTTGAACACGGTTTATTTATGTTGCCACCTTTGGGCGGCATCATAAACTTATAGATTATGACCTTGCAAGTATCTCCTAAGAGTAGACCTAATGTAACATTAATTATCGTACGGTCAGACAATTTAACACGCAGAGTTTAGAAATTATTGACTTTACATATACATAGTTGCCAAACATCCTGGTGCAATTTGTTAGTAATTATTCTATGGTGCATTGCGGTTGTGTTGTCGGTATACGGATACGGTATGACGTGGTACGGAGGCACCGGCGCGTCATTCATGCCCGTTCTTCGCGGCCTTCCTGCACAACCGGTATGCGCTACCGATGCGCTTAGGGCTGCCACTCATTGAATGACCGCAGGAAAACTACGGTATTTGAGGGACAATATGACCGAAATGAATAAGACAAGTATGATGATTTTGCTGATTTTTTTATTTCTTTAATTGGATGTACAGTCGACAGAACGTCAGGTTACCCACATTTGTTGAAAACTAGTCCTTATTATAAATTCATAAAGTACCGCACAGTGTTTACCTTGACGTGCTGTTGTCCGTACATATTTATTTTGCAAGTGCTGTTGTCATTCCATCTAAATTTAGGAACGTTGTAGATCTCCAAATCTCATAATGATACAGCTCATGGTTTAGAATATTTTTAACACTCACGTGTGTATATGACGTATCCATAAGAGACACAAATTTCGCAAGGTCGGACTGACGGCACGGTAGCTCAATAGGTAGAGCGTTTGGCCCGGTTAGCCAGAAAGTTGCTGGTTCGAGTCCTGCCCGTGCGCAAATTTTTGGTTTCTTATTTCATATTTATGAATATAAAATAATACAGCTCAATAAAATAAGGTAAATCGATCATGGAGTTTCTGTACATAGAAAACTGACAGTATTTTTGATTTCACACGACCAAATTTTTGAACATAAGTAAACACATACAAGTAACGTTATAAATAAAATAGGATACAGGAAAGTAGGTCATTAATAGATAGATAATTCCCTATTTGCTATAAGCTTTTTAATTTGATTTTGAATCTATACTTTCACAGCTACACCAGCCCTAGCCAACGCAGCGCGTAGTGTCTGAGTCATGCATCATTTCATCAATGAAATTCGTCCGGCTAGTTCCGGCTGTTACTCACAACCACAACAGCTCACGAACTTGACCATGATTTGAATTGTTATTTGTCGGTACTATAGTGGACTTGTGGACGGATGCAGTGACAGTAGTTTATTGAAAGTTCGTGTTATTCCGGTGATGAATCAGAGGAATGGAATTAATTGAATGGAAATAGGGTTTGATTTAAGGTTCGTAGGGCCGACCACCAACGTCAGATAAGACTTATAAGATTGAATAAGTATACAAATACTGATTTTAAAATGACATTTACATAAATATTTACTGATAAATAGGTGGCGTTTTGAAATTAGACGTATTGTATTTTATTCGACGAATATTCCTGATCTCACGTTGAAAATATCAGGCCTTAGTGCTCACGGCGCATAAAATCTAGATGCGGTTATCCTATCAGAGAAGCATTGGTAGATTAGTGAATAAGGTTGAAAAATAATAATAAGAATAACCAAATACTTTCTATGATAAGATTTTATTCAGAGACTTAGTTAAAAGTATCAATTTGAGGTGGTACAAAATTTCTCCTAATGTTTTTATCGGTTTAAAAAGCCTGTTAAATATTTTCTTAATTGATGATAATTCCAATGCATACCTAAAAACTATATTCGATTACTTATATAAATATCACGGCCTACCGAAGAAGTTCACCGCACCAAAGGCGGCATGCTCACCATATAAAGGCGTAAGGTCGTAGCTACCAAAATTAAAATGTGAAAATGGCTAACATTATCCCTTCCGATTGTTGTACAGTCGCCAGCACATCAGGTTATACATTTTGTTGACAACTAGAACCCTTATTAAAACTGAATAAAATACCGCAGTGTTTAGCTTTACGTGATGTTGTCCGTAAATCAATCTTCGGTGTGTGAGACAATTTGTGACATTGCGCAGTCGTCGCACGCGTCGGCATTGTTATTGTTTTGGAGTGATACATGGATGTACGAGTTGGCTTCCTAGATATGTCCTACGGAGATATGCCAAAATAAATTTGACTTAGGGCTGATTTTTAAATAGTCAGATAAGAAATATTCGTCGAACAAAATACACTATGGCTAATTTGAAAACGTCACCTAATTGTCATTTTTAAAAACCGGTCGCTTTATAATTAACAGTCTGATAAGTTTTATCTGATCATTGAAAAATCGGCCCATAACAGAATACAGATAATACGGTAGGACTTTAATAGACGCTTGGTAGGACTTTAAAAGCAGCCAAGTAAGACGTATGGCGACTGAAGAAAGGATTTAGACAAAATTATGTATAACCTAATAAATTTTCGAATAAACATGACTTATCTTAGACCGAAGGCACATTGGCGTGTAGCGTTGCGTCGACGCTGCGCTGTCATAGCTGTGCAGCTCTGTTGTTTTAAATACAAATCTGAACGGCATGCACCAGGGTACGATGCGTTGCGTTATAATATGGTCGGAACGCGCGTGCAACGAAATAAAGTCAGGTCCATCTGACGCAAATTAGTTTTTCAGATTTGCTGAAGAAAAATGGCATGCTGACAGTCAACACAAGCATATTAAAAGCTAAAGTGAGCTAGCCGAGTGGCCTCTGTGCGTGGAATCACTTCATCACCGACTCTGACTTCGCTAAACATGGTTTAAATCTGGTGAATCTATAATTATAACTAAAAGTAATGATACTTATGTACTATAAATAAAATGATTGTAACACCGAAAACTACTGTCTGGAAAGTAACCCTTCACAACATTTTTATTTTTCCAAGTTGGAAGCTCATCCAGTCCGAATCTCGCTTTGAATGTCCGCTTTGTCGCCGACCGGCCATTCACAGGCGCAGCCATTGATGGCTGCGCCCGCGCAGCGTAGTCCGCGGAAGTTATTATCGCCAGTTTTGTCAACCGTGTAGTGTAGAGTGTAAGTAAACAATAATGGATGATTCGTAACAAGGTTCTTGTGGAACATTATAATGTTTATCTAATAACTTTTTTTCATTTGTAAAGTAAAATGGTGGTCATAGTTTTTCAGGTCGTAATAGTAGAGTTGTTTTGTGATAGATTGTAGTGTGTAAACAAAAATTAGAATCAGTAGACTCATATATCACGCATTGAGCACTCTTTTTATTGATCGATTGCTAAAACATAGACTTTACGTATAACGTAGTACTTAACGTATAGTAGTCCCCCTAGTCGATTTCGACTACGGTGGCCAGTCACAATGACCAACCGACTGCGCGGGACATATTATTGTGCACAAGTGTGTGCGCCGCAAACACAGGTGCACTCTCTATTCCCTTCACTCTCATAGTCCGATGGGACAGTAATCTAACACGACCGGAGGGAGATCAGGCGCAGGACCAACGGCTTTACGTGCTTTTCCGAGGCACGGGGCTCAAACACCACCAACTTCCAAACTCCGGCCTATCCTAAGAATTTCTAAACAGAAAAACTCAGGTATATATTTTTGGCCCGACACGGGGATCGAACCTGGTACCCTTGGCGCAGCCGTCGCTTTAAAGTGCGACCCTCTTACCGCTGCGTCACCGAGGCAGTTAACGTATAAATAAAGAATTAACATAAATAAGGATATACGAGTGTATCATGTTTATGAGAATAAAATCTACTTAAAAGCCTACATGTATTTGGTATTTTTACCTACCAGACTTGCTAAAAGCTAATCCAAGTTAGTTTATTAGCTCACCTGACCATTACTTACCTACAGTTTTCACGAGCAACCTTCCACGTGTTTGCATTTCACACGCGCTCCAATTTGCACGCATTAGTATTCTAGCATAAGGTGATGTTCCACCAGAGATATGATGCTAACTATAGCAGAACAAAGCTGATATCGACTATCGAAGCATGTCTTGGCTAAAGTTTTGTAGTCTGTACAGTAGTGATGACAATAACGTTTTTCCAGCAGGTGAACTTATCCGCCATTGGCGACGTCTTTTTGTCATGTTTACCTTTGCATGGGTGCGAGAGCAAATTGCAAAAATTGTACTTGTAAGCAAGGGTGTAAGCTGAGAATATATTGTCAAGTTAGCACATATACAGGGTGTTGTTTTGGTCAGTGTCATCCAACTCAGGGATGATAATATGAGTTTTGCTTATTATAAAAAACCTCTTCACAGCATTCTAAAAAAATTCAAATCGAATGGGCAAATTAGCACCCTTGCGCGTAGCTAGCGCTTATCTATCTACGAAATACTACGCCGTAGCTAGTAAGCTACGAAGAGGCTACCTGGTGTTGGTAGTTTTGACTCGCTCGCTGTATCGCATTAATAAATTTATTTTGTAGGCTTTTTACATATTTTTTTTCAATATATTTTATTTGGCATCAGTAGATAGCGTTTGTGCAATCACCCCTGAGTCGCTCGTCGCTGACCAAAACAACACCCTGTGTAACTTAGACAGCTACTACTGCATAGGTATACCTGCATCTAGCCTTTGCCCTTTTATTACAATATCAATAGGGTAAACAACTGATAGTTTCGTAGCATGCACATTATGATAGCGATTCATTGCGCAGCTCTAGTGGGAAAGAAGCTTAAGTGCCCGACCTGATGAACGGAACGCAGCCTTGCATCAATTCACGCGGTACTTAGTCTTCATCGAATATTGCACAATGCATTTGACCTACTTTTTCATTTTCACGTAAACAATGAACATTCGTGTTCCATAACGCCACATAATTTAACTGCTCGTATATAACGCCAATTTAGTAACGGATGATTGACAACGAAACTAGCAAAGAAAAAGCTTACTTTTTGTATACAATAAGAATTGTATATTGACCACTCATTAATGTGCTACACACACGTGTTAAAACTACAGAAAATGCAGTTGACACGTAGTTATTTGCTCATCTAAAAAAAAGTTGACATAAAATCCCACCACGTCAATTTCTAATTTAGTAAACTAGAAACTCCTTCGTAGTTCAATTACAGTTGAATAAGTTTCATTTTCATCGGAACTCAAGTTATGAGTGGAGGTCTAAGGGTTGGTGCACACCAACTGGTCAAATGGGTCTTTTATGTTGTGGTGAAATCGATTGATAATCGAAAGATTTCGAACTCCGATTAGATGAATGATATACAGCGTGTGGCCTGTAATAGTAACAAAAATTGTTATCAACGATTCTACAGAGTATACGTAGTTACCTTGCCATAGTGCTAAATGGTCATAGGTCGAAATAACTTCTCCTAGGTCTTTCTCTTCCCCTCTTTATTTCTACTTTTTCTTTTCATTATATTCTTTAAGATGCTGTCATGTCACATCATGTGTTCTATCATGTTGCCTCGTCTATTTTCAGTTCTTTTCTACAATCTTCAACACTTCTTCTTTTGTTTGTTTTCTCTGTTCAACTGATTCTTTCCATTCTTCTCCAACACCACATCTCAAATGCTTGCAACCTATCCTTGTCTCTTTGGTCAGTCCTTAATTGTAATATAATTTAGCAACAACCACTTACAGCCTTACAAGCACTTAAGTTCACATGGTTAGTGGATATCTGAAGCGCCCGAGGAAGCGCCTTCACACTTTGGCTCCGCGCGTTTAATTCGCGTAGTCATGGCACCTAAGCAGTTTACCGTACTTTTTACTATAAGGTCCTTAGCCTACACGCAGTCACTCGGTGTGCTCTCGACTTAAGCACGAGTTCACAGCGCGTGGGAATGTTGACCGATGTCGGTATTTGCGGTTCGCGCCGAGGTAGCGCCTTCACACCCCGGCCTCGCGCCTCGCGCCTAGTCGGTTCCGCTGAAAACCCCTTTTTGCTTGTTAATGGAATTCTTAGCATTCTAATTATGTCTACTCGTAAAAACAAAGGAGTAAGATATAATACAGTTTGTATAAGAATTTCAAAAACTATGCAAGCTATAACAGTTGCTAAAATTCTTACAAAGATCCAAGATCCGTTACTAGATTTGTGGAAACTAATTACCCGACACAATGTTATTTGAATGCTTGTTGACTCTGTGTCTATCTGACTGAGAGTTTTAGCTTAGGAAACATCATGTTATGCAATCTCATTTGAAACCTAATCGCAATTACAAAATCTTCATAATTGCGATTACACACGTAATTATACAAACATATTCCATGTCGAAGAAAAAGTTGGTCAATAGACAGATTAACAAAACAGAGTCAAACAAAGGGTAATTAAGCTGTAATGCAATACCAAGATTCTATTTCTGAACTGAGAACAAAGGGGTTAAAAAAAACTGAAAATTATCTGATCAGCAAATTGAACATTTACTTTCCGATTAATTGTTGTCATTGCACTTATGGTTAGAAACTTTCAATGTAAGTATTTTTACCTATGGAAACCAAATGAACTCTAAAAGGTTTCCCACACCTTTTAGAGTTCATTTGGTTTCGATGTCATCTTACAACGGATTTGATTATACACAGGACACATCTAATGAATTACCAAAAACCAACATTAATACGTGACATGACCGCTCGCTATGATCACTAGAAGACTGTTCAAACAGATCCCTATGTCCCTGATCGTGATCTGAAGCTCGTCTCCATTACGCGTGGGAACAAGCCAGCCAAACCAAATTATTAACAAAAATATTTACACACTGCCTACTTAAAAGATTGAAGCACTGTTTGCGCTGACAACTAGCGTAGCCGCACGACAAATACATGTAAACCTCGGTGGAGTATTTTACAAAGTTTGTGGGATAACTCGACCGGGCGGACTAGCGGAGGTTGTGTAGCGCGGTGAACACACTCAAAGTGGTTAAAAATTATTCGATTTACCAGTCATAATATAAAGTTACTAGTAAAATAGATCGTTCTTATATTTATTTTGATATTTTATTGCACGGACAAAATAAAGTACAAACGCACAAACGGCGAAATAATACTAAAGTTCTCTCTACCAGCCGCAAGAATAGAATGATGCAGAAACGTTTAAAAAGGACCAATATAATATATATCATTTGATTTTAAGGCTACAAATAAATCTTAAAAAGTTAATGAAAAAGACAAAGAGTACCTATATATTTATAATATAATAATAATATCCTTTGGGCATTCCCACACATCGCCATCTAGCCCGAATGTAAGCTACTTAAAGCTTGTGTTATGGGTGCCAGACAACGGATATAATACTTAAATACTTTTTGTTTGTAAATACATACATAATATACATAGAAAACACCCAGACCAATACAAACAGACATGTTCATGCACACGAATGTTTGTATTGTGCGGGGATCGAACCCGCACCCGCTGCGTAGTAGGCGATTTCTCGACCACTACACCAGACGGATATTTAACTCCAATTAATACATATATTGTGTAAGTTTAATTTATAAATGCACCTACACTAGATATATTGGATATATCGTATTTTCTGCCAATAGAGATATATTGGCTGAAAATACGATGCAATTTACCGATTATTTATTGTTTCTATCACTCGCACTTCACTATCGGGGTGAGGTCGGTTCAACGTTGGGTCAACATCAACGTTTGGAGTGTGTGAGAATCCGGCACTGTTTTGAGAATGGTGTCAGTTTAGCGGGGGTGGCTTTCTGTAACTGATAGGCGTCAATCAACTCTGTTTTACACAGTTCGTGAATTGGCTGAACTGAAAGCCATGATGTGGAAAAATAGATTTTCCAAATATGTATACAGGGTGTAGCCGATATACATATTTGGCAAATTAAAATAATAAGCCCTTTAAGTAACCAGTAATTAATTGTGAATGGTTTTAATTTATTATTTTGAAAAATAAATGTATTGATTTTCGAAAAAAAAACGAACTAGCAATGTATTGCAAACAAATATGTCTAATCATATACTTCACATTGTTATTTCATTCATCAGGGATCATAGCTTTGGAGTAATATTACTCCGAGTTGAACCATTTTAGAGCACTACGACCAGGTCAAGGTAACTACGTATACTCTGTAGTATCATTGATTAAAACTTTTGCTCCTATTACAGGCCATATACTGTTAATGTTATAAGATGAAAATAATGTATAATCAATCAAAAACAACCATTGGTGTATCTTTCACGCGAAAAATTCCACCAAATGAGGCGCGTGACTCGAACTTTTCGCACGGAGTCGTTACAACCGTGACGGTATTCCATGGAGCCGTGAGTACCGTGTCGACAAGTCTGACTCTAGCTAATCCGTCAATTAACAGTAGCTATTAATTGGCACGTTCACGTGGAGATTGTGGTTCAACTATTTTAGGAGCCCGTAGGAGTTTGAAACTAATAACAAAGCTGTTCTAATCAGGCACTTTACACGATCAAGTACTAAGATTATAAAACTGTTAGATTTTTGGTGGAATTGGAAGCCGATTAGCTACGAGGCACATACACAATCGTGATACCTAGGTCATATTAACTGTTATACGGGTGATTATTAAGCAAGTTACTTTAAAATAATGTGACGATTTTTTCATGTTAGAATAATTTCCTTTTTTATCATGAAAAATCAAAACTTATATTTATTATAATTACAGTATGTACCATATCTACAGAACTTTTATGAAATCGAAGTTCATGCTTGTCAGTTTCATCTAACAAAAATCCAAATAATCCTCTTCGTTAGAGTTGTTATTTCCCGATGGGAATGGTATACGACCAATCTTTGGATGACTTTGGTTACGATAACTGTTTTCCTAAAGTAGAGTTATTTTTTGCGAGTTCCGTGTAATATTCTAAAATTCTATTATGTTTCGATTGGGTTTTCCTGTTTTGATCGAGTGAATAAATCAGAAATAAAACATCCAATGAAGACCATTGTGAAGAAAGGTAATAATAAAATGACCTGCATATTATTATGTGATATCGTTAGAATTGTTGAAATGTTTGAGTAAGATGATCTATTGAATCTTCCAAACACATATTAAAAAAAACTGTACATATTAAACTAACTTAACCAATCATAGCTAAAGTCATAGCTAACTTACTTCCAATGGCTACTTCAGCAAAAACACATCCTGCACACTCTTAAAAAAAAACACAATATTCTCAATTTGATCGTTTTCAGCCTCTTTCAGTCGTCGTCCCTACAAAGTTAATAAAATATTAATAATAAGGAACAAGCTAGATTACGTAAGCCTAAAAGCCTAAATCCATTGCTCTTTTCTGACTTCTCTTCGCACTCGTGTAAAAATGACTCACCTATCCACAGTAAGTAGGTACCTGTTCGGTAGTCACATCACATCATAGATCGCATAACCAAAAGACCGGGCAATCATTCAATTGATCCCCGCTACTGATTGGCTCATTATTCAATGGACGCGGCGCCGGCGTCGCGCTGCGAACAACTAGACATGGGAGGCCGAAGGTTGAAGTTATTCTAATAATTACGTGATTTGTAAGCCATATTCAATAGGCATCGTTTGGGATGATGTTGTTTTCCTTGTTGGCAGCAAATGTACCAGAAAGATTGATTGATTTATTTGTTAACCCAATTTGTATTCAGATTCCGATGATGTTTTCATAATATCACAGATTGATGATTAAACGATATTATTTTATACGCAAACTTTTACTGCAATATTTTTTATCTATAAATACTCCTATATTCATTAGTTTTTATCTGTAGGGTAATAGTAACTTAATCGTGGCCCTAACATCACTTGACTTACGCAAGTCTTCCACTGAAACTTACCTAAAGAAATAGAGTAGGCAGTTCTATAATTTTACTAAGCGTATAGCACCTGTGGCGCCGCGGAGATGTCACCGGAAAAGCAGCAATTTGCTCGTTTGAGCCGTGACAGGCTGGCACCTCATTACATCGACAGCAGACGTAATAAGGTAATGGGTTCCACTAACTTGTTCATGCTATTGTGATACTTATTACTCATTGAAAAGATTTCAAAAGTTTTTTAACCGACTTCAAAAAGGAGGAGGTTATCAAAACGACTGTATGTTGTTTTTTGTGTGTATGTTACCTCATATCTCAGTCATTTGTTTTTTTTCAGCTTTTCAAAGTATTTACTTTCTAGTTTGTCCTATTGTTGGTAAGTCAAGATCTGATGATGGGATCTAAGTGTGATCGAGAGAAACCCGGGATACTAAATAAAGGCGCGTATAGTGTTTTCTACTAGTATCTGAATGTTGACATGTCTTTAAGTCTGATAGGCTCTACACACCGGAGCTAGGCTGACGGTGGCATTTGTCAACCCTCTGGAGTTCAGTGCTAATAACGCCAGAACTTATACTCAGTACTTAATATCGGGCTTTATTAAAAACAAAGTCGAAAGGTATAGCCTCACGCTTTTCACCCTTCCGCCACCCTTATACAAATTACTGAACATTTGCAAAAAAAATACATTTTACAAAAAAAAACCTGACTTCAAAAACTACAGTATGCACTAAAAAGGCCAAAAATCTTTTGCCTCTTTATAAGCAAAGACTTCATTGTTTGAGGCCGATTTTACCAACGTCAGATAAGTCGTATCCAATTGAATAAGTATAAAACGACCGATTCTAAAATAACAATTTCAAATTATGCGTATTGTTTATTATTCAACGAATATTCGTTAGAGCCTTAGTTTTAAAGTAATTTTATTATTAAATTAAAGTAATGGCAATGCAAGCAAAGAGGTAAATATTAGATAAATCCTAATGTCCCTTTAACTACAAATTTAACCAGAAAAAATAGTGTTCTCTTCTATGTTGCTCTATAGCTTACATTTTCTAAATTCCACCGCAACTTAGCTTGTTTTTTAAATATTTACTTAACCACGTTTAATCAACCAATCCATGTCCTGTGGTTATATCAGAGATCTAGTTATTTCCTATAATAACACAGAACTATTCTTAATTCGGACTATGTTATTACGTAGTCTTGACCTTTTCATACCCTACATATTGTCTGATTACCGTGTAAACGTTATTAATTAATAACCGTAACCGTATTTCTGAGGTAATCGCATCGTCGCACGCGCATAAATCGGCGGCACTTTCGCGTCACAGCGGATATCCGAGGCATTTCCTGGCCTCGCACGCGCCGGCGCGTCCGGTATGACGTTTTTATTCATTAGTTGGTAAAGTCAGTATAAAAGCTGTATAGCTTACCACTTTGACCGTTAACAAATATCAAAAAACCGCGTTGCTGCAAAATTACTAAACGACTAGAAAGTTTTATTTTGTGGTAGTTAAAGATGTAATAAATAAAGATCAAGATAAAAACTTACACAATATATGTATTAATTGGAGTTAAATATCCGTCTGGTGTAGTGGTTGAGAAATCGCCTACTACGCAGCGGGTGCGGGTTCGATACCCGCACAATACAAACATTTGTGTGCATGAACATGTCTGTTTGTATTGGTCTGGGTGTTTTCTATGTATATCATGTATGTATTTACAAAAAAAAAAGTATTTAAGTATTATATCCGTTGTCTAGCACCCATAACACAAGCTTTGAATAGCTTACTTTGGGGCTAGATGGCGATGTGTGGGAATGTCCAAAGGATATTTATTTATTATTATTTATTTATTTATTATTATTAAAACACCCTTCATTGCTTACACGTCTAATAAAGACGACCTTCGTGGTGTAGTGGCTATGCACGCTGGTTTCAAAGCGTCGCCGCTCCGAGGTCCTGGGTTCGATGCCCAGTCGTTTCAGTATAGAAATCACAACTTTCTATATTTTCTTGGGTCTGGGTGTTGTGATACCACCGTTGTGTCTGATTTCTATAACACAAGTGCATTAGCTACTTACTTTGGGATCAGAGCAATGTATGTGATGTGTGTCCAATATTAATAAACTAATCGGCCCTAATGAGATAAAGCAGTATTCCTCTTCTTAATTAACACCAAGTACAATTTCATTAAATTCACCATTTATTCGTGAGTCGTCATTTAATAGAAACAAACGACAGTCGTCCGTTATTACGTCGTCTGATAAAAGCATCCGCAAATCTAATGAGCCGTGCTGTAGCCGCTTCTTTGTCTACGAGATGCGCGTGGGCAGTCTCATCCGAGGACTAACTGGCCCGTCCGGCAGGGGTATTATGTAACAATTGCAAGTGCAACCGATCGCCTTCGCTATGCGCCTGCGATAAAAATAGAAGCCTTCCTCTGATGCTGTCCCTTGGAAAGAGGAAGAAAATCTTAGTAGGCGGTACTTTAGGTGCTTTGTTCTTTAATAATAACTAAAGGTTCCCCGCAGCATCACCCGCGTGAATATTAGCACTCACAAAACATAACTTGAATTAAATTTGCATCAACACTCTGCGTTATTTCAATATATGAGCTATATTATTGTACAATTCTATCAAAATCCATTCAGTAGTATTTGCGTGAAGGAGTAACACACGTCCACCACAAACTTTTCCATTTATAATATTAATAGCATTATTCACAATTTCGCGTCGTCAGCATAGAGATCCATAAGATAGAGTACCGCGATCCTATTTTTCAGCGTTTTCAAATGCTAGTAAGCGTGTAGGCTACATTAGAATTGACTTAGGTTGGAATACGAACGCGATCGAGTTAGGTAAATGCCCTTCCAGCCCGCATCGCCGCATCCTGCCTTCTTAGGTAACACTGACCCACATTTCGAAAGACGATTATTGGGTCAATTAGAAGGCATCCAGCTAACACTTAAATCGGAGGTGCATCAGTCAGATGCATTTCATTGTTCGTCTGCTTTGTATGTTGTAAACTAATGATCAAACTCGTTCCACATCTTTCCTACTAAACTCCTGGATCAGGTTTTGCATTCAACTGTTGATTTCGATCCAATTGTTGTATAAACGCACGCATCCTCATAGGTATACTTTTTGGTAATTAAATTAAAAGGCGACTATATTCAGCAAATAAGAAAAATAAACAGATTATGTAGAGGTTACGAGATTTAACTTATTTATCTACTTTCATGGCAAGAGTGTCATCCAATCTTTTGATTGCGTTGTTCGTTAATGCCCTAAAATTAAAAAAACATAGTTTTGAAGTTATCTACTAGTTTTTTTAAGTAAAATTTGAAACAAAGCCAAAATGCTAGTCAGTTTGAACTTTGCGTGTTGCCATTTTTGTTGAAGCGCCAAATAGGAGGAAACAATTATGAGATTGCTGTGCAAATACCTACCTACCACTGACCCACATTCCTGGAACCGCTGTAATCGGGTCAATCAAAACGCATCGAACTGCATTGCTCGAGACTTACTTACACATGCGCAAACAAAACAACAATCGTCCTCTCTCAAACCAATAATCCGCATTTTTTTCCGAGCGATATAACCTATTTGTTGATTCAAATCGGCACGGCTAAATACAGGGGACACAATGCGAGCTTTTTGTGCGGACCCGCTGATTCCATTTGGCGTTTTTTGTCGATTCGGAAGCCGCAGGTAGAGAGGCTAGATCCGCAAGTTTTTTGCGGCCTATTATAGTGATTTAGTAATGTTTACAAATTGCGAATTTGTGAAGCAATAAACGTCAATACGAATCAGCTGCGTTATGCGGCCAATTGGTTGCACGCATGTTACGAGCACGTCTCTAACTATTTGCACAGTAATGCAAATAATGTAGAGTGCCCCTCTTTCTTTGTTCGACAACATCGTACAAGCAATGAAGCAAGCATTCCCATGTCAAGAGCACTGTTTAATTTTTATTTCTTGAGAAAATAATAATGGTAAGTACATACTTACCTAGTCAATAGCGTATCCCACTTATGAAAACTGTCTGTTCTTTAATTGCACTAACTTTGTGCTCGTAGCATATTCTCTATCATTCTATTTTTCAATAGGATTATAGTTATAGCTCCACTGCAATTGTCATTGAAGTATTGTGTAACTCCCAAACATGAATTGCACCGTCAAAGGGTTAATATTCAATATTATAACAATGTAATAAAGAGCTTATTGAAGCTCAAGTGAACAAACTCTTTGTTATAAAATGGCTATACCGTTTTCAATGCGATTATCGCTACCAAATATGCTGAGATATTTTCTATGAGTTGCACGTGTTTATAGTTGCATTAGTACTTTGTTTTATTACGTGTAAGTTACTTACTTACCCACACGGTAAGTAAGTAACTTACACGTAATAAAAGACAAAATAATGTAGAGAACAGATTTTGTTCTCTACATTATTTAGATGTTCTTACAAAAATTACGGTGAACTACTAGGACATAAGCAATTTTACCTTCGGCTGAATTAGAGCGTGTGAGTCGAGTCAATGGTCAACAGAGGTCTTTCATCTCGTTTTACGCAGGTCGAGTGTCGGTAAAAAAGGGTAACAGTTGTGTAGGTAGTAGTCGAACGTCGTCAACCGTGTCCGTGAAACGGAGCGACCGGCATGTGGCGGAACTAAATAGTCGCATTAACTTTTACCGTATTTTGCCGTACGGGCGTAAAGCACGCACTACGCAACACTGCTATATACGGCATGCGTGTTCGGGGAATACCTTAAATTACAGTTTAAATGTACGAAATGGACTAGAACGGATGGTCCACAAACATGTAGGTTCCTTGACTATATCGGCTGTGATGAAAAGGCATCCATAGGCACAAATTTCACCCTTATTCGCTCTACTTACGTCGAAATAGTGCTATGTTTGTCAAACTTTGAAGTTTTCGTAGGTACGAGTATGTGTACCTACTAAATTTCCAAATAGGTACTAGTACTTTTTCTCATAATCAGAGTATTATAAAGGTTAATTAACTTTGTGTGAACCCATGCAGTGCAACTTGAAGTATAGACGAGAGTTCACACTAAAAAGACAGAAAATTACTCTAAAACAAATACAAAGACCCATAAATTAAACTTCAGGGTAACTAACCTCACCAGAATAACTGTAAGTCATCCATTTTATTTTATTTTACAACAATTGTTATTCCGACACCTGTGTGAAAGTAATTAAAAAAATATCTTGAAGCAAATTACTAGTTCGAGTAGGTATTACTTTATACATTTATTGTTCTCAGAAAAATCTTAAGATTATGTTGAAATAAGACTTTAATTCGGTTAGCAAAAGGTTCACGTGATTGTTGTATTTTTAATTTCATACCAGGCCATAGTTTATAAGTAATGAACTTAATAATTTCTGATTAGCTTGATAATGTGGGAGTTCTCTCTTGAGATTCTATTATGCTGTTTACGTAATTAAAATTTTACAATAGGAACGAATAAAATTACTTACTTCTTGTCACGTCATAGAAAAATCCAAAACTATGAAAGTTTCAATGTGCATGGTCGTTCCAATGTAAATGTCGCAGCCATAGTGCAGAAAGTTTTTTTCTTCCCTCTATGGTCGCAGCCGTCTGGTTAATTGAGCCCGTTAATTGAATGCCTAGGCAGTTCATTAAAAACCGGCATCCAATTAAATGGCTAGCCCGATGATCCATTCAATTAGGAACTCTCAACGTTTAATTACTTGGCCTATTGAAATTTAGCCTTTTGGAGGTTATTGAGCTTGATTCAGCCCAATGATTTACTTTAAGAAGGCATATCTACGTTTCTTCTTTACCTTCGAACAATGATGCGATTTTTAAGACTACACTGTTCCTGAGTAACGTTCGTTAGGTTTTATTTTTCCCTCTTATCAAAATCAGTCAATATAATATCAGACTCAAATATGCACACATTGATTTGGTAGTACTTGCTTTGTTAGGGTTAACTCTACATGATTATGTTCATATACAGAGATCGGACTAAATAGCACGCTCTAGCATGGGTAGAGTTAACCCCAACTAAGCAAGTACTACCAAATCAACACAGAACTATAAACAATACGTGACGCTAATAGCCAAACAGCAAGCAAACCTGCCAAATGCACAACCCTTCGTTACCCAGAACAGAACACAATTTTGGCTCGTCTGCAAAAAACCCTCCGGTGGTCATTTGGTCAATTATGACGGGTCGTTACGCGCCGCGCCCGGCTGTAATATTTACTTTGTCTCGCGGCACGCTCCCTATAATCCCAAATAACAAATTATGAAATGGATAAAAAACCCCGGTTAAGCTGTCGGCGATCCCTAAACATAATGTTTGATTGTGCCCTAATGACAAGGCGCAGAGTCGTACCCACCTTTTATGTAAAGCCGACTGACATTACCGGTCTATTAACACAAACTCACTTTTATTCTTATCCAAAATAAGGTTGCAAATACCTTTCCTTTGGTAATTGTTGTCAGTGCGTCTACTAAGGAGGTCCTGGTAATTGAGCAATCATCTACTCTAGCCCGTTGCGGTGAGCGACGCATCGAAAATAAATGAACTTTACTTATTTGTTTTATTTATCTGTTAGATCCACGCTTTGAACGGGATAAGGAATAGGGATTATAGCGTTTGTGTTGCTTGTTACGCTTTATAAAAGCGATTTTGTTGTGGCTCATCGATTAACTAACACTGGTAAGATGTTGTTGTCTTGGTTTAAAGACCAAGGAAATATCAACTAAAACATGAAATTAAAAAAATAACGTTATGTACGACCTGCAAGGTTAAAAAAGTAACTTCCCCTGCAGATCATTATTTTTTTACTAACTCTTAGTACTTAGCTTATCTTCTTCTATACTAATACAATAAAGCTGAAGAGTTTGCTTGTTTGTTTGAACGGTTTTATCTCAGGAACAACTGGACCGATTTGAAAAATTTACGACCTTCGCAGTAAAGTGGGTAAGCAAGCTGAGTTTCAAGTCGTCGCCGCTCCGAGGTCCCGCGTTATATTCCCGGTCGGGTCAATGTAGAAATCATAAATTTCTATATTGTCTCTGGTCTGGGTGTTGTGGTACCACCGTTGTGTCTGATTTCCATAACACAATTGCATTGACTACTTACTTTGGGATCGGAGCAATTTAGTACAATATATGTACTGCAGAAGCAAGTACATACAATGGGGTCTAATATTTGTTTATTAAAAATAATGTATTGGATAGCTTGTTTGAAGAGGAAGGTTTTAGACTATAAAACATCACGTTGCGACTGGAAAGGGAGGGGCAAACTCAAAACGCGCGGTTGCAGTCGCTGGGGACCGCTAGTATTAGTTAAACGATTAAGAAAAGGTTATACAAAAAAACCTTCCATTATATTTATTGGTACTCGTAAATACTACCTTAACAAAATGAAACTGACCGATCATATGACGGTCAAGTACGTGTCAGCGCCTCCGGCAACTCACGCGGTTCCGTAATCTCACTGCAACATGTATTTACACAATCAAATAAAATTATTACCTACTGCACTAAGGCAGGTATCATAGGTATATTTTGATGACCTTTGTTTGTTATTTGCTATTGATCAATACGATAACATGAATCAATTCTCAATCATATCGAAACAATAAACAACCGCAGTACGAACACGTGTGTTTTTTTAATACACCTATTGTAAAACATTGTAATTGTTTATTAGGCACTAAATCGTTTCGTTATTATACAAGACAATACTATTGATACCCCAACCATAATAAAAAGACAAGTAAGACCCTTTACTGAATGTAATGTAGTTTTGTGTATGTAAGTATGACCCTATACTGTTGTTAATTACAGAATGTAAGTACTGAATTTTGGCGACTGCATTGATACTAACGCGCGTCTGCATCGATGCTAAATTAAATCTGTTCATTGCGCGGTGCCAAAAGTCGCAGTGTGTGAGGGATCTAAGACACAAAATCAAAATCACCTATATTACCGTTTCTGCACATTTTCTTTATCTTGCTTATCTGCGGGCACGGCAGTGCCCCCACCAAGTCGAGCAAAAAAGCGTCACGGCCGTACCATCCTTTTCTCGAAGCAATTCAGACCATTTTCGACCCCCTGTAACTTCGTTGTGGATTAAACTGTAAGTCTGAAATTTTCAGTAACCATGCAACATTGTAAAGAATCGGTATATTTTAAATTTCATTCAATTTGAACCAGTATTTTAAGAATTATAACGGGTCAAATTTCTTAATTTTGTCACTCACTGACTCACCGATCATCAAAATTCTAAGGCACTTCTAGCAGACCTAGAAGCTTCAAATTTGGATTATAAGTAGTGTTTGGTGTATGAATAAAGGAAAAACTAAAAAATCTAGAAAAGACCGCAAAGAAAATTAAGCCCATACAGCCAAGTCTTCAGTTAATTTTTTCAATATTGGCTTTATTCGTAACGATGTTTTACGGCAGTTATTATTATTGAGTGCAAAGCCGCGGGTTTAAGCTAGTCCCATATAAATATAGGCGCATGGTAGTGTCTCTGCCAAATCGAGCAAAAAATGGGTATTCCCGTCATGAAAACACGTGTAAATTAAATTATTTAATGCAAAAAACGTACCTACGTGCGTATTCGTACTTATTTTATAACGAGTGCGTAAGGTTGTAAATTAATTATTATACCACGCGCTGCGATGCTAGCGAGTGAGCGCGGGCCGTTACTACGCGCTGCGTGGTGCTAACGCGAGGGCGCGGGGCGGGGACAGTGGCAGGGCGCGCGGAAAGGTGAATGTCGCCGAGCGAGCTGTCGCGGTGCTAGCGCAAGGCGAAAAGTTCATAAGTCAGAGAGAGGGCTTTAAGAAAATTCGTTGCTGGTACATATACATAACTAGCGGTCCCCCGCGACTTCGTCCGCGCGTTTTGAGTTTGCTCCCTCCCCTCCCGTCGCAGCGTCATGTTTTATATCCTAAAGCCTTTCTCGATAAATAAGCTATCCAACACAGAAATATTTTTTCAAATCGGTCCAGCAGTTCCTGAGATAAGCGCGTTCAAACAAACAAACGCTTCAGCTTTATAATACTTACTAGCGGTCCCCCGCGACTTCGTCCGCGTGTTTTGAGTTTGCTCTCTCCCCTCCCGTCGCAGCGTCATGTTTTATATCCTAAAGCCTTTCTCGATAAATAAGCTATCCAACACAGAAATATTTTTTCAAATCGGTCCAGCAGTTCCTGAGATAAGCGCGTTCAAACAAACAAACTCTTCAGCTTTATAATACATTAGCGCAAGCGCACGTTGTACTTAAGCTGCGACCATTATTTTGGTGCGGAGTTATGTTAAAACTGTGATAGCTCCTAAGATATTTATTGAAATCAAATGATATAAAGGGCAACTTGGTTCTAAATGAAATGCTCGTGATGATGAATGTATTTATTTTGATAAGAATAAATACCTGTGTGTATAATACACCTCTAAAAATAATGCATTATTTTTTTACAAATTTATTAACATACAAAAGGTTGTAGTAAGTCAACCATAAACGATAGACATATGCTGTCGCGGACTTTATTATAGAACTCTTAATGCTGAACAATCCTGTCATACATGATTTTTGTGTAACTTAAGCGGTTTCCGCAGCGTATGCAGCGGAAGCTCTCAAAAGGAATATCTTTCTCCCGTTTGCGCAACATTTTTCATTTCTGCCGTGGTCTTATGAGTCGTATCTTTATGTTATATAGCCTAAAGCCTTCCTCGATAAATGGACTATCCAACGCAAAAAAAAATTTCAAATCGGGCCAGTAGTTTTTGAGATTAGCGCGTTCAAACAAACAAACAAACAAACAAACAAACAAACAAACAAACTCTTCAGCTTTATAATATTAGTATAGATATTAGCGCAAGCGCACTTTGTACATAAGCTGCGAACATTATTTTGGTGCGGAGTTATGTTAAAACTGTGATAGCTCCTAAGATATTTATTGAAATCAAATGATATAAAGGGCAACTTTGTTCTAAATAAAATGCTCGTGATGATGAATGTATTTATTTTGATAAGAATAAATACCTGTGTGTATAATACACCTCTAAAAATAATGCATTATTTTTTTACAAATTTATTAACATAAAAAAGGTTGTAGTAAGTTAACCATAAAATATAGACATATGCTGTCACGAACTTTATTATAGAACTCTTAATGCTGAACAATCCTGTCATACATGATTTTTGTGTAACTTAAGCGGTTTCCGCAGCGTATGCAGCGGAAGCTCTGAAAAGGAATATCTTTCTCCCGTTTTCGCAACATTTTTCATTTCTGCTGTGGTCTTATAAGTTGTATCTTTATGTTATATAGCCTAAAGCCTTCCTCGATAAATGGACTATCCAACGTAAGAAAAATTTTTCAAATCGGGCTAGTAGTTTTTGAGATTAGCGCGTTCAAACAAACAAACAAACAAACAAACAAACTCTTCAGCTTTATAATATTAGTATAGATTATATACAATAAGTAGAAGGTACCGAAAAGGAAAAAAGTAGAACTGTCTACAAAATACAAAAAGAAATGCCAAGTCTCAATATATTTATATAAAACAATAATACCTCAACACCCGAGCGGTCGCATGCGACCGCATAACAATAGAATACCTATTGTGTCTCGTTCACATACGCTTGAGGGAATTTTAATATTGATATGCGTCACTATAAGATGCTGTTAATTATTACGTAACAACTTAATGCTTCGAGTACGGAGATTCCAGACACAATTGATTTTCAATTGTTATGGACCACGATCGTGGTCTTACAGACTGGACGTATTAAGACAGAAAGTCGCTTAAGTAGAGACTGAATAAATTAATAACCGACTTGGTATTACATGGATCTCACAACTTTTTACCGCAGAACAACTGAGTTGCGAGACTTGGTTTTTTTGACAAGTATTGTTTTTGATGGGATGGTTAGTTTTACTCAGATATGTTACCTTGTTTATTCTTAAAAATGAAACCAATTGAGCTACCGTGCTGTCCAGTCCATATGACACTGTGAGTGCTAAAAACATTCTTAACCATGGTACCTACCTGTTAAAACCCACATCTCGCAAGTTTGGATTACAATAACCAAGCGCGTGTCGTATGTAATGAATCGGTTCCGTACTACGCAAGCGCTAAATATTGTATTCCTTATATTGACTATTAAAATAACACTGACATTGAATAATCACCAAGTTAGTTTGTATGTTTCACCTACTAACTGTTATCGTAAAGTCAATCCAATGAAATCATAATGACTAAACGCTTATTACAGAAAAGAAGAACCTCCAACTGTAATGGCCTTGCCGCAAATAAATAAACAAGATTACACTCTTATGTCATTTGATTTGATTGACGTTGATTTTAAAATAGCCATACTATCTTCTTCTTTTTCGCTATGGCGTCCGAACTTAATGTTTTTGACACTTTGTTCCGCCAATGTCATGTGAGAAGCCTTTACACTAGCCATACTATACCAAACAGTCTAATAAACCTATTTTAGCTGTTACACTGTTTTGTCACTTTCTGTCAAAAGATGACAACGCCTAGAAATACGAGACAAAACAGTTTAACAGTTAAAACAGGTTTGTTTGACTGTTTGCGTTATTATGAATAAGAGGGCTAGTTTATTTTTTTGTGGTAAGGCCGACTCACTCTGTAAAATCCTCAATTTTATTTTTATTTCTGTGATTTTTAGCTATTACCTACTATAATTTTTACCATAGAATTGGAATAGTACGATATTTTAGGAGAGGTAGCATTGTTAACCTTTAACGACACTACAGATTTCTGTAGCAACTCTCGTAGCAAATTACACCGTCCCTAGCCCTTCAGCGTACCTATCTGCGTTTTGCTTCCAAAGTACTGATATAAAATATTGCAGGAGCTCTATTTTTGAATCACTCGCGCCAAAAAAGCGTGTGATTCTCATTGATTAATGTGCGATTTTCGTATGAAAAACAGTTTAATTCCACGCAGAGTTGATAATTAAAAATATAACCTAATTTTGTGAGTATTTACGTATATATTTTGTCCGGTTTTTGTTGGTTTTGCTTTTACATTAAAATCACACGCCATATGCAAGCGTGAGAGTATGCAGAGTGATTCAAAAATAGAGCTCCAGATCGTGTTTTGTTTGGGTCTTTTGACACGGATCTCCGAAGCTCTATGAGATAGCTCGCGCGGCTATATGATTAAGAGGTGGCGTAAAGGATGCAGGTTGCCTGGGTCGTTAGTCCGACCTTGCGAATGTCGCTCTGAGTCACGATGACTCACGCTGTCGCAGACGAATTTTGACAGGTCACACTAACTTTTAGACCCCTTACACACAGTGACTTTTAGTATCGATGCAGTCGCGCATTAGTATCAATGCAGAAAGAAGCGCGACAGCATCGTTGCTAACGAACATTAGTATCGATGCAGTCGCCAATATACAGTACAATAGTACTTAATTGACTTAATTGAAAATAGTACTTAATTGACATTGACAATGTCCAGTTTCTGCATCGATAATAAACTAACGCGCGTTAGCATCGCGACTGTATCGATGCTAAATGTAGCGCAAGTGTGTATGTGTGTATGGGTTGAAATTTTGCTACTGAATCGCTACTTAAAGACGCAGTGTGCAAAGGACTTAATGATACGAGTACGCTGTCTTGTTGCGTATGCGACGGGTAACGTAAAAAGCGCAAAACCGGAAAATAGGTTGATTGGTATAACGAGCAGAATCAATTAAACCACTTTATATGGGTCACATTTTTCAAAAAAAAAACATCAAAATGTTGCTCTGTCTATTTATTAATAAGACAAGCAATCACGTGCGCAATGGTTAGTTCTTTGTGAGCGTAGATACGTAGTATACTAATAATGTCAGTGCGGCACAGCGCAGCTCGCTGAATACTAGAGATATTAAGAACTCGAGTCTTTTGAGTCCTAAATTTTGAGCTCGACTGTCAAATTGCACGACTCGACTCGTTACACTAAGACTCCCAAGACTAGAGAACTTAAGTCTATATGAGCTCTTGAGCGCAACGTGGAACTCGAGTCTTTTTAAGCGCTCGAGTCGTTTTTACGGGGCGAGTCGAGCTCGAGTTCTTTTCTGTTTGGAGTTCCTTTTTAAATCAGGTAATAAAATGTTACGTTTTTGGGGTATAATCGTAATCAGAAGCGTATTTTGAAAAAATAAAAGCGTTAATTGATATGAACAATCATTTTAATCATCATGAAAAAATATTTTAATATTCAAAAAATAATAATCACAAGCAATCGCGCTCTTTTGAGACTCAAGCTTTTTTAAGACTCGAGCGAGCACTTTTTAAAACTCGAGCTCTTTTTAAGACTCGAGTTCTATTTTAGCGCTTGAAAGACTGAAAGCTCGGTTCGACTCAAGACTCGGAGTTTAGTTAGTTCACTGAGTCGTGTAAAGTTTAGCCGAGTCTTAGAATTAGGACTCAAAAGACTCGAGTTCTTAACATCTCTACTGAATAGCTACCGATTCCTCTCTCGACAAAGCGTCTCATACGCAGAGCAAGAAATGATCAGAAGTGCTAGTAAAACTAAAACACCACATAATAAAACCTTTATATAAGTATTTTTAATTACAGTTTTTCTTTCAGAATAAGGCCAATTGAATTCAAAATCATTTGGGGTGTCTGAGGTTTTGAGCATTACACGTTTTACGAAAACCCAGTGGGAAGCTCAGAAGAACTGATTTCTGAGCTCCGAGAGGGCAAGCTTTACTAGCATTAACTTACAGGATGATGCCATCTAAACCATTTCTATATAAAAAATGTGAACGATCTGGGTTCGGGTATTACTTCCAGTGTGATGTTAACAACTTCATAATGTAAATGCTTCCGCATCTCAGATTCATAGAGAGCTGTGGTGCGTTCTAAAATGCCGGAGGGATTTCTGAGATATGCTCTCCGATCTCAGAACTTTTTTTTTATTGTAGCTTGTGCATATGTATATGAAATAATTGAAATAAATGAAATAATTGTCAACTTAGATACTGTTACAAGTGATGTGTTTAAGACTTAGATTATGGAAATTAGTGTTG
The DNA here is from genome assembly GCA_963924145.1 of Pyrausta purpuralis. Classification (NCBI taxonomy): domain Eukaryota; kingdom Metazoa; phylum Arthropoda; class Insecta; order Lepidoptera; family Crambidae; genus Pyrausta; species Pyrausta purpuralis. Next base: position 23,307,205 of record OZ001644.1, on the reverse strand, counting down.
TCTTGCAGTATAAAAATTGCTTATATACAGTTTTAACCGACGATGTTTATCAACGCTGCAACGGTAAGAATTCATGTCCATAATGCCAATATTTTGTTATTGAACCTCCCACACTACAGAACTGTCCGCATAAAAGCAGGGTATCCTGAACTGCGAGTTTATACGCTTAAAAACCCCGCAACTCGGAAAAACTGGGGTTCCGAGTCCTGAATCCTGATATACGCCGCTGTGTTATTGTGTTATGAAATTAGTATACCACTTAGATATTTCAATGCGACAATAATCATAAAAAGAAGGGAATAAAAATAACATCTTCGTTACTTTGAAGAAGTATTAAATTCAATCGGGGCGGTCAAATCACTTGAGTGAATTAAATAACTACTTAAATATCAAAAATAATACAATGAGCAAACAAAGATTCGCAATTGTACGTATTATATCAAAGGAAACCCTTTGCTTTAGTAACTTTTGAAATATTGGACACCAATCGCATACATTGCTCTGATCCCAAAGTAAGTAGCTAATGCACTTGTGTTATGGAAATCAGACAACGGTGGTACCACTACACCCAGACCCGAGACAATATAGATAATTTTGATTTCTATATTGACCCGACCGGGAATCAAACCCGGGACCTCGGAGCGGCGACGCCTTGAAACCAGCGTGCTTAGCCACTACACCATGGGGGTTGACATTAAAAAGAAATAACGTCAAAAAAGGCTGAATCATACTTTTTTTTTATACGTCTTATGGGAATTCCCTTAAAAAGTTCGTGAGCTTTTATAAGCTTATGACTGTATTTAGGTTACAATATCAAGTCAGTCATCTGCATTTTCCAATCATCTGTTCCAAAACAACGTATCGAAAAACAGACGGTTCGAAGAATAATTAAAAGATCAAAGCGCTCAGTCGAAGCTTACTGATTTAAACACGCTCCTGACTCAGGACTCACGAGGACGAAGAATCTAACAACAGGATGCGTCAATTCTGTTTCTAACAGATCAGAACTGTAATAAGCGATTCTATTGTTAGGGGTGCCGGGGGACGCCCATTTTAATTATAAAAATATCTGACAAAAAACAAAACAAATGACAATCAATGCAATGATAATAACGGTGGGTACAGTAGTACCTACTACAAGTAAATAGGTACATCATTTACTTTGGAAATCGGAAATTGTAGTGCGAAGTTGTTCACCTGTAAGCCTAACATGCACGCCCCGATACCGTTTATCGCGTCGATAAAATAATTTTATTTCCTAAACAACATGTTTTGACACATATTTTTCACTTGTATATCAATCCTTTTTGCTTTTTAAAACAAATAAATACAACAAAATAACTAAGAACATTTTTTAAAATGATAAAAAAGACGTTTGAAATTTATCGATAAATGACAAATAGGCGCGCATCTTAGGCCCGCTGAATAAATATCCTTTGGACATTCCCACACATCGTCATCTAGCCCCAAAGTAAGCTACTCAAAGCTTGTGTTATGGGTGCCAGACAACGGATATAATACTTAAATACTTTTTTTTGTAAATACAAACTTGATATACATAGAAAACACCCAGACCAATACAAACAGACATGTTCATGCACACAAATGTTTGTATTGTGCGGGGATCGAACCCGCACCCGCTGCGTAGTAGGCGATTTCTCGACCACTACACCAGACGGGTCGTCTAACGACACAAAGTGAAATAAGGTAAGGAATCATGTCATCATTTGAAAAATGAAAATGAAAAAGAGGAGGCCATATAAGAGGTTTTATTTAAAAGATCGTTTTATAACATCTAATATAATTTTAAACAGATTTAATTTAAATATGCGTGGAACCTTTATAAATAGGTAGCTAAGAGTACAATTAATTTTCATACCGCTACTTGTCAGCCCTGAAAATCGATTCCGTATCGGTTTCGGACTAGGTGTATCTTTTACTCTAACTTCTGGAATTATTTATAGCTGAAAACGAATGTGGTATAGGATGTAGTTTGTCTTGGTCGGACGTTGCCACATGTAAGAGAGAACAGTCATCATTTCAATCGCCCTGAGGATAACTTAGGAATTTCTCATGAATCTACAATTAGCAGACAAACATATTTTTAGCTGTTTAAACTATTATATTATCAACTTATTTTTGCTCTTGCACAGTGGATATAAGCTTTGCTACGCTATTTATTTATAGATTGGTCAGCATTTTTATTTCAATCCGAAGTTAGATATTCTAAACACATCAAATTAATTTTAGAGACAGCTACTTATTTATTGGTCTTTGTTTAAAAACATTGTAGATGATGAAACCTGAAGATATTGTAGCTATTTTTATTTCTCAGTAAAAGCTATGCAGCAATAATCCAGGCCGTTTTCATCTGTATGAGCTACTTTGGGTAAAGCTTTAGGTTTTTTGGTTACAGCCCTACGGGCCCTAAGTAATTATTAGTTTCAGAACCACCCTGGCTCTTCTCATCGAACTACATTTCGGTGTACTTACGTGCACTGAAGTGGCAGGACGCGAGTAACAAAGGAGCGCGTCTAAACAGGTCGTTAATAAGGAGGCGGCTCGTCAGGACTTCCGCCGCATTCCGGGAACCGGGCCGGGACGGGACAGGAATAGCGGTGATGCCGGTGGTACGAGCTCATCGGTGTGGTTATTGGGTATTAGCTATGCAATTAATTAAATGTCATGGCAGTCTTAAAGTAACTAGGCCAAGGACACCCAGAAACAAAGCACACTTTCAACACTCAGAAAAATCAGAGTCAAAGATCATTTGAGTATAGTTGTGTCTCGCCACAATAACTGGGCAATGATGACGGAACATATAGTTTGACAGATTCCTATTCCATGGATAATAAAGCAAATATCCTTATACATTGATCAGTCTTAGCAATCAGCTGGTGATAACAATGAATTAGGTAAGATAACAGCTATAATTGCTATAATATCTGTGAGGACCGGTGCATACATCCAAGAAAGATAGTGTTTCCTTTTCCACGGTGTTTTTTTCATAACACTCTCAATTTACTTTGGAGTTTTATTCATCATCACATACTGCGCGGTTTCCATTCATCTCATTTTTTAAATTTCGTTCCGTCTATGTTAAGCTGTTTCATTTCTACGAAAAGACGCGACACATCAAAACTTCATCGGCTTAAATAAATAATAAACAGGAATGCATCTCAAAGACACCTTTTATAAAACCGGCTAAAGATGGCAATTTCGTCGACTATACTCGTATGTGTTACATTGTATCATCACGTCCTACCGAAGGCGACAGCAATATGTTTTTAAAGAAATAGAAGAGGACAGCGAATGGGGGCTAAGACCACCTTGTTAGCAGTAATCGGTTTATGGGTCTTGTCAAAAATTAACTTATTATAAATGGAGCTTGAGAGAGATGTTACCAAAATACCTCAATATGTATTGATCGATACTTATACATACGAGTACGAGCAGATATTGTCTAACAAAAACTGATGTCGATGCAGTGATGAACTGATACTGATCCTATTAACGATTTTTTTGGAGTCGGTACATGATGTGTGCAGACTGTTGGTATACACCAATATTCAACATATTTTTAAGGCGGTTTAATTTTTATTTTATTGTAATGATTTTTAGTTATCACCTACGTCTCAAAAGCTACAGAACCGATTTTGATGAAACTTACACTCTACCCTAAGTTGAAATATACCTAACTAAAAAATATCATCTCGCTGTGACTTCTTTTTTTTCGAGAAATTCGTTGACAAACATACAAATACAAAACATACTTTTATACACTTACGAAATTTTGCACACGTGCTTGGAAGCCTTAATAGATCAACATACTTAAATATTATCAAATTCCATACGAACATGTCGAATTGTCATCCTTCTTTTTTTGAAGTCGGTAAAATATTTTCATCGATTGTCGATTCATAACGGAAAGAGGTCCTCACTACTTCCTACCTGCGTGCCACCAATTTTGTGATATATCATCGGCGAGAACTTTCGCATTGCCCTTTGAATGCTGATGGGCTGTGAATAAGTTGTCCAACCTCTTTTATTTACGATCTCCGTCGGTCCCGTCTGCTATGTTTACTTGTCTACAAACACTCTATAGCGTATAATAGCGAGCGTTTCAGTGGCTAGTAGCCGAATAATCGATCACAGTTCTCCGCACGATTTTCTAATCGATTTTTTCGGTGGTGGACGTGACCGGGAGCGCTCGAGATCGGTACCAAGCGATTATTTATAAATAATCGATGGATTATCGGTAAAGATCGGGAGCGTGTCGGTCTCATCGGGCACCTGTCACGGAGGCACGACGGTCGATCACATTATTTTGACCGGTGACGAATCGATTTACGCAACATTGACAACTTTATTGAAATTGTATCGACAACCTAACTTAGCGCTAAATACCCATCAATAAGTAAGGGTTTGTACGTTTACGATAGCTTTTGTCGCAACAACCTTAAAAAAACTATTAAATTCTTTACATAGGTACGTGTAATTTTTTATAGTAAATTTTTTTGGTCAAAGTCCAACTTGACCAAAGATTTAATATTTATTAATAAAGATTAATACCACAAATAACATAACTATCACATCACATATTTGTGTAGACGTATGAAAAGAAAATACATGAACAAAAATGTCTCAATACTTTATTCCTCTGAATAAAAAAGCGCAGCAATATTTATCCCTATTATGGGTTCCGTCCAACATCAATAACATTATATTGTGATATAAAGAAGGAGAAAATTACTAAATGGGCGCCTATAACTAGCGGGGCCCTTTATTTGTCTATGTCCACGGTAATATATCACTTGTGGGCCACCGCGGCTGTTTTTGTACAGCTTTTTATCGAAATTGAACTCTATTCTTTCTAGAATAAGAAGAAATTTTCAAATATTATAAAGTCTTACTGAAACTGTTTACTATATTGAACGTTAAATTTCAAACATGTTTTGTTTTAAATAACCTTCGAAAGTAAGTTAGGTCTTTATATAAAATAAATAGATCGAAAAAACTGACCGTGGTGACGTTATATTTATCAAAACTTTGTATACTAAAAATCAATAAAAAGCAACATATAAATCAACGAAGAATGTTTGTTTAAGACCAACCTTGTAGAATAACTGGTGCATATAAAACCTTCGCTTGCCAAGTTAATGGTGCGGAGGGAGTGACAAAGAAGATGTTTTAACTGAAAGCAAATACTGTAACCACCCATTTTTCGCACGCTACTTTTGATTCTAAACATTTTATGCATAAGGTAGAAAATGTAAGTACGTGTTTTAATAAGAATGTGTGGTGTTTTAAGTAAGACGAGCCCCAGGGACGCCGACAAAGCCCCCGGGGGGCTACAGCTTCCAACTGCGTGTGCGCATACCAATCTCGCTCGATTAATAAAGTGACACTTTATCATTATACTTAGCAGTGGCTGAGAAAATTGATGCAAGTCAATTATTTTTAAAAATATTTGAGACAGAATCAAATATGTAAAAAATATAATTGCACTATGTTTTTTTAGGTCTCAATATATCATACGTTATACTATAAATGGGATCATTATGACATTATTTCACAACAAAGCTAAAAACTCAACAAGTTATCTTTGTATGTATATTAAAAAATACAATCGAAATTGTACTGCCACTGCTACTTAGGGTTAAAGAAATTTTATTCTCATAAGAACGACTTTCATTTCCTTAGCTAAGAAAGACTGGACTTATCGACCCAATCCAGTGGTACTGAAACTTCTAATCTCCATTCACACACTAATCTGAACTGCGATTTGGCGATCCGTCATACGATTTTAAAGTATAGCGCGAGTACGTAAATATTTATCACCTATTATGCCTAAAAGCTGCGAAACTATAATATACCGAGTGCGAAAATTTAAACCCACATTTTCTTTTCTTGCCAATATTCCTGGCGACTCTCGAATGAGGTCTTGCGTCAGGCTGGCGAGCCGCAGGTTGAGTTTCCCTGACCCAATCGCATAAGCTGCAGTCCTAGAATATACTGTTCTTTCAATCAATCTTATGCCTTACAAGAAGAACTAAAAGTACTGAACTACCTAACAGTCCAATATCTTGTCACCAAATCATATTTTTACCAAATATTGCCAGCAAACCAGCAACAATAATCGTGCTCCAGTTAGCCAGCCAGTGAACGACCGAAATTAAACTCTAGCATAAAACGTAAATCTGGCTCTTGATCTTGATTAGCTGTAGCCGCCATGGCTGAAATATGTTAATTAATCAATAAAATATAATAAGTCGCCTCACGCACGCGGGGTCAGGGCGCGCGCCGTGACCGCGACGTGCTGTGACCAGATTTTGAGAACTTTTTAGACTGTTCAGGAAAGCTATCGCCCATCTTTAGTACCTACTCAGCTAATAGATAAAACACTAATTAATCTGTTTTAAAAGCCAGCAATGGATTTGGGGTCAAAACCGTGTATTTACAACGAAAACGCATGAGAGCTCTATTCAACTAAACACAAACAACAGTTTAGATTCCAATAACACTTATTAAGAACTAGGGAAATTCTCAAACTCTGATAAAGAAAGACTCCCAAACGATTACTGCCCAATAACGAAACAATAATGATACCTAGAAGATGATAATTAGAAAGTTCTAGAGTAATCTGCAATGTCGGGAAAATTATAAAGCTTGGATCACCTACCGCGTGGGCTCGCGTTTTGGATCGCGCCCACAACGCCCTAGCTATTGTCTGCCCACATGCGAGACGTGACGTCACATCACTCGCAGATATGCTTAATTACTTAGCAAAAAGTGGGATAAACATCTAAGTTATGTTTTGCAACAACAGATAGGAACTCACAAATTGTGGCGATAGATATATTAATGGGCCTGATGAGAACTAGCGACTACTGTGTCCATTTCACATCCACCATTGTGCATTTTTTCGCCAATGAACCTTTAAATAAAATGAAATGAAATTTATTAGTAAATAAGAATTTGGGTAACACTGTTAGCAGTTACATTTTTCCTACGGTATTTCCGCCAATCTATCTTAATCTTACCTTTTCAGGTGTATTCACATCACCCTTTAATCTATTAATAGTTGAAATCGCTCAATTTTAACTTAATATTAACTTTTAATTAAATTTATAATTTAGAAAACCATTAACGCTATAGAAACATTTCTCGAGTAACTATGTTTTCACCAGTTTTTTGAATCTATTTATATTAACTTATCTTTGAACCTATCTATCTGGCAATTTATTAAATATTACGATACACATGATGAAAGCATTTTTTGAGGTTGAGGCGAAATTGACATTCATATTTCAACCATCATAAATTTCACAAAGTGAAATATTTTTCGTCTTTCCCGACTTTGTTGCCTAAAGCCGCTTTATACAATCGATTTGCCCCGTAAATCCTGCAATACAATCAGCATTAGTGGATTATCCACGAGACCACACTGCTTCTAAATCCCTTTCAGAGGCATTCTATAGCGCAAAGACGTCTATTTCTGCGGTTTCTAAAATAGGGTAAACATCACATTAGCGGCCAATTGAGTGTGGCCAACAATTGGATGTGTCCGGTCGGCGAAGCTTATTAGTTATTACGTTTCTTGGTAAAGGGGATTAGTAGTGACGTCTTGTGTGGCGAGCAAAGCCCAGTTCCGGACGGATGTGAACGGATTTCAAAGGACAGCATTTGCGAACTATAAATAGGTCTCCGTAAATGCTCTTTATTCTAAGCGCGCCGAGTAACAGCTTTTTTTGAGCAAAAAGCTCATTGATGTAACTGAATTAATACCTAGTCGTTAGTAGCAATTGTATAGGAAAGAAAGGGGTCAAACAAAATACATTCGATTTCTATTAATTAATTAAATTAACGACAAATAATACATAAATGCGTAAATACTCAGAACCACAATAATAGAAAGCTGAAGAGTTTGTTTGTTTGAACGCGCTAATCTCAGGAACTACTGGGCCGCTTTTAAAAAATATGTTTGTGTTGGATAGCTTATTTATCGAGGAAGGCTTTAGATTATAAATCATCACGCTGCGACGGGAGAAGGGGAGGAAGCAAACTCAGAACGCGCAGATGAAGTCGCGGAGGACCGCTAGTCAAATATATAAGAATAGTAGACGGTACGCGTTGCAATGCACATCATCAACAGCGCAAATAGTTACGATCTCACCATTTAATTCAAACAGATGAGGCAAATCCCTATTCATTCACCTACTTTGGATCAATTAATTTACAAGTTAACGACCTCTTTTATGTAAGTACTGTGTACTTACACAATAGACAAGAAATAATCCTTGCGTGCATATCGAGTGAATAATCCAGTGGGCTCAATTCGGAGGGGTCACCGACTAAGGCCATGGTGATCGATAGTTTTTATTTATTTATTATTATCATAACATAAAATGTACACATATTTACATAATGAATAGTACTGATTTAGAATGTTTTTAATACTCGCAGTGTTATCAAAGTGTCTGTTTTTGCAACAGTGGGCCAAGTAGTTATTCTTTACAGAATAAATTTAACTTGGAAATTGATGACGCTTCGCTATCTATTGGTACAAATTTGCGCACGGGTGGGACTTGAACCAGCACTTTCTGGCTAACCGGGCCGGGCGGCTTTCTTATTTCTTATTTCATCTTTATAAATATATAATATGACACTGTGACTGTTAAAACATTCTAAACCATTGGATAGCGAAGCGTCATCGATTTCCAAGTTGAATTTATTCTGTAAAGAATAACTACTTGGCCCACTGTTGCATAAACAGACGGGTAGATGGCGCTAAACGTCACGCATAATGACTTATCCGTAAGAGACCACAAATTTCGCAGGGTCCAGCACGGTAGCTCGATTGATAGAACCTTAGGCCCGGTTAGCCAGAAAGTGCTGGTTCAAGTCCCGCCCGTGCGCATATTTTTGGTTTCTTATTTCATCTTTATGAATAATGAATAGTATTTTAAAGCTTATTGCCGGTTTGCACCTAAGTGTATGTATCTAAGTTTTTACGGGACGAAAAGAAAGAAAATTTCTTACTTCGATACCAGACAATTGGTATTTGTGTGTGCGCATATTTATTTATGACGACCTCCATGGTGTAGTGGCTAAGCACGCTGGTTTCAAGGCGCACTACGAGGTCCCGGGTTCGATTCCCGGTCGGGTTAATATAGAAATCAATATTTTTATATTGTCTCGGGTCTGGGTGTTGTGGTACCACCGTTGTATCTGATTTCCATAACACAAGTGCATCAGCTACTTACTTTGGGATCAGAGCTATGTATGTACTTGGTGTCCAATATTTGTTTTTTTAGCCTTAGTCTTAGCCAGTGCGGTACCTCAGAATAGAGCCCAGTGCACAGCGTTTCAAAAGTGGCGAGCTAGGAAAGTTGCGTGGGCGTGGGAAAGCGAGGGCGGCTGCGCGGGCGCCGCTAACGCGCACGTCAAACACGCTCTCTGGACGGGCTTTGTTTTAAGCTTTGGACACACTAAATAAATAAGCGGTATATACATTGATTGGGCTCGTGTCTGGTTTTAGGGGCATGAATCACACTTCATAGAACATTGTTTGTTAAGTGGCTCGCATAGGTTAACCAAAAATACGCAAACTATACCTACTTAATGTCTTTATTTAACGAACTTGGTCTCCGTAAACATAAATAACTTTAAAAAAGAAAAAACCGAATTCAAAACCAAAATGTACTAAAAAGTCTTAAATAAACTCTTGACCCTTTAAAGGAAAGGAATCCATTTTAGGCGAACAATTTCTTTTTTGTCAGTGCTCTGATAGTCGATGCTTGAGATGGTTAAAGTGATGGCACTGACTCCAAAAAGAATTTAGGACTTTTTAGTGCATTTTAGTTTTGAATCCGTTCTTTGAGAAGCAACAAATTACCTTTCACAAGTTCTGTCATTAAATCATTGAACTCCTAAGCATTGAAGAGTTCCACATTAGCTCAGCTCCACACAATGTTGACTATCAGACGTAACATCACGTCAACATTAAGATTCTTGTAAAAAAAATATACCATATGTGCATTTGAAATTTGAGGGTTCCCTCGATTGCACCAAGATCCCATCATAAGATCCCAACTTGGCAACAATGGAACCAACTAGAATGTAAACTCACAAAGTAAGCGATTTTTGTTTTCAAATCGGTCCACAAATGACTGTGATATGCGGTAGAACAGCCACAAAAAAAAAACAGTCGAATTGATATTATTGATAACCTCCTCCTTTTTGAAGTCGGTTAAAAAGGTAGACATTATTGTTCTTTTGATTTCCAAAATGAATGTTACCTTAGCGCCGATTAAATATAAATACAGAAAGACCTGACATGGAAGCTTCGTAACCCTTGCGGCGCGGTAAATGGTAATAAATCTTGACGTCAAGTTAAACACCTAACTAATACCTATATTTCATGTCCCCGTTACATATTCCTTAATCTCAGTTCATCACATAGCTGTTTCGTGTGAACAGCGGCTGAGCTCCCAGCGCTCGACTTTAGCTGATCCTTATCATTTACCCATACTCTCACGCAGTGACTAATTGCTGTGCTCACCGGCCGGAAAATTATACCGTTTAAACACATATGCCTCAAAACCATAACCTAGAACGCTGATAACACTAGATTATTTATATGCCACAGTAATTTAATTTCGTTTTCGTAACGTTTTAATTCCTTACCAAGTTTATCGTACTGCTTCATGCTACTGCGTAAAATGCTTTTGTTAAACAGGCGATCAAGAATGCGTGACAAATAACCGCCTTCCTACAATTCTATTGCTCGTTATTTCCTAGTGCAACAATCATCTCGGAGTTTCCTACGGGTCGAGGTTCGGTTCTGCTGCTCTTTTTAATTGGCAGCTCCCTGAGAACGGCAGGTTAATTGTCGGGTAAGCCGCGACATGTGTTATTATCTGGACATCAAACACGCTAGCTGCATTAGGGGCTTTTACCTCGGTTCCATGTGCATACTTATGAATGATAATTCGCGCTCTGCGAGCTTTTCCACTCTCGCTCCGAGCATTTCACGGTCGACTCACTGAGATATAGCAATGTTTTTTTTCTCTGAAAAGTTATATTTATTTTGTTCGTATCGTATATCGTAATCAGCAGATTATTGTGTGGAGTAACGTTTGGCGTGTTTCGGCGTGATTGTCCGGCGATCCATCGGCGGCGACGCCTCGGGCACCATGACGAATCCAATTAACAGCACTAACGAATACTGTCGGACGCACACTATTTATGTTTCCTCACAGTCGCACTGTAAATATTTAGTTCGGGAGGCGTCTGGCGTTGGTCTTATCTCGTCATCGGAGCGATTTCATGGGCGGCTTCGCTGCCGACATTTAAATAGTGATTAGAAAGTGGCACCTAACGCGTGGCTACTGAAAGCTCCCAACGGCTAATTTATTTATACAGCGATGGTAGATACTAGACACGTGGTTCGATATCATAGCAGGGAGATTGCGCCGTAAATCAGGCGGTCGCGCAGTCGCGTGCGCGTGGGCACTGGGCATCGACAGGTGATGTCGGTCGATTATCTGCTAATTTATACGCTGTTCAACTTCTGTTCTCATATTATATTATTCATTTCGACACAGCGCAAACGAGCTCGCTAAATATAGAGAGTGGCATTCCACGGACAACGCGCCTTGTTCTCCGTCAACTGTTGATTGCTTTATTATCCTTTTTCGATTGCAATTTCTTATTTAAATGCCACTTGTTTGAGACGACGCGGCTCCTATTTGGAGCAATGTTATTGTTGTTACCGGGGTGATGTCACGGCCGCCGTGCCATCACCGATACCCGTTTTGGAAACTTTACGATCCACACCTCCACATATTCGCAGCGGTTCATTCACCGCTCAAATGTGAAGATCATTGTCAACTCGGATTTATCTATGCGCTGTCAATTTCCTGGGTTGGAGTTAATCAACGGCATATTAAAGTTTCCTTTTAAGATTGAAGACCAAAAGTATTCCAGCTATATTACTTTTAGTGACAGTTATTTATGAGGTATAGGATACATAAATATTTTGTGTAGCTTCTGAAAATGGTCTTATGATATCATCAAGATAGCAGTTCTAAACGTAAATATTTTAACCTTGGTCTTATAGTAGCAAGTACCTATTCAAATAGTGGTTCTAAAATGGTTAGCAGTTTAACTAAGGGTCTGTTTCCATCCATATTCAGAACTTATTATAAGACAAAACAGGCGTATTCGGCTACGTAAACAAAAGATTCTTCTTAATTTTGATTATTTTCAACTTACAGTACCACCTAACAGTTAAACTGAAAGTAGTTAGGTAGTTAAATAAAAAACTGCTATGATTAACATAATATCACCAAACTACGCAGAATATCCCACAGAAGTTTCCCAACAAACTTCTTTTGTTTTAATCCAAGATAAATGAAACTCAAGGGCCTGTCACAGTCAGCTCGGAGAAACTAATTACTCTCATTTTGTTTCCAGCCACACAAATGTGAGAAAAAACGTGGGGATAAAACAATACCCGTCACCTCAGGTCCTGATTAGCACGGAATTGGGGTCACCGAGTAACCTGGTTGGCGCAGAATCATTGGGTTTTATTGTTAATTTCTGATACAGCGGTGTCTAACTATAGTTTACTACTACTAAACGTGTTCATGTAAACATCGAAAGTTAATACCTGCGCTGATGCTTTTGTGAGTATACGAATAACCTTTGAAAAAAGTCAGATAGTTGTAAGTAAACCCAATTCTGGAGGTTTTGAGAACTTACTTTCATAAGAAAGACTTTATCACCTACATAATTTGAATTAAACTAGTAAAAATTTTTTATATTATACGCGGCTCTGTATTTATCATTCAGGCCCGATTTTTGAGATAAGGAATATTTGTCGAATATAATACAAAACGCCTAATTTTAAAACGTAACCTATTTGTCAAATGTAAGTGTAATTTGAAAATCCGTCGTTTTATATTTATTCTGTCGGATAAGTCTCATCTGACGTTGCTAAAATCGGCCCTTAGGGTGTGTGGTTTTGATTTTCGAGATATAAAATTCTGTGATACTCCCCAAACAATCTGACAAATACCTCCTTGGAATGCTTATTGCATTTTAAAGATGCGCAATAATATTATGTAGCAAAATCATTTGGGATTGGGGCTAAGTCATCATCACGTATTTGGGCCCTCACAAAAAATGGCGGCATCCCTCCAATGGTAATGCGCTTGGAGGGACAAATGATGATGGGCTGGACTTCAGGGGTGTCACTTGGTTGATGACATTTATATCAATCCTTACAAAAGTCACTTTTAAATATGCAGAGATCAAAGCGTGACATCGCTCTGGGTATCAAAGATACGCTGAATAGACCGGGAAAATATTTTTCGCGTTCGGTAAGAAAGTATGGAAGTAAAAGATTTTTACATAATATGATGAAGGAAGGACTCGCGGTCAGTTGTATATGTAGTAGCTATGAGTATATCGAAGAAGATCATTTTGGAGGCGTGATTATGGAGTTTGGCTAACTAATACTTGTGACGTTGTTTTCCACTGTCACTGAATCCCTGGCAGCCCTAGGGCGGAGGTCCCGTGGCGAATCGGCGCAGGGGTAGATGGTTTGTGTAATCGTAACAGTATTTTTTCTGGGACCACACCGGAGTGAATTTAGTAAATTTACAGTAATTTCACGCGCGGTGAGTTCACACGCACCTGTGCCCTTTGCTTTGTTTACGTGTCGTAAAGGTTAAACATTTTTTTTTTCTAAGACAATGACTTAATATCTATTTTAAGTCATTTAATAGAGCTCCTGTGTAAATAGAGCCCTACCTAAATATAAAGAAAGGGAGTGCTAAATTCTGTTTTATTTGGGTCCGATACTTGCTTGGTATTTCGGATCAGTCCCGTCATGACATCACACACAGGACAAAAATCATTTGGAAACATCGCGGTGAATCATAACCAACTTTAGAAACCAAACGCTAAATTCGGAATGCTTGCTTTTGTATGATAATTTTGATAGCACTTACTTTAACGACGGCAATCAAAGCTTACACGAAAAAGTTCTCTTCGGTAATGTTTGGGCTTTGAATACCTTGCATTGTGCGACCAGAAAACAATAGCCGATATAGAAATTAATGTTTGGATCAATGTCAACAGCCACTCGTTAAAATGTTTTCCTTTCAACGTCGTCATGATAGCGGTCGTTAGTATCGGCGCGAAAACTTGCAAAAACTATCCCGAGGAATTTGTAATTTGTTTATTATCCCTTTGACCGGATGACAAAAAGATTTGCAGACGAAGTTCGGAATTGCCAGATTAAAATGAGATTCAAACATTAAACAATCGTTAATTTAATGGCTCCGAATAAAATATAATTATAACTAAATTGCAGGATAACCTTCCATTAGTTGAACACTTCAAATACCTATACTTTTGAGTTTTCTTGTGATGCAGTCTTCACCTTGAGTCAAGTACTTGAGAATAGATTGTATGTCGAAAATAATAAAGGAGGTACATGGTAGCAATCCCGTTACAATATATTCTAATGTTAGTGACAATGTACGTTTAAATCGTTACGTACTTTGTTTATTATCAAAATTGAAATAAACCTAAGCTATAATTAGCCTTGTTATGTTACTTACATAATTCATTACTCGCAAGTTGCAATTGCACGGTAAGGCATTCGTACTTTACTAGACCAACAAGTTTTTTTCTCTAAGGTAACGTTGCAGAAGGCCTAAGTCACTATCACCGTACTGTAACATTCGTGGCTACTATAAAGGTAGATCTCCTAATTAATTCCTCCAACTGAAGAGAAAAATATTCGACATCAACACATCGCGGAGTGGATCAAAGCTTTCGAGCGACGCCAGGCCGGGCGCCAAGATCGCTGAGATACCTGCTAGAACAGTAATCGTCAATAAAATCTCAATTTAGATGGCAGCGATACGGCTGACTTACGAGCGCACACGGACGAACACGGAAACCTACTCGGCCGAGGAATGCGCCCCCGACAGGACCTAACGAATTAGCTTGCTCCAAACTTTTCCGAGGACGATTTATTTTTCTAATTTTTATAATCAGTCATTCTGGCGCTGCGGTGCGGACTTTTTTATTGTGCTGTTCTGCTTTGGACCTGTATACCTTGGGTAGAAATCGATTGCTTTTCCTCTGTACAGTTAACTGAACATTATGTTTATTAGCAGGTTTCAAGATGATTCTTATTTGAACGGACTTTTATCAACGCTGGCAAGTACTCTAGATCCTCTTTCGAGCTGGGGCTTAAAAGTTTCTGACTAAAGTAGTGCTGTAATTTGGTTCACGTTTGGCTTTTTGCGTTCCAAAGCTACCTAATACTGTCTTTCCTTATTAAAATAACTACTATGTAGTGTAACTTTAATAACATATTGCTGATTGTTTATAATTTATACAAAATGTCTCCGACCAGACGGCGCTAGCGCGTGATGGTTTTGTGATTTCATCCTGAAAAAAAGTTTTACATAACATGTCAAAACATTGTGAGGGTTTATTGTTGACAGCATGAAGAACATTGGTCCCAAAACGTCAGATGACAAAAACCTGAGGTCGCGAGGGCGAGGGTTGAGCGTGTTAACCCTTCTGCGACGGCGACGTCTCGGGCAGTCGCGATGTAGCTAAAGTAGAAAAGCCGACGCATTTGGACAGGCTGCTCACGGAACTGACAATATAGGCATTATTTGTGACTGATGATTCTTATTTAGATTTAAGTACTTTGGTGTTGGAATAACATCAGTCAAGTCATATCGGTTAAGGTATCGAACATACATTTTCAAAGTACATAGATCAACTGTTAAATAAAGAGCAAGCTTTCTAGCACTTCTTAAGGGCAATAGGTAACAGGCGTGCAACATAGAGATCAGATCACGAGACCGTAAATGATTAACTGATATATGAACGTGGCGAAAACGTAGAGGCTGGTCTGGCATAACAGCGAAGCTTATAGGGGGTAAAATTTTCTGTTTATTTATGGGCTTGCTGTTCTAATAAACACAGACGACTGGCGAGGGTTTGTCGCCTGCGCCCGCGCCGCGTCTCCACTCCGAA
Organism: Pyrausta purpuralis; assembly: GCA_963924145.1. Classification (NCBI taxonomy): domain Eukaryota; kingdom Metazoa; phylum Arthropoda; class Insecta; order Lepidoptera; family Crambidae; genus Pyrausta; species Pyrausta purpuralis. Next base: position 23,291,128 of record OZ001644.1, on the reverse strand, counting down.
TTAATGATGGCTTGACGCCTCGCCGACAGCCACACGCCTACGCCTATTCTATCCCACCTTTTTGTCTTTTCGCCTTCTCCCCACCCCGCACTGGCCACTCACAGATAAGAAGTGGGCATTTAAAAATAAATTTGTCGAAAGTGATAAATGATGGATATAACTTTTATTATTTCAAATTAAATTAACGATCCGAACGGAACGTCTACCTTTTCTCACATTAGAGGGATCTTATCTGGAATGATTGCTTCCATTACCTCAGAGAACGGACACGTTGTTTTGTAAGGGAAGATAAAGAGATTAATGCGTAAAGCAATTAATTTTGATTGAGGTGTGTTTTATTAAGTAATTGTTTTTGTTCCCAATGTGGATTAGTGACGCATTGTGGACCTTTAACTACTTTTTCACATAAATTTTGCCAATCATTTATGGAATAATCTGACCTCGAGCGAGTTAATAAACTGTAGCTTTGACCACTAGATTTATTTCCTTCAGTGAAAACAGTAAAATGAAACATCATACTGCTCTGCATAAAATAAGTCTTTAAAACTTTGTAAGAATGTCCGTACTTGTCAAATGTTATGTTTGTTTTTAATGGTCAAAGTTTGTTTTAGTTGAGACTGCTCCCGCTGTTCCGCAACCACAAATCTCAAGTATATGTGATAATAGCATTATAATATTGTAGCCAAAGTTGATATTTACGAGTATCAGAAATGTTTGTCGTGTGTAAAGTTCCCACAGTGCTTTAATACATTTTCCATGTTCCAGTTAGCGCCTCATAAATTGATTAGGGACTTTGGTTCTTTTTGGGCACCTCACAGGTATCGGTCGCCGGAGGGTTAAGATAAAATGTTTAGTCTTAACTAATAATCTCGAGATAAATCGATTGGTATTTTTCGTTTTCGATGCTTAGTTACTATTGTTCCTAACGTAAATGAGTAAGGTTATAAGATTGTGATGCCTTAGCTAACAGTAGTGCAAAACTGACGAAAGCAAGTTTTTTGTTTGTTGTTTAATTAAAGTAAAATTGATCGAGATTATTTGTTAGTTGTAAGTGACTAAAGAACTTTATAGATTTTTTTAATATATTACAATGTGGAGAAATGAAATCTTAATGACTCAACTGAACACAGGTTCGAAAAACTTCATGCAGAATGTATTTTTGAAATTTTTGTAGTTATTCATTTTGAAGTGGTGTATTTGAACACATTTATATGTTTGTATATTATATAACTTTAATATGCTTAATATTCGAGTAAGTACGGGCAACCAAATATTTAAGGAAGGAGGGAGCACAAAAATTATGAAACGTTCAAATTGGTAGCAAACGTTGAAGAGATAAATATATTTTTTACACAAAAATTTCAATGTGAATATTGAATATGATTAAATTAACAAATAGATGAAGAACCCTTTAGTTTTGCATACCTACGTCAAATTTCAACTATTTTTAAAATTATTTTTTCTGAAGTAACACTATAAATATTAAAATGCACAGATTAGCAGAATTATAGGGTAAGAGCGGGTATTACCGGTCACCTAAGGACAAAAACAAATAACTCCTAAAATAATCAACTTAGCTTTCTTAAACTTTTAGAAAAGGAACATAATCTTATCCTCTAACGAATGACTTGAATTAAGATCAATAGTAATTATATTTTTGGTATAATTAACTTTAGAAAAAAAAATGTGTTTGACCGGCGTTAAACTCCATGGAGGACAATTCCGGTCATCACGGTTCTTATGCCGGTCAGCGAAGCCTAAGTCCGGTCAAGCTTTTCTGATACATAAATCACACATGTAGTTTTCAGGTGTGTCACTTCCCGTACATTCAGCATGTGCTCACAACCCACAAATAATACATCTGTACCAGAGCTCATTGTTTCTCCCGTAGTCATCACATCTATGTGATGAACACATCACATCTATGTGATGACTACGGGAGAAACACACTTGTATTGCAAATCATTATTGTCTTCAATATTTGTGTCATCATCTTTATATAAGTCAGTCATCTCTACATCGGATTCCGAACTGCTGCTAGTGCTATTTTTCTCCTGAAGAATGCTTTGTTTAACTGTGTGGCCTGTTTTTTCTTTCCTTTTGGATTTACTTTTCTTTGCCTTTTCTTATCTTCACTTTGCTTTTTAGTGGCTTCTTTCGTAACTTTGCTCTTTTTCTGTTTTCTTTCTACTTTTTAAGATTCTTTCTTGCCTCAGATTTCTCATTCATTTCAGTTTTTTCCTGTTTTCTTCCCTATTTTTTCAGATTCTTTCTTGCCTCAGATTTATTTTTAGTTTCATTTTTTTTTTCAGTTTTCTTTCTTCTTTTTTAATCAATGTTTCTTTAAATAGAGTTCCTGTTATGTAGGTGGCATGTTATTTCCTGATTATTTTCCTGTGCTTTTCTTGGGTATGGGCAGAAGATCTTTAACATTTGTCAAACATTTAGGGGAAGTGACAGACAGAAAATAAGACGAGCATGTAGTTGTTGGCAATGCAGTGCTGGAAGAATCAGTGCAGGCAGAATAGCAAGCTACAGTTGTCTTAACTGCAGTGATAGGTGAACCAACAAAAGAAGAGCTAGCTGTGGCAGAAGATGTCATCGATGCTGAAGTGGATTGGTCAAGGATGGTTGAACTAGCTGTACGAATTGATGTTTCTGTCGAGTTTGAAAGGCATTACCCGTCAAACGGTATTTTAGAAAAGTATAGCGGGTAACTCCGGTCAGCGTGACCGGCATTAGGCGACAGAAGATATTTTTATAAATCATACTTTTTTTACAAAATTAATAAAACAATGGTGAGAAATAACGATAAATATTATAAAGGCGATAAGTAAGCACTCTAGAAATCAAATAAGAATTGGTTTAATGTAATAAATTAAAGACTTAGGCCTTATTTTCGACGGACGAAAAATTCTAACAAAATGGCGCGAAAACTGACGACGTACATTCCACCTCAGCGTGTAATCGGAACTGAGCGGCGATCGGCGGGGCGCGGTCGGGAACGATCACGCCACCTTGTTTTGATGTGTGTGTGCATTTAGCGCGCCATTTTGTATGTAATAGTAAAGTGACCGGTATTATCTCCTGACCGGAGTTACCCGCTCTTCCCCTAAATACTTAAATATTATGTTTTTCTGTTAAAAAAAAACTATTAAAAATTTAAAGTTACTAAAGGCCATAATTTTTTTAAGCAACTTAAATATTTTTAAGCACTTAAAAAAACCGGCCAAGTGCAAGTCGGACTCGCACACTAAGGGTTTCATGCCAACTTTAACTGAATAAAAGATCCACTTACTTCCACTTAGCTAAAATACCACGACTCATACCACCGTACATTTTTCATTTTAAGTAATTTTTGTTAATACTTAATATAAAAACTAAAGTCAATGCAGTACGGTGGGGTTTTTGTACAGACCCCATATGGCGTATTTTCCTTGATGAAATTCATTGTTGTATTACTACATGGCTGGGCACACTGTATAATACTGCCTCAGAGCAAAATCAACCATAAAGTAAACGTACTATCAAACGTCCGGTTAAAATCTGCCTCCTTTTTCAAATCTGCCCCAGTCACTTGAAAGATAAAATCAACAAAAAAAATAATGTGAAATAACTTGCAAGCAAGAAGCACAAGGTGGATTGTAAAATAATAAGTACTGCACAAGTGATTGTAAATCCCTTACAACCCTTTTTTTATATCTTAGCTGGTACAAACATGACGGCAGATTTCAGGCTTTGTGATTAGATGTTTGCCACAGCCAGTTTTGCCTAAATTCTAATATAGTTGCGGCAAATAGTTACATAAAGCTGTGTTCAGAAATCATCATGTTCAAATCTGCCCCTGTGCTAAGGTGCCTCCTTTTCAGATACCATTTTTTGTATATAATTTAAACTTCAACTTCCCCTACACATTAGCTTAATGAAAATGGCTGCATGTATTTCACAGGAAAATTTAGCGCCTAAATCGGCGTAATGGAGTGAACTAATTTCCTATAGGAAATTGCTTAGGCACGAGTGCGATTTCCCTAAAAGCCTCGGTTACCAGTCATCCAGCCAACATCAATCATAGCTTCCAAACGATGTAAAAGATTTTCATAACAATAGATGACATCGATTTCATACAAAAATCATTCGTGGGCCGGCTAATGCCTTTGTGTTATTACTTTCCAGTGACAAGAGCGTTTTACTTGCGTGTTACAGGTCCGAAAAGTAAAGGAAATGTTGTTTAATCGTGTTTTCAGTCTTATAAAATAGGCGATAAACGTGTATAGGTCCAGTTAGTAGGTACGTAGCCTAATTTGGAGCCACATTCAAAACTTACGTTAGGAGCTAATCATGATTAATTAGGAGGCGCATAGCATAACCAAATCTTATTCCAAGGCATGAAGTCAGCCAGTAATTTAGCGGGAGTTTGGGTAGGTTCATATAAAAAGCGCGAGGTGACAATATAAATAACAATTTGGCCCACCCCGTTCGAATGTGGTGCGTGGATTAGCATAAGAATGCCGCATCTTGGACGCCCACGGCTCACACTGTCCCTCGTTGTCTCTTTATACGTCGAATTTAATTTTGATTTACGACTATCCACACAATTGTACGCAAAACATTCCTTCCCTCGCAACGTCTCGTCTCCTCGTAAGGACATCCCAGAAATCTCGAAAAGGCAACTATTTTACCTACCGAAATATTATCCAAGATTTCACACCCGAGTTCGCAATAAAATCGAAATCCTTATTTATTAAGGTACTCACATGCGGATCGCTTCAAAATAAATTCCACTTTAAAAATTAAAAGGCATTTAAAACACCCAATAACTTAATTAATAAAGGCAAGGGGTCCACGGTCATAATTCTTAAAAGACGTTAGGGTCGGCACAAAGTGCTTCCTAAGTTTCTTTTATGCAAATATTGGTAAAAATATCCCGTCTCGGAGGAATAATTAATTGAGGGTTTCGTCCCTTTTGACATTTTCGTGCAATAAAATGATGTATAGGGATAATCAGATCATCTAATTATTTTAATCAGATCATAAAAATTATGTATTATTATTGGAATTGTGTCTTTATTAGTTCAGACAAATATTTCTTTTTCACACCAAAGATTTTCAATTATAAAATGAATAGGCCGGTGGATCAACCAGCTAATCTGATAAATAAGATTACTTACCAACTTTATTTTCATATACTTTTCAGGTATATTTTTGCTGCTTACGTTACGTACACCTACGTTAGTTTCACTTTTGGCTACTTACCTAAGAACATAAAATATTTCTGCCCTTAATGACTCATGGTCATCTAAACAAATCACTTTTAATATGCAATGAACCCCAATCAAATAAAATAAGTTATAAACGACCGTGCTCAGTGTTAATACGCATTTAAGATAATATATTTTACCACACAAAAATAAATGTCCACCTAATAAATCGTGCCGGACCTTATCGTTTCACGAGACGGGACAGTAAGGACCAGATAAGGACGCGGTCCCTTCGGAATCGAGGCTACGTGTGGGCTAACGTGTGCGTTTACGTTCAAATTTGTATGCAACTTTGTTCGGTAAACGTATTGGGGTTTAAGTTTTTGTAAAGAGACTTGAGGTTGTGAGGTAAGCGCGCGAGTTGAGCGTAATCGGCGTTGCATCTTAATTTAGTTGTCTTGTATTGTGGGAGGCGATCGCAGTGGGACATAACCTAACCTACTGCGATGTCTCGACGGCAAAGGGCCCGACTGACGTACCTATATATCGCCGTATTTATTAGACCTGACAGGAAAAAACTGTTTATAACCTTAATTGAGTGCTTTTGGGGCTTGATAAACAAAGATTTAGAAGGTACTCACCACATTGACGAACTCCTGAAACGTGATGGCGTTGCTCGTCGCACTCTGCGCTTTGTCGAGGAGAATCTGAAATAAAAATTAAAGATCTTTTACAGATATAAATAAAACATGTGAAAATTAAGTTTGATGAAATATTTTAACGACTTCCGTGGTGTAGTGGCTAAGCACGAAGGTTTTAAGGCGTCGCCGCTCCAAGGTCCCGGGTTCGATTCCCGGTCGGGTCAATAACAATATAGAAATCATAACTTTCTATATTGTCTTAGGTCTGGGTGTTGTGGTACCACCGTAGTGCTTGATTTCCATAACACAAGTGCAGTTAGTTACCTACTTACTTTGGAATCAAAGCAATATATGTGATTGATGTCCAATATTTATTTATTTATTCTATAATGTAAATTAGGTAACTATAGTGTTATTATCAACTTCCAACTCCTCGTAGTCACGAAACTGGTTAGTACTAAGTGGGTACCTCGATGGAGTATAAACTAGCACTGAAAACTAAATAGTAATGAAACTAAATAGACAGTGCTAAAAGTGATTTACTTGCCTCCCTTTTATGTGGTGGCACTTGCGAAATAAAGTCTGGGTGCTGGAGCGTCTTCATGAAGTCCGGCCATGGGATCTCACCGAAGCCTTCGGGGTCGAACTGTCAACAACGTCAAATTTAAGGACATCAGCGACACGGTCACGTTCCACACCGATTAGATTTCAACGGAGCAACTGCGCACCCTAACCACTTCACACATGCATTTCATAATATTTACAACGTTTTCCCAAAAAGACAGCTAAAAAACCAAGCGCCCCTATCTTGTACCTTGCATTATCTCAATGTCCCGTACGTGACGACACATCGTTTGATCCGCAGCGCAACCGACGCTTTTTATCTACTTTTAAAACATTTTATATCCCGCTTCTGTACATTTTAATCAGTCCAAAACAAAAGGTTATTCTTTGAATTTGTCTCCCCATCGTAAACGACAGGTTTTATGAAATATGCGTGTTGAACACGAACGTTTATAGCGAAAGTCGCTATGTTTACGAGCTTTTAAAATAATGGTGCCGTTACCAGTCAATTTCATGACGCTTAAGCCCTAAAATATAAAATAACTATTTTTAATAGGCGCTACTGTATGTAAATTGTTAATATCCTTTGGTTTATTCTCGAAAAATGGTCACGGGTAGCGCCTTTAATTACGTCTAAGCTCAAACTTGTACATATCAATTAATACCTATCTTATACCAACCTAAACTATCTTAACTTCGATAAGTTACATGATTTGGCCTAATAGGCCATATATATTTTTATAATCCGGAATAACATTTCAATACTTTTCATAAACTATTAGTCTAACTTTGAAGTCGTTTGCCCTATTTTCTGAGCTCTCAAACGTGAGTTACGGTATTATGTAGAACTTTTGAGACGCCACGAAACTTCGTCGAAAATCGTTTTCATGCTTCCAACTTCCAGGAATAATATTGATTTCAGAAACATTGGCTACGGTTCGATTTGTGCGTGACTGATAGCGATTTGTAACGTATTGCATACAAATCTCTGTTCACGGAAACGTTGTATTTTAAAGTAAATATTCGTAGTACCGTCAGTAATATAACCCTTTCAAACGGCTATGCAATTTTTGGATTTTGAACCAAAAGATGTAACTTTGTATCCACGACCAGCATTTAATTTCGGCTCCTGGTTTACCAGCTTTTAAGCTTTGTAACAGGTAGCAAAATAAAATAACGATATTTCACGCGATATCATCGAAACGTGTTAACAAAAATTTATATTTCACACCGAAAAGTCACGTAGTTTGGCGAAACGATATTTTTATCTCTGATGCTTATCCTATTAAAATATATCTGCATGCTTGAAGAAATTCAACTTACCCTATCGAAGAGAAGACGCCATTTCTGAAAACAAAAATAAATGTTAATGAGCTCCATAAGTACCTACCTAAATTGTGTCTTATTTTGGCTGTAAGATTTTGTGCTTAGTTGTTTCGTATTCCTTACACAATACAAATTACTCAGTGTCATTTTTTGCCCATGAAATGTATGGGGTGACATACGTAAGAAGGATTTGAAAGCTCACGTACGACTGTGTGTATTTGATTCTACTAGGACTGTGCGATCCACTTACATCGTGCATCAACTCCCGTCGGATCTCGGCCTCGTCCAACTCAGAACCAAGGTCCGTGTGGTCCGTATCGTACAACGGTTCTGCAGCCCTGGACAGAGATCCCAGCGAGTCCCGTGCCGACGCCAGCGACCCTGTGACCGTCGGCAGCACCCCTGCCTCGATCCCTGACTCCATGGAGGTGTTCGTCGACATGAGAGTGGCGGTGGCGGCGGGCGGCGGCCGTACCTCGCCGCCGCCAGCACAGCCACTGCCCACCCACACGGACATCTTGCTAACAACACCATCCACTCTACCGCTAATTATTCCGGCTGTACACACATCGCTTCCTTTGCCAGTAAAAAAATATCATTTAAATTTTCAAACGTCAACGGTTTTTAATCTATATTGCAATTTCACAACAATTTTCTCAAGTCTTTATTTATTTCCCACGTAAAATATTTAGAAAATACGGTGGTTTTAAATTTCTCGAGTGGATTGGACTTTGATTTTGGACGACGTGATTGTTAAGACTATCGTCTTTTGGAGTTGAATTGGACAGAGTATTAAGTTATAAATAAGAATATAGGTAAGTAGAAGAATCGGAGGAAGATCATAAGGCACGTATTCTAGTTATTTTGGCTTTAGGTTTGAATCCGGTGTACCTGAAATAAAAGAAACGTTTGTAAAGCAACCGCAACTAGTTCATTAGCTTCTTCTGCGTTCAAAGAACTATGTAAGTGCGTATGGTGGACTTTATTCATCTGAAGTACGTCTTTGTAATTTCAACAACAAAACACACAATACTTTAGCCACACCTGGTTAAGAAGGTAACTGCTACGAGTTAACCCTAAAAGTTTTCTAATTTGTATAAAAGCGACCTTGAGACAAACCGTGGTATGACAATAGCATAATAAGGTACTACTGGTAATTAAAATGTCCTTGACTGTTGTTCCCAATGGACTGGGGTCTCTTTATTTCAAAGTAAGGTCATATATTGTTCATTGTTATACCTACCTAATCTTGCCATAAATATTGTCAGAAAGAAAAAAAAATTAATGCAAATAATATTTATACCTTTTACAGTGTGTTAGTTTTATATATAAATATAAAACAATTTAAAATATAATAAGCTTATTCGAAGTGATCTCCACTGGCTGCAATACAGTCCTTTAAACGTTGAGACCAGTTATCAATAGCAGCACGCACTCTTTCCATGGTAAAATTCTTCACTGCCAATCGTTTGGATTGTTTTAGGGACTCCAAATTAACATGGCGTTAAGAGCAAGCCGTACTCTCTAAAACTGACCATAAATCATAATCCAGCGGATTAAGATCGGGACTAGACGACGGCCAGTATTCAGCTCTGATGAAGTCCGAAACGTTCGCTTCTAACCAAGACTGCGTGGACCAGCTTTATGACCCGGCGCCGAGTCTTGTTAGAAAGACCATGGTTGGTTATTGAACATGGTGTTGTTAAGGGCCTTAACTACCTTCTCAAGAACGGTATCTTGATACACTTGTGCCGATGTTTTGATACCTTTTTCACAAAAATATGGTTCAGTCACTCCTTCATAGCTAACACCCCACCAAACCATCACTGAAGACGGGTAATGCCCACGTTGCACTCTGCCGACTAATTGGGAAGCTTCCTTAGAGGTTTGAGCATAAATAAGGTCATTTTTTTTGCTAAAATGTTGCTCAGTTGTAACGGTTTTCTCATCCGTAAACAAAAAAAAACTGTGACTAGTTTTCTGGATTTTACCACCCTATTCTTTTTTAAATTATCAGTTAAAAATGACCAGTGCATCTCATGTTGGCTGCAAGTCCTAAGTCATCTTTTAAAGTACGCGACATGGTTCTGGGTGCTATCTTCATCTCCCGAGATAAAATCTTTTCTTTCGGCCAGGATTTCTGCGAATTCTTTCCCTTACTGCTTTGACTACCTTTTTGTTCGAACACTACGTGATGCCAGATCTTTTTCTGTCACAAACAGAGGAGGTCTCATTGTACCTATTGATAGCCCGGTACACAAACATTTGACTAATATCAAGCGTATGGAGAGTTTTAAAAATTGCATTTGGCTCAATACCAACTTTGTGTAATGCAATCACAGCGATTCGGTTCTCTTTATCACCACACCAATGGAGTGGCCATTTGGATATCGCAAAATATTATAAAATATATTGGCGCCAAAATTAGAAAACACAATGACCAATCGTATAAAAATGACAGATTCCAAAATCAAATGTAATATCTTTCTTATTTTTAATTGTAACAGTATTTATGGCCAGACTGTGTAGTATATGTATATGTAGTTTATCCAGCTGATTCCAACGACATCTAATAGGTCTTTATTTACATTAAGTCAAACATAATATCCGTCGTGCTTTGCTTTTTGCACATAATAATACCTGAAAAAGTACTGGTGTATAAATTTTTGAAACTCATTTATTTTACTTACCTATGCTAACAAACATTTAGGGCGACGACCAAACGCTTCTGCATTTTATACATCGTTACTTCAGGGGGACAATTCTCGTGCAATTCGTTATACGCGATTGCCGCGAGAATCGGACCCCAACAACTTGAAATAAATATGTAAATACGGGTCCTAATGATCCTTACTTTTAGTTAGGTAGGTACTGATTCGATTCAAATCAAGTACCTAAATCTTAAGAAAACATTGATTACACAACATGAGTAAATAACTAAGTAAAGTACGCATTAAACGTAGTTTTTCTTGGGGTTCCTCCTTCGACAGATAAGCGGCATTATTTCAAACTCTCCCTTAGTGACCTGTACACGGTGCAATCTATTAGAACCACGGAAGCTACAAAACTGATTCCCACCTGTGCCTCTAACTAAAATTTATAGGCGAATGATGTTCAGTAAACAACCGATAGGCGATCATTGAGGGAGGAACGTGGCTAAGCGGAGGGCTGCAACCCTCTTACGGTTGCCATGGGAACGCACTTTCATACACCACTTTAGCACGGAATACCTCGCCCAGGCACGTGGATTCGTGGTAGAGTGCATTTGATCTTATTTTGTTAAGCTTTACACCTTTGTTTTACGTAGCCAGATTTTTAAATTAAAGTACCTACCAGCCTCTGTGTTTGTTCCTAAACCTTTCGGCACTAACTATTACGACTGAAAATAAATTATGCACTTAAATGTTATTTCTTCTTTTAATTTTATCGAAGTGGTGTTGTTAAATCTAGCTAGGTAGTGTTGGGGCATTAATAAATAAAACAAAAGTACCAAAAATAGATTTTATCATTATGTACCTTTGAACTACAGAAAGCTCGGTACTTCGGTTCCTACAGAACTACGAAGAGACTAATTTATGTAGGTACTGATACTGATTTGATACAGCATCCATCTATGCGGAAATGCAGATTCATATAATCAGAGTAGCAAATTAACAAGTATTTTGACTTGTTAAATCATCAACTATGAGATAGGTATCTACGTCTAAAACGCGAAGTGGATGAAGCTACGTCGACAACCTCATTTCTGTACTTTTATCGGTATTTAAACGGAAAAAGATGGAAACTGTGGTCTTTTCCAGACCAGAGATAACGGTTATGAATTCATAAATAAAAAAGAAGTACCTACCTACTTAACTAGGTTAGTGCATACAAAGTTAACATGATTAACGATTTTTAAAGACTTTCAGTGTGTTTCAAAATACACAACAACATAACTTCATGAAATTGCATGCGTTTCGGCTTTTGTTAACGTGTGCCTCTTGTTTACATTACAAAGTAGCCAATGGCAACAAACCACAACTCAATCTATACAATAACACTCACCAATAACGAATTGCTCTAATCGTGCACTTCACTATCATAAAGGGACGTTCACACCGGACTTCATTTCCGCAATAATATTGAGCATTTCGTGTCAAGAACACATTAGGCCGACGAATGAGATGGACATTTAGCAATACGTCAAAACATGCCGTGTTGCGGTGAAAGTGAGATCGGCGTCGAGGCTTCAGCGCATGCGTGAAAAAAATCAACGAGGGTGGCTCATGAAATAAATAATGCGTAGATAGACTAATCTTTAGCTATCTTCTCAGTAGAGATCGTGCACTTAGGAAAAAATCTGTAAGACCTCATTATAACTATGTTAGTTACCAGTTCATAATAAAAGTAGAAGGTACCTATACAATTGCAGCTTTCGCCGCCTGCGCTCTGTTCTGTACCCGAATCATACCTACATATTACGCTACAACGGACAACTCTTAATAAGTTTAATTTATAATATAACTTTTTGTTATGTAAGAAACGTAACAAAATAACCGAAACGCATAAATGAAATTAAGTGAGTAATAAAGTGAAAACGCCTGATCAAATAATGAAGGCAATTACAACGGAGATCAACATTGGCACTGAAAATATAACTTGAAAATTCCAGTGGCGAAAGGAAGGCTTTTGAAAAAAAAGCTTTTGAAACAATGATATTTTTACAAGTTTTATTCACTTATTTTTCTGACGAAGACCCATTCCTAATAAAATATTTTCGCGGCCGATGAGTAGTAAGCCAAGGCTCTACGATTGACAGCAGCTGCCTGAGTTGACATTTGCTGTAAAAAAAGTAAATGTCATAATAATAAATTTTGTCCTGTCGTGTTTGTAGGTACCTACTTTGCATCGCTAAAAATAAACTTTAATTAAATGTTGTAAGGGTATCTAATACCTCTTTTTGTAATATTATTATGCCTACGGGTCGTGCCGTCTTGTTGTTGCGGCGGTTGTCGACGGGCGACAACAGATTTAAAAGCTTCAACTTAAACCAAACGTCTACGAAGGATACTCTTGTGAACCCGGTTTGCAACCATCATCGTGATTTGGGACTTCCGAAAAGGTAATACTAACATTGGATATTACTTATACTGAAGGTTGATCATATTGCTTTACTCACAGCATAATATGGGAATGCCCAAAATATTGCATGGGTTATGTCATAGAAGAGTTGGCACTCTTGCATGACCTTGTTTTTGTTTACTACACAACTGTTTGTATACGTCAGGCGAGGAGAGAAAGGAATAACATCACGATACCATACAATAGTTCAATGAGGTCTACAAACTATTAAAGTTGGTAACACTCATAATTACAAAATTGAACACCTAATCTAATTGCAACTGATATTATGCAGCACCAATCTGCATATGATGCGGATTAGTGGTGATAGTTGATGATCTACTTTTTATAATTATTAATAAGTTTTTGTACTTGTTTTACTGTGCATTTTAGCATTACAATACAAAGTTTAAGTAATTACAGAAATTTACCTTATTTATTATCAATGCATTTTTGCTATTATTGTGTTTGTATTCATTATCATGTTTATATTTTTTCTAGGTATGTGATAACACTGCTATTCAGATTACAGTCTTCATAACAACCGACTACATACATAGTCATAGCTAAAACCATATATGTAATAATATAGGGCAAATAAATTATTAGTTTCCTTATTTACTTATCAAGGTTATACATTTTAATATATATGTATCTCAGTATAAATAACTTGTTTATTTATTTTCAAGAATTATTTGTGTTGTGTCAATAATAGAGAAGCGCCAAATGTAGTTTGAACTAAATCCAAACTTTGGCCAACAAATGAACATTGCAAAAAAACTAATGTGCATCGAAAAAAACAAGTCAACTACAAGAAAACAATAAACATAAATTAATGTATATAATATTTATTTAAAAAAAAACAAATGAACATAAAACACTTCGCAATAAACAATTAAACTTTGGAAAAAAACAAGTGAATATCAGGAAAAACCATAAACCTGAGCAAATATTCTGAGCAACTGCAGTCACCTGGATGTTACCCAAATCAAACCCAGGATCATTTTGTGATAGAATGTTAATAAAATAAAATATGACACATCTTGGTAGCAGTAGAATTAATTTCATTAAGTTTAAGTGTTACATTGTTTTGTATTGATGCTCATTTGTTTAAATTAAAAGCAGACAAATGACTGTTAACAACTTCAACTATACTCTGATTTTTAATTAGATAGACCAAAATGACATTTGGTGGGATGCCACTTTTTCGTAATATAAAAATAGTGATGTGCCTAAATATTCATCAAATTCAATTCTGATTCAATTGTTGCTTTTAAATTATAGAATAATTATTTGGATATAGTTTGGGTTTGTGTTGTGCAGAAAATTATTTGCATAAAATAAAATAGTTATGTATTCCAAAAAAAATATCAAACAAGTTTTGTTTTAAGATCATGTTACCTGCATTATAATATCATAATTTCTAATAGTGTATTTAAAGAAAGTAGTAAATAGTCAAAATAGGTTGAAGTCATACAAAATATTGGTATTGCATGTGAAGGGACCTAATTTTCTACCTATTAGAAAAAATATTCATGTATTATGTTTCTTTGTAATTGTGTTCAACGTTTTACATGTATAATTTATCAAAATAAGTAGAATCACGAAATCGTATCACAAATTCAATTAATCGTTCACAATTGCATTGTTACAACACTATAGCACTACGCTTGCAACATTAAAAAAAAAAGTGCAATTCAAGCTGTCATTTTGGTCTATCTAATTAAAAATCAGAGTTTAAGTAATGATATAAGCATTTTTACAGTATCACAATTTACTATGTAGACTTTCTGCTTTATGAACCATCTTAGAGTTTAGATGTTTTTCTAAATGAACCTTTTCCTTATTAGAGCGCTTTCACATTTAGGCGCCTTTAGCAGCTTTAACTAAGGCTTAATGTTCATAAGACGTTTCGTGCTATATGCTGTTTAGACCTTCTGATCGAGAGTGTATTTTTCTTATGCCGAATGTTCGACACCTGAACCGAATGTGAACCAAATCTCGGCCCATCCCTAGTCAATAACAATAGACTTATAATACCTTAGATAACTTAAAATTATATATTACCATATTGATTCCATATAAATAATAAGTATTTTTTTACAGATTATCTTCATTAGGACAAAGCCTTCCTACATCCCAGCTTAAAAGAAGTTTCAGTGACAATATCATAAAAATGGCTACCCCCAGTTCTGATACAACCCCAGTGGAAACCCCAAAACACACCAACAGACTTGTATCTGAGAAATCTCCTTACCTCCTCCAGCATGCTCACAACCCTGTGCAGTGGTACCCATGGTGCCAGGAAGCCATAGACAAGGCCAAAACAGAAAATAAACTTATCTTTCTGTCTGTTGGATATTCCACTTGCCACTGGTGCCACGTCATGGAGAAAGAATCATTCGAAAATGAGGATGTCGCAAAAGTAATGAATGAACATTACATCAACATCAAAGTTGACCGAGAAGAACGGCCTGATATTGACCGTGTATACATGCTGTTTGTAATGGCCACAACTGGTAGCGGTGGGTGGCCTATGTCCGTATTCTTGACCCCAGATTTACGCCCAGTAACAGGAGGGACTTACTTCCCCCCGCAAGACAGATGGGGGAGGCCTGGATTCAAAAGTATCTTACTGTCACTAGCCAAGAAATGGAGAGAAAATAGAGACCAGTTTGTTGAAGCCAGTGCTAATATTATGGAAGCACTTCAGAAAATATCGCTTGTAGACCCTGAAAATTCTTCTGCAATGCCAGGTGAAGCAACATGGAACAAATGTGTCCGTAGATATACATCCATTTACGAGCCCGAATTCGGAGGTTTTGGCACAGCTCCTAAGTTTCCTCAGGCTTCCATTTTTAATTTCTTATTCCATTATTATGCACGTGACAAATCGCATCCTGAAGGAAAGAAATGCCTTGATATGTGTCTCCATACCTTGACTAAAATTGCTAAGGGAGGCATACATGACCATGTATCCAGTGGTTTCGCCCGTTACTCTGTTGACAATGATTGGCATGTTCCTCATTTTGAGAAAATGCTTTATGACCAAGCTCAGCTCACAGTGGCTTATACTGATGCTTATCTGGCTACAAAGGATGAGTTTTATGCAGATGTAGTCCGTGACATAGTAAAATATGTCAATAGAGACTTGAGACATGAATCAGGAGGATATTACAGTGCAGAAGATGCTGATTCTTACCCAACCTTTGGTGCGCCTCATAAGAAAGAAGGGGCCTTTTGTGTGTGGGAATTTCATGAAATAAAATCACTACTAGATGGCAAAACAATAAATTCTATCCCATACTTGGAAATCTTCTGCGACTTTTTCAGTGTTGAAAAAGATGGAAATATATCACCAGAGAGTGACCCGCATGGAGAACTTAAAAATAAAAATGTTTTGATTGTCTATGGCAGCAAGGAAGTGACAGCTGAAAAGTTCAAATTGTCTTTGGAGGAGTTTGATCAAGTGATTAAGGAATGCATTGGTATTCTGTATGAAGCGAGGCAGAAGAGGCCTCGTCCTCACTTGGACAGTAAAATGCTGTGTTCCTGGAATGGCCTTATGTTGTCTGGGTTAGCCCAAGCAGGCCAGGGTCTGTCTGATAAAGACTTTGTAGAAGACGCAATAAAAACGGCTAAGTTCATTAAGGAGAACCTTTATGATGCCTCTACCAAAACCCTGCTGCATTCGTGCTATAGAGCTGCTGATGGATCTATTGCCCAGACGTAAGTTCAGTTCGCACAATACATTTTCATAAAGTGTATGCATGCTGAACATGTACAATTAAGTAAGCTTTATTTTTTGTTTCTAGAGAGAATCCCATCAAAGGTTTCTTGGACGACTACGCATTCATGATCAAAGGCCTACTGGATTTGTACGAAGCGTCGCTAGACCTCCAATGGCTGAACTGGGCGCGCGAACTGCAGCAGACGCAAAACAATCTGTTTTGGGACAACGAGAATGGTGGCTATTTCACTTGCTCTGCTGAAGATAATACAGTTGTTTTGCGGCTCAAGGAAGGTACTAAATTTGATGTATTTGTTATAATTATCAACTTCAATACATAAATAGTACGAAGCATGTACATAAGTACCTACACAAATAAATCGTACCAAAATAAAAATATAAGATGATATAATTACATTTTTGTTTTCTTATAGTGTTTTCTTACTATTCAAACTTAATAATATAAATTGCACTTGTAAAAACAAATTTTGGCTGTGACAGATGAGGAATTGAACCCCGTGTCTTACACTATCCGGGCGTATGCCTATACCACTCGGCCACCGTCACATTAGCAAGCCTGTTGAATTTTGCAAGCGCTTTCTTTAACGCGTAGGCTGCGTGACGTCATCAATGTTGCGAGATTGCTCTCACAATATCCGAAGGAAATATTTTTACAAATATTTAACAATCGGTTAAGATGAAGAAAGCCATTTTATAATTTCATTTTTTTAATGGTGTTTTGTCACTTTACAAACAAACAAACTTAATTATATAAACTTAATATACAAGTGCAATTTATATTTTAAGTTTGTATAAAAATATTTTCTTCGGATATAGTGATAGCAATCTCGCAACATTGTTGATGT
This sequence comes from Pyrausta purpuralis, assembly GCA_963924145.1. NCBI lineage: Eukaryota > Metazoa > Arthropoda > Insecta > Lepidoptera > Crambidae > Pyrausta > Pyrausta purpuralis. The sequence continues at coordinate 23,273,703 of OZ001644.1, read as the reverse complement.
CACGTAGCCTACGCGTTAAAGTAAGCACTTTCAAAATTCAACAGGTTTGCTAATGTGAGGGTGGCCGAGTGGTATAGGCATACGCCCGGATGGCGTAAGACATATTGGGGTTCGATTCCTCGTCTGTCACAGCCAAAAGTTGCTTTTTTACAAGTGTAATGTATATAATATGATATTATGATATTTTAAATATACTGCTCCCTATAATCCCCCAGATCAAGATGGCGCAGAGCCATCCGGCAACAGCGTAGCGTGCCACAACTTACAACGTCTAGCCGCGTACGCCGACAAAAGCGCTGCGCCGGAGGGCGGCGACCACGACCGGGATATGGCTAAGAAACTGCTCATGACGTTTGCTAAGCGGCTAAACGAAGCGCCCACGTCGCTGCCGGAGATGATGTCGGCGCTTATGTTCTATAATGACTCGCCCACACAGGTAGTTTTCAGTCAACATACTAATTGAATAAATCGCCTCAATTTACACCGTCTTGCTTAGGGAGAACCCAGCGATGTAAGCGCCGAGAAACAAAATGGAGGATCAAAACGCTCTTACGCTCTTTTTCTGTCAGACATAACACTGCTGAGTTGTCAAACTCAATATAAGGTGATTTGAGTGCCAACTTACGTCGAAACGTGCTCGGCTTAGTCGGCGGAAAGGAAGGTAAGCAAAAGGGACCTGGCTAAAAAATTACTGACATCAATGTAAGCGTTTTGAAGCGCTGAGGTAAGCTGTTTTACCATAACCACCCATTAAGACAGCTGCTTGAGACAAGAATTGCATCTTAGTCCTCACCAATAGATATTTTAGAAATCTGGCTATATTATTTTAAAGAGCTAGTGTAACCTGCTACAATTAACAAGCCGCGTACGTCGACAAAAGCGCTGCGCCGGAGGGCGGCGACCAGTACCGGGATATGGCTAAGAAACGGCTCATGACGTTTGCTAAGCGGCTAAACGAAGCATCCACTTCACTGCTGTAAATACCCGACGGCGGGTTATTCCGATTTTCCACACTTAAAATCCACACTAGTGTGGAAAATTTGACTTTTTGGCCATTTACCCACACTGACGTTTTGGTGTAGAAAAATTGACAAATTTAACTACTACCTACTTTTCTAGAAACGGTATTCTATTATTTGATGAGACGTTTAAAATAAGTGATTTCTCGAAATTCTATGTTGGCATGTTCTTCGTAATCGTTTTTTTGTAAATTCTGTTGTTTACGGTAATACTACTCATTGATCAACACACTTTAATTACAAATATTTTTCGGGGTGTGCATAAATTAAATGAACTCATGTTGTTTTATTTATGTAAATTGTATTGCAATCAATAAAGTTTTTGAGACAAATAACTCTTGCTAGTGTTGAAAATCAGTCCATGTGCAAGATTGCATCAATAAATTTTAAACCTGCATAGATGCTCATCGAAAGTTATAAGAGTAGACTTATCAAAAATCTGGCGAATCTAAACAGAAAGAGGCTTTGATTGCATAGTCAGCGTGCTATTAACTGAGTCGTGTCAGTGTCATGTGTATCTCACTTGCACTTACCGAAAAAACGGCGCGCTGCGAATTCCTATCTCCATTGACACTATGGCCTCAAGACAGTGGCTGTTAACGCTTTGACTATAGTGAAAATTTTCAACTGTCACTCGTAATTCAGCTGTATCAAACCAGCCATGCCGTATCAAAAGGTGACTAGATTTCCAAACTCGCGCTATACGAAATAGGTGAATAAAGAGTTGGGAGTAGTGTTGTAAAATGACTATCTTACCTCACATTTGTCATAAACCATATATGTATAACAGGTCAAATACTGTCAAATTAAGTCAATTTGATTTTGATCGTATGTGATGAACTGTAAATCTAAATTTTCTGACCATGTCTTCAGATAACAAAAGCACATTTTGTGTCCTTTTGTGAATTACTTGTTATTACTTATTATGACTTATTATTTTTTACATTACTAACAGACAGTATTTACTAACATTATAAAATAACGAATTTCCTACATAAAGTATATCAAAGAACTTTAACACTAACCTAGACTTTAACAGACTGTAAATAAAGTTGAAATAATATATAAAGAACGGAGTAATTAACTATTACTGTAATCAATATGCCTGAGTATGACCATTTATGACACTTAATAACCATTTTTGACCAATTCAACCGGTAATGACTGTCAGTCCAATTCAATCACTACAGTCATTTTCAACACTAGTTGGGAGTAAAAAATACTTTTCCATTGTTTCCAGGTGCTAATCGCTGGCGGTTGCACGGATCCGCGTACTTTAGAGCTGGTGCGGGTAGTTCGATCTCGGCTGCTGCCCGGCCGAGTGCTTGCCGTCGCCGACCCCGCCGCCGAGACGCCCGCCGGTATGTCTGACATACGTGAGTCCACGTGCTGTTACTTAACAACGCTTCTTGCATGCATATCCGTCTCGAAGGACCAACAGTGGATCAGCAAGACGGCCACACCGGTATGTTCGACATACGTAAGTCCACGTGCTGTTACTTAACAACGCTTCTTGCATGCATATCCGGCTCGAAGGACCAACAGTGGAACAGCGACACGCCCAACGGTATGTTCGACATACATAAGTCCGTTCACGTGCTGTTACTTAACAACGCTTCTTGCATGCATATCCGGCTCGAAGGACCAACAGTGGATCCGCGAGACGCCCACTGGTATGTTCGACATACGTAAGTCCACGTGCTGTTACTTAACAACGCTTCTTGCATGCATATCCGGCTCGAAGGACCAACAGTAGATCAGCGAGACGCCCACCGGTATGTTCGACATACGTAAGTCCACGTGCTGTTACTTAGTAACTGCTTCTGGCATACATATTCGGCTCGAAGGACCAACAGTGGATCAGCGAGTCGCCCACCGGTATGTTCGACATTCGTATGTCCACGTGCTGTTACTTTTACTTAATAACTGCTTCTGGCATACATATCCGGCTCGAAGGATAAACAGTGGATCAGTGAGACGCCCACCGGTTTGTCCGACATACGTACGTAAGTCCACGTGCTGTTACTTAAAAACTGTTTCCTGCATGTGTATCCGGCTAGAAGGTTCGACATTGGAACGAGGCACCTGTGCGGACATAATTGAGTCCACGTTCAATTACTAAATAATACTTCGTGCAAGCGTTTCCAGCTCGAAGGACCAACAGACGAACAACCATGCTCATGTGCCTGTATCCCCGTCATACGTGAGTTCACGGGCTGTTACTTAACAATACTTCTTGCATGAGTATTCGACCCGAAGTACCAACAGTGTAACAGCGAGGCACCTGTTCTGCACCTGTGATATGTCTGATTTACTTGAGTTCACGTGTTAATACTTAATAATGCTTCTTGCACGCATATCCGGCTCGATGGACCAGTAGTGGCTGACCCCGCCGCCGAGACTCCCGTTGGTAGGCAGTATCAATGGCATTCCATACTGCTTATGTTTGTAAATAAGAAGCAAAATAGTATGCTTTAGGTAACTTGCGTCTAGTTTAAATGCCTTACACGTCCGCTTGTCATTTATTCTGCACCCATTTTTCTAGACCACTTTATTTGCAAGCCATCGTTCATTTATATTCCATTGTATACTCGTATTGAGTTTGACATTTACCTTTCCAGTGCTAAGTCGCATAAGAAGCGTTGGCGACGCGCCGACGGCGTACGTATGCCGCCGATACGCTTGCTCCCTGCCCGTTACAGACGTCAAACAACTAGAGACGCTTTTGGATGAGGCACCAACACCGCCGCCGAAAAAGTAAGGCCTTGATACTAGTCAAAGGGGAAAAGGGCACGGGCAGACAAACAAGGAGGCAGGCACAAAAAAAATACGTGAAAGCTGATAGATTCGGGGTTAAAAGATGAAGATCATCGGGAGAAAAACAACTGGCCATTTAGAGAACCACGGATGTCCTCCTAATAAATAAAAAATAATTACAGAGGGATAAAAATATTGCCTATTATAATATCATTTTTATCTTATTGGTTGATTCTTGGAATTATTTTATTTTTAAATAACAAAAAGAGTAAGACAAAGCACTTTTATTATTCTAATATTGTAACTTTGTAGCTATCTAAACTTTTGTGATGGTTGGCTCATTAACCTTCTAACTAACGTATCTGCACATGTTGGTGTAATAAATATGTATTGTATTTATGATGATCTCGACTTCATTATAGCGTGTCATGAAAAAAACATTTTCGTTAAATAATATTGACTCAATAATGACCTACTTATAAAAAAATATGTCTTGATAATATTTCAAATCTTTCGTAAAATGATTTTTTTTAATTAATATTTTAATGTAAGATAAAATAATTAAAAATAAAATAATTATTCTACTTCTCTATGGTAGCGTTGATGATTGAGATAGAGTAGCATAATAGCGTTCTCCAGTCAATTAAATATAGTCTGATAGTGATGATATCGCCCACTGCAGTCCGATAGTCATGTTAATTAATAAAGATTTAATTTATAAAAAATAAACACATGGATTTAATTGAATATAATCATAATCTTTTTGTAGTTCAGGCAGCTATCTCAAACATTTTTGTTATTACAACCACAAGCATCTAAAACTCGAATGAATATTAGATATGTATACTGAGATATGTAATTTATTTTCATCATTAGATTGTAGACTAGAACAAGCATCTAGCAAGCAAGTATTTTGTAATATTTTACTTGATGTTACGAAGGAGTCACTATGGACTTGATTAGTTCAAAGTTGATAAGATGTAAGTCTGAATGGTATGTGATAGAAATTAAAGTAATGACTTTGGCATACAAATATTTTTGTTATTCTTATTTACTCATTTGTCATAGAATGACTAGCAAAAAGTAGCTTTACCGTAGGGAGCTTTTTATAAAATACCTACGATGTTTCAATAATGTTATACATACGTTATATATTTTATTGCTAGAAGCAAATTAGTTGTTTATTTTCTTGTGATATTGTCAAATAAAGTGTTATATTTAAAATTACGTGTTTTTATTATCAAAAACGGTTCGGTTGCAAGACTCCATTAGATTTATGATATTGAAATTTTCATTAACGACACAAATCGAGCCTACGTCTACAGTTATTTATGTTCACTATAGTGGACGGCATACGAGGCCAATTTTAAAGAAAAAACAAATCGATGTGCAAGTTACTTGCCGAACGCCTACTAAGTAAAGGTCAGAACATTTTTTTCGTTGTGTTAGTAGGTAGAATCTTTCATAGATGAAATAAGAAACCAAAAATTTGCGCACGGGCGGAACTTGAACCAGCAACCTTTTGGCAGACCGGGCCAAACGCTCTTACCACCCTACCCTGTACCCTGGTACCAAGTAGTAAGTAAGAAGAAGAGGAAATATAATTTAGTCGGGTTATAACTTAAATTTTAGCGACAAGGAGTATTTATGAGAAAAATAACAGTGTGTAGGTCATATTTATTTCAATAAATGGTAAATTCAGCTATATTAATAAAAAATAACTCAAATTCATCTAAAATTTTCTGTAATTTGTGTTTTAAACACGACACGACATTTTGAACCTTGGCTGTTGGCCGATCTAGTTCGCGCCTTAGCCAGGCGCGCGCATCGGTATCCCGGCAAGAAAAAAACTAACCCGCCATTTTTCGTAAATAATTGGAGTCTTGTTTTTTCCTCGCAAGTGTGTTGAAAAACGTCGTATGAAACACGTGTGCCTGTAACCATAATATACGCGGCTTTATTATGGCGCACTCGCATTCGCTCGTGCACACAATATCGCCTTGTGTATAATGGTCAACTTAGCATACTTGTATCATAATGTACTATTGTGGTTAATTTCAAAAAAAACGTCAGGTTTCTTTTAAATTATTTTATAACCGATTGTTTTTTTTTATTTAATTTACTAATCTATTTTAATTTCATATACTAGATGTTTTAGCAAATATTGCTTTCATGAGGTTAGAAATTCAGATATGTACATACCTATCGTTTGTGGTATTTTGTACCAACAAACCATTAGTCATGTTGTACCAAAAAGAGCCCAAACTTGGTGAGGTTTGAAAATTCAAAATATTTGGTGAACCAAAGCGCGGCCGTCCTTCCGTTTTCTTTCGTACAACTTCCCCTAATCAATATGTTACAATCACATTCTTCACGATGACAACAACAATAATAAACCATTTTCAAAGCAAGAAAAACATTGACAAGTTTCACTAAGCCCATTTGGTTGCACCTTCCTGCAACAGGATGCGCTGTGAACGTCTCTACACCCACCACACTGTTACTAATCTGTGCATCATACACTCCGCACGTTTCCCAATAGATAAAAAGGCACATATTCTTTTAAATATATTTTTATTTCATAGATAGATCATACAGAACATTATGTTGTATGCCATGAAACAGGAATTAAGTCGGCGGTATTTTCAATTGCTTTATATTTTTTGAACATTTCAAGGGTGGTAGGAATACATTAATTACGTTTTAACAACAATAGAACATCAATTTATTTATTACATTTATAACCCACTCTTAAATAATACACATAGATACTTTGCTGAATTTGTAGAACATTGACTTTGTAGTATAATAATTTTCTGGCTTGTAAATCTAACACAATAAAATATAAAAAGTTTTGCAGAGCTATCTATGTATATCGTTTAAATTTTCCCAGTTACATTCAGATCATTTATGTGGGAGACAAACGACAGTCATGTAATTACAACACCAAGGTTTTTTTCTTACACTGAGCAATTCAATACACCAGTATTTTTTAACGTTTGTGTATTATGATTAGTATTATTTGAATCATGAACAACATTTTTACATCTATATTTTTGAATTGAAATGTCAATTTAAAATACATATTGAAATTGTTTTAATTTTTTTATCACATTTTCCATTTTGACATTTATAACTAACAGTAAGATACTTGATTAGGCTCGGATCCTTGTCACTAAATTATTAAATGCAAATCATTGTTTCATAGTAGGCACAAGGCAAAGGTTGCGTTTCATAATAAACCCCAAACATCTTGATTGCAATTTGTGACTGACTAGTATTTTTTAAATATTCAATGGATCCAATCAAGTTATGTGGAACATAAAGCTCATAAAAGTTAATGATAAAACAAAATAAAGTTTAAAATCAATCCTTTTTTATAAACGCAACCACTTGCAGTGTTTTGCTGCCTTCAAGCATCAAAATAATTAAAACAAGAATATTCTACTATTAGAATATTTAAATCGATACAACTAACTACATTTAATACAAGTCATAAATATTAAATATCACATTAAGCTAATGTCAGTTCAGTCAAAGATTACCAACTACTTTATTCCAACTATGCTAAATACACACAAGCGAATATAATAACTTAATATACTGCGTACATTGGCAAAGGGAAATGCACGAGGAAGAAAAGACAACTCTGAAATATGATTAGGTTAAAACGTTGTTAAAACTCGGTTGTAATAAAGACAAATATTTTAGTAAAAAGTAAGTTCATTATTTTTTTATAAATAATAACGAAAAGTAAGGTCTTTATAAAAAAAAAAAACAACCGTAAACAAAAGATGATAACTGTGTTCATATCAATCTTCATTTTTTTCACGAAACTAAAATACAGAAAGTAATTAGTGAAACAGAGTTATCTTTTAAAAATAATGGATCTTGTAAATAATTATTGGCTTCAAATTAAAGCTCATGTGTATTTAGCTTGATTTGTTATAATTTTTCAGATATCAATTTTTACTTTTATTTATACTTTACAAGATCCCCGTGAAATGCGAAGAGTATAGAACGAGGTAGATTAAAACATTTGTTCTGTTGAAATTAAATCAAATAAACAAAAAATAACTCTTTTTAAATAGGAATGAGAAATACTTGAACTTTAACATACATAATTCATAATTACATGTCACTTAAAAATTATAGTACAATTTGATTTATTAGTACAAATTATAAATCAAACTCACACCTGCTTTAAGAAACTTACCTCGACGTACAGAATGAAGTAAAAAACGCACTACATAAGGTAATTTTTTGCTCTCCGCTGCTCAATAAAGCGATCGGTGTTTAAAACATATATCGTGTGAATAATTTAGCAATTCGTAATAAATTATACAGTTTTGTAATTTTGTGTAAAACATCGCTATTGAGAATATAATATACGATAATATTACATTAAAGCTTAATACTAACAAATTCGTGAATGATTCCACATAACATCAGACGTGATGACAAACGAGACTTGATTCCAATCTAAGCGCTAATATCACGAGGGGAAGATGACTTACACTCAGAAGTATTTATTCCTAACTATCCAAAGCAAACCCAATCTGACAGATAGGTCAGTCAGATTTCCACGATGTTGAAGAAATATATTTTGTGGATAATTTGTTATCTGAACTACTTAGTCGCGGGTGGCATCTAAGAGACTTCGCATTCGTACTCCAGAACAGTCTTGTGGTAGAAGAGCAGATACCTGAAAAGTAAATAAACAAATGTTTAAAACAGTCTGTACATGTGTGACTTTTGTTCTCTCTCTCCGGAACTACGACTGAATTTACATCATTCAACTTATTTACGTGAAAAGAATTTTGAATTATTAGGTGATTTGTAGAGGGCCGGAAATTAATAATCACAAATTAGTATATAGCTATTGACACGTATATCAAATCAATATCGTAATATCCGATATCGGTCCACATTAAAATTATAAACACTATATTACTGCATTGATGAGATACGATACTCCTAAGATAGCGCTCGTACCCAAGCCGTACCCTGTTGCGATACGAGTTCGAAGGCGTATGCACTTGCGCTACGGTGTTACGAATCAGGGAAAATGTGCGTAAGTAAAAAGGCAATACTTGGATATTACTAGGATTCCAAACCTTAAGTTTATAGCAATAAGTTATTTGAATATATTCTTGTGAATCACTAACCCATTATTTTTTAACTTATAGCTCTATTTTTTCTTATTCTGTTCATATAATTAATTAAAAAGGACTGTAAAAACTGCTTTATAGATTCAAAGTTGCAAAATACACATCGATATACTAATATATACAGAAATACAGTTTCAATATACTATACAGTTTCAATTCGATATCGTCAAAATCAGATATTACACACGCCTATTCAATACCATTTCTTGTCCGCTGAGGAAAGACTATAGCTCAAGACCTACTCAACCTCGGCCATAGCGACTAGCAAGAATCGGATAAATGATATGGTATCCGAGGCCAAGACTCACTTTGAGTCGTTCAGTCATCATAGTAAGTAAGTAATATCTCACAAAACACAAATATGAATAAGCATTATCCAACGATTTTTTTTCTAATAAATAAATTTAAAAACAAATACAGACCCTTCGCTATCTAACACCTCCCGCAGAGACGCGCGTGTGATCATGTGGTCGTCGCACTTGAACCAGCTGCCCTTCATCTGACGAACGTACGCTGTATAATGTCCAGCATCCAGCGATCCCAAGTGGTTCACCACCGCAAACAGAGAGTAGCGGTTATCCTCGAACACACCCTCCGGAGCATTGTTGTTATCCGCCACACCAACGTCGACCGTGCGACGGTGAGTCGACATGAACGGGGTCATATCTAATTCAGCCGGGAAGGATACGAACGCGGATATTTTCCGGTCGATTTGAGACGAATGCTCAAAGCGCTTGAGATGAAAACTGGCCACTATTGGCAACGTTTCGAGCGTCAACTGTTTCGTCGACTCGCGGTACGCGCGGCAGTTGGAGCACTTGATCTTGGCCGCGGAACCCAGGTGTTCCGCACGAGTGAACCGCTCCAGGCAAGCTTGCAGCGACCCCGGCCCGGCGACGTCGAGGCTGATATCCCAGAAGGGGTCGATAGTTGTGGATACGCCGGAGCATGAGGTGCAAACCACGTCGCTTTGTAAACCGCCGGTGAATATCTGATCGATGATGCAGTTGCAGCGGCCGTTCTCTTTCTTTTCTGTGTCGTCCACACCGTTCGTGCAATGCCTGGAATCAGTGTACACTTATTATAATCTATATACTCGTTTCTGAAGTTTACGCGGATATGACTCAAGTTAATCCGTAAAAAAGTTGTTTTATTTCGATAATCTATACATATAAAAAAGAAAGTCGTGTTATTTGCACTATTTATAACTCAAGAACGGCTAAACCGATTTGGCTGATAATTGGTGGGGAGATAGCTAAGAACCAGGAGAAGATCACAGGCTAATTTTAATATCATTTGACAGGGCTGGGGCGGGATGGGGCAGGGCAAAACAATGTTTGCTGGGGCCGCTTAACTTTTGAAATTACGGGGATGGGCAATACGAGGACGAGGCGAGATGGGGCTGGGGGCGAAACAAAGCTCGCTGGATCAGCTAGTCATCAAATATAAACCAAAGATAAGCTCGCTCCATCGTTGTCTCTGCTAAGCCCATCAGATTAAGGCTAGAGTGAAGTACAAACTAATTTCGAGTTAAGAAAAAATATGGGAACATGTTATAAAATAAATAAACAGAATTTAATTAAAACAATTTTGGTCATCTCGTATCAAATAGTTTGGCTAAATTCGATCGCTCTTCATACTTTTCGTCAGATTCCAACTGACGCATCCAACCAAATAATGTACTGTAATGTACGGTCGACGTCTCTGGTGTCTCCAACCACCTAAGACCCAAAATCGCTTGTACCTCTCGTCGTTTTTAGGGTTCCGTAGCCGAATGGCAAAAAACGGAACCCTTATAGTTTCGTCAAGTCTGTCTGTCTGTCTGTATGTCCGTCCGTATGTCACAGCCAATTTATTCTGTAACTATAAGCACCACACTGTTGAAATTTGGTAGGAAGATGTATCCTGTTAACCGCTTTACGATTCTTATACAAAAAATAAAAATATTTAAGGGGGGGCTCTCATACATGAAACTAAAACCGTTTTTTTTTGTCAAACCTATGCGTGTGGGTTGTCTTTGGATAGGTCTTTTAAAATGTCATAGAGGTTCCTTAAACCATTTTCTTTTGAAGTCTAACGTTTCTTAGCTAGACGCTTAGAAATTGGCGTCCCCCCCCCCCCCCCCCCATCTAACTTCTAAACTTAGCGAGTGTAAATTTTGAAAAAAAAAATGGAATGTAGATCATAACAAAATATACATTCAACGAAAATTGGTCCGGACGGGATCGAACGAGAAGTTTTTGAGATATAGCACATTTTCAACGTAACTTTGTTCTTCATACAAACACTATTAAAAACAAAGTTATATTTGCTGTCAACAAAATATTGTGGTATTTTAATATGTGGAAGTAAGTGGATTGCCTAATTCAGTTAATGTGGGCACGGAACCCTCAGTGCGCGAGTCCGACTCGCACTTGGCCGGTTTTTCTTTGAAGTGACGCCCGATTTTGCCCGACGGTACTAGCAGTATAGTCATAAAATAGTTTAAAAAAAGTATCCTGAATATTAGGTACTCGTAGGCTTATGAAGTTAGCGCGACACCACAGTAGCACGTAAAGCAAGCGTGATGATGATAGACGGTAGTGATTTCTCACATCATATAAAGGTGTAATGAATAATACACAGGACCTAGAAGACCCTATATAAATTTAGTATTTAGCTAGCGGGTCACTGTGCATAGGGTTGCCAGATGGCCGGGTTTTCTGGAATTGTCCATTTTAAGTATATTCGCGAGTCCAGTAATTGCGTCTAAAAATCCCGGAATTCAAGAAAACTAGTTTTCCCATAAAGTGACGACACCACTTGAATTTTCGTATTACGGTATGTTACACCTGCCCATGTACTCGTTACAGATGAAATATTTTTGTATTTTCTGATTAGTTTTCTGGAAACTAATTAAATTAAATTTTGAAAACTAGGCTTGAAAATACCTAGGTCACACCAGCGCTTTCTAGGTCTACCTCGCCGCAGAGGTAGACCTAGAAAGCGCTGGTGTGACGATTTGGTCAGTTTTGCTAAGGATTGGGAGTCGTTGGCCAAGGATAGGGATAGATGGCGGAGTTTGGGGGAGACCTTTGCCCAGCAGTGGGATGGTGTAGGTTAAAAAAAAAAAAAAAGGCTTGAAAATGTAAAATTATTTCATATCTGTAACGGGGGCGTATTATATAGGTATAACATAACTAAAATCGATTCGACCGAATTATTCGGGTCAAAATGGCGTTAATACCACATTAAGCAATTAATAGCCGATTTTTCAATGTAAATTATATAATTTCACGCGGAAAATAAATAAATAAAGATAACTGAATTTTTTGAGCACTAAACGTCAATATTTAGCGTGATTTCTATTAATTTTGAATAAATTTTCGAACGAAAATCACACGCCACATTCAAGCGACTGATTCAAAAATAGGGCTCCTGACTAGAGTTGGGCAGGTAAAAAAACAAAGTGGTAAGTAATGAAAAATATGGTAATTTATGGTAAAAATGGTAAAATACTCGTAATTTACCAAATAGACCGTAAAATATTCAGTTGCTATATTTATTTATTTTATAATTTGTTTAAAGCTTTAATCCAAACGGTTGTTGGCGGTGTTGATGGTAGAAAACACTTCAAAAATTGATTATTTTTTACGTTACTCGGGTCACCATATAAAACAGAAAACAAATATTCGTGCGCGTTGCGTGAATTATTAAATGGCATTTAACGTTCGCGCTCGCTTCTCGTCTGGTTATTGACGAAACGTTCGAGGAAATATTCGTGCACGAGAGCTGACGCGAGCTTGCTGTTCACATTGATGTTACACATCATCATCATCATTGTCAACCAAAAGACGTCCACTGCTGAACATATGCCTTTCCACAGCGACCGGTTGTGAGCGGTCTGCATCCAGTTTGGTCCTGTTGTCTGTCCATCTTGTCGGTGGACATCCCACGCTGCGCTTTTGGTCGAAGGGTTTCCAATCTAGAACTTTTCTACCCCAGCGGCCATCAGTTCCCTGCTGTGTGCCCTGCCAAAGTGCCTGCTGCCACTAGAGCTTACTGATTCGTAGGGATATGTCCGTTACCTTAGTTCTTCTACGTATCTCCTCGCTTCTGATTCGATCACCGAGCATAGCCCACTCCATTGCTCGTTGTGTGATTTTAAGCTTCTTTGTGAGGCCCATAGTTAGAGACCACGTAACGGATTCGTAGGTCTTCACTGGTGACATACACTGGTTGAAAACTTTCGTCTTTAGACACTGAGGTAATTGACACGAGAGGACGCTCTTATGCAGTTCCCCGAACGCTGCCTAGCCGAGTTGGATTCGTCAATTGACCTCTTTCTCAAAGTTGGACCTATCTAATTGGATCTTTCATCTAAGGTAGACGTACTCGTCAACAACTTTAAGAGTTGAGTTTCCAACGGATACTGGAGTAGGTATAACACGGGAACTTGACGTAATTTTCGTCTTTTCCATGTTTTTTTCAAAGATGGGATACTTGGTCGAGCATAGTGCCAAGATCATTCAGCGTCTTTGCCACAACGACTATATCATCGGCAAACCGGAGAGGCGTGTTATGTATTCGCTATTGACGCAGATGCCGAATCCTTCTCATTCCAGGAGCTTAAAGGCGTCTTCCAATGCCGCTGTAAACAGTTTCGGAGATATAACGTCTCCCTGTCTTACACCTCTCCGCAATGGAATCGCCCTCGTATTTTATTCCTGTACTCGGACCGACCATGGTGGAGCTGTTATACAGAACCTTTAACACCTATCGTCTATGTGACACCACTGAAGAGGCCTAAGCACCGCCCAAGTTTTGATCGAATCAAAAGCCTTCTCATAGTCCACAAACGCTAAACATAGGAGCATATTATACTCGTACTTCTCGGACTTCTGTATAATTTGCCTTAATAGATGTGGTCTATGGTACTGTAGCCTTTTCAGAATTCGGTTTGTTCGGGAGGCTGGAAGTCATCAAACCTACACGAGACGCTTCGTGATCCACACTTGCGCGAGATTAATCATAGCATTTGTTGTACATGAAGATGCCATAAAAGTCATAAAAGTCATTTATTTATGCAAATAGGCCCTCTGGGGGCACTTTTACACGTCCCAATATAAACCCTACCACAGCTTCGGGACAATTGTGGGCTAGTGCTGAGAAGAAGCTGCGCAACAAACTCAGTCACTATTGTCAATGCCTCTTTTCAAAAGGTTTACAATGTTTGTAGTGATCATGCAAGTCCATACATTATTATCATTTAAATAATCATCTACTTTATAATACCCTTTCGTCATAAGGGTTTCTTTAATAACAGTTTTAAATTTATTAACCGGTAAGTTAATAATGTGTTCTGGTAGTTTATTGAAAAATTTTATACCTTTCCCCATGAAAGAGTTACCAACCTTTCGAAGCCTAAATTGTGGAATAGCAAGCTTATCCTTATTTCTAGTATTATATTTGTGTATGTCACTATTTTTCGTGAATAAATGAAAATTTTTCCGTACATACATTAAATTTTCGTAAATATACTGAGAGGCTAGAGTTAATATTCTAATTTTTTTAAACACCTCTCGTAAGGAATCTTGAGGTTTAAGATTATAAATAGCTCGCACGGCTCTTTTTTGTAACACAAAAATTGTCTCTACATCAGCAGCCGCGCCCCACAGTAAAATGCCGTAGGACATCAAGCTATGGAAATAACTAAAATAAACTAACCTAGCTGTTTCTACATCAGTCAAACGTCTTATCTTCCTTACAGCAAAAGCAGCTGAGCTTAGTCTCCCTGACAAGGCGCCTATATGAGGACCCCATTGTAGTTTGGAGTCTAAAGTGATTCCCAAGAATGTTGTGGAATCAATAGTATCAAGCGGTTTGTCTTTTATCTTAACCTGAGTGGATGCCTGTCGGACATTAGGCATTGTAAACTTTAAACATTTAGTTTTACTTCCATTAAGAAGAAGATTGTTAACAGTAAACCAATGTAATACTTGTGAAAGAGTATTATTTACATCGTCAAAATTTCCTTCACCTCTTGGAATTTTAAATATAAGTGAAGTATCATCTGCAAACAAAACTATATCACAAAGATTCCCCACAAAATGCGGGAGGTCATTTATATATATTAAAAATAAAAGAGGTCCTAATATAGATCCTTGGGGCACACCCATTGTTAGAGGTGCTCCAGAAGACTCAGTTCCGTTTATACATACTTTTTGCATTCTACCTGAAAGATATGAATTAATTAAATTTAACGAGTTCAATGATGCCCCATAGTGACATATTTTTTTAAGTAATGTTTCATGATCCACACAATCAAATGCTTTCGATAGATCACAGAAAATCCCTAAAGCATCATGCCTATTATCATAAGCATCAAATATATGTGTTAATAGAGCAACTCCTGCATCCGTGGTGCTTCTTCCTTTAGTAAAACCGAATTGTTTGTTATGTAATAACTTGTTCGATGAAAAGTGTGCTAAAATTTGATTGAATATAATCTTTTCATATATTTTACTCAAGACTGGCAGAATCGATATTGGCCGGAAGTTTGAGGGGTCACTTTTGTCACCCGCTTTGAAAAGCGGTATTATTTTACTAATCTTCATTAAACAAGGAAACTGGCCGTCATCAATACACTTGTTAAAAATTAATGCTAGTTGAGGGGCTATTATGTTAATTGCCGAAGGTTGAATTAGTTGTGGCTTGCAGTCTGCAACTCGTTAGTTTAGTTAGTTATCTTGAGTAAGAAAGTGAAAACCGGCGACGCAGACGATGGTGAGGTGAATGATAAGCTTAGCTTTTAGGTCAGTATGATAAGGAGGCATTTTTTTCAAAAATTGTACCCTTTTTCGTCATTTTCAGTTATTAAATTAATAACATATAAAACGAAAACTACTGGTTTTGATGCAACTTACACTGTAGGTACCCTAAGTAGCAATATATCTGATTGAACAAAAAATAATCATTTCGCTATGACTTCTCGTTTTCTAGAAATCCGTGGTGAAAAAAACATCAAAACACACATACACTTACGAAATTTTGAACACGTGTTTGGAACTTTGGAAGCCTTAAAAGATTACCCCACTCGAACATATAAAATTCTAACAATATCACATACCTTATAGGTCGAATTGATGACCTCCTTTTTTAAAATAAACATGAATATGTTTATATTACAAACACAATATCACTCAGAAATTACAAAGTACAATACAAAAATAAACCTAATAAATATATTTTTGTGTGATGTGAATCCAGCTCAAAAGTTCGTGTTCGTATTGGCATGTAAAGAAGTATCATCATGCTAAGACAGTAAAAATGAGTGAAATGTTATTAATGGTAATTTGGTAAAGGATTTAAGTATATTTATACATTATGTTTTGTTAATTAAAATCATTTAAATATTTTCCCAGTCATCGGTAATTTTACCGAGTAAATTACATGTTTTTGGTAATTTACTCGAAATTGAGTAAATTACCGGTCACAAACCCAACGCTACTCCTGACCCTTTTTTCGCCGCCCGCTTCACGTAAAATGCCCCATAAGCCAGTATCTGGAAACCCTACCTGTGTAGCACGTCAAGGGTCGCGATGAAGAACTCGTGCGCATCTTGCTGCTCGTAGCCGGCGAGGTGGCGCGCGTGCGTCCAGATCAGATGCAGCAGCCGATGCAGCGTCAGCGGTGTCTTGGCGCCCGAGTAGAACTCCTGGGAAAGGTGACATATTGTTTATGACCAGAACATTTATTTATTTATTTATACTTTATTGCACAATAATAAAATTTTGTACAAAAGGTGGACTTAACGCCATATGGCGTTCTCTACCAGTCGGGCATGACTGGTAGAGAACGCCGAAAAGGCAGAAATGATTGTGGGCGGTGCGACAAAGAAACAAAATTAATTATATAAATTGTCTACATAAATAATCCATACGTTCTAAGATTTTATGCAATAACATAACATGTCAACGCGTTTTGTTTTTCGGTTTAGTGTTAATGCGATCTTAAAACAGAAATTGCACGAATGGTAGCGACGGTCGCGGTCTAGCGTAAAGTCAATTTTACTTTGCTAGTCGAATATTGTAAAAAGTCTTTTATTATTTTTAAAAATAATATCAGATACAATAATTATTATTACTGTTTAGATTGTCTAGTTTAATTAAGATACTTTGTTTTACAAAGATCTCAGTATTCAAAGATGAATTATTTATGTAAGTTGTGAGTTTTTTTATTTTGTATTGAAATGAATCATTTCGCTAAAAATCACAGTCAATATTGTTTACAATATTCGACATGCGAAGAAAAACGTACTTTAAAATGGCTGCGGACTAGTTGATCTACCCTACTTCCTTCCCTTATGTATAATGTAATAACAACACAGAGAGCCACCCAAGGTATCATAAGAATTATCTTTGACCAACAAATAGTTATCGTCTTGGGCTCATGAATTACTTGGTAGAGTGGATTTCTGAAATAAAGTTACATTTGCAATTCAACACAACCAAGTTTAATGTATGAAAAGTAAAGCAGTGGCCGTTTTTTTTTGTATGATTTATAGTGCTTTGTCACAACACCAACTTGTAAACAGCAACTGTGCCTAACAAGAAATTGAAACCTGTGTCTTACACACAATAGATAAATTATTACTTCTTGAGTTGGTACCTACATTGTTGCTGAGATCAGCATTACCGCAGTATTCACTTGTCTATATGGCATTACTTTGCAAAATAAGCACGTAAAGCCGTTGGTCCTGCGCCTGATCTCCCTCCGGTCGTGTCAGATTTCTGTCCCATCGGGCCACCAGTGAAAGGAATAGAGAGTGCACTTGTGTTTGCGCACACACTTGTGCACTATAATATGTTCCGCGCAGTCGGTTAGTCGTTGTGACTGGCCATCGTAGTCGAAATCGGCTAGGGGGACTATTACTATTATTACTTTGCAAATAGCAAACTACCTAAGAGATGCAAGTTCGAACTCACTTGAAACAGCTTAGACACCTCGCAGACAAGGCATTTGCCGGTGCCCTGCGCCTTGCACTTGTGCTTCTCGCCCAGAAAGTAGTCTCTGAGCAGCGGCGTGTGGATCAGCGTCTGAAATTTGCGAAATACATACGTTTTATCATCTTTATTTAACCCTTTTAAGGAAGTATCCTGCAGGCAACTGGAACTCTTCTTTGGTTGGTCGAGCCAATGTAAACAAAAGATACTTACTACATTTCCATTACCTCAAGTTGTTTACAATTTAAGAAGTCAAGGATATTATAAGGAAATTATATTGAACCGCTTTAGGACTCATTCGTATCAGTTTCGGAAATAATAACAGTTTAAAGATGCAAACATCGAGGTGGCATACATTAAAAGATGTTACATTGAACGTTTCATAAAAACAACATGAAGTATTTTTATAATATATGCACCAAAAAAACGGAACTCCGTTACTGTGCCAAGTAACAAGACGCTAGCTTGGCACGCTATGCATTAGGTAAATAAGTTTGCTCAAAGAAACGATTTTGTGTATCATGTTTAATGGTATTTATGTAGCGTATCACGATTTTATCACTAAGCAATCACGTCTTTAGGTCAAAATATTGCGACGCTAGATAAAAAATCGCATCTGCGATATTGGCTGTGAGTGTGTGGTTCGAAATAGGTAAAAGTAGGTTCCTACGTATAATGTTCAAAAGCTTCATCGTTAACAAAGAAGGAGACGATACCTTCTCAGCCCAGTGGAGCGAAAACTCGTTGTCAATAAACATATGGTGTGTGAGCGAAGTGAAGCAGATTGAGTGCAATGTTCAATATCCGTCGGAGCATGCACAAAGTTAAATTCCATCGTAGTTACCAACACTACGCCGCGAAACGCAAATATTTCCGTTCTGAACAGAATCGTTAGCATAATTTTGGAAATTCAATTGGTTCCTATTTCTTTAGTACGTTCCATGTGTCAGCGATGAGTTTGATTGTAATCTATGTATATAAAAATGATTTGCTGTTCTTTAGTCTCACTAAAACTCGAGAACGGCTGAACGAATTTATCTTATCTTAGTTTTGAAATGTTCGTGGAGGTCTAGGGAAGGTTTAAAAGGTGAGAAAAAATCGAAAAACGCGCGGACAAAGTCGCGGGGTACAACTAAAGAGAAAGTATTTTCTTTTAATGTGTTTGGTATTGACTCCAAACTATGCCAAGTGCGGCTAATCGGAGTCGAAGAAGCGACGAGCTCGCCTAGAAGTTTTTTTTTCAATAATTTAATATATTTTTTTCACTTTGAATAGGTTCGGGTTGTAATCTTTAGGATACACCGACGCTGACAGCGAGTAACACTCCTTTGTCGTGCGCATTATAAATGACTAGCGGTCCCCCGCGACTTCGTCCGCGCGTTTTGAGTTTGCTCCCTCCCCTCCCGTCGCAGCGTCATGTTTTATATCCTAAAGCCTTTCTCGATAAATAAGCTATCCAACACAGAAATATTTTTTCAAATCGGTCCAGCAGTTCCTGAGATAAGCGCGTTCAAACAAACAAACTCTTCAGCTTTATAATATACTAGCGGTCCCCCGCGACTTCGTCCGCGCGTTTTGAGTTTGCTCCCGCCCCTCCCGTCGCAGCGTCATGTTTTATATCCTAAAGCCTTTCTCGATAAATAAGCTATCCAACACAGAAATATTTTTTCAAATCGGTCCAGTAGTTCCTGAGATAAGCGCGTTCAAACAAACAACGCACGTTGTACTTAAGCTGCGAACATTATTTTGGTGCGGAGTTATGTTAAAACTGTGATAGCTCCTAAGATATTCATTGAAATCAAATGATACAAAGGGCAACTTGGTTCTAAATGAAATGCTCGTGATGATAAATGTATTTATTTAGATAAGAATAAATACCTGTGTGTATAATACACCTCTAAAAATAATGCATTATTTTTTTACAAATTTATTAACATAAAAAAGGTTGTAGTAAGTCAACCATAAAAGATAGACATATGCTGTCGCGGACTTTATTATAGAACTCTTAATGCTGAACAATCCTGTCATACATGATTTTTGTGTAACTTAAGCGGTTTCTGCAGCGTATGCAGCGGAAGCTCTCAAAAGGAATATCTTTCTCCCGTTTTCGCAACACTTTTCATTTCTGCTGTGGTCTTATGAGTCGTATCTTTATGTTATATAGTCTAAAGCCTTCCTAGATAAATGGACTATCCAACGCAAAAAAAATTTTTCAAACCGGGCCAGTAGTTTTTGAGATTAGCGCGTTCAAACAAACAAACAAACAAACAAACAAACAAACAAACAAACTCTTCAGCTTTATAATATTAGTATAGATTAGCGCAAGCGCACGTTGTACTTAAGCTGCGAACATTATTTTCGTGCGGAGTTATGTTAAAACTGTGATAGCTCCTAAGATATTTATTGAAATCAAATGATATAAAGGGCAATTTGGTTCTAAATGAAATGTTCGTGATGATGAATGTATTTATTTTTATAAGAATAAATACCTGTGTGTATAATACACCTCTAAAAATAATGCATTATTTTTTTACAAATTTATTAACATAAAAAAGGTTGTAGTAAGTCAACCATAAAAGATAGACATATGCTGTCGCGGACTTTATTATAGAACTTTTAATGCTCAACAATCTTGTCATACATGATTTTTGTGTAAATTAAGCGGTTATTAAGCGGGTAAAATAAGCTCTCAAAAGGAATATCTTTCTCCCGTTTTCGCAACATTTTTCATTTCTGCTGTGGTCTTATGAGTCGTATCTTTATGTTATATAGCCTAAAGCCTTCCTCGATAAATGGACTATCCAACGTAAAAATAACTTTTCAAATCGATTAACTTTTTTCATTAAAGTCGATAAAAGAATGGTAGAACTATGAGGATTGAGCTTCCAACGCAACATTTCTGTTTAAACTATGCCAGCTACAGGTAATTATCTCAGCCATGAACGTTCATGCTATGTATTGTTTATATTTGATAGTTTTATAATTTAATTCTGCACATAGTTCAGTAACTACGTAGATCAAAATGCGACGTTCCCCATCCAATCGATCCCGGGATCTACTGCGCAATATGCGAATCACGTCATTCGGAATGAAGTCCATTGTTCGTACACTAAGATTGCTATTTAACTTAATCTAAATTCCCTATTTCAGACCATAATACACGTGTCAGCTCATTGATTTTCTGCATCGTGTATTCATTAAAATTTGAAAAGGCGCAGCGATATCGGTTGTGAGGCTGACAGAGTTTTCGACTCGGTGGAAATTAATATCTCTCACTCTATAATAACTTTAAAATTAACTATTGACTGAACTGCAAAAGTACATAACAGACGACGTAGTGTGTATTTAGTTAGTTTGAGACGTTTTTTGTTTCGCTACAACCATATAAAGAAAATAAATTGGAACCGACCGATCACTAGCGGGCCTGCATCCAGTTTGATCCTGCGATCTTTACAAGGTCATCTGTCCATCTTATCGGTCAATAAATATAAATATTCTTTGGACATTCCCACACATCGCAATCTAGTCCCAAAGTAATTAAGCTGCTCAAAGCTTGTGTTATATGTGTGCCAGACAACGGATATAATACTTAAATACTTTTTGTTTGTAAATACATACATGATATACATAGAAAACACCCAGACCAATACAAACAGACATGTTCATGCACACAAAATGTTTGTGTTGTGCGGGGATCGAACCCGCGACCCGCTGCGTAGTAGGCGATTTCTCGACCACTACACCAGACGGGTCGTCAAAATAGACTATCGGTGGACGTCCTACGCTGCGTCTTTGCTCGAAGGGTCTCCAATCTAGAACTTTCCACTTTCCACAACGGCCATCAGTTCTTCGCGCTATGTGCCCTGCCTATTGCCACTTGATATGTGCCCTGTCCATTGCCACTTGAGCTTACTGATTCTCAAGGCTATGTTCGTTAACTTAGTTCTTCTACTTGTCTCCTCATTTCCGATTCGATCCCGCAGAGAAACACCCAGCAAAGCCCTCTCCATCGCTCGTTGTGCGATTTTCAGCTTCTTTATAAGGCTCATACAACCAATAACAGGGTAGCATAATACCTACTGATATTGGTACAAAAACACTATCAAACCATATGTGCGCCTTCACATAAGGGCGACAGCAGCGCTGTCGCTCTAATGCTTTCATTTATGTATGAAATTATCAGCCGCGCGGCTGTCGCGCTACTTAAGTCGCCTTAGTTTGAAAACTCTTAGAGTCTTACGTTACACTACCTTATAATAAAAAATAAAGAAATCAAATCGTAAAATACTGTTTAGGGCCTGTTTCAAAATCGTCAAAATAATGAGCCCTAACCAAATAATAATTTAAAGCAGATAACGCTAATCACAACTTATAAGACATTGTGAAACAGGCCGTTAATATTAAAGGGTTGAAAATGTATATTTTTAACTGCCTGTGAAAATATATGGAGCCTGTACAGTAGTGACGTCTTTACCTTTAAATAATTGAATTCTTTATTTATTTTATTCGATATACTTATATATATTCGATAACTGATTTCTTCTGAGAACCAATGTGACCAAGTTATTATTGAAACATTAACGGACTCATTAGGATAGCATATTAAATTGTAACTTAATTATTTATTATTTTGTAACTCCGCCGTCTATACTGAATAGTTTGTCCGATACCGACGGTAAATTAAACAAAGAACAGAATTACCAGTTTCCTGTTATTAAGCTAAGGATGAATCCATTTTTTTAGGACAAAGGCTATTTATACACATATCAAAAGACACAGATTATTGTAAACGTATAGAAAGTCCAACACAACGGTTACAACAGACCGAGGTTTTAATTAAATTGTCGAAAAAGCTTCCAGTAAAATACATGTCACGAAATTCCCGATAAATTCAGCAAAATTATTACATTCGCAGTTCGTATGCAAGAACGACGATGTTTGATTTCATTCGCCCAGGAAAATCAATATCGGACGCTGCAAATAGACTCAGGGTTTACAGGGAAAACTGAATTTACCTAGGGAACGGCAGTTAATAAACAGGGCGTAGTACATACCGCGGAGTGGGAGGCATCCGATTACCTTTCTGGGAAATCAACAGCTTTGTACGTACCTATCACCTGTTGGTAATATTTGTTCCAAGAATTTATGTTGCATTCTGCCGAGCCAATTAACGGCATATTCAATTTTGTTTTGCTCTCAGTCCGCAAAATGCCAGTAAAGGCATCATAAGAGTATTTTTTTAATTGTTATTTTTTAACTGTATATTTTTAAAGTATGGAATATACTGTCAGGTAAAGTGATGAAAATGAAAGGATACCAGAGGTGGAATTGTGTAAAGCAATCGTACCTATTCATTTGACAGTTCAAACGTACGGTATGATCTATCAAACGGTAAAGAACAAAACGTTTGACAGATCATACCGCACTTTTTGAACTGACAAAGAAATAGGTACGATTGCTTTACACAATTCCACCTCTGAGATCTATTAATTTATCTGCCCATTGTTTTATTTTCCGGAGCTCAAACTATTTTCAGTAGTACCGAGATTGAGCCATGTTACAATCAGATACGTGTTTGATATTATGGCGGCATAAAATCTGACACCAGGGCTGTAGTGCATACTGCTCACGTAACCCGACAAACACTCATAAACATCTCTACATATTTCAACGTATGCGTATGACTCCTTACCGAAGAAGTACGACTTACAATATATTCAGAAAAAAGGTTTTTTAGCCAAATGTTTTTTGAGTCCCCACAATGCGAAGTTTTAGAAATGCGCACCAACTCATTAACCTCAAGGACTAAAGGGTATTGTAAAGAAAGTTTTATTTGTAAGGTTTCTGCGACAATAACAAGACCAATATTAAAGTAGGACCAAGAGGCAAGAGGGAGCTCGGGAGGTTATTAATAAATACTGCTAGAGCGAAATGTCAAAGGTCATTATTATTTTCCCAAACAGCAGAGTATAGTAGGGCCGCTTTGCAGCTATTCGGCCAGTTAGTAATGTTAGTGGTCAACTTTAACTAAGTTGACCACTAACATTGGTCAACTTTAACTAACATCTGGATAATTAATTCTTTTGATAATATTCCTTTTGCTAATAAGATTTAACTTGGAATGAATGCAAGTGAAAGACGTATGTAGTTTAATTTGATTAGTAGTTTGATTTGTTTTTTTCGTAAATAGGCCAAATTTCGATTCGCGGCCAAAAAGCTTTAGTTTACCACCAGAACTATCTGGATTACGGCCACTAGTCTGACAAGGGTAACTTTACACAAAAGCCCACCATATACCTTGAAGAAGCTCCTACTACTGACTACTACTAATTTCCGAAATATTTGTCAAACTCGCAACCCCGTCAAAAACTTACAAAATAAATATAATATAGCTTCCTATAAATTTTAAGCCGGCCGCCAACCGACATAGTAATTTACTATCTTTAAGTTTACGACCAGAATTTAGTTTAGTAAATTATGCGCATAAGAATTGCGAATAATACTCTGATTTATTGAGATTTTGGTTGGTGGCCGATACCAACAGACACATTACATAAAGTAATATACAGAAGAAAAGTCTTACGACTCAGAACCTTACGTTTAACAAATAAATAAGTGACCCAAAATAAATGTTCGATGTTGATGACAGTTGGCGGCCGTATACTTTTTAAGTTTTCATTATGGCTGGAAGG
The DNA here is from genome assembly GCA_963924145.1 of Pyrausta purpuralis. Lineage (NCBI taxonomy): Eukaryota > Metazoa > Arthropoda > Insecta > Lepidoptera > Crambidae > Pyrausta > Pyrausta purpuralis. The sequence continues at coordinate 23,249,080 of OZ001644.1, read as the reverse complement.
TGGTGGTCATTACTCAGAAATAAATGAAACGAAAAATATTAACTTCCAAAGCTGCGCGTACTGAACGATTCTTGGAAGTCCATCAAAATGGCGGGGTCACGGCTATAATAATTATTTCTGGAATATCATTGTTTTGACCCAACTTTGCTAGATTTAGTGCCGTTATTTAAAAATTGTTTCTATAAGTATTTCAATAGTTAATGAGAAATGCCTTAATATTTGTGGTCCCGACATCTTGACGTCAAGATGGCGGGACCACTGTTGGCTGCTTAAAACTACAATGCTAGTATCAAACTAAGTACACGTATAAAACATGTTACTAAGTTATTTAAGTGGTTATTATTATAAACAAATTTTATACATATTACATTGTTATTCTAATTTGTAGAGTATTGTTATTATGTTGCAAAATTGAAATACAATGTCAGATAATGTGGATGTGTTATGATGTCACCTTTACTTGGTTGGATACGTCTTAATTTCTAATGTGATAAGGGGAAGGCGAAAGAATTTACCGGTACCGCTTGTTTTACATAATCTCAAAAAAATAAGAATACGGGATTCTCCTGTTTGGGGTTTTGCCTTAAAAAAATTGTAGGCACTTTTGTGTAGTTTTAAAAAAAACTATGTTTTTTGTGAAACCGCAGCAGTTAGAATATTTTCGTTTTTTAAATCGATCGGCAGAAATTTGACATTTAACATTGGAGTACTTAGTTGTAAACCAAACGTTGTAGTTTCAAGCAGCCAACAGTGGTCCTGCCATTTTGACATCAAGATGGCGGGACCAGAAACTTTATTAAACTTCTTTTGAAATAATTAGGGAAACAATTATTAAACATCGGGACAAAATCAAACAATGTTGGGTCAGCACAATGATACTACGAAGATAAGTATTCTAGCCGTCGTTCCGCCATATTGATGGACGTGCTAGTTCCCGAAGGGTGAAGTTGTGTAGGATTATTTTACTATTTTGATAATATTAGGATTATTAATTTATGTAGTCAAAGATAATAGGCGTATTATTCGTTCATATCCGATACTTAGGTTTATAAAAATAATTTGAGAATATTATGTGTCTTAGTTTGTCTTTCGCTTGTCTCTCAAACGGCCGTACCATGAATGCAAGCCTACCTATAACATTTCATAAGATGTTTAATTAATACTAATCTGTATGTTATGATGTGAACAGAAATAAAAATCTGATAAAATTCAACGACATGTTTATTTAACATAACTAAGCATCGCAGAGCAAGCTTGCAGGAGTAAATCCTAATTTAACATTTTCTTAGACTAAAATATGAGAAGATAATGGATGAAAAGTTCTGAAAGGGCGTGGGAGCCGAATGAATAAATGAATGACGTCACTGAAGTATCAACGACGTAGGTACGAGTAGATAAAAGGATAAAGGGTGGGAGACCGGTGAGAAACTGAATAAACTCAAACTGCGAAATGCTGCAGGCACGTAGAAGGGTTTACCTACCTATATGGTTACAGACATACCATGCTGATATACGTCACTTTCATGCAGGTAAGCTGCATTAATATATTCCGTTTGTATGGTTTTGTATTATTAACGATAACGAACTAACGGAATTATGAGGATAATATGATAAGTAATAAGATGTAAATACACCTTGCTTCAAGTAAATAGTTAAAGTTAGGAAAGATAGCTGGTCCAGCAAACGTTTCTCTGCCATATTATCAAAGGATGTATATATTTACATATCGAGTTATAACAAAAATGCATTATCATTACATTAGTTAGTCCGTCAGTCATAATAACATGGGCAGCCAGTAGATATCGACTGACAGCAAAACGTATCGTCTAACGAGCACCTAACAACGTGGACAAGCGACCAGAGTACGTATGAAAGGTACAAACAAACTAATAAATATGCTGCTTCTAAGACATTAATTTAATGACGACTGGACTTCAAACTTGTTCAATCACATACCTAATTGAATTCAATACAACAAGAGATCTCAATTGCAGAACGATGCGGCCATATTGTGAAACGTATTAAATACGCAATTGAAGCCGAGAAAATAATGGTTTCATCTTATAACCATCAATTTATTTACAATATGAAAATCCAATAGCGGAGTCTATATAGCTGAAAGATATATCAAACAATAGAATCTGAAGGCAAAGTTTTACTTCAGTAAAACACATTCCCTGAGTAGGTATTACATAAAGAACATTTCGAAGGTTCCAAAAAGGTTAATGTATAACTCGTCGCAGAGACACGCACGCGCACGTCACGATAATCTAGCTACTACAATATCACGCAAAACAACTGGCCAGATAAAAAAAAAACAATATAGGTATTCAAAGGATCAGCGTCAAGGATGAAGTAAGCCGCTCTTCCTCCAGTCCGGGATAAGCTAGCCTATGCTTCGGAATTTACTTAGACTTTTGGAATTTACTTAGAAGACGGGTTACGTATTTTTATACTTTTTTTGACGTAGTAACGTCGGATAATTACATTTAACCAGGTAGGCAGATCTCTGGCGGAAAAGCAGCCTAACGGAATAGGCTTTTGTCCAAGACACGATAGTGGTTTCATCAACGGTTTTCATGTTTTGGTTTGAGTAGAAGACATAAAACAATTAAATCGCATTAGCAAAGGTATTCCTCACAGCATATACTATAGGTAAATTACTCAAGCATAATATCATATTACTAGCGGACCCAGCGAACTTTGTTTCGCCCGCTGCCCCGTCCCGCCCAGCCCAGTAATTTAAAAAGCTAAGCGGTCCCAGCGAACTTTGTTTCGACCCGGCCCCGTCTCGCCCCAGCCCTGGCTCCGTCGAACGGGATAGAAAGTATCCTACGTCCTCCACCTAGTTCTAAGCTACGTCCTTCCTACCGTTTCGCCTCCGCCCCTTTCCCCCCCACGGCCCGTCAAACGAGATAAAATGTATCCTATGTACTTCTCTTGGTTCTACTCAGCTACTTCGCTACCGTTTCGACCAGGCCCCGTCCCACCCAAGCCCCGGCCCCGTCTAACGGGATAAAAAGTTAGTTTCTCCCCACCAATTTTTAGCCAAATTGGTTTAGCCATTCCTGAGTTATAAATAGTGTAACTAACACGACTTGATTTTATATATACAATATAGTTGTTATTTAAAAATTCTAATATCCCTCAACTAAAAAAGAACAAAGTAAGAAGGCTGTTCCGGTAGCATCGAAAAGGCTTGCCCGCAACCTCATCCGATTACCAAGAGACAAACTACGCTTAGCCATAGGCACCATAACTGGTCATAGTCTCTTAAACAAACACCTTTTCACAATAGGTGTCACAGACAGCCCCCTATGCAGAGGGTGCATGGAGGCAGAAGAAACACCACATCATGTGCTCATGGAGTGCACAAGTGTGGCAGAACAAACGGGCAAATATTCTCAAATCCCCAGCTACTTTCCCGGAGGCCTTTTGTAATCTGAACAGGTTGCTAGCCTTCTGGGAAAGCCTGGGTTGGTTAGAATAAAAAGGAGGGACATACGTACAATGGCCCAATCATGAGGCTAAGTGCGGAAAACACCCCAGCCAAACTAACTAACTAACTATCCCTCGACTAAAACGCGTAAGCGTCCTAAAAAATTTATCTACCTATTTATTAGTTATTACAAAACCAAGTAATTCCGTCGGGGCTGCCATTATCTGTCATATAATAACAATTTTTTTAAGTTTAATTCTTATTCGACGACCCGTCTGGTGTAGTGGTCGAGAAATCGCCTACTACGCAGTGGGTTGCGGGTTCGATCCCCGCACAATACAAACATTTGTGTGCATTAACATGTCTGTTTGTATTAGTCTGGGTGTTTTCTATGTATATCATGTATGTATTTACAAACAAAAAGTATTTAAGTATTATATCCGTTGTCTGGCACCCATAACACAAGCTTTGAGTATCTTACTTTGGGACTAGATGGCGATGTGTGGAAATGTCCAAAGGATATTTATTTATTCTCATTTTATTTGAAATGAAACAGAGGGATGGCAATGGCAGCCCCGACGGAATTACTTGGTTTTGTAATAATTAATGAATAGGTAGATAAATATTTAAGTACGCTTACGCATTTTAGTCGGGGGATATTAGAAATTTTATTTCATTGTTCTTTCGTTTACGAACTCCATTTTTAATGAAATTCAAAATTTTGCTTTTTATTATAATCTTTTCGTTAATATTTTTATATTACTATAGCTAAAGTTAACTTCAATGTATCTGACCCCGTACGAACGACCCCTGGCGGATTAATACTATACCAGAATACCATTGCAAAAAAACTGCAAGTTAATCGATCAAGACATTCTGGAGATGAATGGAAACATAATATAATCATTTTACGAGGGAAAGAAATGGTGACTTCAGCGCACCCTGGTGGATTATTATATTACTATTATGTCTATCTAAGAACCAGCGTAGATTTATTACAAATCTACTGCAGAAAACTGCATATCAATCAGTTAAGCCGTTCTGGAGATACATGGGAACATTTGACGCAAGAAAGAAATGGCAATTGCAGCGCCCTCTGGCGGATTAAAACTATAATACCTATCTAAGAACCATCGCCAAAAAATTACAAATCCACTGCAGAAAACTTCATGTCAATCGGTCAAGCCGTTCTTACATTCAATAGTCATTTCATGAAAAAAATATTGCTACTGCAGCGCCCCCTGGTGGATTAACACTTAATTACCTATCTAAGAACCATCGCCAATAAATTACTAATCCATTGCAAAACTATATGGCAATCGGTCGAGCTGTTCTGGAGATTTAAGGGAACGTTTGTGCACACAAACATACAAACTTCCTCTCACCCTAAACGCATACACGTTATCCGTTCCGTCGCTGGTAAAAACTTAGTAGATTATAGATTAATGCTTCAATCTGCATTAATCCATACACCCTAAAAATCTAGTAATCTTCAAAACCATTTGTCAATCTGTGCTATCAATAGATAGATCGACCGGCGACAATCTACCCAGCGATAAGACCGCCGAAATGATACCTACTGTATTGTTATGTTTTCGTTTGTCTGTATTTGTGAAATGAAGAATATTCTGTCACTATCTACCGTTCTTTTCCATCATCGATTTTTCCACAAAAGATATCACTCTGACCTAGCGAAAGGACGAAGCGGTCTCCGCAACTGTCTATCTTAGACATTTTTTTCAAATAGATCTAGTATGTACAGTAGGTTCTGTTATTAGCGCATTCAAACAAAGAAACTTCTCAACTTTATAATATTAGTATGTATTACATTTGTTCCTACCTGCACAATACAGTTCATGAAGCAGGTGGAGCCCAGGTTCTGGAGTCCGCGGAGCCCGATAGTGGTGTGTGGGCCAATAACGCGCCGCTTGCGCAGGCGCCGCAGCGCCAGCGCCTCGTTGGTATTCGGCAGCCACGGCATGAAGGGCACACTAATTCCCAAAGACCTAATGTAGAATTACAATCCTTTAAACGTCACTTGATGGGCCTGATTCTTTACAACCATCCTTTAATTTAATTCTACTGAAGCATTCTTCTTTCCTAATGAATATTGTAAAGATAACACACTTACACCCAGACATTTTTTTAAGTTTTCATACTATTTTATACTAGATCTTCTTAAACTATCAATTTCATCATTTATGAAGCAGATATTATGTTTCGTTTAATAGTTTAGATAGAGTTAGTCAAAATCCCAGAATCAGACCCACTTGTCATTTTGATAAGTTAGGACAGGTCTCTAATATTCATGCAACACTTATGTAAATACATAACCTATAAAACCTTCAAGCACACATCTCATCAAACAAAATTAATAAATAATGAGTGAACTCATTGAAATAAGGCGAAAACAACCTAATCATTGAACCAACATCACATTTTTGAAGCAAATCAAAAGAAGGAACTGATAAAAAAATCATAAAAGAAGCTTAATGTATAGTATAAAAGTATTTATGTTATATTAGAGATGTCCTTAACATTCTGATACATGTACTATTAGTAAAAAAAAACAACAAACAATACTCATTGCTCCATGTTTTATAACAAGCTAAGGGCCTGATTCACAACATCCCAGTTAGTTTTGGTTAGTCATATCTGCTTGATACTTATAATTATTCATTGTGTATAGTGCTTACTAGTTGATTGTAAAACAAGCCCTTTAAGACAACTAAATAAAAGATACTACACACTCAAACCTTACAAAACATTTAAAAGCCAGAATGACATAGGTAAACAAATCACTTACTTTGCTTCTTTCAGCCGATGATTCATAGCAATCTCTGTTAGCTCCCGGTCATAAATATAATCCTTGCATTGTGTGCAAAATACATTTCCATAGCTCAGATCAACATACAAGAAGTGCTTTTTGGCTTTTGAATGTTCCTGAATATGACCAGCGTAGCAAGCAAAGTAAATGCAGTGAAGGCAGGAGTGCATCCGGGGCCCTGGCTGGCCACAGGCAAAACAAAGACATGATGTTGCCTGTCGAAAAAGAGATTTGATGACCTCCAGGTAGAAGATCATAAAACAAAAGCTTACAACATCATAGTTTCTAAGCAACAAATCACCTGCATTTTAAAATTATCAGTGTACTTAGTTAGTTTGGCTGGGGTGTTTTCCGCACTTAGCCTCACGATTGGGTCATTGAACATATGTCCCTCCTTTCTATTCTAACCAACCCAGGCTTTCCCAGAAGGCTAGCAACCTGTTTAGATTACAAATGTCCTCTGGGTAAGTAGCTGGGGATATATCTGAATTATCATTGTAGCAAACTCAATTCATATGTACTAGATTTTTCTGTAGGTATTAGTGCTATTATCATAGTGTCGGAAATAACATTCTTTGTAGTGTTATGTTATCATTACCACAAATCACAACAATGGCATTTAGGAGAAATGGCCCTCTTCAAACAGCTGATATGAGGTCAAAGATAAAGACAAATCAGCTGATTATGCATGTCCGACACCAAGAGGCATTTTAAAATATTTTAGAATAATAGAGATTACAATGAATGTTACTCAAACACTATGAAATCTGTTATTTGACTTATATATGACCGATACCACAACTACAACATTTTTTGCGTCTTGGAAAGCTTCGATTAACATCAATTCAAAAATGAAAAGCTTTATCGCTAAGCTTACCTTATATCTCCTGGCTTCGAAAGACGTACACGACACAAAAAATGCATGCACTATTTTGTAAGGATTCGTCCCCTTGGCAGCCTTAAAATTATTCAAGTGTATGCATCCATTGTCATTCATTATTTCACTTGAAAATAGTAACACCCGGTTTGAAAATACACTTATCCTCTGCAAACCAATTTAATCAAAACAAAAGCATTATACAATTTCAATCACTAAAGTTGATGGAATTTCTGTGATTTATGAATTTCAAATAGAGCCCGGATAATTTATTATGGTACACTTTATTTTGAAGAAGGACAGATGAATAATGATGGGGGCGTGTGCGTGTTCTTTAACTCGAAACTAGACTCTTTCGCTGCTGGACTCCGTTTGGCCAGCTAACATAAATGGCTCATGGCTGGTTGGTTGGTTGAGGGTGACAGTGACAGACGACAGTAATTTTGGATTTGGTGGGCTTGTGCACAAGATGGCTCTTACGTGGCTCTTACTCAACTTCTGTCATTTCTTTGTCTGTTTTTTTTTATAATACAAGTTTAACGTCCTTGGCTCTACGCCATACAGACTGTTCTTAAGTGTTCTTTTTCATTTTATATCACTTATAACTAAAACTAACACTAAACTATCCTATCTTAACCTAACTCATTAAAACGCGAGGTGGTTCACATTTCAATGCTCAACAAGGAAGCTTAGCGCAGGAACAGCGATCTGGGTAAGATGGCGCGATCTGATCACTTCACTTAATTCCCCACTTCAACTGCATTGTTTTCTTCAAAAGCACAAATTATCATGACAATTCCACCGCACAATCACAATAATTGACCCGAAAAAAACAATAACTAAAATGAAGAAATAAGGTCTGACCTTCCGTTTTCGTTTCCCGCGCAAAACTCCCATCTTTGTCTGTCACATAAATAGTGTTGTAACCTAAAAGGGATACAATTCATTCAATTATAACATACATCATCAAAATTGAATGTTCATGATAGTCACTTTACGTTCACGATGTAAGTAATAAGGCTAACATCAATTGCTTGTATGTAAGCATACAAGCACTTAAGTGAACATTCGTAAGTTTAAGTATGCTTACGGATTCCTGGAAAATGAGGAGGAAAGCGAAAAATTTTTTTAAAAAAAATTAAAGCATCCCCCACAAAGTGGTTCAGCAACTTATTCCCAAAGCTTAGATAGAGATGATTGAAATATTAATAAGAAGTATTAACTCCTTTTTTTATGGATATTTAGCTCATTTAATAAGGGATTAACCATTACATTTAATTAGCCAGCCACTGAAATAAGCTGGTCTGGTTGTGGCTATTTAAAAAAAAGGCACCTCTTCATTTTATTATCCCCACACACACAAGTGATACATAGTAAATTTCAATAACTCAGTCATATACAAATTATTACGGTGACCTACATCGGTGGTTTAGATCGTACTTAATGAACCGATCTCAGCTAGTCTCATTGTGTGGTTATAATTCATGTCCTGGCACGAGCCTACTTCAGGAGTACCACAAGGGTTAAATCTTGGACCTCTCTTGTTCCTTGTTTTTATTAACGACCTCCTTCAATCCGTAACATGCGAGACGTTGGCGTACGCAGATGACATAAAAATATTTGCCAGAGTCAAAGATGTAGATGATTGTTTGGAGTTACAAAGCAACGTTGACTTGATATAGGTACGAATGGTATATGACTAATGCAATGACACTGAATGTTAAAAAATGACAATATATTACATTCACCAATAGCAGATTGTTATACAAGGGGAGAAAGTGACCCATTTCACTCGAGATGTTTTTGGCGTTCGAACGGAGTGAGACTGTGAGAGCGCTAATAATTCGAGAGTGAAATGGGTACTTTCAGCCGAGTTAAACATACTATTTTTCATTTCGACTGTGAGGAAAAATAAATAAATTTAGCTGTGAGATTGTGATGCGATGATGAGATACGAGTAATATTTTTGTTTGGCAAGAGATGAAACGTCAAGTTTTTAAATCACATATCAGTTTACTGTTGTTTTATATAAAACACACGATTACAAGTAGAGTAACGGCACGGAAGACAGCAGAGTACATAAAAAGCGGATGATATCACTATTTCAAATCATTGTTAAAAATCTCAATCGTTTTTTTCCCACAGACAAAAATAATAGTAGAAAAACGCAACCTTAACCTTGTCTCCAAAACTACCACAGATTATGTCAAGTTTTGCCTCATGAGATAGCGCTATGAGTGACAGCTGAAGGTGGGAGTGAGTAAGAAGATTAATGAACAACAAAATTGCGGCAAGTCGCCCCGCCTGCTGAATAATCTGTGCAATTATCGACCAAACTAAAAAATATACTGGCAAAGACAAAATGTAACAATTAAAAAAAAGTGTCACTATGTATGGCGGGCTACCGAATATTTTATTTGTAGATTTTAAATTGTTAAAAATTAGACCAATTGTTTTTTTTTTTAAATCAGTGACTATAATAAACACGCTTTTAATGTTTAGCTAATCTTAAAAGTATAGAAAGTATTTTTTAATTTTAATAATAGAATGTGATTCAATTATCTTTAACTCCGTGTCTAATTGTATGTCATATATATTGTCTTTGGTATTTATAATGTCAACAAGGTTGCTATGGTGTTATTGATACTGAAGTCATGTATCTTGAATTCCTTAAGTTTATTAAAACCAAATTATATTATTGGTGTTTCTGAATTGTATCAATTTAATAAACTTAAGTTTATTTAACATAAATTCAAGTGGTCCATCTTTACCTCCGAAGTTCAAAACCAATGCGGAATGATGTCTCAAGATGTCATGTCCGATAATAATATCCGCGCAAAGGTTATTAACGATAAGTAATGTGACTTGTTTGTATGTATGTCCGCCAAGCTCTATTGTTGCGTTGCAAGCGCCTTCTACAAAAGATACATGATTAGTGGAAGCTAATGTAACAGATTGTCTATGGGGTCTCCTTTTCAAACTCATCAAACTCGCAATTCTTTTATCAATGAAAGTAATCGAACTTCCTGTATCTATGAGCGCATCAGCTCGTAGTCCATTGATAGTTACCGGAACAGTAGCTTTGCGAAGACTCGATGGTGCCGCAGCAAGAATACTGGCTGAATCAGCGACGTCAGCATCAATGGAAGTGAGGTTCTTTCTTTCTTTCCCGCTACGACAGACATTAGCATAGTGCCCAATCTTTGTACATAACTGGCAGGTGGCATTTTTTGCTGGACATAAAAGTCTCCGATGTATGTTCCCTCCACAGAAGAAACAGCGCTTGCGCGATGGAGTCGATAGTGCTAAATTATCGTTATTGTATTGTGGTGTAGCTGAACGATTACTAGTCTCTGAAGTGGCATTAATATAAATTGAAGTTCCACCGATTACTTGAGAATCGTGTTCTGCAGTTTCTAATGACAGAGCTTGGTCACACGTTTGAAACCTTTTTAACGGAAGAAATTCCTTTCTCTGCCGATGCTCTAAAAGTAAAACTACTAATTCATCACTTAGGGCCGTCCGTGTATGTTTATGTAAAAGATTGTAAGACCTATGAAGAATGCTTAGACACTTTAGAAAGCATATATGTCAAGCCGAAAAATGAAATCCTAGCTCGTCATTTGCTTTCTACTAGAAAACAGCGTTCAGACGAGTCGATAGCTGAATACGCTAGAGCGCTTAAGTTACTCGCGCAGAGCTGTAGCTTCAGGAATCTTACGGCACGAGAGCATGAAGACGAAACAATTCGCGGTGCGTTTATTGCAGGGGTACTATCACAAAGAATACGAGAACGACTTCTAGAAAATAAAGAAATTACCCTAGATAAAGCTCTTGACCAAGCTCTGTCATTAGAAACTGCAGAACACGATTCTCAAGTAATCGGTGGAACTTCAATTTATATTAATGCCACTTCAGAGACTAGTAATCGTTCAGCTACACCACAATACAATAACGATAATTTAGCACTATCGACTCCATCGCGCAAGCGCTGTTTCTTCTGTGGAGGGAACATACATCGGAGACTTTTATGTCCAGCAAAAAATGCCACCTGCCAGTTATGCACAAAGATTGGGCACTATGCTAATGTCTGTCGTAGCGGGAAAGAAAGAAAGAACCTCACTTCCATTGATGCTGACGTCGCTGATTCAGCCAGTATTCTTGCTGCGGCACCATCGAGTCTTCGCAAAGCTACTGTTCCGGTAACTATCAATGGACTACGAGCTGATGCGCTCATAGATACAGGAAGTTCGATTACTTTCATTGATAAAAGAATTGCGAGTTTGATGAGTTTGAAAAGGAGACCCCATAGACAATCTGTTACATTAGCTTCCACTAATCATGTATCTTTTGTAGAAGGCGCTTGCAACGCAACAATAGAGCTTGGCGGACATACATACAAACAAGTCACATTACTTATCGTTAATAACCTTTGCGCGGATATTATTATCGGACATGACATCTTGAGACATCATTCCGCATTGGTTTTGAACTTCGGAGGTAAAGATGGACCACTTGAAATTTGCAACGTGATGGCTGCTACCGTACCACCTGCGTCTATATTTTCTAATTTGTCATCAGACATCAAGCCTATTTCTATTAAATCAAGGCAATATAGTAATGAAGATAACAGCTTCATTAAAGAAGAAATATCGAAACTTCTGGATGATGGTGTCATTGAACCCAGTCACTCACCATGGCGCGCACAGGTCCTTGTTGCTGGAGGTGGATCCCATCGTAAGCGTCTTGTCATAGATTACTCACGAACAATCAATAGATTTACCTTTCTCGATGCCTATCCTTTACCAAAAATTGAAAACTGCTGAAAGCTAAATACAACTTTTTTTGGCCAAATAGACTTAAAAAGCGCTTACCATCAAGTCCCGATCCCTTCTAACGAAAAGATCTTTACTGCTTTTGAAGCTTGCGGAAAACTCTACCAGTTTACCAGAATACCTTTTGGAGTTACCAATGGTGTAGCTGCATTCCAGCGGGCACTTGATTATGTCATACAGGAAGAGCGATTAGAAGGCACATACGCATATTTGGATGACGTCACTGTATGCGGAAGGGATCAAGTAGAGCATGACAGAAACCTAGAAAAGTTTATGCAAGCTGTTGATAAATATAATCTAACCATTAATAAGCAAAAAAGTGCTTTCTCTCAAAAATCTATTAAACTTCTCGGATATTACATAGAAAATAACGTTATTAAGCCTGACAGTGATAGATTGAGACCTATGGTTGAACTTCCAATTCCGACAAATTCATCTGAATTGAAACGTGCCATGGGATTGTTTGCACACTACGCGAAATGGGTTGACAAATTCTCATTTAAAATTCAACCTTTAAAAAATATGTCAAAATTTCCTTTAAGCGAAGAAGCAAAAGTTTGTTTCAATACACTCAAGAGTGATATCGCGAAATCGGCACTGATTGCTAGTGACGATAACGAGGTTTTGACTGTAGAAACTGACGCATCTGAATTTGCTCTTGGGGCTACTCTGTCACAAAACGGACGTCCTATAGCTTTCTTCTCAAGGACACTTTCGGAGACTGAACAAAAACAATCTTCTATTGAGAAAGAGGCTGCAGCTATTGTCGAAAGCGTCAGAAAATGGCGCCACTACCTCATTGGTAAAAACTTTAACCTCATTACAGATCAACGATCGGTGGGTTTTATGTTCCACCAAAAACATTCCAGCAAAATTAAAAATGAAAAGATAGAACGGTGGCGGCTGGAACTATCCTGTTATAAATACGATATTATTTATCGTCCTGGCTCACAAAATACCGTTGCTGATACTTTATCCCGCATATGCGCTAGTATGAATACAACAAAATTAAGAGAGATTCACGACTCATTATGTCACCCTGGTATAGTGAGATTGGTACACTGGGTTCGTCGCAAGAATTTACCATATTCTGTTGAAGATGTAAAGAATATTACTAATTCCTGTCCTACATGTGCTGAAATCAAACCGCGTTTCATGAAATCACGGGGTAAGCTCATAAAAGCAACGTCGCCTTTCGAAAGACTAAACATAGATTTTAAAGGGCCATTACCAGGACCTAATAAATACATTTTGACAATCATTGATGAGTATAGTCGGTTCCCGTTTGCTTACGCATGTAAAGACATTTCGACTGCCACTGTGATAAAGTGTCTCAAAGATTTATTTAGTATGTTTGGTACACCTGCCTACATACATAGTGACCGAGGAACATCCTTTATGTCAGAAGAGTTGAACGAATTTCTCAATCCGTTAGGAGTAGCCCGTAGTAGAACAACACCTTATAACCCTAGTGGGAACGGACAAGTTGAGCGGCTAAATGGGACCCTATGGAGAACCATCAAACTAGCGCTTCGGTCGAAAGACTTGCCGATTGATTACTGGGAAAATGTTCTGCCTTTGGCGCTGCATTCAATTAGATCTCTTTTGTGTACTGCTACTAACGCTACTCCCCATGAAAGATTATTCTCTTTTCCTAGAAGGTCTGCAAATGGAGAATCATTACCTTTGCTTTCACCAGGCCCAGCATTAGTAAAAAAACATGTTCGAAACAAGAACGACCCATTAGTTGAAGAAGTGGAATTGTTGCAGTGTACTCCTCATTACTCATACATCCGGTATCCTAATGGGCGAGAATCTACAATTTCGAATCGTCACCTAGCTCCTCTGCCTTCGAATGATGATATCAACGGTGTTGATAGTGTTCAGGAAGCTCCTACTAACGACGACACGGTTCAAGATCTGCCTATGCCGGATGAGAGTAGCTTTACTGACTTGGAGCCAGTTTCGATTCCACCTGTTGTTGAAAGAAACGAAAGACCAGTAAGGCAAAGGAACCCGCCTAAATATTTGGCCAATTACCAGTTGAAGTAAGGGTACAGAAAATAAACTTAGTGGGGGAGAATGTCATATATATTGTCTTTGGTATTTATAATGTCAACAAGGTTGCTATGGTGTTATTGATACTGAAGTCATGTATCTTGAATTCCTTAAGTTTATTAAAACCAAATTATATTATTGGTGTTTCTGAATTGTATCATTGTAGCAATTAAAACTAAATTAATTTCCACCCTAGGGATCGAAAAGCTATTTTCCACCCGTCTATCTTCACATGAAAGTTCAATTTTCCGAACAGAAGAAATGAAAAAATAAAAACGTCATAGACTTTCACTACAGCATTCAGGGCAGCAGATTTAAACGCGTCTTCACTGTCAGGGATCTAGGAGTCATATTCGATTCAACACTCTCTTTTTAGCACCACACTCTCTTTTTAGCTTGTAATAGTGTCTAACTATTACAAGTAGAGCCAATAAAATATTAGGATTTGTTAGGAGAACTTCAAAAGCTTTCAAGAAATATGAGTTCCAACTTATACTCGACGCAACTTTAGTCAGACCAATATTGGAGTACTGCTCATCAGTTTGGTCACCAATCTATTCGATCCACATTGACAAAGTGGAATCCGTGCAGAAGCGGTTCCATAGATTTTTGTCAAGGAAACAGGGCTTACGAAGATCACTTCCTACCTACGAACAGAGATTGGCAAGATTCGGTCTATCAACGCTACAAAAGAGGAGAATGATTAGCGATTTAACGTCACTTTATAAAATAGCTAACGGGCAAATGAGTAGTGAACTCCTAAGTTTACTTTGTTTTAGGGCCAATAAGTCAAGAACTCGAAACCCTAAGAATTGTTCCGCTCGCGAATAACAATGTTTCTTTGAATAACCCTGTTTACAGAATGTGTTGCGAATTTGACAACTTGACGTCCAGCCTCGATCTGTGATCCAGAACTACTGGACTTTTAAAAAATGTCTTGTTTATTAAAATTAAAGTTATCGTCTTTCACCTAGTTATAGTTTAATAATAATATTGTTATGTCGTGCATGGTTTTTCAGCGGGCCTAAGATGCGCGCCTATTTATCGTCAATCGATAAATTTCAAACGACTTTTTAATCATATTTAAAAAGGTTTTTACGAACTTTTATGTTTTCATTTATTCTTAAAAGCAATTAGGATGATATTATAAGTCAAACAAATGTGGGAAAACATGTTGTTTCGGAAATAAAATTATTTTATCGACACGATAAACGGTATCGTGGCGTGCATGTTAGGCCTACAGGTCACTTGACCGGCCATTTTCTTACTGTATGATCATTTCTAATTGTATTATTTTAGTTGTTTGATTGTTACTGTGCCTTTAAAAATAAAATAAAATAAAATTACACAAACATTCTTGCGTTAACAACCGCAGTAATCAAAAGACTGTGTCGCAGTTATTAGCGCCCAAAGCTAGAATTTTACAAGTACATTAATTTTCCTGTTTTAAATTTTAATAATAGAAGCTGGTTTGTTTGATACTGGAGTGTATATGTATGCGAGCATAAACGAATATGAGTGTGTGCGTGTGCGTGTGTGCTTGATTGCAAAATATTATTCTATGATTGCATACTTTAATATCACGAAAATAAGTGTTTTATTTTCATAGTACATTTATTTAAGACAACAATCAAATAACAACGGAATCAGACATAAGCCAACTGACATGACAGCGGCACGTCATTTCAAAGACAACCGACACTATTGCGTACGCATGCTTTTGTCTATTACATTCCTCCCTGCTTAGATTGGTGCTCAGTGATTACATTTCTTCAATGAGCCGCCGGGGTTGACGGATTGTTCGCTTTGGTCGCACCGGTGTCCTGGAACCCTCAGAAGCTGGCACTGTAGCTTCTCTTGTATGTGGTACGGAGTCCAGCTCTGAAATTAGTGGTTCTGCTGCCGGCTGTAACCCTAGGTCAGAGGTGAACAATGGTATTGGCGGCGGTGGTGTTACTACGATTTCATGTTCTGCTTCTTCTCTATTCACGTGCCCGGGCATATCTGTGTGGGTGGCAGTGGTGGGAGCCAGTGGTGTCCAATCACGGGCACGGGTGTGGTCTACCTCTTCCTCCCCTCGCACACGCAATCGAAGATGGTCAGCATGAGCTCTCTTCTTAATGCCGTCAGCAGTTGTGATTACGTACGAATAACGATTGGTGCGGTGATCGATAGTAGCCGGCGTCCACGTTTTGTCCAATGACGTTTTAAAATACACTGGTGTGCCTGCGGAATAGATGGGTGTTTCCTGTTCTGATATAATATTGGCTTCTATCTGGCGTTTCTGGAGATTCCTTTTAGCATTTGGCCGCATGTTGGAAAGTACACAGGATAGTCTACGACCGAACATCATTTCTCCTGGTGATTTGCCGGTGGTTGTGTGTGGTGTGATACGGTACGTAAATAGGAAATTTTGTAACCTTTGTTTTTGTGTTTGCTTGTCATTCTTGCGTGCTGACATTCTGGTCTTAAATGTGCGTACAAGTCTCTCAGCTAGTCCATTGGACCGGGGATGGTATGGTGCAAATGTTACATGAATGATGCATTTAAAGGAACAGTATTCTTGGAACTCATGTGATGTGAACTGAGGTCCATTATCAGATACGATAATTTCCGGCAAACTAAACGTGCAAAATATTGTCTCCAATGCGGCAATCAATTTATTCGTCTGATTGTGTCCATAGGTCGCACTTCGATCCATTTCGAAAAAGCGTCACAGAGTACTAACCAGTACTTTCCCTCGTAAGGGCCAGCAAAGTCAATATGCAACCTTTCTCAAACTTTATCTGGAATAGACCACGAAAATACCGGAAGCTCTGCATGGTTTGAACGATTTTCTTGGCACGCGTGGCACCTTTTTACAAATGCATCCACATCTTCGTCTAATGAGGGCCACCAGACATAAAATCGAGCCAAGGCCCGCATGGCAGTAATACCTGGATGCCGTAAATGTAGGTACTTCAGTGTTGCTTCTCGGAGGGCGTGAGGCATTACTATTCTGCCCTCCCACATAATGATTTTCTGTTCTAATGATAACTCTTGTCGTTTACGGTAGTATGGCTTGATCTCACTGGGTTCTGTTGTTTTCCAGCCCGTTTTAAGCCGTTGCTTAACTTCCTTAAGGATCGGGTCATTCTTAGTAGCTTTTCTAATGCTTTCTTCCGATAAACATAAGTCTTTAATTTTATTTTCTCTTAAGTGATCCACAATTTTGCATATTGCTAGTTCTTTTTTAGTTGGTTGTACGTCTGGGTTTGGCATTCTCGAACAGTAGTCTGCCATGGTATTTGTTTCCCCTTTAGTGTGTTTGATATCAAAGTCATCATTACTTCCTATGATGAGGGCCCAGCGTACAAGGCGGTTGTTAACTACCTTGGGTAGATTCCTTTGTGGCCCTAAAATGTGAATTAGGGGCTTGTGATCGGTCACTAGCGTGAATTTTATCACTCGCAGATACTGATCGAACTTGCGCGTCCCGAAAAAGATTGCCAATGCTTCTCTGTCTATCACAGAATACTTGGCTTCCGCAGGTCTCAACTTGCGTGACGCGAATGCAATGGGTTGCTCGATCCCTCTCGCGTTGACATGATACAATACAGCCCCCACGCCTTTCTCGGATGCGTCACATGCTAAAAAGACGGGTCGGTTTTCCTGGAATGGTACAAGAGGTTGCGAGCGGGTTATTTGTTCCTTGGTCTTTTGGAAAGCCATGTTTTCCTTATGAGACCATTTCCACTTGCTGTGTTTTGCCGTCAACGTGTGTAAATCTGCGCACACGCTATGTAGGTGAGGGATGAACGTTTCATAAAAATTTACCAATCCCAGAAACGAACTCAGTTCTTTAGCGTTTGTAGGTGGTGGCGCTTTTGAAATACTATCTATCTTTGAAGTCGTCGGCCGTACTCCGTTTTTGTCTAATATGTGTCCGAGGTATTCAATTTCGCTTTCCAAAAAGGTGCATTTCTTCAAATTTACTTTTAGGCCAGCGGCTTCTAACCTCTGAAAAACTTCAGCCAGGGTATTTAGATGCTCTAAATCATTACGTCCTGTAACAGCGATGTCATCAAAATAAACGGCCACGTTTTCTAGGCCGTCAAGAAGGAAACGCTGAAATATTGATGGTGCTGTAGTGATACCGAATGGCATCCGGTTATATTCAAAGTATCCTTTGTGTGTATTAATGACGAGGATTTTTTTTGAGTCTGGTGCAATTTCGAATTGTAGATAAGCGTTATTTAAATCGATTTTAGAATACTTAGAGCCATTTGCGAGTCGCTGACGTAACTGATCAAAAACTGGTACAGGATGCGAATGAGCGTTTAAGGCTGGATTGACTGTGATTCGGTAATCGCCACATATTCGTACTCGCCCATCCTTCTTTAGGACGTTCACCGTAGGTGTGGCCCACTCTATGGGTGTTAGATTTGGATCGACTGAAGAAATAATACCCTCTGTGACCAAGCGTTCAAGCTTTCGTTCAATATTCTTTTTCATGCTGAATTTCACTGGTCTTGCTGGTAAGTGTTTCGGTTCAGCATTCGGTTATATATGGATATTGACCTGGTAATTTTTAACTTTGCCAAGTTCGTTGTTAAAAAGGTGTTCATGTCGGTGCAGTACTTGTTGTAAAGATATGTTGGTTTTGGCTGTAGGTGGATGCTTGATCGAGTATACTGCGTCTGGAAATGTCATGCCGTACGTTTCGCTCCAATGCAGTCCGAACAGCATTGGTTCTGCGCCTTTCATGACGACAACGGGAAGTATCTTAACCACACCTCGAACTCTTCATATCCACAATATTTGCTAAGCTCTCGCAGTCTGTTGGCGTAGCGTTCCATGGATTCTGTTGATTGGCGAGTGCAATTCCAAAATTCTGTCAGTGCTTTGAGTAAAGTTTTTCTTACACAATATAAGTCCATCAGTTTATTTTTGAGTGTGTCATATGGTTGTTCGTCGAAATTAGGGGTCAAAGCTACTTTCACTTCGTGGTAGACGTTCGGGGTGAGGCAAGATACGAGAAGATCGCGCATGTTATGTGTCTGTTGTAGTATGTCGCATTTGGCTTCAAAATACTCGATAAAGTGTTCTATAGTGGTGTTTTCGGGTTCAAATTTTTCTTTGAATTGGTTTAAGATTTGATGTTTCCCTTTATTTTGTTGATCCATGTTCGATGTTGAGGCTTGTTGTGCCAATATCTGGGCGAGGTAGCATACCTGTGCTTGTGTCGCCTGTTGCGCCTTTATAAGTTGTGTAATAAGGTCAGCGTTGCTGACGTCGCCATCGTTTGGCATTTTTTTTGACTCGTCGCCAATTTAATATCACGAAAATAAGTGTTTTATTTTCATAGTACATTTATTTAAGACAACAATCAAATAACAACGGAATCAGACATAAGCCAACTGACATGACAGCGGCACGTCATTTCATAGACAACCGACACTATTGCGTACGCATGCTTTTGTCTATTACACATACCACTTTTCAACACACTTGCTCAAAATTGTTATGCCTGAGCTTTATCTATGGTTATTAGTTTATGGTATGACAATTCTAAATATAAAAATGTGTCACTGTGAATTATAACTTCAAAATAAAACGTGAACTAAAAAACATATTTAATAATTATAAAAATACCTCTGAAACTATAAAATAAGAAACCTTTCATGGTAGCATCGACGTAAGTATAAGATCGCGATGAAAATAATATAAAAAAGAGAAGAAAATAATAACAAAAAGTAAAAACCGAAAAAACAAAATGGACATAAAATACGAAGAAATTAGTAATATTCAGTTACTAAAAGACTCGGAAACATTCAATATATGGAAATTCCAACTCCAAATATTATTGAGAAGCTCTGGAATGTTAAAAATGATTACCGAAAATATAGAAACGAAAAACGAAAATGAAATAAAAATGGATGCCAAAATACAAAATGTAATATGCCAAACAATAGAAAGAAAACATATTCCACTCATAATGACTTGCAAAGACGCTAAAGCAATGTACGACAAACTTTGTTTTATTTTTGAGAAGGGAAGTGAACAACAAAAATGTAATTTACTTCATACAAATACAATTATAATGAAAATAAAGACATACTATTTCATATTTCTCATCTTCAAAATATCAGTGATCGTTTGAATTCACTAGGCGAAAACATAAACGAAAAAATGATCATCTCAAAAATTATAGCAAGTCTTCCATCCAAATACAACGTGTTCATTACTGCCTGGGAGTCTGTTTCAAGTTCAGAAAGAACTTTAAACAACTTAACATCTAGACTTCACACGGAAGAAAACAGATTAAAGGGAGATGAACCAAAAGGCATGGTTTTTAAAGCAACTAATAAGAATACAAATAAAAAGCAATGTAAAATATGCAAGAAAATAAATCACTCACAGGAAAATTGCTATTTTAATAAAAACAAAGAAAATGTCAAGTGCACAATATGTAAAAAAACAAATCATTCAGAAGAAAACTGTTTCTATAAAGATAAAAAAGAATGCCCAATTTATAAAAGTTTTCTAACTTATAAAGAAGAATTTATAATAGATTCTGGTTGCTCTGGTCACATGACTAAAAATGAAAACATACTTCATGACAAACAACATTGCACAACTAAAATTCAAACAGCAGGAAAAGACAAAAGCATAGAAGCTAAATCCATTGGAACAGTCATTACAAAGGATGTAAATTTTTCAGATGTTATGTTCATCCCAGACCTAAAAGAAAACTTACTATCCGTGAACTCTATTACAAATAAAGGCGGAGAAGTAATATTTACTAAAGAAAAAGTTATAATTAAAAAAGAAAACAATATAATACTTGAAGGAAAGAAAAATGAAAATGGTTTGTATAATATTGCCTTAGAGACTGATGTTCACAATGTTCATTTGGCAAGGACAATAAATAATGCTGAAGATTTACATAAGAGATATGGCCATCCTGGTAAGGAAACAATGAAGAATATAATAAAAACCCTAGACGGTATAGATATTTCAAATAAAGAAGTAGACAAACTGACAAAAACTTGTGAAATATGTATAAAAGCAAAACAAACACGTTTACCTTTTAACACAACTAGAAATACAGCGCAAAGAAAATTACAAATTATACATACAGATGTATGTGGACCGATAAGTCCTGATACTTGGAATAACAAGAGATATGTACTATCATTAATTGATGACTACACTGATTATACACAAATTTACCTAATTACACATAAAAGTGAAGTATATGATTGTATCAAACAGTACATAAGAGAAGTCGAACGAAGCCAAAATATGAAAATAAGGACCATTCAATGTGATGGTGGTGGCGAGTACACAAGTAATGCCCTAAAAGATTGGTGTAAAGAAATTGGTATTATTTTAGACTATACAGTACCTTACAGTCCCCAACAAAATGGCAAAGCAGAACGGTTCAACCGCAGTCTAATGGAAAAGACTCGAGCTATGATGTTTGAATCCGGAATAGAAAAAGCAATGTGGGGCGAAGCTGCGTTGACGGCTACATACCTTATTAACAGAATACCCAAAGAAGGTCAGACACAAACACCTTTTGAAAAATGGACTGGTCATAGACCAAATGTTAAGAATATACAGATATTTGGCATAAAAGCATACAGTAAAGTTTTAACACCACTTAAAAAACTAGAAGAAAGAAGTGAAGAATATTTGATGATTGGATACGCTCAAACTGGTTACAGATTATGGGACCCAAGTAAGAAGAAAATTGTGATACGACGAGATGTTATATTCACAAATGAAAACCAGAAGAAAAATAAAGAAGATAATAATAATATAAAAATAAGATACAACTTTTGTGAAGAAAATACGAATACAACTTTTGATAATATGATAAATAACACAGAAGATTTACAAATACAGAGTACACCTGAAACTCAATCTCAAAATGAAGATACTCAAAATAAAGATTCTGGAAATACACTTTCAACTGAAATTTATGAACAAATTCAACCAGATATTATTGATGAAGAATTAACACCTGACACAAATACAGTTAACTTGCAAGAAATAGAAAACAGAAGACCACAGCGAATTAAGAAAATTCCTGAAAAATTTCAAGACTATATCACCTATATAACTTATAAAAAAGCAATAAATAGCCCAGAGAAAAATGAATGGATAAAAGCAATTGAATCTGAAAAGAAATCATTAGAAGACAACAAAGTTTGGAAGATAGTTGACAAGAATGACATTGAAGATAAAAACGAAAAATTCTTACAAATAAATGGATATTAAAACGGAAAAGTGACGGAAGATATAAAGCTCGACTTGTAGTAAGAGGTTTTGAGCAACAACCTGGAATAGATTATGAGGAAACATTTAGTCCAGTGATAAATGACAGCTCGCTGAGAGTAATACTTGCTATAGCTGCAAATAAACAATGTCACATAATGAAACTTGATGTAAATGGAGAAATAACAGAAGATTTATATCGGGTGTAACAAAAGGCTTAACGAAGCCGAAGACCACGTATTCTACCCATTTGTACGATCATTTTTTTCCTTGACACCATACCTGGGAAATGCCTGGTTACTGAGATATTGAAGGTCAAAGTGAAAATTTTTTTTTCGAGATTTCTGCATGAAAACCTTCTGTTTGTTATTACTAATCTTTTTCCCGAAGAAACATGTTGTCAATTTTTTGAACTTTATTAATGAAATCGATTTAAAGATAGCAATCCGCAATGAACCGCGCACATCACACAACAATAATGTCTTAGTGTGCGTACCCTCGCTGCGTAGCAACGCACTCGTCGAGCGAGGTCGACGAACGCTTACAGCTGATCGCGCGCGCCCGATCAGCTGGTAGCTGTGTGTGGTTTATTGAAAAGTTGGCTTGCTGACTTTATTTATTACAACTTAATTTATTGGTTCTTGCCTTAAATCAACTAAATAAACCACCACCAGTTATTGTCAGAGTAAGTAGTAGGTAGGTTGGTAGCTCTTACTTTGTTTGCGTTGCCCGCCCAGGATTCGAACTCCAAACCTTAGGTTCAAAAGCCTACACTTTAATCAACCATTTGAAGGCATGCAACGCAGTTTCTTACGACATGACTACAAAATTTCACAAATTGCAAATTGCTAACTTTCTCGGATAATTGAGGTGGATTAAAACGTAGGTATCGAAACAATCTTAAAGACTTAAGCTGTATCACATGTCTTAAGACTAATTTGTTTTAAAAAGGTGATAAGTTAGGTACGTAAAATCAAGCCCTGTTGATAAAGGCGCCTAGAAAAAGGGAACAGCAACATCAGAACCCATAAAACAACCAATTGATTAGTTTGGATTTTAATTATCTTAAGTCAAGCTCTTTAAATCAAACAACAATAATTTCTAATTCATTTTGGAATAATTACGTTAAGCGACAAAATAATTGCAATTTAGAATTTGATCGATTAATTAAATAAGCAATTTATTAATTTCTTCGCACAAATAAGCATACCATTAAAATTAAAGTCTTTTTCGCTTCACCAAAAGTAGATACTTACAAAATTTATAAGTTATTGAAAATGGGATTCTTAAAGTATGCCTACCTACAACGTACGCCTAGATAAAAAGAATAGCAACATCCCTGAATTGCTAAACCGACCAAATGGTTCAGGTTTCTACTTTCGTAAATTAAGCTTTTAATAACTAAAAACATAATGAAGGATTATTTCATTTTATTACCTTTTTAATAACTACAGCTTGCAACAAAATACTGCATACTTTAAGATACCAAAATCGCAAGTTGCGAATGTAGTTTTCGAATTATTTGCTAGACTAAATGTTACTTACATTTATCAAAAAAAAAACAGGCTCTAAGGCAGTAATGGTACCGCCGTTTAACTGAATTGCTTCTGTTTTCAGTTCTTAATAAGACTTACAAATGATAACACGAACTGAAATTTTGGTATCCTTATAGGCTTTAACAATCCATGTCCTTTTAATAAAAACCCTTAGCAAAAATGCAAAGCAAATTCACAACGCTGACTTTACAACCGATCGAGCTTGGAAGGGCCAAATACATGGGCCGCTTGCCAGCAAAGAAGTTGACAACATGACACATCTTCTACTCATTGTTCTCTTACTCGTTGTATTCTTCCCTTTACATTTCGCTTCACCACCAAGCGATACGGAGGTCTTAATTTTACCTTCAATCACCATGAAATGATCTCACACTTGTTTATCTTACAATAACAAAACCTTCACTGATTTTACACAATTCAATTTGTACAAAAGGTAGACTTATTATTACGATGTGGAATTTTCTACCAGTCATACTTGACAGTAAACCAGAAATTGTTGATTGCCTACTTCATTTCAATTTGAAATCTTCGCGCGGATCGCGTTCATCGCATGCATTCGGCTTTTCCCGCCCCCGCCGGCCAATAGCAAACGACACGTTCGGCGCCACAGAACACAGTTCGGCGCGGCCGCGGCCGGCTTTGACGGCGAAATCAAAGGCAAATACCTACTGAACGAACATTTAGTTCCGTTTGTCACGTCATCGAATGCGTTTGTAAATTGCAAGTATTCTGTTTACGCGCACGGTTTGCTTTTTACGGTTATTGTTAAGTGTTCTTTGTGATAGTGAAAGTTATTAAAGATGCCTTGGTATCAGTACAGTGCTCGTGAGTTGGTGAACATGGTCTTTTGTTTTGGGATGGCTCATGGCAATGCGTCCGAAGCATTGTGTCTTTACGGAGCGGAATACCCTAACGCACATCAGCCTATAACGTGTGGGCTGGCATAGTACGAATCCAAATCCTGGGGCCAGTTTTTTTACCAGCGCGTATGGATGGGGCAGCCTACCTAGGCATGATAAAAAACGTCCTGGTAGAGGCTCTGGACGACATGCCACTAGCCCAGCTCCGAGACTCTTGGTTCCAGCATGATGGTGCACCGCCTCACATCGTGAGACCTGTGCGTGTGCGCTTGACGGAGTTGTTCGGAGACCACTGGATCGGCAGGTATGGGCCTCATGCGTGGCCAGCCAGATCGCCCGATTTAACCCCGCTGGACGTTTTTTTGTGGGGCTACGTAAAGGACAGAGTGTTTGACCGGTCATGCACATCTAGTGATGAAATGCGTCAAAAAATAATTGACGTATTTGACGAATTTAAACGACGATCGGGGCGCGAAGGCATACTGGAATGAGTGCATGAGAACACGCGCTACCGAGCGCGTATTTGTTTGGCGATGGTCGCCAGTTCAAGCCGCAGCTGTTTCGGCTTGAGAGGCCTGACCTGGACGATTCGTATGGAGAGTAGGTAAGTACTTTTGTTCTACAGTTTGTTTTGCCGAGTGTAATTTTCGTAACGACGCGCGCGTAGGTACAGCGAACCGCGGCGCGTTGGTCTCCCGCCTCGCCCTGCTTGTCCCCACGCACACGTTCAAATACACGCACACAAACCCAATCTGTAGCGCTTCGTGCGCGCAGTGCACTATACATTGCCGGCAATAAATGCATGATTAATTTTAATGCCTAAAAATTAAAGTCGTTTCCCAGCGATAATTTTTGTTACATACGATTCAGTACAATGTACCTAATGCGAGGTTTAAGGCTTCGTTAAGCCTTTTGTTACACCCTGTATATGCAGATACCAGAAGGATATGAAAAACAAGAAGGAAAAGTATGCAAGCTACATAAAAGCTTATATGGATTAAAGCAATCTCCTTTGAAGTGGAACCAGAAGTTCTCATCAACTTTAAAAGAAAAAGGTTTACATCCTCTCGATACTGATCCCTGCATTTTCATGTCTATGGATGGAGATGTCATCCTGGGAATTTATGTCGATGACGGAATTTTAATTGGAAGAGATAGATCAAGATTACTTAATTTGTTGAAAAGATTAGAATAAAGTTTTGAAATGACATATTCAGAAAATCCTACAAATTTTTTAAGTATCGAAATAGAGAGAACAGATGACAAAATCAAACTAGGTCAGAAAAACTATGCAGAACAAGTAATAGAAAAATTTAATATGCAAAATTCAAAAGCCTGTCCTACACCTTTGGTGAAAAATACAGAAAAGAAGGACGAGATTCAGGAAACTGGAGATTTTCCTTATAGAGAAGCAATTGGATCATTGATGTATTTAAATAAGAAAACAAGACCTGATTTGTCATTTGCCGTAAACTATGAAAGTCGATTCATGGAAAATCCGACTCAAAAAGATATCATTAATGTAAAAAGAACATTAAGATATATCCAAGGAACAAAAGAACTATGTATTGGTTATGATAATAATTCAGACCTAACCAAGCTAAATGCTTATAGTGATTCTGATTATGCTGGCGATACAGAATCAAGGCGGAGTACCACTGGTTATGTCATCATGTACTGTGGAGGACCAATACAATGGTGTTCAAGAAAACAACCAATCGTAGCACTATCTAGTTGCGAAGCAGAATACATAGCCGCAGCCGAATGTTGTCAAGAGCTCCTATATTTGAAAAACCTGATTAAAGAGTTATTGGGAGGACAACATATCGAGACTAAAATGTTTGTTGATAATCAAAGCTCTATAAAACTAATGGAAAATGGAGTATTGAATCGCCGTTCAAAGCATATAGATGTGCGATATAAATTCATACACGAAAAAGTAGTTAGTGGTGAAATAAGTGTTTTGTATGTACCTACTTCAGATCAATATGCAGACATACTAACGAAACCACTAGAACCCATTAAATTTAAAAAACTGTTACATAATTTAATTGTAATGTAATTTTATATTTTTTATTTGTAAAACTATGTTAAACTTAAACATTTATAAGATTTTTTTTAAAAATTAATTTTGATAAAGTAATATGAAAATTTTAATTTAACATTTGAAAGTTTAACATAGTTAAAGTTTTTAAAAAATATTAAAATTAGGAGGGAATGTTATGCCTGAGCTTTATCTATGGTTATTAGTTTATGGTATGACAATTCTAAATATAAAAATGTGTCACTGTGAATTATAACTTCAAAATAAAACGTGAACTAAAAAACATATCTTTAATAATTATAAAAATACCTCTGAAACTATAAAATAAGAAACCTTTCAAAAATGACGTTTTTATTCCACCGATTTTTGGCACATAATCATAGATATTAAACACGCGTGCTTTTTCATTATATTATTGCACTAGTGCCTTTTGTTTATTAACCCGACCAATTTACATTTGTACCCTAGTACCAAGTCGTAAGTAAGAAGAAGAAGCGATTTAATTTAGTCGGGTTATACATTACTTTTATTTTAGCAACAAACAGTATTTATGCGAAAAATAACAGTATCTACCTACATATTTATTTCAATAAATGGTAAATCCAGATTTATTACTAAAAATAGCTCAAATTCATTTAACATTTTCTGTGATTTGTGTTTTAAACACGAATTATTACATTTTTAATCTTGGCTTTTGGCCGATCTAGTTCGCGCTGGTTCGCGCCTAAGCCTTGCGCGCGCATCGGTATCGCGGCAAGGAAAAAAAAAGCGCCATTTTTCGTAAATAGTAATTGTCGGCTGTGACGAAGTTTGGATTAATTATGAAGTTTAATATTAATGAAAATGTCTACTTCAAGTGAAGAAAATGAAGAAAACCTATTATTAATTCCGCCGGACATACGTAACAAGGCGAAAAACGCGTGCGAAAGTCTTTGCCGTCAAAATCGAGTGAAATGTATTATTACTGTTTTAATAATTAAAACTTAGTAAATGAAGAGTCTTGTTTTTTCCTCGCAAGTGTGTTGAAAAACGTCGTATGAAACACGTGTGCGTGTGACCAATAAATACGCGGCTTTCTTGTGGCGCACTCGCTTTCGCTCGTGCGCACACAATATCGCCTTGTATATAATGGTCAACTTAGCACACTTGTATCATAATGTACTATTCTTATGTAGATCAACAGACTTTTACTTAAAAAGCGATTCAACCTCTTCATAATTCAGGTCAAAAAAACATTTTTAAGAAAGGTTTACATTTAGATTTCTGAAGTGGGTAACTATTTAATATTTTATTAACTTTATTACACAGTAAGGGAGCCATAAAAACATAATGATATTTTACTAGTACGATTCTCCTTTGGAAACTGACAAACGCTGTGTTTTCTACGTTTATTTTTCATAAGCGCTGGGACGTAAGAAACAAGCCTATGTTTACGTAGAATAACATTTAGCACAAATAGTTTACGAACCGGGAGCACATCCCAGTAATTGTATATTCCTTCAGTTGGATACCTATTTGGCACGAAAGCCATGCCATAACCTTCAAGACTGCCCTCTGAGCCCTTACCAGTTTTAGCACATTAGTTTTTCCCGAAATACCGCAATATACATACAATATTAGTGTCTGATGTACCTACTTATTCAATTGGTTTACGTCTATTATTGGTGCAGTTGAATAATTGAACACTACACTGGACGTAAACATCCCTATTTATTGAATTAAAATTTAGTATTGCATGTGTGTGGCGCTTCATTCGAATGCTATCTTAGATTCATCATTATTTCTGTCATCATTATGTGGTGTTAAACCACCTTACAACTCTGGCAATCGGGACTCGCACTACTCTAGTTCGACTGCTGCAAATAAGATGGCGCTGGTAGTCGGTTAACTCACGCGAACGCCCCATGTCGTCCATTAGTCCTAATATTGAACCTGTACGTACAGTTACAATTCATAGTTTTTAAGTCTTGAAACTCAGAGGTGTTCATACCCGTGCCTTACACTCTGCATTTCATATTCAACCACCCTTGCGTATCCCCGTATTTATACCTAGCGTATTTTTTGAAGAGAATAAACACCTCATTCAACACGGATCTTGCCATTTTGTCATTTCATCGACCTACGAAGTATACCTGGATGACATTCTCATCACCTCCCTTGTCAGAGAGGACACTACTAGGACTACTACACCCTTACTAGGACAACCTCCGAGTGCCCCCCCTCCCCATCCCATGGCCTCCCGCTCGAGCAAAGACCTGCAACCTAAATTTATTGTGACAAGGGCAGGGCGAATAACGACAATTAGGGATACCAGACCGAAGAAAGACCCGAAGATGGCAGTCAACATTCCGATTGACTAGTTTCAGCAGCTCCTAGCTACCATTGGTTTCAACCGACGCAGCACCTTAGCGTCGTGCTCTGCAATATACTAAGAAGAAAAGGAATCTGAAGCGGTGGAGTCCTTTCTAGCAGCGGTAAACGTGTTCAAGAAAATTAAAAAGATCACGCACGGTCAGTGAGGCTCCTGCTGGACTTCCCTACTCTAGCGTGCTGATGCAGGGAAATGGTGGCAAGGCATTAAACGCAGTGTGACAAGATGGGACGACTTTAAAACCAGGCTGAGGAATACCTTTGCCCCAAAGAAACCAGCCTGTTTGATCTACCATGAGATCCTCAGTAAGAAGACGACCCGCTAAGCCAACATAGAGCTTTGTAGCCAAAAAGCGAATGCTCTTTTTCTTACCAATAAATGTGGTGCATTCCGAAACAAAGCAGTTAGATATGTTGTACTACTCGTACTTGTTTGACGTCCGCATTCCAGAATGACTACCACGCATGGCTTCGCATCGTACGCATCTGCGACAGAGATCGAACAGGGGCTCTTGGAAAAGCAAAAGACAAGCAACGACGTCAACAAAGGCCACTTTTTGCCAGAATTTCGGTCACACTGTTGATGATTGCAGAAAGAAGAAAAGGGTGGACGCCAAACATAACATAGCAGCTGAACAACCTACCGGCAGTCAACAAGCTCAACATACACAGGCTCCTTCTTTATCACAACTACGATTATCTCGTTATGGGTGTGGTGCTTTGGGTGTCGCCCGTACGAACTGCCCGACCTGCTCATCGAAAAAGATGTCCGTCAAGACCGAGAATGCGGCTTTTTGTTCCCTGGATGTTAATGCATTAATCCGAAAAAGACCAGTTGTCTCGGTTGTCATTGACGGAGTTCTAGGCTTTGCGCACATTGACACCTTTTTTTTTTCTTTTTTTTTAACGTCAGGAAATGTCAATTACGCACCGTACCTCTCCGTCGGGGAACGGAGGGGCGTGTGTGGGACTCCCCCGGATTCGCCCCCAGGTATACCCACTAAAACCTGACGACGCCCGCCGCGTTTGTTGGCTTTGACAGCAGGGGCCGCGGTGTCTCAACAGCCCCGCGACCCTTGCCAGCGCAACCTCCACCCTCTATCAGGAGGGCGGATCTCCATGGAGTGGGGCGATCCCACTCCAGTCGGCACACTGGCGCCTCAGGAGGATCCCTGGTGATTGGACAGAGGTGTCCCCACACCGTCTGTCCGAGACCCTCCCGACGAGGCGATCCACGCCCGGCGGCAAACGCAAGCCGAGCTCGCCCAGAGGACCGAAGTCCTGGGACATCCCCTGCCTCCTCTGCTTAGCCAGAGGGGTGCCGGGGAGTCCAACGACTGTTAGTGAGCCGCCGCTCGATGCGAGACAGACGCGACTCACTATGGCCACTGCCGCCCGATACGGGAACAGACGCAGCGGCACTCTCCACGGAGCATCTTGGCTTCACCTGCCGCTGGATTGCGACAGGCTACTGAGCCCCCTCGCCACGACAAGGCGTGCTCCATTCGAAGGGGCGCACATTGACACCTGCGCCAAGTCTAGTGTAGCCTCTTACTCATTATCCAAACAGCTTAGACAGCTGGGTTACAAATTTCTCTTGTCGGCGTTCCTAAAACCCAAACGGTCGAAACAGTTACAGCGTTGGTAACCAAGCGTATTTTACCAAAATCTCGGGACAATAAAAGATTGTTAAGGATTGGCTTTATGGAAACTGCTGGAATGGTCCTAGATTTGCCTCAATTCACGTGGTGCTTTAATGATCGCCCTGATATTCGATACGAACTGTATGATGAAGACTTAGTGACATTGCCCGAGGCACAATTTTAACCCTCACTTACAGTTCCCAATATAAATATCGAATCTGGAAGAGGATTGAGTGTAGCACCTAAAGCAGCCTTACCACAGGGCAGTGCAAAATATAACCTTACCCACAAACGTAAGCGAACCGTCTTTGATGGAGGATACTCACCTTACGCCGACTTCATGATGAGGATTACTTTTAACTTTTTTCTGTATAACATCTTGACTATAATTAATAACGAGCGGGAGATGATCGGACGTTTTTAATAAAATGCCGTTTGGAATGCGTAATGCACCAGCGACATCTCAGAGGCTTATAGGTAGATAAAATACGGGTGAGTCTGGACTGCTGTCCAATATATATAATATATATATAATAAAGATCTTAGGATACTTGGATGAAAATCACCTTGTTTTTAACCGACTTCAATAAAGAGGAGGTTATGAATTCTACTATATGTTTTTTTTGTATCTATGTTACCTTATATCTCAGTCGTTTGTCGACCGATTCGAAAAAATTTTTCGTCTACTTAGAGAGGATATACCTTCTCGTTGGTCTCAATTTTTCCAATTTGGCGTCTGATGATAGGATCTTGGTGTAATCGAGGGAAAGCCTCAAAATTTGAAGGAACGTATAGTGTTTCTTTACTAGAATCTTACGTCAACATTTTGCGTGGTTGAACTGATGGTGGAACTCCTTAACGCTTAGGAGTTCAGTAATTATAATAAAAGAACTTATAATAGGTAGTTTGTAGCTTCTTAAAGAACAGAGTCATAAGGTGTAACTCCGTCCCCCCCATCCTGTAATATCTAAAAATGAAGAAATAAAATTTAAATTAAAATTTAAAAAAAAAAACGACTTTAAAACCAAAATGCACTGAAACTCTTGACTATTGCTTTCAATAGTCAAGAGTTTATTTAAAGAACCTATTTTAGGCAAACAATTTATTTTTGGAGTCGGTGCCATTACTTTGACCATCAATCATCAACTATCACAGCACCGACTTCAAAAAGAATTTGTTTGCCTAAAATACGTTCCTTTCCTTCCAATAGTCAAAAGTTTATTTTAAACTTTTTATCCTCGTTTTCTTTCAATGATCACCTAGCTGACCTTGAAGCAGTCTTTCTGAAGCTAATAGAATATAAACTCACAGTCATCCTTAGCAAATGTCGTTTCTGATGCTCAACGATAACATACTTAAGTCACATAATTACACCGAATGGGCTAGAAGTAAACCCGTAGAAAATTTAAGCTATCGCTAACTTAGCAGCCCCAAGAAATTTTCGGCACCTAATGTCCTTGTTGTTTTATGTTTTCATTACAAATCTATCAGAAGACTGCTATATCAATTTCTTAGTAAGCATTCCGTAGAATAAAAAATAAATTTAAAAAAATGGGGTTAGGAATACTTCAATAATTTGAAAATGCATATGCCAAATATTAATTTTAAATTACATATTAATGAAATATTTGGTAAAAGCGGAGTTTTCTTCGATTTTGTTGAATACTTTTTCGTAATTTTCTATACTTAATATTATAAAGCTGAAGAGTTTGTTTGTTTGTTTGTTTGTTTGTTTGAACGCGCTAATCTCAAAAACTATTGGCCCGATTTGAAAAAATATTTTTGCGTTGGATAGTCCATTTATCGAGGAAGGCTTTAGGCATATATAACATAAAGATACGACTCATAAGACCACAGCAGAAATGAAAAATGTTGCGAAAACGGGAGAAAGATATTCTTTTTGAGAGCTTCCGCTGCATACGCTGCGGAAACCGCTTAAGTTACACAAAAATCATGTATGACAGGATTGTTCAGCATTAAAGTTCTATACTAAAGTCCGCGACAGCATATGTCTATCTTTTATGGTTGACTTACTACAACCTTTTTTATGTTAATAAATTTGTAAAAAAATAATGCATTATCTTTAGAGGTGTATTATACACACAGGTATTTATTCTTATCAAAATAAATACATTCATCATCACGAGCATTTCATATAGAACCAAGATGCCCTTATATCATTTGATTTCAATAAATATCTTATGAGCTATCACAGTTTTAACATAACTCCGCACCAAAATAATGTTCGCAGCTTAAGTAAAACGTGCGCTTGCGCTAATCTATACTTAATATTATAAAGCTGAAGAGTTTGTTTGTTTGTTTGTTTGAACGCGCTAATCTCAAAAACTACTGGCCCGATTTGAAAAATTATTTTTACGTTGGATAGTCCATTTATCGAGAAAGGCTTTAGGCTATATAACATAAAGATATGACTCATAAGACCACAGCAGAAATGAAAAATGTTGCGAAAACGGGAGAAAGATATTCCTTTTGAGAGCTTCCGCTGCATACGCTGCGGAAACCGCTAAAGTTACACAAAAATCATGTATGACAGGATTGTTCAGCATTAAGAGTTCTATACTAAAGTCCGCGACAGCATATGTCTATCTTTTATGGTTGACTTACTACAACCTTTTTTATGTTAATAAATTTGTAAAAAAATAATGCATTATTTTTAGAGGTGTATTATACACACAGGTATTTATTCTTATCAAAATAAATACATTCATCATCACGAGCATTTCATTTAGAACCAAGATGCCTTTATATCATTTGATTTCAATAAATATCTTAGGAGCTATCACAGTTTTAACATAACTCCGCACCAAAATAATGTTCGCAGCTTAAGTAAAACGTGCGCTTACGCTAATCTATACTAATATTATAAAGCTGAAGAGTTTGTTTGTTTGTTTGTTTGTTTGAACGCGCTAATCTCAAAAACTACTGGCCCGATTTGAATTTTTTTTTTTACGTTGGATAGTCCATTTATCGAGGAAGGCTTTAGGCTATATAACATAAAGATACGACTCATAAGACCACAGCAGAAATGAAAAATGTTGCGAAAACGGGAGAAAGATATTCCTTTTGAGAGCTTCCGCTGCATACGCTGCGGAAACCGCTTAAGTTACACAAAAATCATGTATGACAGGATTGTTCAGCATTAAGAGTTCTATAATAAGGTCCGCGACAGCATATGTCTATCTTTTATGGTTGTCTTACTACAACCTTTTTTATGTTAATAAATTTGTAAAAAAATAATGCATTATTTTTAGAGGTGTATTATACACACAGGTATTTATTCTTATCAAAATAAATACATTCATCATCACGAGCATTTCATTTAGAACCAAGTTGCCCTTTATATCATTTGATTTCAATAAATATCTTAGGAGCTATCACAGTTTGAACATAACTCCGCACCAAAATAATGTTCGCAGCTTAAGTACAACGTGCGCTTGCTATATCAAGTGGCAGTGGGCAGGGCACAAGCGCAAAGACCTGATATCTATTGGAGCAGAAAAGTTATAGATTAAAGACAACCGACAAGGTAGATAGACGACCCTGTTAAGATCGTAGGATCACACTGGACGCTCATCGCTTATGATCGGTCGCTGTGGAAATCCATGGGTGAGGCCTTTGTTCAGCAGTGGGCGTCCTTTGGCTGATAATGATAGTGATGTTAACCGAAAGTGGCTAAGGAACTTTGAGGAAAGTTAACTCCTTCTTAATTTTTTTTAACTATCCTTAGCCACCGTAGCCTGAGCACACGTTGAGTTAAGTTAATACGCTTAAGTAATAACTACTTTTAAGAGTAAATAAAACCAAATTGAAAAAAATGCGTTTTCATTCCGAACACGGGTACTTACTGATAAACCACTGGACGCGCAATGACGTGCAATTTTTCTTGTGCCCCCTTAGCCACGAAGCGGGCTTTTTGGCCTCACTTGCAGGTGACGTCTTGTCAGTACGGTGATAGAGCTCAGTGATAAATATTGTCGGAAGAAATGGGTAAATGTGGTTTATTTTTGAGTAAAAATTATAGCGGCGAGACAAAAAATATTTATTTTCATCCGTTCTTAACTTTTTATCCCTATAAAGCTGTTATTTTTCTTGAAAATAGTGAAATGTGTTTTCCAAGAGAACAGTTACAATGCCATTTAAAAAAGTCGTAGTCAGTTAGGTACTACAAAATCAACAAGATAACGTATAATTTATACGGTAGGATTGTCGTACGTTCATCATTCGTTCATTTGTCAGATTAGTTTTAATTGTGCTTGACGAATGTCGTTAAATCAAATCTACAACGCACTTGAATTATTGAATATAATAAATACTTTTAAAATAAAATTATAAATCTTTAAAATGTTCTGTTCTGTACTCGAGAGTAGATTAAGGTAATCTTAATTATACTTCGCGCTTCGTCCTCGAGATTAGTATTCCAAATTATATACAACATGTAGTTACGCGTTAGTAATTATACTTCGCGCTTCGTCCTCGAGATTAGTATTCCAAATTATATACAACATGTAGTTACGCGTTAGTAATTACCGCTTTTACACTATGGTTGAGAGTTTTTTTTTTTTTTTTTTTGTGGGTACTTTTATAAGCCGTTGTCGATACTTGCTTGGCTCCGTCTGGTCATTCGCAGTTTAGTGCTCGACCGCTCAACACGTAATTCCGATTCGCGCTCCGTTACTAAAATGCCGAAAAGGAAACGGTCAGTTGATATAGAAGACGAAATGTTTCATTTGATGCGGAAAGTTAAAAAGTTACAACGGAAAATTCGAAGGAAAAAGCACAGTGACTCGGATAGTGATTCTCACGAGGAAGATTCAACTGGTCGTGAACGTGCTAATGCCATACGAAGCGAGGTCCACAAACCAGGTACTTTTTTATTATTTAAGTGTTTTTTCATTCCTACCCAGACGAATGCAACCGAAATAGTCAGCAGGACTATTTCACCGCATTCAAAAAGTTAAACGGTTACCGTACAATTCAGCGGGAGTTGTACAAAACCAAAGCCAGTTAACAATTATTTACAGTTAACGATCAGTCAGTAGCCCCTTTTTAAAAACTGCATACGAGTAACAATTACTTTATTGACTTTGAATTTAAAAGAGTAAATTACCGTTATATCAAATTGTACAATATTTTCAGTATTTTCGAAATACCTTTTTGATTACAATAATAACTATTATTCCTTTGAATTCTTGACGAAAATTTTGATGCATTAAATAATGTTTTGGGGCTACTACTTACCAATACTTTTAATTCTGGGAAATCAAGCATAACACTATGCTTAACCAAAAGGCAGTGTTCACAGAGTCGTCATCAGGACGAACTCGACACACAGCTTTGCAGAAAAAAGTGTATTTTTTCTAGACCTACCTACATTTACCTATTTATACTCGTAAATACGATTATAAGGTAATGATAGTTAAAATACTCTTTCCAGAGTCATCCTGCGCACTCTTGGATCCAAACGATTGGTTGCCAGGCTCTCCTGAGAATGTCACACAAGATGACCCTCAATTTTCTGAGCCAGTTATGGAAGATATCTCGCTAGATATCCCAGGGTCAAGTTCAATCAACGAACCGGACAAAACTGCCTCGGCATCAGCCCCTGAACAACCTACACAGGAAGAACCTCAGGAGCTAGATACCGATACATTAGAAATTTTGGGTGATGACCCGCAATCGCAAATCAAATACAGTAAAGACATACGCTCGGAACTAGCGACACGTTTACAGCATCTTGCCCAAGAAGGTCTTAACAAAGATTTAAAAAAGACACTTATTGCAAAATATCCTTTGCCCGCGAATTGTACCTATATAGGCGCACCAAAGATTAATCCAGAGATTAAAGCAGCGCTTGCGGAAATCGCTATGAAGCGAGACAAGGGTATTGAGGCCAAGCAAGTACAAATGGCATCAGCTTTATCTTGCATAAGTGAAATTATCACGTCACACCTTAACTCGAAAGATAGGGACAACGAGTTGTTACAAAAACTCATGGATGCCGCTCGATTACTGTGCGATATTCAACACAATGACTCTGCTACTAGAAAGCACTTCATTTTATCGTCTCTTAAGAAAGACATGAAAGAACATCTTACAAGCACAAAAATCGATTCCTTTTTGTTTGGTGAGAATTTGGCTGATACTATTAAATCTGCCAAAGCTGTAAACAAATCTGGCGTAGAATTAAAAGCAGACGATAAAACTCAGCCCAAGAGAACAAATACGACGGTTCCAAAAAACCGACGAGCTCCGGCCCCGGCGCGCAGGCAACCACCGGGTGTACCAGCGCGGAGCCGCGGACCTACAGCCCAGCGAGCCCCTGCTCACTTTCCGCAAGCGTACGGCCCCTATCGGACAACGTGGCCGGCACCTCCGCCTCCGCCGCCGCCACCGCCGCCTCCACCGCCGCCGCCGCCGCCAGTCCCCACGACTCGCCGCCGATACTGAACACAGTTAAGTACGCTGGCCGCCTTTCACTATTCTACCAACAATGGACCCAAATTACGGATGATCACACAGTTTTGTCGTGGATCAAAGGATATAAAATAAATTTCTCTTCCCCAGTAGTCCAAGAGTCACTTCCAGTTTCACGTGTATATACTGATTCCGAACGTATAGAATTCATTGAAGCCATTAACAATTTGATAGAAATAGGCGCCATCTCAGAATGTAAACCCTGTAGTGGACAGTTCTTATCAAGCTTTTTCCTTACACCTAAATCGAACGGGAAAATGAGGTTCATCTTGAATCTCAAGAGTTTAAATAAATTTATTACTCCTGACCATTTTAAACTTGAGGACTTGCGTACTGCTCTCAAATTAACATCGAAAGACTGTCATATGGCCACACTAGATCTCAAAGATGCTTATTTTTTAATAAAAATTCATCATGAGTCGAAAAAGTATCTCCGTTTTATATTTGGTGGCCAAACTTATCAATTTAATGTCCTGCCTTTTGGTTTGAGTACGGCGCCCTATATTTTCACAAAAATAATGAAACCTGTTGCAAAATTTTTACGACTTAATGGATTATTATCTACCCTGTACCTAGACGACTGGTTATTATTTGGCCAATTATATCAACAATGCTTAACAAATATCTCCAAAACTAAAGATCTACTAATATCCCTAGGCTTCATTGTTAACGAAGAAAAGAGTGTGCTCGTACCCTCGCAGTCGTGTAAATTTTTGGGAATGATTATAAATTCTTCTAATATGACTCTTAGTTTGCCTAATGAAAAACGATTACGTATTCATTCTGAATTGGAAGATGTAACAAATAGAAAGCGTTGCAAAATCAGAAAATATGCCCAACTGGTCGGTTTACTTGTATCAGCATGTCCAGCTGTTGATTATGGTTGGCTTTACACCAAAGAACTAGAACGTTGTAAATTCCTAAATTTGCAACAACATAATGATTACGACAGATTCATGAATATTCCTGACTCTGTTTTACCTGACATTCAGTGGTGGCTAAATAGTATTATCCACTCTGTACGCCTCATCAGAGATGATAATTATAAGATCGAAATTTACTCTGACGCCTCAACAACGGGGTGGGGTGCCTGTTGTGACAGTAGCACGGCAAGTGGCCAATGGTCAAATAGCGAAAAAGAACAACATATTAATTACCTTGAGCTTCTTGCGGCTTTTATAGCCTTAAAAATCTTTGCCAGGGATTTACACGATTGCCAGGTACTTCTACGTATAGATAACACCACCGCGATATCATACATCAACCGGATGGGTGGAATCCAATTCCCTCACCTTACTCAAATAACCAGAGATATCTGGCAATGGTGCGAATGCCGAAAGCTTTACATTTTTGCATCATACATTAGGTCTTGTGATAACGTAGTGGCAGACGCAGAGTCTCGTAAAACCCATCCAGATATTGAGTGGGAACTATCTGTTTCGGCTTTTCAACGCCTTACCATTAAATTCGACATACCGGATATCGATCTCTTTGCAAGTAGGCTAAACAATAAATGTGCAAATTATGTATCATGGCACAGAGATCCAGATGCAATGGCTATCAATGCATTTACTATATGTTGGTCCAACTACTATTTTTATGCTTTCCCGCCCTTTTCAATGATTCTCAAAACACTTAGAAAGATCATAGCTGATGAGGCGCGTGGAATTGTGATCGTGCCATTATGGCCCACACAAGCTTGGTACCCATTGTTCAAAAGCCTTCTTGTGTCCGAGACTGTCACGTTCTCTCCCAATGATAACGCCTTATCATTTCATTCCAGCTCTCGCCGAATACACTCCTCCCTTACCCTGGTTGCAGGAGTGTTATCCGGGAGGCGCTTACAAGAAGAAGTCTACCGAAGGCCTCTTTAGATATCATGATATCCTCACTATCGGAGAATTCGATAAAACAATATGACGTATGCCTACGTAAATGGTGGCTATTTTGTCAATGCAACTCTATTGATTATTACAAAGCATCGGTTCCCATTATAATATCTTTCCTCACACAAATGTTCAATGACGGATGTCAATACGGGACTTTAAATTCTTATAGATCTGCCCTCTCATTGATACTAGGTCCGGCTTTAGCAAAAGACGATAGGTTACAGAGATTTCTAAAAGGCGTGTTCCGAATTAGGCCACCACTTCCCAAATACAACTTTACCTGGGACACTAACTGCGTCCTAGATTATTTAAGTTCATGGGTCCCTAACGAAGACTTACCTCTAAATAAACTTACGAAAAAGACCATAACTCTGCTTGCTCTTACAACAGCTCACAGAATCCAAACTCTTTCTAAAATAAAAACCATAAACATTGAACACCATAATCAGCAAATAATTATAAAAATCCCAGATTTCATAAAAACTTCTCGGCCTGGCGCCAAACAACCTATTCTTTTCCTACCATACTTTAATGAAAAACCTTCTATTTGTCCCGCCAAAGCGTTAGAATGCTATTTAGACAAAACTTCATCTCTCCGTAAAACAGAGAGTCTATTTATAGGTATGAGTAAACCACACAAACCAGTAGGCTCGCAGACGCTTAGCCGTTGGGTAAAATGCACGCTAGGCGAGTGCGGGCTGGACACCAACATATTCTCGGCGCACAGCACCCGCCATGCCGCCACGTCTCGTGCACATAACTTGGGGATCAGTGTTGATTTGATTCGTAACACGGCTGGTTGGAGTGGTAACTCCAACACTTTTGCCAAATATTATAAGAGAAATATTGTAAATAATGATAATTTGTCATTTGCAAGGGCTATAATAAATAATAATAATAATTAGTTATCTAAATTAAGAAGGCGCAATGTAGTAATTATTATTAAGTAATAATTGTATTCAGTTACAAGAACCCAGATGTATGTAGATAATATTTGGTTGATCTTAAAGTTATTTGATTCAAAATATAGTGTTAATAAAAACATTGTCTTTTGTCCTTACTCTCAAAGTCTACATGTTGTATATAATTTGGAATACTAATCTCGAGGACGAAGCGCGAAGTATAATTAGTGATTAAACGAACTTACCTTAGTGAAGTTCTATCATAATTATACGAAGCGCTTCGTCCGAAGAGATTAGTATGCTTTCCCTACCCTCCCATCTATGCCCATTATCAACAAAAGAAATGTTTTTCAATGAATGATATATGGTAATACTTAAATTTAGGATCGGCTCTACTCTAAACTAAATGACCAGACGGAGCCAAGCAAGTATCGACAACGGCTTATAAAAGTACCCACAAAAAAAAAAAAAAAAAACTCTCAACCATAGTGTAAAAGCGGTAATTACTAACGCGTAACTACATGTTGTATATAATTTGGAATACTAATCTCTTCGGACGAAGCGCTTCGTATAATTATGATAGAACTTCACTAAGGTAAGTTCGTTTAATCACTAATTACCGCTTTTACACTATGGTTGAGAGTTTTTTTTTTTTTTTTTTTTGTGGGTACTTTTATAAGCCGTTGTCGATACTTGCTTGGCTCCGTCTGGTCATTCGCAGTTTAGTGCTCGACCGCTCAACACGTAATTCCGATTCGCGCTCCGTTACTAAAATGCCGAAAAGGAAACGGTCAGTTGATATAGAAGACGAAATGTTTCATTTGATGCGGAAAGTTAAAAAGTTACAACGGAAAATTCGAAGGAAAAAACACAGTGACTCGGATAGTGATTCTCACGAGGAAGATTCAACTGGTCGTGAACGTGCTAATGCCATACGAAGCGAGGTCCACAAACCAGGTACTTTTTTATTATTTAAGTGTTTTTTCATTCCTACCCAGACGAATGCAACCGAAATAGTCAGCAGGACTATTTCACCGCATTCAAAAAGTTAAACGGTTACCGTACAATTCAGCGGGAGTTGTACAAAACCAAAGCCAGTTAACAATTATTTACAGTTAACGATCAGTCAGTAGCCCCTTTTTAAAAACTGCATACGAGTAACAATTACTTTATTGACTTTGAATTTAAAAGAGTAAATTACCGTTATATCAAATTGTACAATATTTTCAGTATTTTCGAAATACCTTTTTGATTACAATAATAACTATTATTCCTTTGAATTCTTGACGAAAATTTTGATGCATTAAATAATGTTTTGGGGCTACTACTTACCAATACTTTTAATTCTGGGAAATCAAGCATAACACTATGCTTAACCAAAAGGCAGTGTTCACAGAGTCGTCATCAGGACGAACTCGACACACAGCTTTGCAGAAAAAAGT
Organism: Pyrausta purpuralis; assembly: GCA_963924145.1. Classification (NCBI taxonomy): domain Eukaryota; kingdom Metazoa; phylum Arthropoda; class Insecta; order Lepidoptera; family Crambidae; genus Pyrausta; species Pyrausta purpuralis. Next base: position 23,207,578 of record OZ001644.1, on the reverse strand, counting down.
GTATTTTTTCTAGACCTACCTACATTTACCTATTTATACTCGTAAATACGATTATAAGGTAATGATAGTTAAAATACTCTTTCCAGAGTCATCCTGCGCACTCTTGGATCCAAACGATTGGTTGCCAGGCTCTCCTGAGAATGTCACACAAGATGACCCTCAATTTTCTGAGCCAGTTATGGAAGATATCTCGCTAGATATCCCAGGGTCAAGTTCAATCAACGAACCGGACAAAACTGCCTCGGCATCAGCCCCTGAACAACCTACACAGGAAGAACCTCAGGAGCTAGATACCGATACATTAGAAATTTTGGGTGATGACCCGCAATCGCAAATCAAATACAGTAAAGACATACGCTCGGAACTAGCGACACGTTTACAGCATCTTGCCCAAGAAGGTCTTAACAAAGATTTAAAAAAGACACTTATTGCAAAATATCCTTTGCCCGCGAATTGTACCTATATAGGCGCACCAAAGATTAATCCAGAGATTAAAGCAGCGCTTGCGGAAATCGCTATGAAGCGAGACAAGGGTATTGAGGCCAAGCAAGTACAAATGGCATCAGCTTTATCTTGCATAAGTGAAATTATCACGTCACACCTTAACTCGAAAGATAGGGACAACGAGTTGTTACAAAAACTCATGGATGCCGCTCGATTACTGTGCGATATTCAACACAATGACTCTGCTACTAGAAAGCACTTCATTTTATCGTCTCTTAAGAAAGACATGAAAGAACATCTTACAAGCACAAAAATCGATTCCTTTTTGTTTGGTGAGAATTTGGCTGATACTATTAAATCTGCCAAAGCTGTAAACAAATCTGGCGTAGAATTAAAAGCAGACGATAAAACTCAGCCCAAGAGAACAAATACGACGGTTCCAAAAAACCGACGAGCTCCGGCCCCGGCGCGCAGGCAACCACCGGGTGTACCAGCGCGGAGCCGCGGACCTACAGCCCAGCGAGCCCCTGCTCACTTTCCGCAAGCGTACGGCCCCTATCGGACAACGTGGCCGGCACCTCCGCCTCCGCCGCCGCCACCGCCGCCTCCACCGCCGCCGCCGCCGCCAGTCCCCACGACTCGCCGCCGATACTGAACACAGTTAAGTACGCTGGCCGCCTTTCACTATTCTACCAACAATGGACCCAAATTACGGATGATCACACAGTTTTGTCGTGGATCAAAGGATATAAAATAAATTTCTCTTCCCCAGTAGTCCAAGAGTCACTTCCAGTTTCACGTGTATATACTGATTCCGAACGTATAGAATTCATTGAAGCCATTAACAATTTGATAGAAAAAGGCGCCATCTCAGAATGTAAACCCTGTAGTGGACAGTTCTTATCAAGCTTTTTCCTTACACCTAAATCGAACGGGAAAATGAGGTTCATCTTGAATCTCAAGAGTTTAAATAAATTTAATACTCCTGACCATTTTAAACTTGAGGACTTGCGTACTGCTCTCAAATTAACATCGAAAGACTGTCATATGGCCACACTAGATCTCAAAGATGCTTATTTTTTAATAAAAATTCATCATGAGTCGAAAAAGTATCTCCGTTTTATATTTGGTGGCCAAACTTATCAATTTAATGTCCTGCCTTTTGGTTTGAGTACGGCGCCCTATATTTTCACAAAAATAATGAAACCTGTTGCAAAATTTTTACGACTTAATGGATTATTATCTACCCTGTACCTAGACGACTGGTTATTATTTGGCCAATTATATCAACAATGCTTAACAAATATCTCCAAAACTAAAGATCTACTAATATCCCTAGGCTTCATTGTTAACGAAGAAAAGAGTGTGCTCGTACCCTCGCAGTCGTGTAAATTTTTGGGAATGATTATAAATTCTTCTAATATGACTCTTAGTTTGCCTAATGAAAAACGATTACGTATTCATTCTGAATTGGAAGATGTAACAAATAGAAAGCGTTGCAAAATCAGAAAATATGCCCAACTGGTCGGTTTACTTGTATCAGCATGTCCAGCTGTTGATTATGGTTGGCTTTACACCAAAGAACTAGAACGTTGTAAATTCCTAAATTTGCAACAACATAATGATTACGACAGATTCATGAATATTCCTGACTCTGTTTTACCTGACATTCAGTGGTGGCTAAATAGTATTATCCACTCTGTACGCCTCATCAGAGATGATAATTATAAGATCGAAATTTACTCTGACGCCTCAACAACGGGGTGGGGTGCCTGTTGTGACAGTAGCACGGCAAGTGGCCAATGGTCAAATAGCGAAAAAGAACAACATATTAATTACCTTGAGCTTCTTGCGGCTTTTATAGCCTTAAAAATCTTTGCCAGGGATTTACACGATTGCCAGGTACTTCTACGTATAGATAACACCACCGCGATATCATACATCAACCGGATGGGTGGAATCCAATTCCCTCACCTTACTCAAATAACCAGAGATATCTGGCAATGGTGCGAATGCCGAAAGCTTTACATTTTTGCATCATACATTAGGTCTTGTGATAACGTAGTGGCAGACGCAGAGTCTCGTAAAACCCATCCAGATATTGAGTGGGAACTATCTGTTTCGGCTTTTCAACGCCTTACCATTAAATTCGACATACCGGATATCGATCTCTTTGCAAGTAGGCTAAACAATAAATGTGCAAATTATGTATCATGGCACAGAGATCCAGATGCAATGGCTATCAATGCATTTACTATATGTTGGTCCAACTACTATTTTTATGCTTTCCCGCCCTTTTCAATGATTCTCAAAACACTTAGAAAGATCATAGCTGATGAGGCGCGTGGAATTGTGATCGTGCCATTATGGCCCACACAAGCTTGGTACCCATTGTTCAAAAGCCTTCTTGTGTCCGAGACTGTCACGTTCTCTCCCAATGATAACGCCTTATCATTTCATTCCAGCTCTCGCCGAATACACTCCTCCCTTACCCTGGTTGCAGGAGTGTTATCCGGGAGGCGCTTACAAGAAGAAGTCTACCGAAGGCCTCTTTAGATATCATGATATCCTCACTATCGGAGAATTCGATAAAACAATATGACGTATGCCTACGTAAATGGTGGCTATTTTGTCAATGCAACTCTATTGATTATTACAAAGCATCGGTTCCCATTATAATATCTTTCCTCACACAAATGTTCAATGACGGATGTCAATACGGGACTTTAAATTCTTATAGATCTGCCCTCTCATTGATACTAGGTCCGGCTTTAGCAAAAGACGATAGGTTACAGAGATTTCTAAAAGGCGTGTTCCGAATTAGGCCACCACTTCCCAAATACAACTTTACCTGGGACACTAACTGCGTCCTAGATTATTTAAGTTCATGGGTCCCTAACGAAGACTTACCTCTAAATAAACTTACGAAAAAGACCATAACTCTGCTTGCTCTTACAACAGCTCACAGAATCCAAACTCTTTCTAAAATAAAAACCATAAACATTGAACACCATAATCAGCAAATAATTATAAAAATCCCAGATTTCATAAAAACTTCTCGGCCTGGCGCCAAACAACCTATTCTTTTCCTACCATACTTTAATGAAAAACCTTCTATTTGTCCCGCCAAAGCGTTAGAATGCTATTTAGACAAAACTTCATCTCTCCGTAAAACAGAGAGTCTATTTATAGGTATGAGTAAACCACACAAACCAGTAGGCTCGCAGACGCTTAGCCGTTGGGTAAAATGCACGCTAGGCGAGTGCGGGCTGGACACCAACATATTCTCGGCGCACAGCACCCGCCATGCCGCCACGTCTCGTGCACATAACTTGGGGATCAGTGTTGATTTGATTCGTAACACGGCTGGTTGGAGTGGTAACTCCAACACTTTTGCCAAATATTATAAGAGAAATATTGTAAATAATGATAATTTGTCATTTGCAAGGGCTATAATAAATAATAATAATAATTAGTTATCTAAATTAAGAAGGCGCAATGTAGTAATTATTATTAAGTAATAATTGTATTCAGTTACAAGAACCCAGATGTATGTAGATAATATTTGGTTGATCTTAAAGTTATTTGATTCAAAATATAGTGTTAATAAAAACATTGTCTTTTGTCCTTACTCTCAAAGTCTACATGTTGTATATAATTTGGAATACTAATCTCGAGGACGAAGCGCGAAGTATAATTAGTGATTAAACGAACTTACCTTAGTGAAGTTCTATCATAATTATACGAAGCGCTTCGTCCGAAGAGATTAGTATGCTTTCCCTACCCTCCCATCTATGCCCATTATCAACAAAAGAAATGTTTTTCAATGAATGATATATGGTAATACTTAAATTTAGGATCGGCTCTACTCTAAACTAAATGACCAGACGGAGCCAAGCAAGTATCGACAACGGCTTATAAAAGTACCCACAAAAAAAAAAAAAAAAAAACTCTCAACCATAGTGTAAAAGCGGTAATTACTAACGCGTAACTACATGTTGTATATAATTTGGAATACTAATCTCTTCGGACGAAGCGCTTCGTATAATTATGATAGAACTTCACTAAGGTAAGTTCGTTTAATCACTAAATATACAACAGTTTGCTTTAAAATTTTAAACTTTATATTATATGACAATACATCCTTCTAATATAATTTCAGGTTTCCTGTAGATCCATTATGGAAAATAAAGTGGGTAGAAGCCGTCCGAAGAGAGGCAAAATGGATCCCCACAAAACATAACCGAATGTGTGGTATCCATTTTACACCAAACGTGACATAATGCCAACGCAAACAATATTCTGGTTAATTATCCGTTATAAGGGTTTTAATGGTGCAAGGCTATGTGTATTTAAGGGCTGTTTCAATATGTCTCAGGGAGATCTAATTAGTGTTACCTACTTGCCAGACCGTTTATATAAAACGACGTTATATGTTTCTATTGTTCATATTTTGATGGTTTGTGCCCAAAATGTTTTGGTGATAAAAAATTTGACACGACAAGTACCCCCCGCGCGCCCGGCAGAAATTAGCTAATGATGTTTTCATACATTCGCTCTTGCGTTTCATATCCAGTGGTTGATTCATCCAAGTGATAAACCCACGTTTTTACCCGTTTTGAGTATTTGCTTTGAATCGCCCGTTACTCGATTATCATCTGTTCCCCTTGTGGATTTTTGAGTCATTTGTGATTTAACTGTGATATTTTTTGGACTGAAGACTATTACTGCTGTTACGCCCACAGGCTTTTACATATATATTGACAAAATATCAACGTGTTCTAAAAACTGAAAATACCGAATTCCAGTCTGTCATCACCCTTTATTAACAAAAATCGTTTTTACCCAAAATTGGTATTAACCCGGTATTTTCCCAATGGGTACATTCCCGTCGCCCATCTCTAGCTAGTTTCGGTAGTACCTACTATTATATTTTTGTATAACAGACTGCACGGACATACTCTTACTAATCTGTGGCACGGAAGAAACGACCAACGACCATCGATACGATAGTGGTCAACAAACTTGTCAAGCTTTACGATTTTCGTTGAAAAGAAATGCTTAAATAATTCATTGCGTTGTAAATGTTGTAATGTAAAGTAGGTATGGAAAAAACTGTAGTAAAAATCATAACATAAAAGGAATCTTCTGGTTTATTCACGCTAAGATTAAATTATTTTAGACCCTCCGTCCGTCCGCGTACCTTCCAGATGTTCGGATTGTATGTTGTGAGCAATGGTAGTAGGAAGAACCAAAAGTGGAACGCACTCTTGCTTGATTTTTCAACGAACACGAAACGAGGAATGAATGAACTGAGAACTGTGGTTCCCAGAGCCGTTAAACCAATTATTAAAAAAAAAAACAGAACTGTGCAGTACGTACGTAAATAATAAATATGGCCGCCAGTCAGTGAAAATAACGATGTAAACGTTTGTTTATTGTTTCTTTCTTCTATTTACCATTTTAGAAATGATCAGTGAATTTGAAAACTTGTCCCTCGGTGGAAACAATGCTGCAAGTAATCATGGCGATCCCTTTACTCATACGGGTAAGATTTGATCTTGCTTTGTAGACGTAGAACAGAACAAGTTGTTTATCCAATTTTAACTTGACCTCAATGGCTTAGATTACGGCTGTATTTAATGGTACTGTACCGTTGTTTTCAGAGCTGACACCTGAGCAGCAGAAGACACTAATTGATATTCGACGTAGGAAGACAGAGTTGCTGTTGGAAATACAGGTAAGGTCAGAGATATCTATGATGAAGTTGCCTCAGTAATGATTGATAGGTTCTCTCACCATGTTCCATATCTTATACGTTCGTTTGTCAATACCTGTGCAAAGAAATTAGGAGTTTTTTTAAAAAAAAACAGTAATTTTTGATTACTACGGTTTTGGCTGAACTTAAGCCTACATCCAGTGTGGTCCTGCGAACTTCACAAGGTCGTCTGTCCATCTTGTATTCCTTTGGATGATGATGATGATGATGAGGTTGGCAGATTCCTGTTATTTACAGGGCAACAAAATTAACTGCATTCAGTCTCAGTAGTGATTCTGTTGCTAAAATACAACAAATTTTTGTATGGGACCAACATCGAAGTCCCACATAATTTCAGGTCTCCATACACCCTAGCATCAGCTGATTGGAACTCTAGTATGGAAAAGTAGTTTTTTTTTTGGTATTATTATGTTGATCCCATACAAAAAGTTATTGTATTTGAACATCAGAATTAGCCCTAACAAGGAAAGCAGTTAATTTTAATAGACCTTGTCTAGTCTTTTGATCCTATGTGTCCGGTCGATATTATCCAAATAATGTCTAAGTCACACCATTGACCATTTACCTATAATAATCTGCAAAATAAAGTAAGCCATGAAGTTTAACCATGTGCAACTGATCTGTTCCACTTATCATTAAGTGGCTAAAAGCTACCATATTTAATAACTTATAAAACTACAGGTAAACTTGTAAATGTGATGTCTTCCATAAAATGCTACATTACAACAGTCTGCTTCAACATGAAGTTTTAATCATCATTGTCATGTTTAATATGATTCGTTACCCCATTTTAGTACCTATAAGTTTCTTGAAACTTGCCATTATTGGTGGTAAAACTAGGACTTCCCTCCTGGTCCTGGGCCTTTTATGCATTATATCTATCTATATTACTACTTATTTACTTTAACTTTTGTACAAATAGGGGTCCTGGCAAACTGTTTTCCTTGTGCGGCATAATGATATTATTATATTCAGAGCTGTGACAACTTCAAAAACTTAAAACATAAAATTGGTCTACCCATTATTGAGTTATTATCTCAGCTCAGTCGGACTTCCAGGAAGTAACAAATTCATCTTGAATCACTCTTGTCTAGATTGCTTGAATTTCGGATCTTAGCTTAAACCATAAAAAGTCATGTTAGTTTAGCCACTTATAATTGAAAATGGTCCAGCCATTTTCAATTATAATTTTTATGATTTTATGACTATCATGTTTGAATAAAGCTTTACTGTTTAAAATTATTCTATTCATGAGAAAAATAATATTCTTACTACATACTGATTAATTACCTAAAATTTTCTTAATACTTATTTTTACATTCTGGTAGAAACACATAACATCTTAGCATATAGGGTGTTTTTATACTCATTATTGGAACAGGTACTTACTTTAAGTATAATAATTGACGTCACAAATTATACATATAGACTTTCACAAAACAACATAACATACTTAGGTATTCTGTATAACTATAGTTTAAATCTTATATTTTTTGAAAAATATGAATGTTTTGGCGGCATTAGTAAATTCCGCAGGGCTGGTTCATTCATTCAATACGCGCGGTCTGACGTAAGTCGTCAATGCACAGCTTACTACAGGCCGGTTGTGTACGCCATCGTCGGGCGGGCCAGTACGCCACTTAGTTCGGTGCAGAGTCGGTCGGTACTCACTCAGTGACTGTGAACACGCGACGCGGGCTCGTCGCGTCGCCCGCCTCTTACGCCGGCTCCCAATACCTCAGTTAAAACACTTACAAATCGTTATTCAGTGACTTGAAAACACACTAACCCTACAAACTAGTGAAGTGTAACCTGTACAAACGTAAAATAAAACCACGTTTTTAGTGCACCTAAGTGATATCTGCAGTAAGTGATAAGGCGGATAAGTGGAAATTGTTATTACTACGCCGTCGGTCGCAGGGGGTTTATTTGTTATTGTATTATTATTCGCCGCTCTAACCGATCCCCGTCTTATTCTCAATGGTGTTCGTCTCCCCACGTGGAATTTATCTCATGCTTAGGTTTGTGCGAAAAAGCTCCCCCTTCAAACATCTCATATTTTTTGTAAGTTACATTATCGATCATACATGGTAAATTACGCAAGATTTCTATCTATTAAAATCTTCTGATTTGAGTTAGTGTTTTGTTAACTCAAATCCATAAAAGCAGTATACAGGGTGAGTGAAAATCTAAAATCTGCATGATTTGATGGTAAAGAAATACATACATTTATAATAATAACAATTATTATGTATCCTAAAGATTCTAGTGCCATTACCTCATTAATAAGTGTAGTTGAAATATTTGAACAGGAAAATAAATTTAAACTGATAAACCAAATGCACACAATTGAATATCCTGCAGTTAATTAGTTTATTTAGTTAAAAGACTGGTTCATTGGTGTCTGATTCATATGCTTTTGTGTCATCATAATGGCAGATTTTGGATCTTTTGTGACTAATGAGTCATTGATAATGATAAGGAGTATTTATTGTTCCTTTTTGTAACTTATTAAGTCGATCATGATCAGTAAATGTGAACTATTTTCTGTAATGAAATATCTTAAATTACCTAGTTATCCTAGAGAAATCCATTCTTAACGAAAAATACTTTTTCGTGGGTAGTGAAGAAAAAATCCCCATTTCTGTACTTTCCATCTGTGAATTCCACTTGAGCCGTAAATGAAAGTTTAACTGTGTTTCTGACTGAGTCATATTTTCTGCGTTTGTTTCGTTCGCGTCCGCGTTCCCATGGGCCGGACAGTGCTCGCGATTCATCGCTTTATCACATTTCCTTCCTTGCTTCCGCAGAGTGGCCGGCACTGATAACATAGCTGTCGATAACTTCGAACTACAAAACATCAAGCTTGTTTTATAGGAACACCTACAACTGTTTTCATGCTACTCCAATTTATATATTGGGCACCAATCGCATACATTTACAATACAATTTACAACCAGTCAGATATGAAGAGCCTTTCATATCAATGAAATGGATAGATAGATACTATCATATCCCAATATAGCTTACAATTTTGTTACGGATAAGGTTTTGTTATCCAAATAAGATCAATCCAAAAAATATATTGAAAGAATTGTGTCAAATCTTTGTTATTTACGTTTCCGATAACTTTAGGTGCGAAACGAGGCTTGTTGTCACAATCGCGTAGAAAGATAAACCGTCGTATCTGCGTTGTTATTGTCAACGTGCCAAAACATCGGCGGCGCCCGCAACTATCTTCAGTCGAGTGCGCTCCTTAGCGAGAAGTGTATGACGCGCGATGTGTTTTCATGTTCGGCTGCTCTGCGGCGCGCTGTGGTGGCCACTGCTGATGCGGTGCGCCCGCGCCGCGCGCACCTACGACGACGACTATGAACAGGTTCGTCATTGACGCAGCTTACTGTCCGTGCACTTCGCATTCGCAAGTTCCTTTGTTGTTCACTCTCTCGGATTTTGGCAATCACTACTACCGACGACGGCAGTCATGCATTCTTCCACTTGGTTTGCTTCATCTTTCATTTCTTCAATCAGTGTTGTGGGCTTTTAGGTAACGTGTGGCTCGTAGTTTTACTAATACTAGTGTGCTCGTGACTCGTTTGTGTGTGATGTGCACTGTGCACCGGCACTTGTGAAATGTTCATCAAGGCCGGGCCGGGGACGGCCGATCAGGAGCGCCGAGGCTCTGTTTCCAATTGGTTCTCATCTCTGCGACGAGGCGCTGGACGACGTAAGCGCGAGGAGTCCGCGGTTCCTACCAACTATGGTTCACTAGGACGGCGCAAAGATGGCACGCAACCTCGGGGCAAGACGAGATCAGCTTGGGACCTTACCACCGTCACGAGACTGGTCTGTATAATTCACTACACTATCAACATTATCACAAAATGGCGTGTCGCCGATAACATACTGCGCTGGAGACCGCTTTTGGCTTTTATCCAAATCTGCTGGATCGATCATGGTCTTTGCGACTGCGTGCGAAATGATGACTACACCAGATTTTGGTTTTGGTTCTTACTTACCAAATAATATTTTTCATTATTTATTTTATTATTCGTATTGCAAACATTACATTACTGAAGCCTGATTTTACCAACGTAAAATAAGGAATATTCGTCGAATATTATACAAAACGCCTATTTTAAAATCGGTCGTTTATACACTTATTTTGCCGGGCCGATTTTACCATAAATAAGTATAAAACGTCCGATTTTATCATGGCATTTCCATAAAAGATTGCTGACAAATAGATGATGTTTACAAATTAATTGTCTTGTATTATATTCGACGAATATTCCTTAACTGATGTCGGTAAAATCGGGCCTTAGTTGGATAAGTATTATCTGACATTGATTTAATCGACCCTTACTAATTATACCAAGATCAAACATAAGGATAGTATCTAGATACCAAGGTATTTAAGTATTGATTTTAGTAGATGATGCGCGTTGTAGCTGTTGTTTTAGTTTGTTTACCATTTAACTCAGTACGCGCTGTTTCTATGACTCACATTGCTTCACTCACACATTTCATAATTATTATATTCAGATGATTCATCCATCAGTTTTAAATAATTCGTAGCTTTTCAGCAAAAAAATTCAGCATTATCAGGTACCTACCTAGATACAAATGGCTGCTGTGCCCTACTGAGTTGGGCAGTGTTATTTTTGTATTCACGTTGACACAGCAACAAATGACCAACCATTTGTTCATGTTTACTTAATATTTAAGCTTATTCTTTTGTTTGTCGCCCTCATATGGAATGCTAGCTAGTTACTTATTTAAAGCATACACAAAGTTGCGTTACTATGACTGTTATGATAATTTTAGTTTCAGTATAATATTTGTGCTTCGTTTACTCAGTTTGAAATTTACAGTATGCATTCTGCAAACTGTGCACACATAGTTGAAGATACGCTTCTCTTTTATATGTGAGAACGTTTAATAATTTGAATAACTCTGTTCTCTTATAAGTTTGCTCCCAATACTGTCCATTCTTGTCGCAGGAGGCAGCCTGACATCATTAAACAAACAGAAACTGTATGCACAACTAAATCAATGTTTGGACGATCTAATCGTGTGAACAACACATGTAATACAGTGTTTATCTAGCCAGGTTAACTTTGCAGTGTGCACTACTTACTTTATTGAGGATAATCCACTTGCCAACAGCAGGGGAAAAACTAGTATTACCTATGTGGTCAAATTGATGACTGACTGACTTACTTTGAACCTTTGTAAGATAATGAGTGACACTTAAGATTTCTAATTGTCCAGTCCGGTTTACTTTATAAAGTAAAATAATTATAAATAAAAAAAAATAAAAGATAAAAAAAAATACAACCAAACTTCGCTATTTAGTGCATGTATGTACCTATTATAATCAATTTTGGTTGGATTCGACCAAACATTTACATGCGAAGCTTAATGCGAATACAATTATACGATAGATAATTTTGTTCCTCAATTTTATATTCAAATAACTCAAAATGTTTTCTTGACGTTAAATTGTATTGTTAAGAACTGTATTATTATCCGGCAAACTAAACAATGTCGTATTATGTCTTTTGAATTTGACAAACCATACTGACATAATGACATAATTCATATGGCAAGCAGACGTCATTACGATTACCTTCGATTAGCACTTATTTCACGCAACACGGTGGGTATAAGAGTTTCTTCCGTATAATCGCGATATTCTAGAACAGTACAAATTTATATACTCTCAGATAACTAGCGATTTATTCTAAGGTTAACATTTATTCTCGTTAGGTTACATCACTAAACTTACCCAGCGTATGCAACTTCTCCTTATGTGGCTTAACAATAAGTCAGCAGGACATTATTTTCAAAGCAAAACAATTAGACACACGCAAAGGTCCTGGCCCAGATAATTTGCCACCTAGGTTAATAAAGGAATGCAGAGAACCATTAGCATTACCACTTGCCATAATTTTCAACAAATCCATATCTTCTGGAGTTTTCCCCACTCGCTGGAAGTTGGCACATTTAATACCCATTTTGAAATCCGGCAAAAATACATCATGTGATAATTATCGTCCTATAAGTATCCTCTCATGCGTTGCAAAATTATTTGAGTCTCTGGTGTATGGTCCTCTCTACAGCCACTTAAATCGCTTCATCTCAGACAAACAACACGGTTTTGTCAGAAAAAAGTCCACCCTTAGTAACCTACTTGTATTTAAAAATTACCTCTGTCACATATTTGCTTCCGGTGGCCAAGTTGACGCCATTTATTTAGATTTTAGTAAAGCTTTTGACAAGGTCGACCACACTATGCTATGTTTAAAACTTGCGCACTATGGCATACACGGGTGCTTACTCCGGTGGATCACCTCCTACCTAAATAACCGAAGCCAACTCGTCACAGTAAAGGGCTTCTCCTCATCCCCTGCACCGGTTTCCTCGGGAGTTCCACAGGGCTCTCACTTAGGCCCACTGCTGTTTGTCGTGTTTATAAACGATCTCATTGAACGCCTATCATGTCCTGCCTTGTTGTACGCTGATGACCTGACAATCTACATAGATGTAGAGGACAGTGAACGGCACAGAGCACTTCAGCGGGATCTCCGAGTGGTCTCGGATTGGTGTCAGGAAAATAAAATGAGCCTTAATGTAGATAAATGCTGCATAATTTCCTTTACCTCAAAAAAGAATAGACTTTTTTACTCATACTATCTACATGACAAACAACTAAGTAGAATGGATGTTGTCAGAGATCTAGGAGTGCTATTTGATACAAAATTGACTTTCCGATCTCATTTGGAAAACATCTTGAAGAAGAGTAACAAACTTTTGGGTTTTATACTAAGGTCAACCAAGGATTTTAAATCACCACAAAGCTCACTGTTTCTCTTCTATAGCTTAGTTAGAAGTATACTGGAATATTGCTGTCCAGTCTGGAGCCCTTTTTACAATATTCACATAGATAATATAGAAAAAGTCCAAAAAAAGTTTACTAAGCTCCTTTGCCGCAAACATAATCTGAATCGATCTCTGCAGGGTTACTACGAGAGGCTGACTGAATTCAAAATGACCCCTCTGTATACTCGTCGTAAGCGTTACGATTTACTGTGCTTACACAAAATAATCCATTATTCGATTGAGTCGCCAGATCTCCTCCATTCCATTTGCATAAATACACAATACCGAACCCGTTTACCTAATGTCTTTGAGTTAAATGTGTATAAAAACAATATATCCTTTTATAATCCTATAACAAGAATGTGTCGGACTTACAATGAGCTGAATCGCAGTGGCTGGGATGTAGATGTGTTCAACAGTAGGTTCTCCACATTTAAAAGAGAAATTTCACAAATCTTGGGGGCCGAAGAATCCTCTGCCTCGCACTGTAGTAGTCTCAAGTAGAGAAATACAATATGTTCTGTGTCTGTACCTTTTATGTCACTTTACCTCAAATGTATCTGTTTGTTAAAAAAAACATGCTGTGTACACTAATTTTAGGTTGCCGTCTAGTCTATTACTGTTTTATCAATGTTAGCTACCTATTCATGTCTGACTGTAATCTGTAAGTGTACCTTTATTCAATAAATAAATAAATTTGGTCGAATCGAATCTTAGTGAAAACAAGCTAGTTTTGCTGCTGAAAAAATCTATGTGATGTATTGTTCAGTTTGACGATGATGTGTGTGCTCAAAATTGTTTCCGCATTTCAGTTAGTAAACGTGACTTACACATAAGTAAACTTCTGTAGTTACCAAGTTAACGTTACTAACTAGGTATATTAAGTAGTTAGTATTTTAACACATGTCTTTCTTCGTACCTAATTTTCTTTTAAAAAAACTCTTGAATATATTCAGAAACATCTCATATTAAAATACTGTACAGAGATGTATGAAATTTGATATATCAGTTATTTATTCGCGCGCTTAAGTCTATTGTTTCGGGTAGACTTAAAGGTATAATTAGTTTCGAGGAGCAATAACCCTTTTATTTTTTTCTGAAGCTGAAGAAAATCCTTTATGACGGAGATATTTAATAGAGTTAATTAATGTTACTGGTAAACCCCTTTTGCAAACTCACGAGCCTTTGTGCCAAGATATTAATTTGACGCCCCCGAACTTTTGCTTTTGTATTAATAACTTTGGTAATGTGGGATATTTGGTTTTCTTCGTTTTATTGCTATGGAGCTGAAAGCGAGGGACGTGTATTTGTTTATTACAGGTACCTTTTTCATTAAGGGCTGATTTTTCAATAGTCAGTTAAGAAATATTCGTCGAACAAAATACAATATGACTAATTTAAAACCGTCACCTAATTGTCAGCAATCATACGTAACTGTCATTTTAAAAAATCTGTCACTTTATAATTTATCAGTTTGATAAGTTTTATCTGACCATTAAAAAATCGGCCCTAAGAGAGTTATACATATTTATTCTGCATTACGTAAAATATCAACTCGGTAATTTAATATCGACGTGTATGTATACCTACATACAGTAGCTTTTAATTTAAATAGCCTATGTATCACAAAGGCATCCATGTACAATGTTTTTGTCTGCCGTGAACGCGTCGTTGAATTAAACGAACTATCCTTATAAAAGACCCAGCCATGCATGACGCTTAGAGCTTTTTACCCATGCGGGAGGTAGCTGGCTCCATGTCGAATTAGTTATCAATTTCTTAATGCTGTATAGCAGAGATGCATTCGACACAATCTAAGGGTTAATTTACTGAACATTTCTGTATGCTTCGATTTTACCGTATGAACTAGGTCACTTCACCTTATTAACAAAGAAGTCTTGATTTTACAAGTGACATCCATTAAAAATCTTGTCCTCATGGTATTCGGAGTAACACTCGCCATATAATCTCCAGAAATGCCGAGCATATATTTGCACTATAGAATCGCTATTTCTCGAAATAGCAAAGTATAATATTTATTGGCCAATTCGAAGCAGATCCTAACCTTAAAACAGTTATGTGTAGAATCGAATGGAGTTGACCTTATCTGCCTTGCGTCACCTGACACTAATGAGGTCTATTAGCCATTCCATGACACGCGTGCCCTACACATTGGCACTCCTTTGCGAATTTCCGTGATCCACTTATTTGCGTCACGCAACTTTTCAATTGGAGCATCGACACTGCCGTATTGTGTCCAAACTCTAGATAAATTACAGCGTCTGCATTCAAATTGGTGCATCAGCGTGGGAGTTACCATTTTCGTAACGCGATACAGAATTAGATAATAGCGTTATGCTATGCCGATCAGAAAGGCTGATAGCACTCTAAATTTGAGTAAAGATGCTTCTCGGTTAGTTCTCTGGCATTCACATTTGCAGAATTGTGGCAGTAGAATCGCGCTGGCAACTACACCTTGGTTTATTTATTAGTGAGCATTATTCAATGCCAATAGTTGATGAATGGGAATGGTCCGGGAATAGCATCCGTCCAAGACAAGGATAGTGCCTTGACCTTGCCAGGGGGAGGGCGGGGCGTGGGCCTGCAAACCAAACGTGGCACGGTCACTGACTTGTTCGGCTACTTTTGTGCTGCCCGCAGATGGGTGCAAATCACAACAAGCATGATTTGCCATTTACGCGCTGCACACGTGAGAACTGAACGATGCTACTATTCTCTTCTCTTCAAAACAACAACTCATATCATGAACGTACTCATGTCACCTTGTTGGTCCGAGTTCTGAAACTGTCTAGCTAGTTATGTTCACAAGTGGCAAGTATTTCAGAACTGTTTTCTTCGGTTCTTTTTCTTTATTTTACTTTATTTAATTTCAACCTAACACTGTAGCAATACGCGAAGTGCAGTGTAAATGAAACAGTTTTAATATTTTTAGCAGGGTGTTGTAGATAATGAGTTCTATGTCGTAAACGTAAAGAGATAATAGTACTTCACAATTCTCGAAGCACATTGTAAACGGAATGCAGTTGTAGTCACTAGTCAGTAACGCGGATCCTGCATTAAGATGTATGGTTAAGTCCTTGCAGGTACTTATCTTTTGTTCTAGAAGGTGAATTCTTAGTTTTCATAGACTTAATATACGAGTATACAGTTGATATACAGATACGTCTTTAAACAGCTCACGACACCTGCAATATGTGATAGTAAATGCTACTAACTACTTCGTTCTGGGAAATACTTTTACTAGCTTAGCTGTCCGTCAAGTGTATAGTACGGTCTATAGAAATTATGTAAACAATAAAAGTAGACCGTTAAAATTACAAAAATTACCGCTTGTCAAAGCAATGATAATGAAATCCAGTGGAAAAAATCAAATGCTAATCAATGTTATATTTAAAACAGCTGTCCTAGCAAATTGGAACTAAATTATGTGAACATTTTAATATTTAAAAAACGTGCCTCGAATACTGCTTAAAGAACCTGAAAAATATTTAAACCATATCAATTTAAATACAAGCTAGTTTATTTAACAAAACGAAAACGAAATTAAACAGTAGGGTTTTAACACGCCCCCAAGAGAAAATAAAATAATGATGCAGCTTTAGCCCGACACGTGACAAGAATTTCTATGGGCCAACCTATTTCCAGATTGGAGAAATAAAGATACAATCGTTTTACTACATTCACACTGGTTCCTTTTCTAGCTGAATAGAAAGCCACGTTTGTCTACTTTTTTAGCGGGTAACTTTCTTGGCGTGCTGCCAGTTTTTGTACCTATTTCGCTTGAGCCCTTGCCCATGCTGAATTTATTTCAATATTTTATATGTATGCACATTGTTTAATCGTCTCGTGTATTTGAAAACTGTTGTGCATTTATAAGTTACTTGTTACTAATCGAGAGTTAAAAGGAACAATAATAGAATTTCAATCGCCTGTGGTGGTAGCGTTCTTTACAAAAATCGTCAAAATGGCTGAGGGTGTTGCCAGTTGGGACGCAACAAAAAATTCAGACACTATTAAGATGCTTGTAGGTAGGCGCATTTGTCAGTATATTTTTCTTTTGCCTCTTGAGAATGTTTTTCATCGAGTTTCTGCTTTTAGCTATCATCTAAAAAAAAACATGCTGTCATTTTTTGTTGGTTCCGTGGCTTTATTTTGTATTGAGATTTAGATTTTGTTCTCTTAGCGAAACAATATCAACGTTTCATAAATATAAAGTAAACATATGCATCATGAGTATCGTGCTTATGATTCATGTTGTACTGTAACGTGTCACATGTGATAATGTCCTTCTGTTTGTCTGAGTTGGCACTCGACATTTGCGATGCCATTACCAAAGTGTATTTTATCAGTGATGCGCAACAAAACAAACTCAGTTTAAATGTCATCATTTTTGGGGCTAGCTCGAATGCTGTTCTCCCGGGGCACTTAATGCTCCATTGAAGACTCCGCTGAAGACTTAATTGCGCTATTCTGATTCTGACAAAGACAGCTCCAAATGTATTTGTGGCGAGAACGAATTCGTTACACAAGTTGCCCTTTTCTTGTAACATTGTAAGTTCAACATTTTTACCTGAAAGTCGGTCACGAGACGTGGATTTTAAGTCAGTTTAGTTTCCGTAGCCGAATGGCAAAAAACGGAACACTTATGGTTTTGTCAAGTCTGTCCGTCTGTCCGTCCATATGTCACAGCCAATTACACAATTGAAACTTAGTAGGTAGATGTATCCTGTTAACCGCATTACGATCCTCATACAAACAGTAAAAAATAATGATATTTAAACGGGGCTCCCATGCATGACACTAAAACCTATTTATTTTTTGTCAAACCTATGCGTGTGGGTCTATGGATAGGTATTTAAAATATCATCGAGGTTTCTAAAACCTCTATATCGAGGCTCTAAAAATCTAACGTTTGACAGATTGACGCTTTCAGAGTGGTAAAATGAGCGTCCCCCTATCTAACTTAAACTAAGCGAGTGTAAATTTTGAAAAAAAATACATGATGTAGATCTTGACAAAGACTTTCAACGAAAATTGGTTTGAACGAGATCGAACTGAAAGTTTTTGAGATGTGCACATTTTCAATAACTGCAAACATTATTTTGTTATTCATACAAATACTATGACAACATAGTTATATTTCAGTTAAAATTGGCACGGAACCCTTAGTGTGCGAGTACGACTCGCACTTGGCCGGTTTTTTTCTGTAAGGTTGTGTTAAAATCTAAATTGTGTATTTTAAGATGTGTTATATTATCATATTATGAACAAGAACATTCCATCTCTAATTAGTAACAATTAAGGATTCGTCAATGATTGATTAAGTAATTAAGAAACATCATCTCTAAGTTTCCATTGAAGTTCAAGATGATTCACGGCCACGGTCGTACGAAGTGAATGGTTACCCAATAACACATGCCCCGCCACATGGCTTCTTTATCATATCTTACATGCAACTTGAACGTAAACACTGATCAAAATATAGCTTAGGCTCTGCTACCTGCTCAATGGGGAGTGATTTATTTCTGGTATTTTTGCTGTTTTGGGCAATAATTTCAAGTTTGCATTCTCATTCGAACCGTGTTAAATCTAAATTAGTCCTAACCTAGCTAATTTTAATCAAAGGTTGAAACATCGTTGGTCTTTATATCAGTCTCTTTAAAGTTGCTGGTCGGGTCAAATGGAAAATTATCCTTTCTTACGTAAATACATTATGGTTATCTGGGTTCGGCTACTGTTTGTTCGTGTGAACTTTCTTGGGCAATATTTCTTAATATACTTAGGTATATTTTTGCGTTGTTTCCTCACTGTTCATTCTACAGTCATTGTTGATCAATCGTAAATTTTAATGTAAATGTTTAGCTTTAACATTTCTACAAGGTTCACCTTCAAACAGACTAATCGTTTTTTTCTTGAGAGGTGATCTTTGGCCGTGTCGCATTGGATTAGAATGTAATGTTTTATTTTATTGGTGTTTCAAATTTCATCAGCTGCTATCGTATATTCTTTGGGGGCGTTGGCCGTATGCTTGCATGTGTTGGGCCACTGCTCCCATACGAACTGTCTCATTATTTCCCTCAGCGAGTATGTGTTTTTTTACTCGCATCCCGTCGCTTTGACCCTCGTTCGTGTATCGGGGTGTAATGTCGACGGACATGCCTCTTGTTTTATTTGTAGGAAGTTATGCTTGCCCATTTAATTGAAATGAATTGTTCGCTCGTTCAACAACTTAGCGTTGATTCTCTTGAGAACGACGCGTATTGTCTTAGTTTTTGAAATGAGATCAGTTTTTATATCAATGTTTTCTTCTATTGTAATATATTTATGAAACTTTGGAATTTCAGGTGATGATAATCTACTTTCAGTGACATTCAGCTGAGGATTATATTAGATTTTAACGAATCTGACTCTGATCCTTGTTCTCATTTTTTCTTTGAAACAGTAAACTCCGAAAGGAATTCGATATTCCATCGACAAATTGACTTTAAGCGGTCCCAAAGGGGCGGTGCGCTTGATTCTCTATAATGTCCCGTTGTTCCCCTACAATTTTGGGCGTCTGCCAGATTTACATTTGGCCTTAATTTACTCGCCGATTGTTGGAGCTTGCTGAGGGAAGTCTAACCTGCTTGGCTATTAATATTAGCTAAAAGTTGATATCTATTTATTTCAAGATCGAAAAAATATACGTTATGCCCTTGTGTGTGGTATATTGGCGTCGCAATTGGCTAGTCTTTGGTGTATTATGAAGATCTGCCAGCAAAAATCTTTGAAAGTTGCACTGTGCCAGCCTGTGACCGCGGGCCGGAAACATGAACCCATTGTATGTTTGCCTCGTCTTTTTACTGAGCCTGGCGGAGTTCGTCAGGCATTATTATTAGTTGGTACACAGCTTTTATATGTCATTGCTTTGTTCTTTCTGTTTCTATAGCAGGTTTTTTCTACTGTATATTAAAAATTGTATTGCTATGATATGAGTTAATATTCTTAAGAGTTTAGTGGTATCTCTTGTTTTCTAATTATTATCAAAATTGGAATAAGCAAAGCCAACCTACTTTTTCGTTGTAAGAAATAAATTTTGTAGTTGGTAAACATAGATTTTTAATTTAAATATGCACAAAAAGCAAATCTCGTTCAACAACATGGTAGACAAATTGTGGTCGATAAAAAATATCCGCCGGTGGCAGATAGGACGGGGTTTTTTATTACTAATCTTTACGCCTACGATCCTCGCCTTTGAAATGCACGCCGTAAACCGATGGAATTATTAACGGGTTGTTTTCTCTTTTTCAGGTATGTGATCTTTCTCAGAACCACTTCGCTTCGATGCGGTAAGATTATCTGCGTGCAAGGTCGTTAGTTAATTGAAATAAGACCTAAAAATTTCGCGAGCATAACGGGTTTTTTCTCGTATTATTTCTGGGCGAAGGAACGCGTGGGTCAGGAATGCGGCGATGTGGCGGCGCCGAGGTCGAACGGGTCACTTACTACAACAGGCGACAAACCGCAGACTTTACGAGTATTATTTACATTGGTGACTTGAAAGCCAATTGTTTCAAGCGATGATTGATTGATAATCAAATCAACACCATACCGTACTATAGTTTTAACGATTGCCGTTTCTGAAATAGAAATACGGAGGCAAGAAACGGACAAAGGCGTTCAAGTCATACAATATTCATAGAGCTAGTTAGTATGTACATAGCATTTAATTGAAGTCAGACGTTGATATTCGCAGCCGCAATCAAAGAATGTCAATGCCAGAAAGCTGCGCAATGTATCCGAGCAAATGATTCAACTACCTCTCTCCGTTTTAAAAGAAGGCAGACTCTTGTTTCGTTTCAATTTATGTATCGCCTTTCTCAGAACTGCTGAATGCTAGACGCAAGCGAATTTGTATTACTTACCCACTGAGTCACCGGTATCGAACGTGCCGTGCTACTGACTGTTTTGAATGCTTTCGGATTTAAATGAGGTACTGGCAACCTTAAGACGCAGTCAACAACCCAATCAATATTTATTTGAAAATTTAAAGTAGTTGCATTATTAGCATTTTAAACATTTCATGCACAAAAAGTATAACTTAAAGTTGTCTGTTAGCCAATAAGTTCTCATGTATCCACCTTTCAATGTACTTATAATTAGTACTTCACCAGATCCAGTTTGCAAGACATCCAGTAATATTATTTCCTTTTGGGCGCAGCGTAATTTCAGCATATTTTATCGCTGAATATTGGAATATGCTAATGTTCCCCACACATTCGCCTTCTTACAAGATGCCTACTTGATTTTTTTCTCCTTCAATGACCAGAAATTGGATTTGATTTTAAGCATCTAAAAATGCTGTTTGATTTTTTGTGTTAAATTTAAGAGTGTTACTGGGTATGCACCTGCAAAGAGCACAGTTTTCTCTTAGTATATTGTATTGTCAGCGTTAATGCTCAGGTATTGACTGACATCTTGTTCTAATCTATTGGCTGACGGAAAGGGCTAAGCCTCGTCAACAAACAAAAGAGAAGTGGGTCTTACTTAGTCTGAGCTTTGGTTAGGCTATTTCATAACAACCATGATGAAACCAAATCAATTTTAAGAAACTGGTGTTGTCCAAATGTAAAGCGAACTCAAGTACTATCAGTAGTACATCTTGTAGGGTAGGCAAACTCGTCACTGGGATCGTTGTATAGTTCTTCTACTTATTTTTCTTCTGAGTGTGCCATATAACTACCAGCCCAACACCAGATCAATACATATACCGCATTCAGGTTAGATAACTGAACAGTATATTCACCACTATACATATTTGCATTCCTCAATCAGCCAGAAGTATCTCTGTTAACAACTGTTCATTCCCAATCGGTCACACTTGTAACAATACTAATAATAGTGCTTGCCCTCATTTCGTATGCTTTATCTAAGATGTCACATCGATAGATTATGCCCCTTTTCCAAATCGTCGTGCACGATACAAAACAAAAACATATCGTTATTGTTTCAATTTTCATTATTGTTACATACTTGGAGGTCACGGAGGTTTACAGGATTCCATCGCGGAAAATTCCTCACTGTTTTATAACTAATCACTACCTCCGGCCGACGAAATAAATTAAGAATTAAATTTTTGGTCTTCTGCAGCTTTCGCACAAATTATTCACGCTGAAGAGTTCTTCATTAAAAGTTTTCTCGGGAGGAAAGACGAAGTAAATATTTTTTTATGGGAGCAGGTTTTTGAGCTTAATGAAACCTAGTTTTCAATTAGTTCTTTCTTTTGTCATTCAAGGAGTTATAGGGCAAAGTTTTTTCAGACCTATAAAGACATCAAATGCAAAGATTTTGATTTAAAATAACATTGTTAGTCGTAGTTACTCAATATTCTTTGCGTACAAGAATTGTAATTGACCAACGTCCGTCTTTATTGGAGCAACGGTTTATTATTATGCACTTTTTTATGAATGATGAATTTCTTTTGTTGTGTGGCTTAATGACTTGTTTTACACCTTACACTAATAAGCGTGTTACTTCTTTATAACGTAATAAATAACTACCCAGACTAGATGGCGAAATACTCTGAAACGGTCGAATTGTCAATATATTTTCCCCAGAATCTGGACATAATAAATATTATGTATGTTGGGTTGGCATTGTGAAATTGCAATGCGCAATCCAATCGGCGTTTACTGACATCAGTCAACGCGAAGGTCGTCGCTTATCCTATGAGACAGCCGGCATAGACGTCATTAACACAGGTAATCTGATAAAAAATGGGCCATTTTTTCAGATTACCTATAAGTCAATAATTATTGTTTTTGCTCCCTAGATAAGACAAGGTAAATAATATATCATGCACGGTTCATAAACTTCTTTGCAGGAGTTAATGACTATGACGCAAACTATAAAAACAATAACAAGAAAATATAACGATTTGCTACTTTGCTCTTGAGTTATACTTAGTAGATTATGCCAAATATGTATATGCGCTCGGTAAAAATGACATTCTTCGTCCAAAAATGGCGTACCCAATAATAAAAGACTTGGCAGACAGACATAACGCGCCTGCTTGCAAATATCACTAGGCCACAAAAAGTAACTAAAATATGTTTCTGCCAATAGGGCTGGGTGAGATAAAAATAAGGAGGATGTAAAGGCAGAAAATGATGTGAATTTCGCTGAAGAAGTAATTGATTATTTCACAGTAGTAGATTGTCGAAGAACTAAGGTAATGAGAGTTCGTATTGCTTCATCCAAAATTAGATCTAATTAGATCAAGATTTTGAAAATGAATGGCAATTGCACTAATTGGCATAAACCTCATCAATCAACCATTTCATTCAATCTCGTAGATTTACGTAGTGGACGTGATGATGACCAAAAACTTTAAATACAAACATTCGTTCTATGATATTTGAATTGAAATAATTACTTATCATCGCCATAACTTAATGCCTAGTAACGTCAGTATAAGATACACAAACAACAACGAAATACATTATACAGTGTTACGGTGAAGGTCGGTGTACATGCAGTGAACAGTTTTATGTATAGGGTATTGTTATTTATTAGGACGTTTGGGAAGTTGCCAGATATTGTTTAGTATTCGCTTGACCGCAATTCACCTCGAGACTGATTAGAACTAGTGCACAAAGTAATTGATTAATTGTATCATTTTATAAAATCGACATTACGATTACTAACCTAGTTGTTTTGCAATTGAGTTGGGCTTTATTTTAAGCATTAGCAAATTCTTTGAATTATACTACAACATAATAATCAAAACGTAACTGAGTCATCAAACGTAAAATGATTTGAAAATGATCTGTATCATGGCCTCGACGCACAAATAATTTCGACATACGTTGGTTTTTTATCATAATATAATCTAATCATAATTATTGGAAAATGCCCGGGCCCTTTTATAAGTAGGTTATGTATTTATAGCTTATACACATTAGCTGGCCCATTAGGCCGATGGGTCGTCGTTAAAAGCCGTTTAATGACCTGAAATCTATTGTTAGACATTCTTTTAAATTTATACACGGTAAATTGTGGTCTAACAACCGCGTGCTCTTCAGATAAAATCAAATATTGCTGATATTACAGCCGAATTTTACGAACCATTCAGTGGTGCGTTTTGGTTAGACCTGAAGTTTTTATTGCATTGGCATGTGCTCTTTACCCTACCGTATTTGTTATTACGTTTTCACTTATTTGAATATTACTTCTAGTATAATTAGGGATTCTTCTACTATAATTCAACATACTATGTTGACAATGTTTGCAATTACAGATGATGTTTTCCATCTAATGAAATGTTTCAGTAAATTGTGCGTTCAATTAGGTTCGTGTCAGAAGTTTTCATACCGTTTGTTGTTGTTTGTTGAAGAAACAATTTCGGCGCTGGTAGGATGTATCGGGGAAAGTTTGTAAACAACCTTCCGCCTTGATAGTTTCCCGTCTGTGGAACAGTCTGTTTGTTCACGTGGACGGTCACGCGGCGTCAAGTGCGTGTAACATGCCCTGAGTATTATTAGTAAGTTCTGTTTTATGAACCATAGCTTCAGTATTACTTACTGGTGGCTTTTTTTTATGCTTCAGCCATACTTCCAACTTATTGTCATCAACTCTTTCCCGTGTAGAAATGCACAGGTATAAGAAAACAAAGTATAAATTCCGTTTCAATTCGGGGATTCTTATTGGTTGATGTTGAATACATTTATATGTACGTGACCTTAAAAAATAAATTTATTTAGATCTACATTCTGATAACATTATTCTGATAAACACGCAATTCAATGCGCCAATAGTCACGCAAGGCAAGATTATTAGAAACTAAATCGTACTTAGTGTGTGCACTTAGTATTTAAATAAGTAAGGCTTTAATTTCTACGTCATCGCCGTTCTTATTATTTTAAAGCAAATTGGATCATTAGCGCTTTTTGTGCTATTATAAAACAACGTTGGTTTATGAATAATATATCATACTATATTACCATTATTTGTAATGAGGGCTCAATTCTATACGGATTTGTCGCGAAATCTACACTAAATAACAATGGGAAAGTGAATTTAATAGGGGAAAGTCTCGAAGGATTCGCGTGCTATCTTTTACGTGCAAATAATAATAGATGTCGGAATTTGCAACACTTTTCTTTGTCTGAATACTACGAGTACGTACTCCGAAGTAATTTAATTTAAAATAAGGGAAGGGCTAACTGTTCCTTATTCCTTATTCAATGAGAGGGTCTAAAATCCAAATCGTTTGACTCCTTAACCGGCCTATAACCAATCAGCGATGAAATTGCAAATAGTGCTTTGCGGTTTGAATTAAATGATTGCTCGTGTAGCATCGTTGCAGCCGTTGGTCTTGATGCAGATTTATGGCTCCCTCTCAATAGATCGCAAACGTGATTGTGCTAAGATTGCCTCCGATGATACCAGCTCCAAATATACACTGCGCCTCTTTAAACAAACTGCTTGGAACAAAAATAACTGGCTATATGCTAAATGTTTGACCTGGGTTAGCTGTTGAAATAAAGCACATACTTGGGTTAAATGTAGTCAGGAAACATGTTCACGAGCAGGGCCTGTATAATGCTGTATGTAATTACTCCATTATTTACGCTCAGTGCAGTCATTTTACTGCATTTTATACATGTGGGTCACGTGCCAAGCTATTCTCGGCGACCCCTTCACGCCCGTATACACTTACCCTGTCCTACTATTAAAGGGTTCCTATCTTAAAAAGCCGACAAGCGAGGGACTGTTTGACGATCTGACCCGGCTCTCAATGACAAATGGAAATGTGTCAAAGTTTGTAGCAAAAATTCATCCACATTAGTCTTTTGAAATACCAACAAACATCCAACATATTTTTTTTTTCATGTCATTTAATTTGTTTATATATTAATGCTTCAACACCCGAGCGGTTGCAGGCAACCGCATAACAATAGAATTTGCATTGTGTCTCGTTCACATACGCTTGAGGGATTAAGGGTATAGAAAATAGAAATTAATTATACATATTTTAAAGTAGAGTACAGATGTTATGTAACTTAAAATAGTTTCTTGTCGTTGGAAAATGAGATCTTAATGTATACCCCACATGTGACGTATTCCCTGATGTGGGGTCGTTTAAAATTATCTCAGTTGCTCACATCTGGTAAAAATTAATTCTCTATGAATCTAGAGTTTATTGTTATGACTACCTCTTACATTATGTATTAAAACAACACTGCAGAAGTTTACGACTTCCTCAGTACCCGTTATTTATATATACTTGGTCAGGGGGGTGTCACTCCGAAGTTTAGGTACGTTCGAGCGACACGGTACCCCGAGCATAAATGAGCGCGGGGCTGTGCCGCTCGCGGACCGCGCCACACGCCTGCGACTGTGTTTATTTTCTCAGCCTGTGACTGACTTCGTTACAACGAAATAACTGTTAATAATTTGAGGTATGTGTTCCTAATTATGACATTAATTATCAAAACAAATTTTGTAGGTAGATATTCAACATTTCTTGTTCAAAGAAATAGGTTTTAGTTTAAGATACCTACCCAGTTACTTCATCATCATCATCATCATAATCAGCCAAAGGACGTCCACTGCTGAACATAGGCCTCCCCCACGGCTTTCCACAGCGACCGATCACTAGCGGTCTGCATCCAGTTTGATCCTGCGATCTTTTTAAGGTCGTTTGTCCATCTTGTTGGTGGACGTCCTACGCTGCGTCTTTGGTCGAAGGGTCTCCAATCTAGAACTTTCCTGCCCCAACGGCCATCAGTTCTTCGCGCTATGTGCCCTGCCCACTGCCACTTAAGCTTACTGATTCTCAAGGCTATATCCGTTACCTTGGTTCTTCTACGTATCTCCTCCAGTTACTTACGTCAATCTAACTTAAAATAAACGGAAACAGGTCAATAAACTTACTTTAAATTTAGCATAATATTTATAAGTACCTACCAAATTACTTAAGTAATTTTGTGGTAGGATTTTACGTAGTCCAAAATCTAATAGTCCAAGAGCTACAGTTCATTATTTTACTTTAGCTTCACCTTCATCACCCTTAATTTTTAGGTATTCCAATAAAATTAATATTGATTTTGATAGCATTTATAAAGGTAAGATAGATAAGGTTCACATACCTAAACAAAAGTCTCTTTTTGTAGTTAAGTACGGACAACAGCAAATTTAGGTTAACACTGGTATCTTATGCAGTTGATATTAGGGCTAGTTTGCAACAAAAGTGTGTGTAACCTATGATGCTGGCGAATGTACTATATATTTTTTTATAAAAAAATAATTAATATAAAATTTTATATTTATTGAAATTATTTATAATGAACTAAAATTTTTAAATAATATAAATTTTAAAAGGGCGGTGCGCCCGCGCAACATACTCACCGCCCCTAACCGGACTGAGGCCAAGCTATGACTTATGACCCAAACTGCACGGAGAAAATAATTCTACTATACAATTTTATTTGGTTAAGTGTGATGTACAGAAGATGTACACAGAGCAAACTAGCCCTTATTACAACTGCATAAGATACCGCAGTGTTTACCTTAACGTGCTGTTGTCCGTACATACATGTGTGTTTGGTTTGTACTTTCATTTCTCCGAATTCAGTAATTTTGTACAAAATAATTAAATTAGACAGAGTAAACACTTATTTTAATATTAAACGAACGCTGACACTATCAATTACTTTCTCCGATAGAACACAGTCAAGAAATGTGCTAGGTCCTCTAGACTATTTATTTTATTTGAGTAGCGCATTGTGTACCTACGCGTATGTTCGTGCCACGCGCCGCTCTCAACCCTGACACATTCAAGGCCGCGAAACAGGGAAAGCGTTACGTGTTAGAAAGAGACAGGTATAGTTAGGTAGATGAAACAACCTTGAATTAAAATCGTGCGAAGTGAATTGCACTTCATTGCGTTGCAGCGAAAGTTGTTTTTACTTTATCATTCTTAGCACAGTGATCCTTCTGTACGTAGTACTATTATATTTTCTGTGACTTGGTTTAATTTTGAATAACATGAGATATTCACTTGGGTCAAACAACAATTGTCTGCTTTGACCTCTCAATTTGTGTCTTCGATTCTTCCTATCTACGTTCATATAAAGTTCGATTGATCATTTGATCTCGTGGATTGAATTTCGTTCTTACAACATCTTGTTTCTTTGAGATTTTAGGCGTACATTAATTGAATGCACCGTATTATTGCTTCAACACCCGAGCGGTCGCATGAGACCGCATAACAATAGATAAGCTATTGTGTCTCGTTCACATACGCTTGAGGGATTAAAATGGCCCACTAGCCGTATTGTCTCTACCTTCGGTAAGAATTGTATGCGATAAGGCCTTCAAAAACCAAACGCATCATTGAATTGGTAAAGATTTAAAACGTAATCTCGATTAGTAAAATTGGTTTATACGCGATTATTACTGAATCGAACCGTGACTGACTATCGGATAATTTGCCCATAGAAAGTTTTGTAACTAAAATATGTTGTGTAACCCTCAATTTGTCGGGTCACACTTTTACTACATAGTTCACGTTTATAATGACGATATAGCGCAGTCGAGCATCACGGAATTAGTTACGTCTGTCGCGAAAGACGTTATATCTTTTCTAATGTTTTTTTATTTGCATCTCCTATCAGTATATAATATCGTGTTAAGCAAAATCTACGTACCAAGATGGCATCCTGATCCTTTTCGTATGATTCACTTCCTTGTGGTTTCTCACATGAGTTTAGAAACCGTAACATTGTCAGCATATCAGTAAACTCCTCCAAGAATGCCTATGCCCGGTGCTATAATTGCTATCATGTGATAAATATGCGTTTGTTATGTCAAATATTTTCTTGATACAATCGTAAAGTTAAGAGGAACATTATCTTTTATGTGAGCGCAATATATATATATATATATATATATATATATATATTTATATATATATATATATATATATATATAAATATATTGCATGCAGCCGATGTTTTCATCACTGAAGTGTGCTGTCGCGACTGAAAAGGAAATAAAAGAATCAAATGCATTTGCGTTGGAATAAAAGGAACAATGTAAGATCTGAACAATTCGTCTAGACGAGACAAGGCCGACGATCGAATGTCTACGGTTGGCAATTAATCTTGAGAGTTTCTAGATCTAAGGGATCCCATCCTCAATCTTCCCTTTGACGTTTATCTGTGAACAAGATCGTCGGCCAGTGAACTAGCTAATATTGTGAACGAGATTCTACATGACCTTCACGGACCAATCGATACACTCATACGCTTACTTAAATACATTCAACCTTAATACTCAGGTTTTTGTTAAACTTTTTATCTGGCTAACTAATGCGGAATGTACAAACCGTTTATATGCGACGCTTCAGTAGATTTTTACAATTAAACTTTGTAAAGGCTGGTAGTATTGAGTGCAAACTGGTGAAGTAGACATATCTAGACACTACACCGTCTTTAATAAAAGAGTAACAGGTGTCGTTCTCGTTGCTGATAAAGTGATGTTGGTGAAAGGTTAATTTATAAATGTATGAGATAAGCGAAAGCAAAGATCTGAGAACCGATGAATACGTTATGTAATACTGAACCACAGAATTGAAATTAGAAACGTAATAAAAAATATAAAACCTAGATAAGGGCGTAGATGGAACGTGGTCTACAGATAGAAAGTTAGTGTTCGAGCAATTAATTTAGGCTTCTTCAAGACTTCATAAGATCAACCAAGTGTTGTACTGATGTATTTGCCATCTGTACGAGAGGACATTTTTGGAATCCGTCTCAATATCAAGTGCTTTTTGGAGTTACGACTACTTGAACGACTTCCTTCACTATGATGGCTTATTAGATAATTACCTAAAAATCATGTAATTGATGGATAAGATGGTTAGTCAGTAGTTCAGGATGTAGTGTAGAAAGAAACTTCGCGGATTTATCTCTCGACCATTGTTTTGCAACGCTCCGAACAACGAGACACGAGCAAGCCCCAAGTAATCTATTGTACCTATCACTATCAGTACTAGCTATCATGCTATTTGTCTTGTATGTTGTCATATTGTATTAACTTATTTGTAATGACTGGAATTGAAAGTTATCAACTTTACTAACTTAAAATCAAATTCATGTTGCGTCATTAACATGATTGTATTCTGGAAAGTACCTTGTCTTCTGGAAGTTAAACTTCCTTCTGTGATAAATAAATTGGTTTTACATCATAGTATCCTGTCTGTGCGTTTGGTGTGATAGTTAAATTACATGCTATTCCATTAAAAATAAAAAAAAATCGATTTCATATTACCTATGCACATTTAGAAAACGCTGAAGAAAGTTGAATAAATCAGGTGATAATAGTCATGTCAAAGGACTTAAGATTCAGTTAGAGATTAGTGATACATCGTTAGTATTGTCGGTGAGGGATAATGTAGCAAGACCGTAAACTCATTTTCCTAGTTCCAGAAACACCTGTACACTGCTCTGCAAAAAAACTAGTCTAGACGGGGTCCCCTAAACGGCGCATTCCACGCCTATGCTCTGCAATGTATTGATATAATTCAAACAATACTCAAGTAATTGTCGACCTTATTGATATCTGCAGATCGGTTTATGTTGCCTCCGTCACTTGTTGGGGTGCAGGGTGACATTCCGCCGGGGGCGACGTCCGTAATAAGCCATCTCTACCTCTACAATAACCGAGTACGGTTGTGCGGTTAGATGTCAACTTGTTAGCAAATGTGTGCTCGACCGAGAGCTTTTCAGATGATTTGAATTGACGAAATCGATCGCGATTAGATATTATTAATATAGTCGATTAAGATTGCCCGATAAGAGAGCTAGACGGAATAAAAGTTTCTAATACCCTATTTTCTAATTATAAATTAGTACTTTCACTTCGACGAAACATAGGTATGCATGAATATGGATATTAATCCGTTTATTAATGATCAATTATTTACTGGAACAAAGTCCAAGAGGTAGGCTACTCTAGATTTCGCGGTAGCTTCTTAATGCGCGGAAGAATGTCTATTGTTCCCTAATTGAATTGTCTAGTGTTCGCCCGTCGTCTGGGGATCTTGGCTGGCCGCAAATGATGTTAGCTCAGCCAGACCGTGGCAGCGTGCCCGCCGGCCATCCGCCATTGTGCACTTTGCTACACATTAAACACACAATACGAGTCACGGCGATATTGATATGGGCTAATTCATCGCTTTTAATAAAAGAAATATTTGCTGGGATTACTGACATTATATTTGGTTTGATATTATTGTGTGCTATGTAACTGTATGACTGTCAAATTCAGTCCTCTACACAGTAGTGAGATTTTGCTATTTCATTTAGGGTCGTTCGATGAAAATGTATGTATACCTACAACATGATAAAAATGTAACCCTTTCTTTCTTTGTTTAAGTTTATTAGTGATTTCACTGTACTGCAGCGGTCTGAATATCTTAAGCCACAATGCCACATAATTGTTTTATTGTTCACCAGACTGCCAACCTTACATGCAAATAATAGTGGCTCGTTTTATTACGAAACTCATTAAAATGGCTTGCATACGTTATGAACACGGTCACTACGAGGGTATAGATTAGGATATAGAATTTGCTTAATTGTAAAACTTTGTTGGTCCAAACTACATTACCAATTATTTTATAAGGACCATGAATTTATTAGCTGAATTGATTAAAATTGTTTAAGTTATTATTTAACCTTTAAAACATTCGATTTAAAATATTACGTGTTTTCTACAAGTTAGTTAATTTATGGAAATTGATACATAAATCTCGTTTGATTTAACAGTTTATTTCCAAGAAGATAAGCGTAACTGATACGGTTCGTACACGTGTGAATTTAGCAATCACATTTTGTTCCCTTGTGTATTTGTGTCAATCATATTTTATGACCTGTTAGATTATACAATACTATTGTTTGTGCTTAATTTAGAGTCTCCAATAATCCAATTTGTCACACGAAAATTATCAAATATTATTGTTATTATTTTTTACCTAACTTAAATCATTTTCTTTCTTCTATTTCTTGTCATTACTATCTAAGTTACTTGACAATTAATTGAACTTTCATTTGTGTTCTGCTTTTGTTTTACTAAAGTTGTAACAAGAGATCTTTTAATTATCCCTGCCTTTGAAAGCCTGGAATATTTTTATGGCAGGCTAAATTCAGTTCCTACTGAATTCTCGAGGACGAGGCATTGTTTGGAAAGTTTCATTTCAAATTAATTTCAATTCGGCCTTTTTTGGACTTATAAATTCCGAATTGAAAATTTTTGATATTAATTTGCTATGTAAATCAATAAGTTCTATTCGTCTTCGTTTAAAACGTCGACAAGTTGTAGTCATATTGTCATGTACTTTTAACAAGGTGTGAAACAGTTTCATGTTGCTTATGGTGATCGTCAGCGGTAAAAAGACTTACATTGCAAACAAGTTTCCCAAAGCTCGATGCAGGTGGTATTCTGATAAGTAGAGTCAGACAACAAGAATTCTGCTAATAAAATGACATCGGCACAGCAGTAGGTCAGTCATTGAGTCAGTGAATTGTGTTTCTGACTGTACAAATTCCATCGATCTAACTGGTGCAGCGGTACTTACTGGTACATGCGGTTTGCCTTGTGGTTGCACTCGCAACTCGCAATACTCACGCACGAGACTTTTGATCCTGCTGGAACGTTTCCTTTTTTAAAAAAAATATTACAGATTGCTGAGTGTGTCTGGTGGTGATGACTATGTAAAGATATGATAGATATAAAAACTTCATTTGTCATATTTATATTTGTATTATTGTGATTGATTAGTCACTGCACTTAATATAAAATAACTACGTGGAATGCAACTAGATATGATTACTAAAATAAAAATAATGTTGTGCATAAAAGAAGCGTGCCTACAGTTCAGCTTTGTCATGTGCTAGCTAGGACGAAGACCTTCAGGTCTTGCCACACAAATAAAAATGCCCTTTCACAATTAATTACCATTTTATTTATAAGTTTTATTCTCTTGTTACAGCAACTCAAAGATGAGCTCGGAGAAGTGGTGGCCGAACTGGAGGCCCTGGACGGGCAGGAGGAGTGCAAACAGAACAGCAAAGCCAAACAGATGAGCATAGGCAGGAAGAAATTCAACATGGACCCAAAGAAAGGTCAGTGCCGAACTGATTATCTTACCCAAAAGAGTGTTACGTAATCACTTGGTCATACTGAAACGTGTGTGGTGTTTTTTGTTGATCTTACTTCACCGTTTATACTTTAAGAACACAGTCTACACTACAGTAACTATTGTGTTATTTCTAATAATAACTGCCAATGACATCGTGTTATTCTTGATAATAATACCTGCATTATTTATTAAACCTAATACATTTTCCTGTTGTCCCTTTCTGGACACTCGCTTGTGTATCTAACATGCAAATGCATGCATGATTGGCTCGATTTTGTGATATTCTATTTTAATAAGCGTTCTTGCAAGTGCATTTTTTCTATTGTGAATAATATAATTGCGCTAAATTGATTGCACTGTTCGTTGCATGGTATGTGGGGCAGGTGCAATTTTCTCACGGGTCGAGCGGCCGGCTTGTCAGCATACACGGAAAATTGTTCTATTCCTGCACTTTTATGATTACACCTGCCCGGCGGACCTCGCGTGGAATCCCATAAATTGTGCCGTCCTGTGACTGCGACGCTAGAATACACCTCATTAGTACGTTTACTAGGGTAATTTGAGCAGAGAACGATCCTTGTTTAAATAAATAAGATAGGTAGCTAAACTCCTTAGATGCGGACGGAAATATTAATTGACCGTGATATCTACCGGTTTATTAACGTCACCACGAATTTTTCTATCCGTTTTTTTCTGGTTTGCTACCTATACCGAATAGCGTAACCAGTTTCAACGAACTTTAAAGAGGTACATTAAACATAAACAGGTAGAATTTGTATTTTTATTTTCTGAATAAAATAGTAATCATTTACAAGGATAAATGAATCCTAATAGAAAACACGCTACTTAATCAACATAGAAGAAATTTAAATAGCAAGCTGCTTGCTGACGCAAAGACGAAGACCGCTGTTTCATTTAATTCAGTCACTTTATAACGCGTTAAGGCCGTGCGGTCGCCGTCCCACTAAAATGATAGTTTGATATCTCATTTCATTTCATACAATTTATTATATCAATCCAAGACTTGTACAGTAACCTTGTCTCCTTTTGAATCAATTATGATGCCAGAGTGACGTGTATAAATAACAGTCTTTATTCATACCATCTAGCTTGAGTGTTACTTGGTACTAATAGAATATGTCGGCATTGTAAAATACCGACACGATACACACCCAATGACTGCATCGGTGACATCATGCATAACATCATTTAATCTATTCGTTCTGGGTCCTTTCAATCACCAATTCTGTGAACGTGCCCACTTGCCTTATTATGCTCGTTTCCATCGTTATTTCTACAAGCTACATTAGTAATAAGTTTCCAAGAGTCCAGTAGCGAATGTATGTAAAGTCGTCAACAAAGTCTTTCATACTCGGTAATTGGGTAATCGGGTCACGTTGACAGTAAAAACTACGTCCTCTAGGGCGACATTCGTGAGGCGCTCCGCTTGAATACCTACTTCAGCTCGGCTCCCACTCAACTATCTACTTTACATCCCAAACTCCAAGATTTCACTGGTTTTGTACCGTGCACTCGTCGATGCCTAATGATGCCAGTCTCAAGATTTAAGATAGACTCACAACTTTCAATCGAATGAAAGTGATGAATATTTCTGAGCACGACACCACGCTACGCTACTTCTGTTCTAAGACAAAGGAGCATGCTTCGGGAATCGTAAAATCGACATTTCGGTAATACGCATCGTGATAGTATTTCATTTCGTTACAGTCGAGCGAGGCGTGCGTGCGTGAAATAATACTTAGTTTTATTATAAACCCAGCCTCACAGGTCTTGCTGTTTGTTCTGTGACGATTGGATTTGTCTTGGTGACTGTGTCTTGCTTGAATCTGTTAAATTTTGTTTGATTCGTAAATTGTATTTGATCAAACTTTTGACAAATCATACTTCAATACTTAATCGATAAAAAGTTATGCTCAAAGTGTATAAAAAATGTGACTGTATATTTATTTAAATTTGCCACTACCATCATGATCTAAGTCTATATTGCATAATTCCATGTGACGATCACATCGTCTGCATAGGCATTGGCCATGCATAATTCAAATATTGCTTTGTAGTACCAACTTCGAGGGCTTCTTTCCCCATGGGATATGCATACATTTATCGGATCAACTATAGCATCGACGTCAGTGACAATAAAAACGTTATAAAAACGAAGCCCCTTAGCAGCAAAATGTCTTCTTCATTAATCTGGAGGTCGTTCACGTCACTCGTCAGGCGTCTCGACGTAAAACCTATGTCAATTTACTTTTCGTGTCGGTATAGTCATCACCATCAATAACCTCATAATAAGGTTGTTTGTTATCAGATAGCTCCCGTCATGTGGCGCACTCGTGGACAAATCCTTTCTTCTCTCTTTAGCGACAATAATTCTAGATGCAAATGCAGCTATCTACAATTTTGCATGCTCTAACAATTTCGCCCTGCCCGAGCATCAGGATACAAAACATCTATTACACGTTGTTGTTACGTGTTTCTTCTGCCAGACGGGAAGATAAATTGCTCCTCTTCCAATGATATCAAGGATAATGACTTCGCAGTTTTCTTGCGAATGAAAAAGTGAAGGTAAAGACATAGTGCTTCCAAGATTATTGGCAAGCGTTGATGAAACGAGGACAAAGATAATTTTGTAACTAGCGGTGTGGTGTAGTGTCTACCTACAATTGTTTGCTTTAGCCAGACACTGTCGAAGGTAAATATGATTTTTTATGCTGCCTGCTAAGATAAAGATTTAAACCAATGAAATAATTATGTCCTTTAAAAGTCGCAAAAAATATAATTTAACAGAATTGTAAATAATAACGAAAAGATTTTTAATATCTCATCATCAACAGCTACTTCAATCAACCAATAAACAGAAATTAAGAATGTTCTGATGCTCTTTATTGTATTTTTCGTTGCCTCGGAGTCAAATTCAATTTATCGTGTATTTATTAATTGCCTGTTACCGAGCAATAATGTTTCCATCAAATCACAATAGCCTCTCAGGGTCCTTCTGAAATGGGACTTTATCGAACTGCCGCGTGGGCGAGTGACGTCATTGGCAAACGTAGGTACCGTCTACGTAAAACATTCGTGACGTCTTGTCTGGTACGAATATTGTATTATTTATTTTTGTTCAGCGCAGAGTTGCGAAACTTTTATTTGGAATGTCAACTGCTAAGAAAATACTTATAAACATTACTTTGTTTACATTTTTCATGCAGCATGCCTGGTATCTTACCTCGTGTCGTTTGTCCTCTTTAGTTTTTCCATCAAAGCGATTGAACTGCATTTGCCCTTTCATGAATGTAAGGGTCATAGCTCTCTTCTCGCAAGGTTAGTGCACTGGTTTCCAGTGTACGGCACTTTTCTAAGCTTTCAGCCCACTCAAAACTGTGACTGCACTGCATTCAGCCAATGCATTACTCAGGAACAATAGAAATTACGGCGAGCGTACTGAGTGTTACATAATGCATTTGCTATACATAATACAAACAGTTCATTGTAATTGTGTATCGGTAATTTCAGTGGTTTTATATTAGTCTCAGTTAGGTACAAAAACGTCGTTATAAACTTTTTACCACTTATTTAGACAAAGGTGAAAAATGGAAACCGTACATATTTACAAGCTATAGGAAATTATAGGTCTTGATGGACAAAAAACCAGTCTACTTGTAGTAATTGATTTTATTTCCATCTGTTCTAGGTATCGAATACCTATACGAGAATGGTCTTCTACAAAGGACGCCAGAGGACGTGGCGCAGTTTCTCCACAAGGGCGAAGGGCTGAGCAAAACCGCGATAGGAGATTACCTCGGCGAGCGGTCGGATT
This sequence comes from Pyrausta purpuralis, assembly GCA_963924145.1. Lineage (NCBI taxonomy): Eukaryota > Metazoa > Arthropoda > Insecta > Lepidoptera > Crambidae > Pyrausta > Pyrausta purpuralis. The sequence goes on along the minus strand of OZ001644.1, from coordinate 23,170,426 downwards.
TCAACGAGGCGGTGTTGCGGGCCTTCGTCGAGCTACACGACTTCACGGATCTGATACTAGTTCAGGCGTTAAGGTGAGCTGCTGTTGCTTTTACTGAGGCATTATCTCTTCAATCCCTCAAGTCGGTGTTTACCAACAGTGAATTGATGCCCAGAATCGGCTTATGGGTATAAATATACGTCGTGAATACCCTCAAACCGCTATTCTTAGAACGAAGGAGGAGTATTCTTATCGAATGTGCATTGTCGAATTGAAAGAAACTTCCAAATCTCTTAAGCGTTAAAATAGAACAGAAAGATATATACTACACAGAGAAGTCATTTTGTTGTTCTACGAGGTACTTTGGGTGTTTGTAAAATCAGACACTTATTTACGCGATAAGGTTGGCCACAAGACTATAAATATGGCGCAATTGAATGGACAATAAATAAAAGTACTCGCGTTGTGGGCGTTCACAATTGAAAACACTACAAGGAAAAAGAGCAAGTTAAGATAAATTGACTAGATTTTTCTTATCATGGTGTGTGTACGTGGAATTACACTTGACTAGCATATTATTTTAAATTCAACAAAACGTTTTCACTATAACGATAGGTCAATCCTGTATAATCCGACCAGCATTGTAACATGAAGAAGCAGCTCTTTACAGAACTTGGGATACTTGGGAACCTAAACATCGGTTGTAAAGCAAGAGTAATTTGATAGTTGTGAACGCGTTGTAGTGCTGTCTACTTATCTAGTAAACAAAGATACAATACATAAAGCGAGGGGCTTAGCAAGTCGACAATAATGAGAGACTTCCTCGCCAAGCGGTCCGACTTCAAAGGGATGCGGCGCGTAACTTCACAAACTTGACTGAACTACCCGCTGCTAGTGTACTAACTATCCAAGATAATAACTTTAATACCTTAGTTATTTCATACTTATCCTAACTTTAATACCTTAGTTTTCTTGACGTATACTATATAAACAAATCTTATCTACATTTAGGTTATATCATTTCGCAAGTATATTTGTGTTGGTAAATATGCAAAACACTTCTTAGAATGGTGATATTCAGATGTTTGTTTATTTAGCAAACAAATAATATTTTGGGAACCCGAGATGAGTGAACGTAATCTTACTAATATTCGTTGCCTTGAGCGTTCAATCAACTGAAGACTCTGAAACATGATTATCTCGCTTGTGTCGAAAAATACTTCGGTACAGTCAACATGATTTATATAATGATAATAAGAAGGTGAACATTATTTGTGTCATTTTTGGAATTCTTGATAGGTCCGACATTGAAATAATGTTCTTCGTTGACTTCCTTAAACCAAATATTTGCGTTGAAGCCTTGGATGGAATATTTAGCAAATACTTGATATTGCCTATGTCAATTTTCGTATCTTATTTTCCTTGCCTTCTTCGTTGGAGTTATTTTCCTTTAGATTAATTTAATATTTGTACATGGTTATGATAAAAATAAGACAGACTTTAAATAATGGCGAGGTTTATTTGCCCGATTCTAATTACTGTTCTAGAAACGATTAACCAAGTAAACAGCCACAGATAAGTATACGTGCTAATTAAATCTAACCTTTCTACTTTCCAGACAATTCCTATGGAGCTTCAGATTGCCGGGCGAAGCTCAGAAAATCGACCGTATGATGGAGTGCTTCGCACAGCGCTATTGCCAGCTAAATCCGGACATCTTCACAAACGCTGATACGTGTTACGTCCTCAGCTTCGCCATTATCATGCTGAATACATCGCTACATAATCCGAGTGTTAAAGACAAGCCTTCGCCGGAGCAGTTCGTTGCCATGAACAGAGGGATCAACAACGGCGGTGATTTGCCTCAGGAGTTGCTCTTGGTGAGTGCTCGTGGTGTACATTGTTCGTTCTCACATAGGCCCTTTTAAAGAGTGATTGATTACAGCTAGATCAATTTCTTATGGTTCCTACTGACTGTTACAATTTAATTGAGAAGTAGTAGTAACAGTACGGCTTCGCTCAAATTCGATCCTAGTTGTAGTAGGTAGTTTTACGACCGATGCATATTATGACGTTAATGTTTACCAAAACTTGTTCGCTAAATTATTAGTTTAATGTATAATCAGTCATTAACAAATAATTAGTATTAAACGTGGGTCAATTTTTTTGCAAACATACTAACTTTGATTTCTCTCAAAAACATTATTTTGAAAACTGGTTTTCACAAATGATAAAACATAATTACGAGAGGAATGTTCATAATAACAACGATATATTTTTATCATTATATTATAATTAGCGAGTACACAAATTACGCGAACTATCATCCACATTTGATAATGATATCCAAACATTTGATTGAGGAAAAATAGTTTTATTATGAAAATACACGTACAAATTGGAATGTTTTTTTTGTCAGCACTGATAAAATTCTTCACAACATTTACAACAAGTCAATATGTAACTTAATGACATCAATTCTCGAACTCAAACACAGCGAGTGTTGTCAACAAGTGTTATCAATCACTACTGTGTGCGTACAGAGTGATAATAATTGAGTCCAAGATGACATTAACATGATCTTCAGTCTGAGGAACTTGTTATTACAAGCTACACCAATGTTATGTAACGGCAGTAGTTCGTGATCGATGTAGGTAATCCACCGATAAGTGCTTAATTGAAGGAGCGTAGCGGCAGTGAAACTAAAAACTAATAGGGATGTTGTATTACCTTGTTGTTATTAAGTGCTAAAATATAATTGGAATTATCCGTTCTCTGTTATTTGGTTATTCAGTGTAGCTTAGGTATAATTACACTGTCATATGTATTTGTTCATTTACGTAGTTTCTATTATTTTCCTTGAAGGAAAGTGGTTTCGTTGAATGTGGCATACGTGTCAGTTCGCGTTTAGCCCTAAAATGAATATGTGACTCAATATGGGTTTTAAGTTTGTGTCAATTATACAAATCTTATTTAGCACTTATTTATTGTATTGTATCACCGCTGAGAACCCATTTGCCAATCGCAACACCATCTTTTATAACAATAACTAGCGGTCCCCTGCGGCGTCGCCCGCGTAAATTTCGTATTACCCGTAAAATATTTCAACGCAAAACCAGATTTTTAATTGTAAGAAGCCAGTAACCATAGCGGTAGAGCAAGCGCGTTGTACCTCAGCTGCGAGCATTATTTTGGTGCGGGGAGGTATTTAAAAACTTGCAAGATATTTATTAAAAAAACACAAAATTGCACTCCGGGAGTGCCGGCAGAAGTGAAAACTTGAATATAATATAAATTGTTATGTTTGTATACGATAGCGCAATAAATAAATATTGTATTCTATAAAAATATTATATTATTATTATTATTGTATTATTATTATTATTATTGTATTCTCTCACAATAGAATTATATAAAATTACATTAAAAAGTTTATCTCTCAGAAAAATCAACTTACATCCATAATTTCGCCAACCGTCTTACGGTTTTTCGATCAGCCCACGTGTCCTGTCGCGAGTTTCACATTTTTCCCCCATCCCACAAAAGTGCTCAACGCCGCTAAAGAAGTTTTCACTTCAATAAGTGATCTGAATGGCAATCTGTCGCGGACTTTATAATAGATATTTAAAAGAAGGAACAATTCCGTTATACATGATTTTTGTGCATCTTAAACGGTTTACGCTGCTTACGCAACGAAAGCTTAAAAAAAAATGTTTTCCCCCCGTTTTTGCAACATTATTCATCGTTGCTTTGCTCTTATAAGTATATCGTGATGTTTTATAGCCTAAAGCCTTCCTCGATAAATAAGCTATCCAACACAAAAGTAAATAGAATTTTTCCAATCGGTCTAGTAGCTCCTGAGAGGCTGAGATTAGCGCGTTCAAACAAACAAACAAACTCTTTATCTAGCTTTAGAATATGAGTAATAGATAATATCATTTGAATGACAAGTGACTCATATCAACAACGTATTATTTCCAGTCATTATACGAGTCTATAAAGACGGAGCCTTTCAAGATACCAGAGGACGACGGCAACGACCTCATGCACACTTTCTTCAACCCAGATAAGGAGGGATGGCTGTGGAAGCAAGGCGGCAGGTAAGACGACACCTTGTTACTGCCCTTCTACGGCTATGTGTAAATATAGCAGGCTTAACTCGTCTAGTCTAGGAGTTATAATCTTAAATGGGCTAGCTAGGCTTGTCTTACATGATTTCTAGGACCGAACCGTGAATGAACTGATGAATGTTTTAGATTTGGTTGAATGCAAATAACATCATGCACCATCTAAAATCTTTCTGCATGACCTAAAGGTACGACTGAGAGAGAATGCTTTTAGCATTAGTTCCACCTTTTGTACACTGTTGTTTGTGCAATAAAGTTTTTAAAAAAACCTTGAAACTTGCGTGTGCGCATTTCCGTATTGATAATGGGGAAAATATAAATTAAGTTTATCAGGAGGGATGAGGAGCTTGTAGCCCAGTGGTAGCAGCGCTTTGGTAGTGATACCGAAGTGAAGCAACCTACGGCGCGGTCGTGTTTGGATGGGTGACCATTCCGACCATATAAGTGACGTAAATCACGAGCAACTCCGTGCTTCGGAAGGCACGTTAAGCCATTAGTCCCGGGTAATATTGGTTGTATTAGTCGTTAAGCCTAGTCAGAAGCCTTAAGGGCGGCTGAATAACATCTGAAAGCAGGGTAAGTTGCTTGCCTTGCAAACATCCCTTCACCAATCCACACCGAGCCCTCGTGGTGGAGTATGGCTCGTAGTTGATGTAAGGCCTTTGCCCAGCAGTGGGATGTCACAGGCTAACTTTACTTTTTACTTAACTTTACTATCAGAAGGGAAATCCGGTTGAAGTAAAGTGTAAAACAGAAGTGATAAGAATTGATAATTTTGGCATATTCAGTAGGTACTACATATATTCTGAAATGTGAGGCAAGCCACAGAGACAGAAGTACCTATAACGCATCTGAAACTATTTTTACCTACCTGCAATACAATGCACACAAGCTTACCTAAGCGCATTGTGGCAAAGAAATCTGATAAGTCTGTTTTTCTTTGTTCAAATGCAAAACATTGACTTGATACCTTATGGTGCTTGAAATGTTATATTTTTTTAAAATTCAAAATAATCTTGTCACAACCTATCTAATTCACCTCTATTTGTTCATTTACAGATACAAGTCTTGGAAGAGACGGTGGTTTATACTGAACGACAACTGCCTGTACTACTTCGAATACACAACAGATAAAGAGCCAAGAGGGATCATTCCATTAGAAAACATATCGGTATGTAATGGTTTATTTAATTAGATCAATTATAGCCTTCTATTTGAAACATTGCCGTTGGCCCTGCGCCTGATTTCTTTTCGGTCATGTATCTGCTGTCTCACCGAATAATAAGAGTGAAGGAACAGCGTTCCCTTGTGATTTGCGCATACACTTGAGTATTATAAACAATGTCACGCGCCGATGTTCGATCGCAAATAAAATTGAGTGCCGTGGTTGGAAACGACCAGGAGAACGGTGTTTTAAACATTAAGTTAAAACGTATATTCAGAAGTAGCATGAGTAATTGTGATGAGATTTTTTGCGTAACATTTTTTTAATATTACGTAAAAGAAACATTTTAATGGTGTTTTTAAGAATTAATGGTCTGCAGCTCAAATTCTGGGAAATTGCGAATACTAGTAACAGCCAATTAAAAGTTATGGTTTTTATGGCTATAATCAACGATGTTACATCAGTGAAAGTTTAATTGGAAAAAATGGTAGGATTTCTTACTTAGTATTCAGAGTTCTTTAAATTCTTTCGAAATGTTATGTAATTCTCGAATGAATCACAACAACTGTTACTCAAACAACAATTGGTATTATCAACAACAGTATTATGATATGATGTTTATGTTTAAAAAGGAAACAATAGTTACTCATTTTATACTTATTTTTAAAGATTTATCTTTAAAACTGAATGCAATCAGAAGTCATGGTAGTGCACTGAAAACAAAAACGCCTTTAGGAATAGTTAGTTAAGGGATTGCCAATATTTCAGCACTGTTGCAAGCGCCATGATCACGGAGTAACACCGTGAATAATACATACATAATAATGTTAGTCATAAATCATAAATAATATCATAATAGTAGTTTATGAAACTGGTACATAATGAGAGGTATTTATTATACAAGTATCACACGAGTGTATAATACCTAGTTATGTGCAGTTTCATACACTACTTTATCTACTCTCATTGAACACGAACATATATGCTAAACAGTCTTGATAACATTTATCGTATAATTTTCTTGACTTTACTGGTAGTAGATTAAGACAGACTGCTGTCGCAGTCTCTAAAATGTCGGGCGGCGTCAAATTTTCTGCACTTTCACTATCAGACATTTTAATAAACACTAATAATTATCTACCGGAACACAAACGTACTATGACGCCAAAATTCCCGTTATCACCGCGCATGCGCCAAAGCGCGCGCAGCCACAGATAAAAAATTAAATAGATGTATCTATGATCTGTAATCTGTATCGTAATGAAAAAAAAAATATTATAACATTATTTTGTTAGAGAAATAGTGTCATAATTAAATTTTTTAATTTCATTTCGATATACAATTTATAAAGTACGTCTATATAAACTCGTTTTGAGTTTTGTATTTTGAATTTAACGATAATAATAATAATAAAAATACTTTATTGCACACCATAAACATAATTACACAGGATAGTATCTTTGATATTCGCTATAAGTACAATTTAGGCGGTCTTATTGCTTGTAGCAATTTCTTCCAGACAACCTTCAGGTAAGGAAAAGCATGAAGAATGAAAGAAGAGGCATGGCGATGAAATTATTTTAAACAAATTTGAAGTGGACAGGTTTTTATAAAGAAACATAAAAGAAGATGATAAGTGCACATTATATAAAAATTAAATGTCAATAAATGATCATAAAATACACACCATAATACAAAACATATAAACTAATACATATTTAAACACATTTACATAAAAATATATATAAATAAATAGGTAAAAATAAATGCATAATCAGTTGCAACCAGCAGATCCGAGAGCCAATAAAGAATAAAAAGGAAGTAACTAGATATTGTTAAGACTATAGAAATTATAAACGAGAAAGGAAAAAGGCTTTTACTTTACGTTTAAAAGTAGGCAGCAGAGACAGACAGAGGGGCAGAGTGTTCCATAAACGGATTGCCTGTATAGTAAAAGATTGTGAGTACGTACGAGAAGCATGAGGAGGAAAAAGGAGGCGAAGAATTTTGGAGGATCGCATATCACGACCCTGGGGCGGCTGCATGAATTGGAAGCGCTCTTTCAAGTATGGAGGAGATTTAGGGTTGAAAAGAATAGTGTAGAGAAGGGATAATACGTGTAAGTCACGACGAAGGCGAATGGGTAACCATTTCAGCTGAGCGCGGTACTCTGAGACATGATCGTATTTACGCAATCCGAATATAATGCGAATACAAAAGTTCTGACTGAAGGCGCTCAAGCTTACTTAGGAAGATCTCGTTGAGGTCTAAATAGCAGCAATCTGCATAATCCAAAATGGGCAGGAGTAAGGCCTGAACAAGCGCAATCTTAGTGGGTATTGGGAGAAAATTACGAAGTCTATTCAATGACGCTGCATCAGCATACACTTTCCTGCTCACCTCAGCCACTTGCTTAGTCCAAGTGAGTGCACTATCAATGTGGATGCCTAGGTTTTTAACAGTTTCGCTAAATGGTATTTGGACACCGTCAAATGAAACGGGTGGCAGGTTACACCAGTCAATTCTAGAAATCTGCCATAAGCTACTCAAAACGATTACCTGCGTTTTCGTTGGGTTCACCTTGAGTCCGAAACATCTACTCCACTCCAGTATCCGGTTGAGGTCAGTTTTAACCACGTCCACAACACTGGCAAGTTCTTCAAGGCTCCCACGGGAATATATTTGGAGATCGTCTGCATACAGATGAAAGGAAGAGGAGAGTTTCAAAGTAATTGAATTAATGAAAATTGCAAACAGGAGAGGAGACAGATCACCACCTTGAGGAACACGCATTGACGTCGCACCACGCTGAAAAGCTGCCTTCAGCACAAATTCGTTGCCGGCGCCCATGCAGGTAACTACGAAACCAGTCGAGCACTGCTGGAGATATGTTGAGAGAACGCAATATACCAAGCAATATGTCAAAATCGACAGTGTTGAAGGCATTACTAAAGTCTAGTAATGCCAGTACTGTGAGTTGCTTATCGTCGATGCCTCGACGGATGTCGTCTGTGATTTTGACCAAGGCAGTGACAGTACTGTGACCTGTTCGAAAACCGGACTTAAAAGGATTAAGGAGTTGGTTTATTGTCAGGAAGTTACTAAGCTGATGGTGCACCACACGCTCCATAACTTTAGAAAGGAATGGTAAGATCGAAATGGGGCGGTAGTCAGCGTGCGATAATTAATGGATTCGACTTTTTGGGAAGGGGAGTAATACCGTTACCGGAGTAATAATAAAGTTACCGGAAAGATACCTGAGGTTAAGGAATGATCTTTTTGGTAGAACTTGCGACTCGTCGTTGGATATTTTGGCTGTGTTCTCGTGCATGATCCACTGGGTTCGATTTCAAAATGCCACGGACTAGACTGAATACAAAGTAAATGTAATTTTATTTTATAAATTAGTGAAAGTATAATGATAACAATGGTTTTGAAACTCAAATTTACACAGTCATTAAAAGAAAAGTATACATCTTAGCGTAGTTCAGTTTCAGTAGTAACCATTTGATATTGACATTGACATCTTTAAAGAATAAGTTCCTAAATGTTGCGTATAAAATAAAAAACATTACGATAAGATTAAATATTTACATACACATGTACAATTGCTTAGTATTTGTCACAGTCACTCCCGGCTAGTGTGGACAAAGAGTGTTTCAAAGGTATCAAGATGGAATGGAAAGACAAGAAAAACCGGAAAAACAAAAGTTCTTTATTTCAGCTATGATACATATACCTTTTAACACCTTAATTTACAAAAACAATACTTATTAGCTCAGAATTCAGAAGAGACTAGGTTATGTTCTATTGTATGTTATAACTATGAAAAATGTAATATAATTTCACGCTACAAACTTTCCAATAAAAACAAAGATAAACCACCAATTTATTATCTTTTGAATCAATTAATAAACGATTAAGCTACTTTTGGAGATTTCTTTTGGAGACCTGAAATGATAAAAAGTACAACTCTCAATACAATATGCCCAGGTGTAGGTAGGCTACATTTTCTTTAACAAGATTTCTAATGAATTACCCAAAAGCATTTACCATTTTCTGGTGATTTATTTCTAATTAATTACAAATGTATATCCAAATTGACATGTTGGCGGCGTCTGAAACGATATAAAAAACCATGTGCTTAGACGCTAAGAAATGTCTCGCAACAAACAAAAATCAAGACCAACCTTTCTGCAGACACATCAGGAATATCTGTCAAACTACAAAATAAATGGGGCGTGCCTCGTAATCGAAATATTTGTACGTTTTATCACGCGTTCCACTCCGACGCACGACCAACAGTGCCGGAACCGGAATAAACAGCAGCTGTCACACTTGACAAATGTCAGTGTCAGTATCTGTCATATCTTATGCAAAAGTTTCACGACTATGGACAAGAGTCCTACATCCATTTAGCTTTTCGTTTCACGCGAATTTAGACAAAAATATACAACGTTACATATTGACAAACATAGTAACGATAAAATTATGTTAACTTAATTAATAACTTTGTTTGTTTAATTTGTCAGGTGCGTTGCGCGCACGACCGGCAGCGCGCGCACTGCCTGGAGCTGTACGCGAGCGGCGGCGCCGAGCTCATCAAGGCGTGCAAGACCGACTCCGAGGGAAAGGTCGTCGAGGGCAAGCACACCGTCTACAGGTACGGGCTCTGCTTATACATAGTCACACGGCCTGGAGCTGTACGGGCTCTGCTTATACATAGTCACACGGCCTGGAGCTGTACGCGAGCGGCGGCGCCGAGCTCATCAAGGCGTGCAAGACCGACTCCGAGGGAAAGGTCGTCGAGGGCAAGCACACCGTCTACAGGTACGGGCTCTGCTTATACATAGTCACACGGCCTGGAGCTGTACGGGCTCTGCTTATACATAGTCACACGGCCTGGAGCTGTACGGGCTCTGCTTATACATAGTCACACGGCCTGGAGCTGTACGCGAGCGGCGGCGCCGAGCTCATCAAGGCGTGCAAGACCGACTCCGAGGGAAAGGTCGTCGAGGGCAAGCACACCGTCTACAGGTACGGGCTCTGCTTATACATAGTCACACGGCCTGGAGCTGTACGGGCTCTGCTTATACATAGTCACACGGCCTGGAGCTGTACGCGAGCGGCGGCGCCGAGCTCATCAAGGCGTGCAAGACCGACTCCGAGGGAAAGGTCGTCGAGGGCAAGCACACCGTCTACAGGTACGGGCTCTGCTTATACATAGTCACACGGCCTGGAGCTGTACGGGCTCTGCTTATACATAGTCACACGGCCTGGAGCTGTACGCGAGCGGCGGCGCCGAGCTCATCAAGGCGTGCAAGACCGACTCCGAGGGGAAGGTCGTCGAGGGCAAGCACACCGTCTACAGGTACGGGCTCTGCTTATACATAGTCACACGGCCTGGAGCTGTACGGGCTCTGCTTATACATAGTCACACGGCCTGGAGCTGTACGGGCTCTGCTTATACATAGTCACACGGCCTGGAGCTGTACGGGCTCTGCTTATACATAGTCACACGGCCTGGAGCTGTACGCGAGCGGCGGCGCCGAGCTCATCAAGGCGTGCAAGACCGACTCCGAGGGAAAGGTCGTCGAGGGCAAGCACACCGTCTACAGGTACGGGCTCTGCTTATACATAGTCACACGGCCTGGAGCTGTACGGGCTCTGCTTATACATAGTCACACGGCCTGGAGCTGTACGCGAGCGGCGGCGCCGAGCTCATCAAGGCGTGCAAGACCGACTCCGAGGGAAAGGTCGTCGAGGGCAAGCACACCGTCTACAGGTACGGGCTCTGCTTATACATAGTCACACGGCCTGGAGCTGTACGGGCTCTGCTTATACATAGTCACACGGCCTGGAGCTGTACGCGAGCGGCGGCGCCGAGCTCATCAAGGCGTGCAAGACCGACTCCGAGGGAAAGGTCGTCGAGGGCAAGCACACCGTCTACAGGTACGGGCTCTGCTTATACATAGTCACACGGCCTGGAGCTGTACGGGCTCTGCTTATACATAGTCACACGGCCTGGAGCTGTACGCGAGCGGCGGCGCCGAGCTCATCAAGGCGTGCAAGACCGACTCCGAGGGGAAGGTCGTCGAGGGCAAGCACACCGTCTACAGGTACGGGCTCTGCTTATACATAGTCACACGGCCTGGAGCTGTACGGGCTCTGCTTATACATAGTCACACGGCCTGGAGCTGTACGGGCTCTGCTTATACATAGTCACACGGCCTGGAGCTGTACGGGCTCTGCTTATACATAGTCACACGGCCTGGAGCTGTACGCGAGCGGCGGCGCCGAGCTCATCAAGGCGTGCAAGACCGACTCCGAGGGGAAGGTCGTCGAGGGCAAGCACACCGTCTACAGGTACGGGCTCTGCTTATACATAGTCACACGGCCTGGAGCTGTACGGGCTCTGCTTATACATAGTCACACGGCCTGGAGCTGTACGGGCTCTGCTTATACATAGTCACACTGCCTGGAGCTGTACGCGAGCGGCGGCGCCGAGCTCATCAAGGCGTGCAAGACCGACTCCGAGGGGAAGGTCGTCGAGGGCAAGCACACCGTCTACAGGTACGGGCTCTGCTCATACATACTGATAGCCGTGTCCGATTCAAAGCGTATACGTATTGAAACGTTTGTCACATCAATATCGACATATCCGATATTGGACCGCATCAAAACTACAGGATGACTTTGAAAACATTGGAAGTATTTTAAACTAAGAACCTACTCATGATTAATGGAATCAGGCGTTACTTTGCGAAAATCAATTATTAAGTTGAAATGTATAAAATTATTACGGAGCACGGACGACTGCCAGCGACACAGTTCAGTCGTCCGTGCTCCGCCGAGGCGACAACATCTCCTGAGGATGCCACGTGCAGTGGCGAAACGCGTCGAGGTTTTTTATACCTTGGTGTTGGGTACTAATAATTGCATCAGCTGTGCCGCATGCGTATTGAGGGAGGGGGGGTGGTGCATCCTGCATTTGCCTGAACTAATACTAAACGCAGTGACGGTTCGTGTTGTTAGTTGCCTGCGCCGGCGTCGCTTAGCAGAAATTTAAAGCAAAATAATTGTATAAATTTCAACTACTCTAGATTTATATAATCCCTTCTACTTACATAATAAAATTAAAATCAATTGTCATAAAACATCATTTGGTAAAATCAAAAAAAAAAACATATAAAACACCGAGGAATGGACCTAAACTAATAAATTAATTATCTTCATTAGTTTCATTGCCTAAAATTGACAAATAATATTAAAGTATAAAAAAATACTCTGCCAAAACGGATCTCGGAAATCGAAGTGATACTTTACGATTTTCCTAGGTTTCATCAAGTCAATTAATTTTAATTTTAATAAATGGAAAGGACTACATAAATCGTGAGTAGATTCAGAGTTTAAAATATTGTTTATGTTTTCAAAGTCAACCTGTATATATTTTCGAATCACTATATTGCGGCATCGATGTCATACGATATGCCTTCGATCACGCAAGATGTTCATGATTTAATGTGAAGGATGAACCGTACCCCGTTGCGATACGGGTTAGCATGTGTAAACACTTGCACGTCGTAGTGCAGATATGAATAAGTGTGAGTGAAACGGCGATACTTGAATATTCGTAGGATTCCAAACCTTAAGCAATTTGTAAAATATATAATTAAAACTGTGGTTAAACTATTGATGAGTCAATGGACCCAGCCGAGTAATCGGTAATCCAGTGCCTACGACACATCATAAACATACATGCTTGTATGTACCGAGTCCCCGGCATCATAGCTTTTCTATTTATTTACTCGGTTGTGTAAACACAACTTTAGCGAAACTATATTCAGGGCCATACGACACAATCTGAATCCGTAACTATGATTCTTTATTTTTTTACAGTAGTATAAAATATTGTAAAGTCAAAGTATCAATAAAATCATTTATTCAATTTAGGACACAAAATCATGAGTGGCATTTTGTGTCCGTCATGTCAGTAATTAATATCCATCAATTATGGCCCAAATTTGGCCAGAAGCCAGAACATAAACATTCGTATTATACATACTGATAAAAAAAACTGGTTTGGTTTAATACAATAAGGATATTTAAAAGATGAAAGAAGAAACCAAAATTTTGCGCACGGGCGGGACTCGAACCAACGTAATGACGTATCCTGAAGAAGCGAAAAATTTCGCAAGATGGGACTGACAGCACGGTAGCTCAATTGGTAGAGTGTTTGGCCCGGTTAGCCAAGAAGTTGCTAATTTTTGGTTTATTACTTCATCTGTATGAATATGAAATATGACACTATGAGTGTTAAAAACATTCTAAAACAATAGGAATATACTAACAATTCTTATATATTTTTTAATCTCTTCCAGAATGTCAGCGTCAACAGCGGAGGAGCGCGACGAGTGGATCGAGTGCTTGCGCCGCTCCATCAGCCACAACCCCTTCTACGACATGCTCGCGCAGCGCAAGAAGAAGGCGCAGCACAGCGCGCATTCCAACGCGCACTAGCGCCCTCTAGCGCGAATACTATGCTGGGACACTCTGCCCGCTGTGATAGTGAATTTAGCACGCCCATGTGTTGTGATCTGGGCTATGTCTGCAAGGATACGTAACTCCGCGTTACTTACCTTTGGCGCTCTATTAGCCGCAACTCATTCTACGACTTGTGTCCTCAGCGCAAAAGAAGGCGCAGCACAACGCGCACTAGCGCCCTCTAGCGCGGAAACTATGCCAGGACACTCGCTGTGATAGTCAATGTAGCCGTGTGACGGTTGTGTTGTATTGTGTTCTGGGCTATGTCTGCAAAGATACAACACTCCGCGTTACTTACATTTGGCGCTGTATCAGCCACAAATTATTCTACGACGTGTTGCCTCAGCGCAAAAGAAGGCGCAGCGCAACGCGCACTAGCGCCCTCTAGCGCGGAAACTATGCCAGGACACTCTGCCCGCTGTGATAGTGACCGTAGCACGCCGTGTGACGGTTGTATTGTATTGTATTGTATTCTGGGCCATGTCTGCAAAGATACAACACTCGGCGTTACTAACGTTTGGCGCTCCATCGGCCACTACTATTTTCACGACATTTTGCTTCGGCACAAAAGAAGGCGCTGCACAACGCACTAGTGGGAATCGCGTGATAGTAACATGGCGGATTTACTGCCCCACTGTGATAGTGAATATAGATTGTGACTGTTGTTTTGTGTATAGGGCTATACTTGCAAAGGTATGCCACTCTCCGGTTTTCAGGAAATGGGCACCACTGCGATATAAGCCAGTCTCTGCCGTACTGTGATAGTGAAATATAGCACGGCCATCTGACGGTTGACGTGTGAAGTGATGGCGTATTCATGCAAACGTATGATACTCCTAAAGTTAGTAATTGGTTACTATCCTGCTAGATAGACATGGAGGTGAACTCCGTCGTATCAAGATAATAGATCAGACGGGAATGAGCAAGAATTTTACCTTTTGCAATTACTTTGAACGCTAAATAAATCGATTATTTAGGATGAGTCCAATTTTGGAACAAACGCTTGCTTTTTTTTTGTACATTGACGTAACTTGAGAAACTACCTTCCGTCAATGTAAGTTCAGGGCTATCTCAAGTGTCACACTGTATTCAATAACTTGTGAATCGAGCGCCACATTACAGAGTGACGTACCTATGCAGGACATAGCTTGGGACGCGGACATGTTTGTTCGCTTGCGCAACTCGCGCATACTTCAAACCGTTTAACATTACTTGCAAGCGTAAACACGACAAAGTACCTCGCGGTATGAATCACTTGTATTTTCGATTTATCTAGTCACGTTCAGCTAGAATTCTAGAAGAATCGAAATGTGCGGTGTAGCTATTCAATAGGATGTACGCAATCATTTTTCATTGTGATCTAACGAAATCATTAGCATAAGTTTAAATGAGATCGATGCAAACTATCAAGGAAAATCTTGTCTTTAAATATTTATTACGGAATCTAGGAGCTGATTATTTGTGATTAAAAAACACATTTTCTTGAAAAATTTTGACGATATGTTGCCGTCCTTATACCCTTTCGAATAATTAAAAAAAAAAAACTCTTTTAATTATTAAATAAAGCTAAGGGAATGTGTTTTAGAATCAGTCCTAGAAAAGTGAACTAAGGTTGCAGACACATGCTCACTAGGAATATCTCAAACCAAATCGTAATGATAACGTGTTTGCAACCTTTTGTCACATACGAATACTTCCAATCACCTCTAAAGAAATTGCCCAACATCATCCTGGCCTAAACTAATAGACATCGGTTTGATTAAACCGAAAGTATGTTGCGAAGCTGTTTTTTTATTTATTTTATTAACCGGGTGGTCTATTTGGACAAATTACTAATAACGCCCGTGGTAAAGAAAAATAAACGTCCAATCTTAGTGAACATAAACTTCGAAATTGATTTGACATCAGTGATCATTAGTCAGGCATCAATAAAATGTGATATTGACAGTCATGAGCATGTTTAATTATGTGTAAGTAGCGTAGCGTTACTGCATCGTGCATATCATACGTAAAGTCCGTATTTCTTTACTAGTCGAACAATGTAAACAATCTTTTTAGAACTTTTAAAATAATAGCAGTGAATTAAATAATTTCATATTTAATTTAAAAGGATCTGAAGATTTGACGGCCTCCGTGGTCGAGTGGCTAGCACGCTGGTTTCAAGCGTCGCCATCTCGTGAGGTTTCGAGTTCGATTCCCGGTCGGGTCAATGTAGAAAACGATCTTTTCTATATTGTCTCGGGTCTGGGTGTTGTGGTACCATCGTTGTGTCTGATTTCCATAACGCAAGTGCATTGGCTACTTACTTTGGGATCAGAACAATGTATGTGATTGGTGTCCAATATATTTATTTATTATCTCAGTGCTAAATGATGAACTACCTATATAGTTGTTGAGTTTTGTGTTTATCTTGTTTTAAAATGAATCGATTCGGAAAAAGGAATATCAAGATTGTTTACAATGTTCGATAAGCAAAGGAAAATAACTTTAAAGCTGCGCATATCGAGGCAGCTTCATGGCTGAATGTTGTTGTCCATGTAAATAACGAAAGAAAGACTGAAAAGATATAAGGCATCTTAAAAACTTTGATTTACCAATCTATCTAGTGTACAATGTGTATGTACTGCCAAATGATTGTTTAAAACATGCGTAGTCCAATTTTTTACGGCGTAATTTTAATTTAAATTATGATATTATTAATATTCTCCTCGTTGCCTTGACAATAATACTTTATTTGGCTTTATTAGCCGGCATGCGAGCGAATGTGTCTATGGGTATTTGTATTCAATGAAAGTATTACTTTATCAGTAGATGTTATGTGAAATACTGAATAGTGTAAAAAAAACGTGTAAAAATAATTAGTATAATCTAGTGTAAAATATTTGCCATTGCTTTAACCGTATGGGGATGTAAATATGGCTTAAATTACGTAAATAATATAATACCTCAATCGGTTTTATTTTGTTAGAAGAATTTTAGATTACATTCCTGAAATCCCAATATTTAGTGATTTTATATTTATTACTTTATAATTCTACGCTCCTAACCTTAAATATTCAACTTCTCAAACATATTTATTTTTATTTGTATATATTGCGGTCTCTCTTCCTATATGAATATAGAAAAGAACGTTACTAATTGTATGATGATTGTTTTGAATGTTCCAAGTGTTTTAAATATAATTGTAATTTTGTCTGCTTGTTGAATTGTTCAATGTTCGTTCGTATTATATTTTAGTGCAAGTTTCAGTGTCACAAGGAGAATATCGAATGAGTTGTGTCGCCATAATTGGGTATCATTGGTATTGAATTGCTAAGTTTAATTGTTTGGTTGGGAGAATTGTGCCTAAAATCAATCGATCTGTAACTAGAGTAATCAATTAGGTATAGAATGATTAATTAAAGCGCTGTATATTCGCCTCAGAAATGTTAATTTATCTCAATCGTAATGTTTTATATGACAACAGATATTGCATAATAATAATGGTGTTGTAAATAATTTTGTAAGAAAAGGAAAAATATACATAAATATCTTTATTTAATGTCGAGTTTTATTTACTTCCTTCATTGCTGTTACTAACGCTAACAATGAAATGAGTCTGATTTCAATCTGTCGAAGTATTTGAGCACAAGATTCGTATTATTAAAAGAGCTTTGGTCTTTATTTGTGTAATTTCAGTGTTGTGTCGCACGGTGCAATCAAAAAATATAGACAGTAGTGAAATATTGAGATAGATATGAGAATAGACCGTTCGTTTGTTTAGCATTGGCCATGCGTATTATCGTACGCACTTCATTATAGAGCACTGTGTTACCGAAAGAACTAGTTACTTCATATGTTTTACTAACACTTTTTTAGTTCGTCGGAGCGTGACGTGCGAATCGACTTCCTTTTCCGATGCCGGTGAAACGTTCGCTTGCGCAAATTACAGCTACTGAAATTATAATATATCGCTCAACCATAGCCTTGTCTGAATGCATCGATCAAACAACATAATATTCTTAGGTACCTACCTAGTAAGTATACCTAATGTCTAAAAAGTAGAATCATAGGTACCTAATTTATAGTGATATCACCATTAGTGATAGCATTAAGTTCCAAATAATGGAAAAAAAAACTAACTTTAGATGTACCTACCTACATACCTGCGAGTAATAATTTACTTATTTTATAATAGTAATATTTTTTACACCAAACAAAGAATTAGCGAAATCGGTCCAGTCATTCACGCGTTATGTGGTGACCAAGGGAAATATGGATTCATTTTTATATATAGAGAGGAAGATGTAGGTTTTTTAATGAAAATAGAAATTCGAGAGTACATAGATCTAAAAATATTTAACTTTCACAGCATAATAAAAATAAACAATGCCTGATATCGGTAACGGCACTCTGTCTGTCCACTTGTGTCTTCATGCTTTCTACTGTTAACACTCCATTTTCTGCCTCACTTTTTGTTCGACTGTGTTAATCGATTTTGTCATTTTCACATAAAAGTAAAATGTAGGTCATAGGGTAGTACAGCGAAGCTTTTTCCTACCTCTATGATGTAGGAAGATTTATGAAACCAAGTAGTTATTATTTTATTTTTGTTTTTAAAGTATTTTTTGTCATTATACAAACTTAATAATATAAATTGCACTTGTAAAAAGCAACTGTGCCAGACAAGGAATCGAACCCTGTGTCGCTGTCTGGGCGAATGCCTGTGCCACTCGGCCCCCGACACATTTGCAAGCCTGTTGAGAGTGCAATCGCATCATTGATGAAGACACGCAGTCTACGCCTTACTGAAAAATCACTTGCAAAATTCATAATAACCATACTTAAAAACATTATGCAATTCCAACAATATCACATGTATATTACAACTCCCTCCTCTTATGAAGTCGGTTAATGCTCAATAGTATGTTAACGGGACACAATAGATTTTCTATTGTTATGCGGTTGCCTGCAACCGCTCGGGTGTTGAAGCGGTAAAATAGAACATAATATATATTACTAACTGATTTTATGTAAGTATTACTTACTTTATCCAACAATATTAAAAGAAATAAGTCGGAAGGCAAAATGACAATCGAGCTTTAGAACTCTGACCATGAATGTGTACCAACATGTAGGTACACATTACAGAATCTGCGTCTGTGTTCCTGAGGCCGAGTTCCGCTTTCAAGGTTCCTAAAAATGTTCACAAATCTTCTACGGCAAAAATTCATGGTCAGAGTTCTAAGGCTCGATTGTCATTTTGCCTTCCGACTTATTTCTTTTAATATTGTTGGATAAAGTAGTTTCCTTTCATCGTACTGTCAGCGCTCGGACACTCAAGCCAAGCGACAACGTCGGTATATAGGTATCTGGTCACGAAACGGAGACCGAGGAACTCGCACAGTTGGCCTCCAGAACCTTCTGTTTAGCATTCAGAACCTGGTCTCGGAACCTTGGGCTCAGAACTTGGATCTCCATTTAGGTTGAATACTACCTTACTCCGGCATGTTGGGCTCTGTCGGAGTGGACCTACTTTCCCTAGCTACTAGTGGGATCAACATGAATAGCTCTATAAATAAAATGACGATGGTAACCTGAAATACCTATGCTGGGAACTTATTCCACATAGAAGGTGCAGTGCAACATGCCCAAGTCGCCATGCAGCGTGCCGGAGCAACTCACCTTAGAGACAGATGACTCTATCAGCTCGGTAGAAACGGCTGCTTGCAGCTCACCCTCGCTGACTGATGAATACACCGCCGTAAGGCGCGAGAGACCGCGACCATACCTCGTAATGTGTTTTCAGAACAGTGTAAAAAAACCATCTAGGCTATAACGTGATGTAATAGAGGCACTATTAATAGACAGTAGCTAACTTGTAGTATGATAGCATGTCTGACAGGGTAACAGAGCAACACGCGACGAGACGGAACTGCGTGCCTTTAACGTTTATCGTCGATTTTACTATTTACATTGCAACAATAAGGTTAGATGCTAGAGGAAATGATCACCTCGTTAGTCAGATCAGCTACTTAATTTATTATTGAACATAGGGCAAATGCGAACGCAGCGAGCGCGAGGATTGGGATTCCCATTTTCAAATTTTTTTAGCGAGTCTTGGGTAAAATTACAAAAGCTTGGCGGGCCGCGCTAAAAACTTGGCGGCATAAAGTGGCTTTAAGCTATCATGATATATTTTTTTACAATAGAACATCATAGGGCGGTTGACTTGGTGATAGTCCTTACATACTTAACTATCTGATAATATAATGACCTTAACCGTGGATTCACGCGTCTACATTCTTGCACGTCACAATTGCATTAACACTTTTCTTTAACAATAGCCTCTTTAATGATATCGAGGTATTTCCCACAGACCAACGCTCTGGTGCCAGTGTTATTATCACATTGGTTACTGCAAATCGAATTGATTTTTATAAACAACTTTATCGACTAAATACCATGAGCATCACTGCCTGAAATGAATCTGTAGATACGAGTACGTCATTGTTACCTACTGGTACAGTAGGTAGCGTACGTTTTTTGCTACGAAACGTAAGTACGTAGTTGAAGTATCTATTACCAATTTAAAAACAAATAAATTTGGTGCTCTAGCATGTTTGTAGCATTAAACAATCATAGCAAGCTATAGTAGATGGCATAGTGGTGAATCAAGTGGTAGGTCGTTTTGGTGGACCTAAGGTGGCGTCAGCAAGCCTAACATGCACGCCTCGATACCGTTTATAGAGTCGATAAAATAATTTTATTTACAAAATAACCTGTTTTGCCAAATATTTTCCACTTGTAAATCAATCCTTATTGCTTATAAAAACAAATAAATACAAAAAGTTATTAAAAAGCTTTTTATATATGATAAAATTATGTTTCAAATATATCGATTGCCACGATAAATGATAAATGGACGCGCATTTTAGGCCCGCAGGAATGTCGTTTGCTAGATCCAACAATTGTTGGCTTAAAAAGGCTTTGGCTGAGATGACGAGGACTTCTTGAGTCTGTGAAACAAATGTGAGATCCTAAAGTTGGGTAGTTATTATTATTATTGGTTTTTGGGCCATATTATTGCTAATTCGACTAGGTATGATCTATTGTGGCAGCCCTAATGTTTGAAGTTCACAACATAGTCCAGTTGAGTTGAAATTGCCAGACTCTTTGGAGCATGATATCTGCAATCTTATTCGGGTGCATGATGTGTCGCCCGAGATGGATACTTCTTTTGCTCATAAGCGAACCGCATGAACAGAGTATATGCAATGCCGTTTCTTCTTCTGCACAGAGCGTCTTCGGTCATGTTCATATTCAACAAGTTTGATCAGTTTGCAGTGGCCGGTAAGTATTATGGTCACTGCACAAGCTTTGGACCTTTGAACCTTAACAGTTCTTTAGTTACTGTGTTGTTGGAACCTCGAATTAGAGCTTTTGAGTGTAATTGTCCTGGTGTAGACTTCCACGAATCCACAGCCTCTAGGGTAGTTAGTTGGATGATCAAACGAACTTACCTTAAGTGAAGTTCGATCCAAATTGTCCTGACTTCGACGAAGAGATTTAATTGACCATGTAGTATGCCCTGCTACGCGTCTATTAACTCGCACACAGGTTTAGCGCAAGAAAGAGAAAGTAGAAAACCTCACTCCCTCCCACGCCTCACAGCACTGCCAGCCGCCTGTCGCTCATTCATTTCAGAGCAAGGAGACCGATGTATGAGATGTACAACATTGATTATACCTATGGTATGGGTGACGATTATTTTTGCATAAAAAACGTACACGGGAATTGGGAAGGGTGGGACCTTAAATCTCTTCGTCGAAGTCAGGACAATTTGGATCGAACTTCACTTAAGGTAAGTTCGTTTGATCATCCAATTGTCCTGCCTTCGACTCTGAGATTTAATTGACCATGTAGATGTTCGGAGTAAAATCAATGTTGTTACAACAGAATAAGTTGACATCTCTGTTAGTGTTTGATCATTAGAACGATCATATTAAATAACAATTTATTGTTCACGTCACCATCTTTGACATTTAGATGTATTACTATTACTAAAAAAGAATGGATGTATGATAACTATGATAAGTTATAACTTTCTACTATAAACAAATATTTTTACTAGGAAGAAAGAAGATATTTGTGAGTTTTTTTTTTTTTTTTTTTTTTATAATGATTAACTAAAAATATATAATTTATTTATTTTAGGAATCTGATAGTAATAGTTTTATTTCTTATTTTTATTGTGGCGTGTTATATAAATAACAAACAATACGGAATACGTATTGTTGAGCTGAGACGGTTTGCGAATTTTAAAGTTTTACACACTGAATTTGGCACGTAAAACAAATGATAATTTTATTACGAGGAAAGCTAAATACAGAAAACACTTTTTAGTAAGCGCATTATCTTTGATAAGGTAACGGGCTGGAAGGTAAGTCTGACAAATCGTTATCTTGTCTTGCAATTTTTTAACATATTTTATAATTATAGATTTGAAATACATACATGATATTCTATTGCTTTTTAGAATGGGATATTTAGGTATTAATGTGACTGTTTTAAAGATATACGTCCGAATACCAAACATATAAATAATATTTTATACATTTAAATTTCGAATACCTGAGAAAACATTTGGTTATAAAAAGTGTTAGATGATTGATATAAAAGCAATTGATTAATTTATTTATTTTAAGGAATGAAATTCTCTTAAGATCATGAAATATTTACAGGTATCTATCAATGCTATATGATTATTTGCTGAGTTACCAAAAGAATACGAATATTCAATGGCTTTGAAATATTGTCGTTATCAGAAATGTTAAGGCATGGGTAAGTAGGTAAGTAATGATTTTTTATTTATTTATACTATATAATTAAAAATTCAATAAGTTTTTTAGTTACTGAAAAGTAACTATATCAATCAATTTACAATATACAATCTTCTTCAGAAATGAAGAAGATTAAAAATCGGCTTCTGAGAACTTTGTGACTTTATAAGGGCGAACGACCGCAAACAATTTCTCCGACAGAAGTTTTGGTACTACCCGGCCCCGGCCAAATACGTTTATCTTATATTCGACTAATCGACCAGGAATGTTCGCCGAGTATTCGATAGTCGGCACATGGTCAGATTTCTCGTTGTAAATTTACTCACAATTTTATTGCCTGGATAACTTTTAAGGATTATAGTAAATATCTTTCGAGTTAGTTACTATCTTTCGAGTCAGTTACTATGAGTTTTTTATTTATTTAATTATATATATATTTAAGTTTGACAAATATTGACTTGTTTTAATATTATGAGCAGTGTCAAAAAAAATCTGATTATGATTCAGAATTAGGGTACCTATTTGGACAAAAAATCTAAAAATAAACTGATATCGTATACAAGTACCTTTGTCATATCGAGATCCCAAGGTAGACTGGTTTCATACATATTTAAAAACATTCTTATATATGGTTCATAAAAAAACAAGAATTATTTGGTTTACAATAATTATTTGACTCAAATTTTAATGAATTGTCGTATCACATGACGTCCTCTGGCGTAAGAGTGAAGAGAAAGTCCTTTAAAAAAAACATTTTGAAAATGAAATATATATATATATATATATATATATATATATATATATATATATATATATATATTCAACTAGGAGGCGGGCCGGACTATCGTGCCACTAGACCTGTTTTGTTATTAATTTTAATTCTACAATTGTTCCACCACACCTTAGTAACTGGTGAATATTAAGATGAAATGTCCTTTGAAAATTTATTAAACACAGTTTATCGAATTCTTTAAACATCAAACGATAAAGTTCATATTATAAATATCTATTTTGTTACTAATTGGAGCAACGTTTCCAAAGAATCGTTCCTTAGTAACTTAGTGGCTTTCTGGGGAAGATTGTTGTGGAGTGGATGAATGTAATTGGGTGAAAAAAAACTGATGATTAGAGAATATATTTATTTGATGTAGTTTATTATTAAATCACAGAATAATTAGTAGGAAAATTAACATGGTTCATATTTCCAATAACTCAAATTAGATAATTGTAGTGCAATTTGGGTCTAATGCAGCATTGCATTTAGGATACGCCAGTTTTATTTATTTATTTTAATATATAATAATTGCCTTTTGTTAAAAAAAAATATCGATAGTAGTATTTGCGTAATAATGAACATGTCTTGTATTTATCACACCTTAAACGTCCCTACGTTTTACGTGTGGCATGTGGCACATGTCAAATAAAAATAACCGAAGAATATTAAATAAAATAATATTATACTTGAGAAAATTAAATTGTACCAATTCATATGCTTTGTTATTGCATATCCATAAAAAACAAAAAGGCATTATATTCGTAAAATGGACTTGTTTCAATTTTGTAGCTACCTATTCTTACGGTATATTTAACAATGTGTTGATTAGTTCTGGTTAGTGCTATCTGCAGATACTTCATACAATATGACATTTTATTTGAATTATTCTTCGGTGGTGATCGTGGTAGCATATGTTAAAAAACAAGCTCATAGAAACAAAAGTTAATTAATTTAAGGTGACCAAAGGTTGTCACAATCTTTACTGGTCGGTGGCTGACTTTTCCAAAGATAAAGGACACAGTTTTCTCGACTCGAGATTAAGTACCGAACTTTGCAACGGTTATATGAATGCATTCATAAAAAAGCGTATCACAACAAGCGTAACAGCATATTTTTCTAAAAATGTAATCAACTCTAAAACAATGGAATACCGCGAGCACCTTAATAAATCTAATATGTCGGTAGTACTATATTGATTAGGAAATTTGATAAGATACATTTCAAAACAATCACGCTTTCCAGCTAGTTGTTATTGCATCGGTAAATAAAATCTAAGCTTTACCGTTATATTTCCTGAGAAATTGATTAAATTTTAGTTGGATTTCAAAACTAAATACGTCAAATTTTCTACCATTCAGAATCATACATATGCCAGGTATTGAGCAAAGCTCATTCTCATTTTTATCATAGCTGTTAAAATTGAAAGCAAAAAATGGGGTTTTTAAACGGACCGGTTTTTATATGGACCCAACCATATTTTGGTACGTACTGGGCAAGCTTACAGCTTGCTTGCTTGCTATTTATAATAAAAGAGCCAACCACAAGCTGAATAGTTATAGGTATAAACAGAAAGCAGAAATGTATGTAGAAACTTGCTTTCAAAAAAAGTAAATTGTTATCTTTTTACACAATCTATTAAATTCGATATTTTAAGTAGTATTATTAAGCAGTGTTGCGTTTACCATAGCATTGTCTAATTAGACAATTTTATAGCCATTGGCAAGAAATAAGTACAAAAGAGTTGTAATCAATGGCGGATATAAGACCAACCACCGATAACTACGTGAGCTATGGAGGGATGCCATGCTACCGTTTTTAGAGCTTTGGGAAAAAATTTGGAGCGTGTACTGCAGGTTGCAGAATACGTGTATTTATGATTAAGGTCTAGGCAGTAAAAGTGTTTTTAATTTTACTTTTCCGAGCAAAAATGTACAAAATAAATAAAAATTTATTCGATTTGAAATAAATCTGCCGCCACTATTTTTCGGTACTTACGAAAAGGTGCTTTGTATTATTTTATTGCTATTTTTGTTTGTTAGTGTGATGGCTTACATTATGCTCCATTTTAATATTTATCAAAAGATTGGCTGAGACAAGTGTTCGGTCGTGGTTTCGCCACGAGTGGAATACGGTAGCCCGTAATAAGTACATATGTACGTACGGCTTTAAGGTGATATAATAAAGTTTTCATAAAAACACATACCTTTTTTGGTCGGATTCTGATTCCAAGTGCGAAACGTTGAAAAAACGCTGCAGTTGTGACGGTAGATCAGCGTTACGAAGTAATTCGCGGCGCATCATGGGCCGTCGCGTTCGCACAGGTAGAACATACCCAGGCAGGCGCCTGTTGGGCCGGATGAGTGCGGGCGAGGGCCGCTGCTTCATACTTAGAGGCCATGATGGCGCATCGTCAGCGCTGCTTAGTATGTGGAATTATGTATGAATGCCTTTGGCTGTAAATTCACCCAACTTGTTCCTCTTTTTCGCAATGAAAATGAGGGTAGGATATTGGAAGCAACGCATACCAAAAGTCTCAGCTGAGATCAAAAATGATCTAGATAATTAGGACTGGCTGACATCGCGTGTCAGCTCGGCCGGTATTTGCTACAGATCAATATCGCGTATTGATTCGGAGCGGAAAATGCGGACTGGCTAGCATCGCGTGCTAGCTCGGCCGCGAAGCGTAAAGCATGCATGGTGCAGCCACGCTGGGTAGTGCGTTTTACTTCACATTCACTTTATGAATATATACGTATCACTATAAGGTAAGTTTCGTTTAGCACGAAATAAAACTTAACGATATATACTGTGGTTACTGCGTGCGTTGTAACGGCGCGCGCGCACGGACACGAATGAGCGACAGGCGGCTGGCAGTGCTGTGAGGCGTGGGAGGGAGTGAGGTTTTCTACTTTCTCTTTCTTGCGCTAAACCTGTGTGCGAGTTAATAGACGCGTAGCAGGGCATACTACATGGTCAATTAAATCTCAGAGTCGAAGGCAGGACAATAGAAGGTTATTAATAATAATCTTCGTTTCCTCGCTAGGTCAGGGTTCGGAAAGGTAACATCTATTAACGGGAATATATTATGCGCCAGCCAGACCGGTTAGACCACTCATCACACCGGTGACAATTTGCTAACTACTCGTACATACATTGTTATCTGTTAATTCAATAATAGAGTACGAAGAAAAATATAAGTGCTTATGTTTAATTCAGTCAACGGAGCAATGATATGAGTACATCATGCAATTCATAAAGATGAAAAAAGAAACCAAAAATTTGCGCACGGGCGGGACTCGAACCAGCACCATCTTGGCTAACCGGGCCAAACGCTCTACCAATTGAGCTACCGTGCTGTCGGTTAACTTGGAAATTGATGACGCTTCGCTTTCTAATGGTTTAAAATGTTTTAAACACTCACGGCCTTACCACAAATAAATAAACAAGGTTTGAACTACTGTTTAAATGTTATGCGGCTAAAGTGTAATGTATGTCACCCTTATGTCATTTGACTTGATTGACGTTGTTTTTAAACTAGCCGTGTCATATTTAAACAGTTGTCTAAACCTAGTTTAATTATTTGTGGTAAGGTATGTGTCATATTTTGTATTCATAAAGAAAAAAAGATGCGCACAGGCGGGACTCGAACCAGCAACTTCTTGGCTAACCGGACCAAACGCTCTACCAATTGAGCTACCGTGCTGTCGGTCCGACGTTGCGAAATTTGTCTCTTATGGATACGTCATTACGCGTGACGTTTTAGCGTAATTTTTGTATAGAGGCTTGTGGAGAGTACTTTGAAAATACAGTCTGGCCATAAATACTGTTACAATTAAAAATAAGAAAGATATTACATTTGAATTTGGAATCTGTCATTTTTACACGATTGCTCATTGGCGAGAGTTTTGCGCGGGAAACGAAAAGGGAAGGGCGGACCTTATTTCTTCATTTTAGTTATTGGTTATTCGGGTCCATTATTGTGATTGTGTGGTGGAATTGTCATGATAATTTGTGCTTTTGAAGAAAACAATGCAATTAAAGTGGGGAATTAAGTGAAGTGATCCTGATCGCGCCGTCATGCCCGGATCGCTGTTCCTGCGCTAAGCTTCCTTGTTGAGCATTGAAATATGAACCACCTCGGATTTTATGAGTTAGGTTAAGATAGGATAGTTTAGTACCTATTAGTTTTAGTTATAAGTGATATAAAATGAAAGTAAACACCGAAGAATAGTCTGTATGGCGTAGAGCCAAGGACGTTAAACATGTATTAAAAAAAAATTTGCTCATTTGGAGTCCCTATAAAGTTAAGTTAAAGGCTACACACGACCCTAAAATCAGACCCGATATCGGGACAATGGTAGTTGGAATGATTTAAGTGGGCTACACACGACCCTAAAATCAGACCCGATATCGGGGAAGTGGTGGGGAGGACCCTAGATCGTACCGTAAATCGCCTCGTGTATTGGCAAATCGGAAGCCTAATTTTATTATTTGTAAATCATTCCAACTATCATTGTCCCGATATCGGGCCTGATTTTAGGGTCGTGTGTAGCCCACTTTACAAATAATAAAATTAGGCTTCCGATTTGCCAATACACGAGGCGATTTACGGTACGATCTAGGGTTCTCCCCACCACTTCCCCGATATCGGGTCTGATTTTAGGGTCGTGTGTAGCCCACTTAACAATCCATACGATTGGCAGTGAAGAATTTTCCCATGAAAAGATGCGTGCTTCTATTGATAACTGGCCTCAACGTTTAAAGGACTCTATTGCAGCCAATGGAGACTACTTCGAATAAGCTTTTTATATTTTAAATTGTTTTATATCTATGTATAAAACTAACACACTGTAAAAGTAATAAATATTATTTGCATCATTAATTTTTTTTTTCTTTGTGACAATATTTATGGCAAGACTATTATATATAGGTATATATTTTTATTATATTTAATAAAAATATATACCTGCACCTGTAGAACTGTTTTGTGATGCACAACTTTTTGAGCGTCCCACGTATTACTAAATCACTCTGGTCAATATGTCGTGTGATTTTCGTTGATTATTGATTAGTGATCGTTGATCCAATGAATGACAGTTGCCACACATGATTGATTGAAATAGCTCAATTTTCTTAATGTCGTGTCTATATGCTTTGCGTGATTATGGTTGACTTTTCATTGTTTTTTTTGATTGGAAATCACTCGAAATATTAAGGCGAGTGATTCAAAAATAGAGCTCCCTAGCTGAACATTAATTTTACTCACTTTAATGGATAAAATATGGTAATGAAATAATTAGTGTTAATTATTTCCGCCTGAAATCTGTAATTGGTTATGAATACGACGTGTTTTCATTACACTTACTAAATGTACACACTTACCATGCTCGTAGGCAAATATGCAATATGTTATTCATCATGTGTACATTTAGCATTATCTGCAAAACATTGTGAGCTTTTAGCTTTTATAAGCTTTTAGCATTGCATATCAGAAAGCATTTTATCACTAAGCAACGAATTATCTTATCGTTATGAATCCTTATAATAAATAGTACCTATGTGTACGTTCAACAATTATTTATTTTTGAATAAAGAATGCCTTATTAGACCAGAGAAAGAATCAGCAGTTGTTTGGGCGCAGAAATTGTGCCGGTTCACTCACCAGATGACTAGAAATACTTGATTATGGTCACATAGCTAATTTTAATGGAAGTCAGTCAAGGTCCTACTAATGTGGTGTCACGAGCTAGTCCCAATTCGTTTATCTAATGTGTTTGATGATACAGAGTGATTATTAATGCTTTCCGTTCATGATCACTAATTATTTAAATGAATGTAGATTTTTATGATATATAGATTATGGTGGCGTGTGGGTTATTTTTTTTCTTTCGCGAAATCTCTCAGTACTAGATAGTAATTAACTTTTAAAAAAGTAAAAACCAACTTCAAAACCAAATTGCACTAAAAAGTCTTAAATAAACTCTTGACCATTGGAAAGGAAAGGAATCCATTTTAGGCAAACAATTGCTTTTTGGAGTCGGTGCTGTGATAGTTGATGCTTGATGGCCAAAGTGATGGCACCGTCTCCAAAAAGAAACTGTTTGCCTAAAATGGATTCCTTTCCTTCCTTTTAGAGATTACAGGAGAGGTGGGGGAGTTGCACCTTATGACTCTGTTCTTTAAGAAGCTACAAACTACCTATCATAAGTTCCGTCATTATAATTACTGAACTCCTAAGCGTTAAGACGTTCCACCATCAGCTCAGCTCCACAAGATGTAGATTATCAGACGTAACAACACGTCAATATTAAGATTCTAGGAAAGAAACACTATACGTGCCTTTAAAATTTGAGGTTTTCCCTCGATTACACCAAGATTCCATCATCAGATCCCAAATTGGCAACAATGGGACCAACTAGAAGGTATACCCTCTAGGTAGGCGAAAAAAAATTGCGAATCGGTCGACTAAGGACTGGGATACGAGGTAACATAGATACAAAAAAAAACATACAGTCGAATTGATAACCTCCTCCTTTTTTGAAGTCGGTTAAAAAAAGTAAAATTAAGGTAATATGGGTCGAATTTTGGTAAAGATTGGGTCCGTAATAGTCTCACGACGCGACGTTTAAATTATGAAGGTTTAGTTGATAAATAGTGATGGACAGACAGATATATAGACAACAATCAAAGGAAAAGTCGAAAGATATTAATGAAAGGTCGTTTCTCTAGGCCACCTGTGCCTACATGGTTCCTTCGTCAGCTAATTTGCATTTTAAAACATATACTGAGTCATTGAGAGAACAACAAATTCGATGTGGTACAACGTTTATAAATTACATTACTTACAATATGTTTCATATATTAAACAGTTTTTTTCATAAAAAGCTGTCGAAACACAAGTAAGTAAGTAGTCTTCGAATTGCAGGTTTGTATCCCACCGTAAAAAGCGCTCGTGCACTGAGGGCTCCGTGTCAACTTTTACTAAATCAAGGGTCCACTTAGCCAAATACCATAGCATGAATAACTTTGTTTTTTTTTTAATCTTTATTTAATTTGGGGCTTTTATCCACATGGATACGCCAGTCCCATTGTGTCTTCGCAATTTACAGATTTGGTTAGGAATAACTTTGTTTTTCATAGTAGTTGTATGGAGGACAAAGTTAGGTTAGGTATATGTATTTGCGGTTGATGAAAATGTGCTATATCTCGAGAACTACTGGTTTGATCTCGTTCAAACAAATTTTCGTTAAAAGTGTTTGTAAAGATTGACATCATTTTTTTTAAAAAAAAACGCTGGCTTAGTTCAAAAGTTAGATGGGGAAGTTTACCACTTTGAAACCGCCTATCTTACAGATGTTAGATTTTGAGATAAAATGATCTTAGAAACCGTTATGTAATTTTAAAAGACATATCTACATATTTTTTAAACCTTCTTTCTTGTTAGAAAAATGTATTTTTTAGTAAATATGCATAAAGCCAAGAAATTTGAAATCAGTTGAATTATTTAATAAAATTATGAGGGCGCATTGGTAATTTGTTAATTTGACAACAAATTGCACGATGAAATTAATTCATACAAATACAATACATTAAAGAAAATTCAAAGACAAAATAATGACATTTATAAAAAAACACAAAATAACGCGAAAAATCGAATGATTGAGTGAATGTGTGGTAGAAGTCGTCGCTATATGTCGAATTGTCGACACTATTTTACCATTGCGCCCAAAAGTTACTGTATGAACTGCTCCCCTATTAACGTAACATTGCACAAAAACAAGTCGCAAAGAAACGTAATGCTACAAAATAAAATTATTAAATAAATCAATTTTTAAGCATAAATGTCGAATCGCGTCGTAACGACGACTAGAAATGATTGCCTGGGTAAACAGACAGACACACCCCACACGCATTGGTTTATGCAAAATATTTTTTTTGTTTTCGTTCCATGCATGGGAGCTCCTCTGTCTTATGTTTGTATTTTTTGTATGGGAATCGTAAAGCGTTTAACAGGATACACCTATTTATCAAGTTTCATATGTGTAATACTTACTAATAGTTTCAGAGTAAAGTAGCTGTGACATACGAACGGACAGACAGACAGACAAACAGACAGAATCGACATAACTATAAGGGTTCCGTTTATGCCATTTGGCTACGGATCCCTAAAAAGGTAAATAAATAGGGCTTCATAGTCGAAATCGTTGGTTCATTTTATTTAATTTCACTTGAAAAGTGACAAAGATATCAAACAATTATATTCCTGCACTTAATAACGTTGGCCATGGCATTAGCAAAAACCTAGCTCATAGTGGTCATATTTTTTTTATAAGAGAAAAATGGTAAAAGATTTCAGTACAAAAGTGCTCTACATTATCCAGTTTCAATATCAATGCATACATAAGTACATACTTACTACTATACAATATCGTGCATATGATTCTACCTATGTACACCCGTTACCTTGGTTTTATTTATTGACAAGCAGGTAATATACATATTTGTTGCCGTAGTACTGGCAATGACAATGAATGAATAATTCGTAGATAATATCGTGGAATCACGACAGGTTTACGATAATGCGGATGTCTCATACATAACACCTTAGTTACATTCATGGCTAGTTCAACAAATATCGATGATCA
Organism: Pyrausta purpuralis; assembly: GCA_963924145.1. Lineage (NCBI taxonomy): Eukaryota > Metazoa > Arthropoda > Insecta > Lepidoptera > Crambidae > Pyrausta > Pyrausta purpuralis. The sequence goes on along the minus strand of OZ001644.1, from coordinate 23,138,369 downwards.
CAGATTCATTTACATGGCTACGCAAATAGTTAAGTTAATAGTTCATTAAAGGACGAACTATAAACTAATCATTGTCATCAATGGTCAAAATCACACCGAATCAAACAATAGGTTCCGTATTGTAGCTAGGTAGTTTTAAAGGCTAATGAAACAGGCACAATTTCATAAATTCACACGCGAAAAGCTTGCAGGATTTAGTATGCTTAGGTATACAAATTTTTGAACCTCCTTGAACATTACAACAGTTCGCAGCTTACAATCGTTAACGTTCTCAATTCGTTACAATACAACGTCATTTATTGGGAAAGTGGATTATTTAATACCTAAGCTTTTAAGCTCAGATCACATTGAGTTGGTTTGGTACCGAGTTAGAGACCGACCCATCCCATGCCTTACAAAATACTTATAATTTTATTGCCCCAGTTATGCTTCCAGCCCGTACAGCTTCATATACCTCATTCTCCGCTGCGTTAGTTTCACATTTCCCGTATAGCTCATGACCAAAAGTATATAAACACTGTCTGCTGTAGCTAGTCCATGATATCAAATGGTAGGTTTTTAAACGACATTCGCTTATGGGAGAAGATATCCTTGCACACCTATTTAGCGTCATATCGCTGAGAGGCACGAGGAGTTGTCTTCATTACTACGTCTGCGCCAAACGCCTCCTACCGTGAAGCGTGAAAACGAACAGGCATTCATTATTCTCCAATTACACCACAAAACACACTATGACTACATAATTCATTTATTGTAATGTCACTTACGGATGGACACGTGAGTTGGCTCTTCTTTACAGAAGTTCTGAAGTAAAATATGGGGAAGGTAGGGTTTGCCATTAGACTGTAATTAAATACTTGTTAGTACTAATAATGTTGCGCACATATAAGAATACTTTTCCAAAAGTTGTCAAGCGGCAAATTCTATTTACTAGAGGAAGAAAAAACTAAGATATGAAACATAAAAAATAAACTTAAAACCTACTTATTCAAAAACGAAACCATTTCCTTGCGGCAAAGAGGCTATGATGATGGCTGCGTTTCCGCGTTGGATATCTATGCTAATCCTTTGAGCTAGGAACCAGCCAGTTTATTAATGGCCGTGACAGAATTTATTTTTGGTGCAATTTTTCTAAATGTATGTGGCCCTATGTATGTGTTTGCGCCGCTTGGCGTTGCCGAACACGTAATGGATTGCAAGTGAGACGTACTTAAGACTCTTGGCGTTTTCAGCGAACTCCGCTGCTGCTCCAGCTCTAAGGGCTGATTCTCTGAGTATCGACACAAGTTGTCAAACTAAGGCCCAAGCCCGTTTTAAGGGAATAAACGTGAGGCCATCGGGTCTCTTGCCATCATCACGGACCAAACCTTGTGGTTCTAACGTAGAAGGAACGTTAATGGTAGTGCTTCCATAAGTAGGACTATAATTTGATTGCATTAAAAACCGTTAACTCATTCAAATACTTAAACTATCACGGTTTTGCTACAGTAAGTATAAAGGTAATCCATAAATATAGTTTTCACTAAAATGTTATGAGTTTTAAAGTTTTAAGAATTGCAATATTACTTTACATGTAGGTACTAAGTGTATACCTACTAGCTAAGCTTACTTTGAAAATGATTTCCAACAAAAACTGACACATGTCTAACTGTGTGATATCATACATGACTTGTGCTATTATTGTACTCAAAAAGACTAGTTAATTCCTTAAATACGATTTAACATGCGTAAGTTGTGACTTGACTAATTTGTATCGATTTTTCCAAGAAAAAAGGTACCTAAGTATTGCATGTTCAAATGACCAAGCGTGTCGTAGTCCTATAATTTGAAACCCCCACTTATTGCCCGGAATGAATGGCAAAAGAAAGGGCCATGAAATGTTTAACTTAATAGAGCCTCTTTAGCATTTCTCTTTTATTGACCGCTATAGTATTAATATGAAAGACCATAGATAATTTGAATTCATTATTACCCCATTGTCTATTTGATAGATAATGTTTCACTTTCTGCAAATAATCTCAATTAACACCAGTAATTAAAAATGACAATGGAATTATCAGCAATATTTCATTGTCATTATTATTGTTATCCTGGAATCTAGAGGCTTAAATAGCGTGCTTCTTTGCAATTTTGAAAAATACGAATTCTTCCTTATACCATTACATTCCGTATGATCGCAAACGGCACTCCAATTTGTTCTTGTACCTGTATTGTTTAAAATATGTACTAACTACGTAATTAAAGTTATACAACACAAGAGCAGAGTGTAGCTGTCCATCGAAAATATTCTGTGCTACAGATTCAAGAGGTTACGTAAACGCTTTTCGTCTATTACGTGTCTTGCACTATTTAAGGTAGTTAAGTACTAACCAGAAAAAAGTATACGTTTAGGTCAAGAACCTATTTGGATGGAAGTACTACGTCATGCCCCAGCAAAAGAAGGTAGTAGCGTAGCGCAGTGTAGTGGAAACGTGAATTATTTATTACTACTTATTCGCTGTTTTGTTACGCGACACGCGAGGCTAGTGGAAAGTATTCTGTGTATGGTACTGTTTTACAACAGCTGAGGTAAGTAAAGTATACCTATGTATGGGACTAATTTACGACTGCAGGGGTAAAAAAGCGGATTTAGATACTGTTTGGAAGTTTAGGTAAGCATAGAAGGAATAGTTTTATGTTCTGTAAGATGAGCTCTACGTTATAAGTTGCATTTTTTATTTAGCCAGATTTCTATACAACAATAATCATACAAAATGCACAACACATTGATAACACATATCTTAATATGTACGATTAACATTTGGGTAATATAATTACGAAACGTGATTAAATTCTCTGCATTACCGGGTGGTTGACTGGTAGAGAATGTCATGAGGCATTAAGTCCGCCTATTGTACAACTTGCAGTGCAATAAAGTTTAAATAAATAAAAAAGTGAACATGGTGAAAAGAAAGATATTAAACCGAATAAACTAACAGAATAAATAAAAACAGCGTCTACGAAAATGCTACAAAAGCTCGTTGATGTCTTTTCTGCGATATCTTTTTTCGTTTTAATTTCGAAGTCTTTTATGTTTTTATGGTATTGAACAAGAATTTATGTAAATATTACATTTGCATACAAATATTAACAATGGTATGACATGCTTTTAGTATAAACTAATATTATAAAGCTGAAGAGATTGTTTGTTTGTTGGAACGCGCTAATCTCAGGAACACTGGACCGATTTGAAAAACTATTTTTGTGTTGGATAGCTTATTTATCGATAAAATCTATAAAACTTCACGCTGCGACGGGAGGGGACGAGAGTGCATGCTTAAAACGCGCGGACGCAGTCGCAGGGGACCGCTAGTTCTCTATAAATCTCTTTTTTCCTCACTTACAGTAGTTCTCATAATTTTTATCGTTAGTTTTGTTCCAGTTTAGAATGACGTAATATTTATATTGCAAGCGGATGATGTAACAAACAGTCTTGAATTGGATTAAAAATAAAATAATCATTCGTTAACGACGGAGGCCTGGTTAATTGGTATAAATTTTAATATACAATTGTTTGGAATATACACTAATTGACGGATTTGAAAAAGTATGGAATGAACTTCGTTGTGTTTGTTACGACAATGATTATGACGGGGGCGTCACAAATTTTCCACCATGGTAAAATTCGGGTGATAATGGGTTAATAATTGAATTAACATTCATGACTGAGGTACAATGTACTTTCAGGTTCAAGTTCAATACAGTGCTCATCACTCAAACATTTGCCTCTTGTGGGACTCCATCCTGGATAGGGTGTAACCCAAATGCTTACGTTTTTCGTTAAGCAATTTTATGAATAAACAGCATAAATGCTAGATGCTGTTATTGTGTTATAATGAAAATGCGAAACTGCTTTAGAACTCTAGATTAATGGCTTGTCACATTTGACGACACGTCTGGTGTAGTGGTCGAGTAATCGCCTACTACGCAGCGGGTTGCGGGTTCGATCCTCGCACAATACAAACATTTGTGTGCATGAACATGTCTGTTTGTATTGGTCTGGGTGTTTTCTATGTAAATCATGTATGTATTTACAAACAAAAGTATTTAAGTAATATATCCGTTGTCTGGCACCCATAACACAAGCTTTGAGTAGCTTACTTTGGGACTACATAGATGGCAATGTGTAGGAATGTCCAAAGGATATTTATTATTATTATTATTGTAATCCACACCTTTGTACTTTTGTTATCAGAGTTACTTTATCACAAAAATTTACTGATGCAAAATCTACAAAAAATTATGCCAGTTCACTGCTTGTTCAGAAATAGGTATTACCAATAATCAAATGTTTTAAATAACAAGTAATTGAAACCACGATCCAAAGAAAGAGTGTTGACAAAATCCCTGTGTGATGATGCAGATGACTGATGAATAAACTTTGGCAGAAGACTCACAGGAATGTAAAAAATATTATAGATACGTATGAGAGAAGTTTGGATATGTTGACATCATCGCTTACCGAATTGGTGCGTCATTTAATTCATCACAACTACCATGACCTTTCAATACACACGATGCATTTTTCCGAAAGGTTATTTTCTGCTAATTACAATTATGTATTATTTAGTATTGCTGAAAAATGGGTAGGTACATAGTAAATTGCAGAAAAGCAATGGCTGAATGAGTTTTGGGCCGAGTGAAATATGTTCTGTAATTAAAATGTTTTATGTTCTTACAGTATATATTAGTGTGAATAAGTTCGTGGATAAAAGTCATTGAAATAAGTTAAAGGTATTACTTCTATCAAAGAAAGAGAAACTAAAAATTGGTCTATGAAAAGTGTTTGCGTCACGATTTCACGGTGGTTTGCAAGGTAGCTGTTGCCAAATGTTTGGTTGCACTCGTTGAAGCAAGCCTCGCGATGTTTGCACATAGAATATCATCGGAATGCTGCGCTAATAAGCCGACTAATTATTCACTATAATTACTATTGACTCTTTTGTAGTCTAATGAGTCAAGTGTAGAAGTCGAACTCGACGATAGAAGGTCTTGGTTCCGATCCCCAGGTAAATTCCAATTCCAATTCCAGGTAAATTTTTTTTGAACCGGTTTAACGAAAATACAGGTAGAACTTTTTGAAAAAGGTTACGCTCCTTTAAACCGGTTTTTAAACCGGTTTGGAAAAATATGGGTATTTTGCATTAACCGGTTCAACTTTTCGTTCAGGCGGGACAACCACCCTGAACTTCGTTAACATCAGCGAGTGGTGAGGGCATCTGACGTTTGTTTTTATTCAACATCATACAGTGGTATTCATCATCATCATCATCATCATAATCAGCCAAAGGAAGTCCACTGCTGAACATAGGCCTCCCCCACGGCTTTCCACAGCGACCGATCACTAGCGGTCTGCATCCAGTTTGATCCTGCGATCTTTTTAAGGTCGTCTGTCCATCTTGTTGGTGGACGTCCTACGCTGCGTCTTTGGTCGAAGGGTCTCCAATCTAGAACTTTCCTGCCCCAACGGCCATCAGTTCTTCGCGCTATGTGCCCTGCCCACTGCCACTTAAGCTTACTGATTCTCAAGGCTATGTCCGTTACCTTGGTTCTTCTACGTATCTCTTCGTTTCTGATTCGATCTCGTAGAGAAACACCGAGCATAGCCCGCTCCATCGCTCGTTGTGTAATTTTGAGCTTCATTATAAGGCCCATAGTAAGAGACCACGTTTCGGATCCGTATGTCATCACTGGTAACACACACTGATTGAAGACTTTCGTCTTCAGACACTGAGGTAATTGAGACGAGAAGACGCTCTTGCGCAGTTTCCCGAACGCTGCCCAGCCGAGTTGGATTCGTCGATTGACCTCTTTCTCGAAGTTGGACCTACCCAATTGGATCACTTGTCCCAGGTAGACGTACTCGTCGACAACTTCGAGAGTTGAGTTCCCAATGGATACTGGAGTGGGTACAACAAGGGAACTCGACATAATTTTCGTCTTCTCCATGTTCATTTTAAGACCCACTTGTTGGGATACTCGGTCGAGGTCTTCGAGCATAGTGCCTAGATCATCCAGCGTCTTTGCCACAACGACTATGTCATCGGCAAACCGAAGGTGTGTTATGTATTCGCCATTGACGGAGATGCCGAATCCTTCCCATTCCAGGAGCTTGAAGGCGTCTTCCAATGCCGCAGTGGTATTACTTCAAATTATTTTTATAACTTTTAATTATAATATTAAACAATATAATGGCAATAGAAATAATTCTGAAGCATCTGATAATTGGTTTAACATCTTTTGAAGTAAATTCGGTCTAAAAACAAGTCGCGTTGCGATCGTCGCGAGCGGCTTCGAATTAACCGGTTTATTTAGGTTCACAGTATCGCTCTTATTTGGTTCCGCTCCGGAACGGAATTTTACGATAAAACCGGTTTAACCGTTATAATACCGGTAAATCTTGAATCGGTTTCAAGCCCTGTTCCAAAGTGTAAGTACCAAATATTTCTTCCACTCAATCCCACTAATTATCTTTTATGTGTATGATGTTGTTTAAGTAACAATTTCAATTCGATACGGCTTCGTAAATCACGTGGAACATTGTCAATTTATGTTAAGATTCTTACAAGCTTTGTTGATGATATTAAAGTAATTCCGTGTATAGGAAATCACATAACCATTAGGTACTATAGAAATATATCGGAAGCAGCTCATAGAGTATGTCATCACATCAGGGTTGCTACTATGACATGATTTCATTCATTCAGTAAATTACCCTATTATGATTCGTATGATACATAGAAACTATTACGTGTAACGATGAAAAATGATCATGTAATCTGCGGTAACCGAGTTTACGTACGCATTACTTACAGTAAGCCAATAATGTTCCAAACGATCCATAACACATCACTACCAAAATTGTTGTCTGAAAATATTATTCTATTAGGTTTTCATAATGGTCATAGTAAATAGTATAATCTAACTAAGGTCCTATTATTTTATCTAAAAGGTTCCTCTTGGTTGCTAAGTGAAATATATTCTCTGATGCTAAATAGTTACATTTGCGTTGATATGAAGTAGGTATGTAATTTGCATTTAAAACGAAGATAAATAGTTTAGTAATTCTGTTCAACGTGTACCAGCAAACGAAAATACCATCTTGCCAATAGGATCCAGACAAAAAATGTTCAGGTGTTTAAATAGACTTGATGTTCAATGTAAGTGTCGCATCAATGAATTACAATCACAAAAACAACAATAGATGACATTGAAATAACAAAGGTATTGGTTTTCATAGGCATGCCTTTTACGAAGGTTACTCGACCCCAACAAATTATGGAATTCACGTTTAATAACATACACCTACTTACTTACTAAGTTGTCACTATAAAAGTTTAACGACTATGATACAACTCGCCGGGTCATCTTTTAGGAACTGTAATATTACACTGCGATAATAATGAAGTGATTACATGTTTAGCCGAATTACAACAGGTAGGGCTGTAGTGCAACTATTAAGTTTATATTTCATTTTATATCATTTAAATAACTTTAAATATACTGACTTACAATCGCCCAAAGAGCCAGTTAGTCTAGTCACACAGCAAAAATGGTCAAACAAACCTAACAATATAGAAAATAAAGATAAAACAAATAAGATACATTAGGATTATAATAGTATAATATAGACATATTAATTATTGGTGACATATGATAGTCATATGTCACCAATAATTAATATGTCTTCGAAAAGGTCATTTATGAATCTTAGAAAGGTAACGGCCCAAGTGTACTTCCCTGGCTCATTATATAATATTGACTAGATTCGGATTAGCCGATCGTATCGTAATGCCGGCGATCACACAGGATCATTAAAAGTAATCAAATTCTTATGTCAGTTCAGTAATACGTTTGCGAAAACACTCAGAACACAAACATACTTAATTTGTCTTCGGATAAATTTCAGCCAACAAAAGAATTTTTGACTACTTACGGTATAAAAACTCAATACTTATGTATATCTAAGAAATAGTAACCCTTTGTTATTCAACAGTAATATAATCCGTTATATCCGTATGATATAAACATTCCGACCGACCGTTTCGTAAACAAGATGTTTTGTTTGTATAGCTTAGGGTTGGGGCGTTGATAACTATGGGCAAACGCAGAAAATATTTTAGTGCCGACCTATTTGCTCTATTTTTGAATCACTTGCTTCAAGATGGCGAGTGATTTTCGTTCGAAGATGAATTAAAAGTCATAGAAAAAAACTCGTTGTCAGCGAAAATCACTCGCCATTTCGAAGAGAGTGATTCAAAAATAGGGCCCCTGGCGCTCTATTATTTAATCACTCGCGACAAAACTCCGTGTGATTATCGTTCAAAAATCAATTAAAAATTTAAAGCTTAATTTTCTTATGGCCAATAATTAAGCTGGCTCTCGCTTAACGGATTAGTTTTGCTATACAATGCGGTTACGCAGCCAGCATCTTCGCCTCTTTGACTTACGGACACGGTTTTATTTTTAAATAGAATTTAAGTTAGTATTAATATTTAGTTTTTTTATGTTTGTAATAGAGATGGGCCGAGTACTCGGTAAATACTCGGTACTCGGCATACTCGGCGAGTTTTTTGATACTCGTACTCGGCCGAGTAACTCGGTTTCAATGCCGAGTATACTCGGTTCAGGTAAAGCAATATATTGCGGTAGATAGATGTCATCTAAAAAACAGGGGAGATCTTTCACAATCTCAATTATGATACTAAACGAGTAGTAATGAGACAAAACGTGGCGAACTAGTTAACGAAAAAAAAAAAATGTGAAATTTTATAAAGTAAAATTATTATATAGTAACACACAGCTCTCTGCACTTTCTGGTGACAACCTATTCATTTTTTCTTCGTAGATGTTACCAGCCTCCAAAAGTAATCACTCGCTTCGCTATGCGTGGTGCTTGCAGATGCACATAGTAACACTCGTGGTAAACATGCCAGTTCTGGATACCTTGTTTGGTGGCCTGCCCACCACTCGAAAGGACTCGTGTCTTTCGTCAACTTATTCTAAATTAATTTAGTATCATCGCGCTCTAGTGGCTAGATGAAAGCTAATTCTGCGCGAACCTGTTTGTACTTGTTTATTACACCCAAAACAGGAACTTGATTTTAAACCTAGTTACTCGGCCGAGTACTCAGTTGGAAAAAAAAATGAACCGAGTAAAACTCGGTACTCGGTACTCAGCAAAAGTGCTACTCGGCGCATCGCTAGTTTGTAACATTTATTTTCTTTCTGTTGATACTACAAATCATGAAATAAAATAAATAATAATTAAAAAATCACGAAAAATGAACGTGAATACTTATAAATCGAGTTGATTTTTTTTATCACTCTTGTGTAAATTTTATCCGGTATTGACGATTTAACACCCGAGCGGTTGCTGGCAAGCGCATAACAATAGAATATCTATTGTGTCTTGTTCACATACGCTTCAGGGACTTCAAATTCAAGCATCAGTCAATGTAAATCACACGACATATTGAGGCGAACGATTCTAAAATACTCCTAAGTATGACTTGTGACTTTATGAAATTCTATAACTACCCATGGAGTTTCAAACTGAGAGTATTGGTATGTAAATGATGAATTTTAAAAGTAAGTATACAAACAAAAATTAGCTATACTAAATAGTTTTTGTTATAGACACTTGACGTTCTGAATAGAAGAATGCGACAAACATTATATAGTAAAAAATATCTCGTCTATTTAATTATCTTGTAATTTTTTGTCACACTGTGCGTAAATAGTCGTAAAAACTTCTTAGATAAAGCGTACGAGAATTTGATTTAAAAACGCTGTGCAATGGCATAACGAGATGCCTGTAACTGTTCATGGTATGACTGTACTTAGAAACACACCTGAAGAATCTTACTAATGATTCATGTAATCCAGCATATAAGCAAATAAGAAAACAATGAAAGTAAAACAGTGTATTGTGTTGTGAGTACAAGCTTAGATCAACCGTGTCATCAACAGACTCTCACGCACAGAATAGTTTCTAAATAGATGACGAGGGAGGCTATGTACATTGCATGATTAAAAGAGTGCTGCTCAACTTGTGCGTGACCGTGTTGATTTTTCTTGACAAAATATATTTAAAAGATACCAAGTAGTGCAATATAACGTCGTCATTTCATATTATAGATAGATACGGTAAATAGGTATTTAACCCAGTTGATACGGACAAGATCCGCCTTAGAAACATAAGGTCCTATGTACAAAATAGGAACAAAACTTGTTTGTTAAAAATAGTTATTACTTTATCCATTTATAATTTTTAAAACGACTTTTAATTAAAAATAGGGAAATATGAGTTTCAGGTTCACAGAAGTTTTTTTTTACTAATTTGAATTTTAAATAAATGAGAACTGATAAAAATAAAAGCTATACTTGATATAACTACACGTCCTTTCTTATAACAAAGGTGTTCTTTTAAAAGGCCAGTATAATATGTGTTAAGATAAATACAAGGTGTAACGTTAAATGCGCAAAACCTGAACATAGTTTGATTGGAATAACGAGTAGAATCAATTAGACCTCATTTTATTAAGGGCCACATAAAAGAAAAACTTCACATAAATGTTGCCGTGTCTATTTATTAGTAAGACAAGCCATCATGTGCGCAAACCCGCCAAAATATGTAAAGCAATGGTAAGTTCTTTATGAGCCCGAGCGTAGATAGTAATAATAATGATGTCAGCATGGCGCAGCGGCCTGGTGATATACCTACCCTACTCCTCTTTTGACAGAGCGTCGGCCGCAGTGCAAGATATGATCAGAAGTGCCAGTAAACGTAAACATCTCATAAAACCTTAAAAATATATTTTAGAATTAGATTTAACTGAATTAACAATCATTTGGGGTAAGTGCGGTTTTGCGCATTTAATATTACAAATTGTTTTACTGTATGATTTTAATCAATCTGTTATTTTAATTAAAAAATACAATTTAATTCATGGTTAAATAAATATAGGTACAGTCGCCAGCACATCAGGTTACCCAATTTTGTTGGAAACTAGCCCTTATTACAACAGCGTAAGACACCGCAGTGTTTACCTTGACGTGCTGTTGTCCGCACATGAACCTTCCTCATGAGGGGTGGTGATAGAGAGTGCTCTTTTCCGCATACAAATCCGTAAACTGGTTTTTGAGTTTATGGCGAATAAATAAAATCAGACGCGGTGGAGGTTTTTATTGCCTGCAGTCAAAACCGACTATTAATTAAATATTGACGGATGGACATTTCTATCATTTCGTGACTTTCATGACTACGAAACGATAATATTGGCACACAAAGTTGTCATACAGTTGGCGTGACATGCTTCATCTACTTAAATACATGTCTCTGCTCTCACAGTACAAGAATGCTGTCAGTGGAACTACAATTGCACCAGAACAGCCTAGACAATAATTGTAATTAGATTACATTCACTTTTTGTTTACCTCGATCATCTCGATGCGCACTTGTTTTAAAGAGTTGGTTTTATTGACATCGGTTATACCTAATCCGTTGATAAACCGGTTGCAGATATTTGAAGTTCTAATTCTCATTATTGGGACCATGTGTCCGAACCATGATCGAATGTCATTTAGAATTGAAATAAACATCAGATTACACGTTTTCGTGCATTTGTACAAACATCAGACCATTATCAAATCAAACGCAATTGGCCGGTAAATCATAATTACTTGGTACCTGTTTAGTTCATTTGCAACCCATTCATTGTCTACTTTACTCATGCCAAATTCCAGTAACAGTATTTCATTATTTTACCTACTATTAGTTACAAGACCGACGCTACATTGATCTTTTTTTTTTGATACATTTGTTATATATGTCGACATTTTCTGCTATTTGTTTTTTTATTTCTTAAATTTGGTTATGATCTAATTTTAAATCAAAACGAGTCAACTACTATATTTTGGTAAGTCTAGGCAGTATTGATATTTGCGGCTTTTATTACTAGATCCATACCTATTTCTCAACCCATAGATTAAATTAAAAGAAAACAAAGCAACTTGAGTACATGCAGTCATCAGACCGAAGAAGGAAGAGGAATTAAACAACGTCGCGTATTACATTACACTACGAATTTTAATCACACATTCAACGTTCGCTATTCACCTCATGTATTGTTTTTGTTTGTGTTTCGATTCTAATGCGATACAATAAATATTTTGTGTCTGCTGCGTCCATTGGCATAAACAATTGAGCTGTATTCAATCATGCAGATACATTATTTATTAAAAATATTATTCTGGGTGCCGAGTGAAATAATTAATTTCAATATTTTTCACTTCGAATCCACATTTCATTTACTTTAATTAATTTGTATAAAAGCTTTCGCACTCATGTGAATCAGTTATTCCTTTCTTTCTTTTTCATGCGCGAATTCACGAACTGTTTTAAGTTCAATCAGGTATGTTTCAACTTGGGGTACAGCGTAAGTTTCATCAAAATCGGTCTGGTAGTTTTTGAGATATGTACAAATGTAGGAATAAGTTCGGTTAGAAGCTACACCTGCGTGCTTGATTTGATTTGATTTGCGTAACAGACATACAGAAATTTTTGAGGCATGAAGATAAGGATAAAAGCTTAAATATCACTGTCCAGCGCTGGGCTGGTGTTGATACAGTATCTTGAATAAATCCATTATTTGAATTCAATCAAGTGTTCTGTGGTTAAAGTTACCACATTTTGATTTTGGAGTAAAATGTTTTTGCGGACAAAAGACGACAATTGTCACAAATGTCTATTGTTGTGTCACACTGCCATTATATTTTATGGGCTGTAATAATACTATCAAGTAATGGAGGAATATTTTCAATTGACACAGTAAATACCTAAAGCAACGCCCACCCATTTACCACATTTAAAGAAATAATTTATTTTATTTATTGCCAAGATACCTATATAGACATTTTTAATGTTGTTTGTTCAAATGGTTTGTAGTAAAAATGTATTCAAAGAGTCTTATACAATAGCTCCTGATAGATTTGTTTGGTATTAAGATTGGCAATGAGAAATGGTGGACTTCAAAAGGTTTGGTAACTGCTGCAACATAGATTAATGCAAGTGTTTTTTTTATCATTAATTGGAGTACCTAACAAAATTTAAAAATTGTTCCCCCCTCCCCTTCATCAAAAGGTTTACAATCGAAGGATCTTAATATGTAATTGATCAGACAATGGAATGCTCAGTACAGCTTCTTCAACTATTTTTGCTGTTTCTAGTTAATTTATTTATACTCTATGCGTTCGCAGAACCGCAGATGTTGTGTCGAGCCAATAGTTACTGCCTGGCCAGTAACATCGAGCAGAAGTTACGAGGCAATGACATTGGCTTTACAAAAACAAATGACGACCTTCGCGCATCAGAGGACACTGTTTGACGCTCTATCGAGTATCGGCCCACGATAATTGTAAATTAAACATTTTTTTACGCATATTGTAGGTAGCTATTTAGTTTTAGTTAATCTCAAATGTTTTTTCTACCAAAAGTTATTTTTACCACGCTTAATAAATTTGTTGTCTGTGCAGGAATATGTCTCGAAGAAGATTAATTTAATGCGGAATAGATTACTCTCTGTAAATCGGGCAAGCAGATTATGGGGTGTATTCATATCACCAAAACCCTACGGTTTCTATGACTAAGTAGATGCTGCTACGCAATATCTACTTAGTCATAGAAACCGTAGGGTTAAGTTGAGTTAGGTATTAAGTTGAGTTACAAATACATACTTAGGTGCAAATGGCATCCGTTTATCCTACCTGTGGATAAGTAATCCGACAGAGGTACTCGTATAAGGCTGTATCTTCGTACTCCTTATAGATACATGCATAACCTTAATGAAGGTCCGTCGTCCACTGCTAGAAGCGAAAGCGACTTCGCACCACCTGTACCATGAAATAGTACCATTGGTGGTACTAATGGTATTGATTGATCCCATAAGTACCAGGGAAATAAATACAAGTGTGAGTGACACTCGACGTTATTTCAATAAAAAATAAAATCTGATGGTATAATTGGTACTCCTTTAATTTATTAGTACTTAAGTAATTTATATTTTGCTATCTTAATATCAGGAGTTTCTATATCGCCTTCTATGAATTGCTTTTGCACATGGAATATAAAACTATCATACACAATGATCAGTCAATATGTTAGAAAGTATGTCCCTGAGCCTAGCAAAGATTTAAAAAGTACAAAATTTAAATCTAAAATAGAGTTAAAAGTTTTATTTCACAATAGATTCGAGTAATACTATCATGTGACAAATCTAACCATGAATTAAAAAACAAAAAAAAAAGTGCTACCTACTATAACTATCAACCAGGTATTGAAGAGATTTTTTGAATTAAGCTAAAAATTGTAAATATTTTTAAGAGACGTAAGATAATAAAATATTTGATGCAGCAAACAGAAGCTTGGAATTGTCTATGCGAAATGTCAAAAATTTTGCTTAGCCGCACGTATAAAAACATTTATTTATTTTCAACACACTTGCTCAAAATGACGTTTTTATTCCACCGATTTTTGGCACATAATCATAGATATTAAACACGCGTGCTTTTTCATTATATTATTGCACTAGTGCCTTTTGTTTATTAACCCGACCAATTTACATTTGTACCCTAGTACCAAGTCGTAAGTAAGAAGAAGAAGCGATTTAATTTAGTCGGGTTATACATTACCTTTATTTTAGCAACAAACAGTATTTATGCGAAAAATAACAGTATCTACATATTTATTTCAATAAATGGTAAATCCAGATTTATTACTAAAAATAGCTCAAATTCATTTAACATTTTCTGTGATTTGTGTTTTAAACACGAATTATTACATTTTTAATCTTGACTTTTGGCCGATCTAGTTCGCGCCTAAGCCTTGCGCGCGCATCGGTATCGCGGCAAGAAAAAAAAACGCGCCATTTTTCGTAAATAGTAATTGTCGGCTTTGACGAAGTTTGGATTAATTATGAAGTTTAATATTAATGAAAATGTCTATTTCAAGTGAAGAAAATGAAGAAAACCTATTATTAATTCCGCCGGACATACGTAACAAGGCGAAAAACGCGTGCGAAAGTCTTTGCCGTCAAAATCGAGTGAAATGTATTATTACTGTTTTAATAATTAAAACTTAGTAAATGAAGAGTCTTGTTTTTTCCTCACAAGTGTGTTGAAAAACGTCGTATGAAACACGTGTGCCTGTGACCTTTATATACGCGGCTTTCTTGAGGCGCACTCGCTTTCGCTCGTGCGCACACAATATCGCCTTGTATATAATGGTCAACTTAGCACACTTGTATCATAATGTACTATTATTTGAGTATCTTCATGGAGCTAAATTAATCATTACGATTATAACCATTTTCATAAGAAGACGCGTAGAAAAGCAAAAAAAAAGGATTGACAGTATGAAAAAAATTCGGGACTCTGCAATACATTGTAGTACACGTCGCTTTTAAAAACTGCCAACAACTCTTTTTGCCTTCGATACAGTAATTAAAAACGATTCCTAAATGCGAATCGTAGTACCCAAAATTCAAGAGAAACGGAAATCATCTGTACTGCAAAGAAACACTTACATACACCATGTGCCAATGCAACTCACAGTAGGCGATTAGACGTCTCGCTTTTCTTTAAAAAAAAAAACTACAGTAAAATATAGGTTATTTAAGTACTAATAAAATAAAGATGTGCCAATTATACCACCAGGTTTTTTTAAATTTATTTAATAATGTCGAGTGTGTTTATTTCCCTATTATATACCATTACCATAGTACCATTTGTACCTCAAATGGTACAGGTGGTCGGGAGGATCGAAAGCTTTTAATTTTAATTATTTAGGTACTTTTGCACTTTTGATAAAAAATGAGGTGTAAGCTTTCATCGTTGATACTTTATCAATATAATAAATATACTATACTATATTTATCTTAAAAACTTTATTTGACCATAATTTATAGCATATCACAAATTCACAGGTGGAGGTGAATCTTCATAATCAATGAAGTTACCGCTGATATCATATAAGTTAAGTTTCGTACTAATTTGTAACCGAATAAATAGACAATAATTAATGTTCTAGTCAATAAAGTTAATTTAAGAACTTATAGGCACAGGGTGAGGTTTAAGATGACAATTAAGATTCGTGAATTTGATCAATATCCACTTTGAAACAAGGTACCGTTTTATTTAGATTAAAACAGTACAGTCATAGTTATGCTAGCCTTAGGTATGTAAATTAGTTATACGATGTTGGAAAATGACGTATGTATATAAGAAAACATCTGAAGGTCATTTAAAGCTCTTCCTTTAATGACGACGAGAAGCGTTATTTTCCGTTTCTTTGTAAATATTATTAATTGTTTAAAATTGATTGATACGTCTTTGAAGATATTGTTTTTGATAAGAATTTTGAAGATATTTTTTTAAATACTTATTATTTTCTATATTAATTGCTACTATAATTAAAACGGTATAAAATTTAAATTGATCGGTTAATATAATATGTTTTATAACAAATAACTAACTCTTTCAAGTACTCAAAATGAAAGGTTTTTGTAATGGTCTGTTTACGGTATTACGATTAAACAATCGAAAGAGTCAGTGCCTTACACTTACAGGTGTTCGCAAATAACTTTAAAATCTAAAGAATATATGTATGATATATGTGGCTAAAGAAAAAAAAAACATATTGATAAGCGTGGACAATCCATGGTAACAAAGAAAATTTTAATTATTAACGTTGCGAAAATCAAAAGAACTTGAGGGAGTTATTGAACTAATCTGTGCTTTACTACGTAAGAATTAGATAGTTGTGTGAAATATAAAATATGAAAACCGGTTGCATTGTAATCGCATAGTAGATAAATAAATTGAATTATTCGTCAAGGATGGTTTTTTCACAGAGTTAGTTTCCGGAACTTGTGACTGAAGTTAACCTTTGCGTTTGCTGTGATGCAACGTTCTGATCTTTCCATTGTGTTTTTTTTTATTTGACCATACACAATTAAGCTGTCGTTTTCTTTCTCATAATCAACTACCGTCTGTACTTCCGCCTTCTGATCAAAGTTTATTCTCCTAGTTAGATAAGACACCCGCTTTATCCTGAAAGAGTAGCTCAACGTCTTACTTCAGCAGTATAGTAGAAGGAAATCGTATTTTATTATTTATTAAACAAAGTTATTGGTACTTCTCTCTGTTGCAGGTAAATATTGGCATAATTGTCATAAAGTGACCATTACAAAATCTGCCCATAATTTTTATTTAAACGTGTCATTTCGCTACAGCACTTATCTTTATTGCACCTATTAATACCCTATCGGTCAATATACTCATATTGATGTTATTCACTAACTCATAATAATTACTAGATGAGACGGAGTCATAACACAAACATGCAATCACTTTCATTGCCATCACTTTCTACGTTATCAAAAGTAAGGTCGGCAAAAAAGCTATCAGTGAAAACTTGCAAGCATCCGGATGGATAGCAGAACAAGTTTAAAGCGTTTGACAAGTGACAAGCAGCTTGACAAGTGGCTGCCAATTAACACCATTGTTTTGAGGAGAAATTGACTTAGGACTATGATTTATAATCAGGCAACACGATACAAGATCGTAATATATTGAATGATTTTGTAAAACCATGGAAAAAGGTTGAACTTAATATATTCATTAAAAAATATGTGACTCATTTGAAGATATAAATTATAATCCGTCCGTAACATTTCTACTTTTATAATATATAAGCGATACGTATGTCTTATATAAGTACCTACTTTTCCGTCGTACCTATGCTCAAAATTCAGAATCACCGGGAAACCCTCCCTCGCTTAATTTCGTCTGGCGCAGACAAATGGATTTAATTCCCGGAATGTGAAATTAGGGTGTGAGTCAGAACAATTTTCGAGGCACTGTGGATAGATTATCGAATCAAATTATTAGTTGATTAAAAGGTAATTTGTATATTTAATTACAACCGTATCGGATACTGAATAGTGATCTCGAAGTCTCGAAGTGTCTTAGTTACTTCGATCGCGAGACTGGCGATAGATATCTCTGAAAATATATTACTGATATTACATTAGGTTTTGGTTTAAATTGTAGTTGTAATATTAAATTCCAATCACAGCTAGCTTACATAATATAAATAGTTAAACATCCTATCAAATCGTAGTAGTAAGTAGCGAATGCACTTTACAAAAAATGGGCGTAAACCTGATTATAAATTAATTAAAAGGTTATTACCGCATTTAATAACGATTTCTCAGATATTTATTGGTCCGCGTCAGCTATCTACAGCGGATGCGTGCGACAGTTGATACGGAACGTGTATGATCAATAGCCTGTACTTGCTTTTCGATAAGTGGAGGGCCTTTAGACTGTGCGGCTTTTGGAATTGAAACTTTCATATATATAATGCATATATATGCGCCAGACATCACGCCAATTGTCGTGGTTTCGAAGTAAGGAATTCTCATCCTGTGTTTCGATTACCAGACAACGATTATGACGGGGCGTCTCACATAAACTTAAATTCATATAAACATGCATGATTTAGGCACAAATGTTTGTACTCATTACACAAACATACGATACTATCGTGGTCGTGTCATCTCAAGATCTGGAAGCCGATTCTCGCAGCAATCGAACTTTTTTCGTGTGGTAATTCGATTGCGAGTTAACCATTTTACTTAAAAATAAGTATCTACCGCACACACATAATCTAAACACATTGAAATTGTGACCCTAAGAAATCAAAAAATATTTTTATTTCGACAAAGAAAATTCGATTGGTGAACTTCATTCGTATACGAATTGCACAAGAATTGGCCCCCTGAAAAAGTCGTCACGTGTAAAAACGTAAATCTGTGCGAAAATCCCTCGCTGATTGGTTTCGCGCCATTAGTTACTAAGCCCATACACGAGTAACAGTTGAGTACAGGTTGAGTGTGATAAAATATGAGTTTGTCATAAATAACAAAAAAGAATCAACAGTGTACTCTGTAGTAAAAGTCACATAATATCCTAAATGTAATTTAAGAAAATTTAATGCTTTAAAGCATTAAATATCAGTTAACCATTGTGAATAAGGCAAAAACAGTTGAGGCGGCGTAAAAAACAAAAGCAAACATAATTAAGAATAAATTACATATACCTACATACATTAACATACAAATAAATCCATATTATTTTACGATAAAGAGATATCATGTCATTTATTCTCATTTAGAAAAATATTTTAGTATGAATGTCGATGGAAGCTTTTGAAAGACGATAAAATCATCTCAGCTTATCCTAACATACCGATTATTTAAAGATACATCACACACTATGCTAAATTGGAAATACAATATTAATAGTTCACAAACACCCATATTTTGAATTTGTTGTTTCTAGTATCACTCATCACATTTGAATTGAAGATTAGCCAAAAACGTTTTCCGTTAGCGTGAACAAGGTAATGTATTACGCCAACAATCACTAAATCTATTATTATGATTGTTATGGCAATACGTTTGCTATGTTATGTAAAGATAAAACATATTTAATGGCGTTCAAGAAAGAAATAACTGTGTTCATATTTCAGCTTTTACGGTTTCAGTATGGTTAATGTAAAACTTTTATGCAAAACAACGTGTAGCAAAATATTGTGCGAGATCTCTTTCTTCATTACAGTGTATGCAAAATGACTCAATAAAAAAAATGTTCGCCTTAAATGGACTCCTTTCTTTTACAGAGTCAAGACTTTTTAGTGCGTTATGTTTTTGAAATTGGTTTTTGCTTTATTTGTAAAAGTTTACTATTAAAAATTTATAGTGATTTATAAGAGGGGGAGTGTGGGGTTTCACCTTTTGACTCTGTTCTTTGATAAGCCACAGCATCTGTCATAAGGTCTGACATCATAATCACTGAACTTTAGACCCTTTACACACTGCGACTTTTATAGCATCGATGCAGTCGCGCGTTTTGAAAATGCGCTACAGCATCGCGACTCACGCAATGAACAGATTTAATTTAGCATCGATGCAGTCGCCAAAATTCAGTACATAATTTGACAATTTCCAGCTTCTGCATCGGGAATGTGTCGATGCTAACGCGCGTTAGCATCGCTACTGCATCGATGCGAAAAGTAGCGCAGTGTGTAAAGGTTGACCAAGATTACACCGAGATCCCAACATCACTTCCCGACTTGGCAACAATGGGACGAACTAGGAGGTAAACTTTCTAAGTAGGTAATTTAAAAAAAAAATGGTCTGCAATATACATACAAAAGAACAACATACAGTCGAATTGATAACCTCCTCCTTTTTGAAGGCGTTCAAAAAAAACTCTTGACGTAATATAATAACAAATAATAAGTTGAGAGTATGCAGAATGCAGTTGTAATGTAGAGTCGAATGATAGTTGATACTTTAGAATGTTAATTTGTTTATTATTATAAAAAGATGCATTTGCAATGTGACAATAAACAATTATTGAGTGGAATTTTAACGCAGTTGCCACTCGTAGTTGATAAGTAGCTATTTATGCAGAAGGTGATGTAAACTGTAATAAAGTGTAATATCCTTGTCTAAATCATGTGCCTAGAAGTGTCAATATGGGTGTATAGCACGAGCTTAGCATTAGAACGCTAATAAAAACTGAAAACAACGTAATAAGATAAACACGTTTATTTAAAATACACTCACAGTCACGCTCAAATAACATCCACACAATTTAGTTACATATGTATATTACAGTTTAAATTAAATACATCTGGTAACTTATACAACCCTTTCGTAATTAAGTTATGAGACCGAAATTTCCCACTGAAACTCGACTCGAAATAATTAGTTATTTTGATCGAAATTTAAAGTAGGTAGAGTCTTTACAGATAAACTTTTGAATTTTTTTATTCAAATACGGTTAAGCAGCTTGCAATGATAAATTATTAAATAACAGATCTATACTTAGCCGATGAATAATGAATGGCACAGATGTGGCATGAAATGTCGTGTTTATTGAAATTTAAGTTTATAATCTAACATAAGTTACAAATTTAAAAACTCGGAAAGTAAAAACTCTACCTGTTTTTGATCTACTAACGTTTGTTAGGTCTGAAATATTTAGCTGGGATGCACCTCAATACCAGTTGGAATGTTTAATTGTTGCGCGAGGTGCGGCATTTGGCAGACGTCCTCGACCTTTTTGCATGCACCGGCATAACGCGAGACTCATCTCCGACAGTATCGTAGGTAGCGTGTAAAAAGGTCGCTTACAAACGTTTCTTACAACCTATAACCCTATTGAATATACAAAGCTATATCTACATGCGCATTATCACTGGAGGACCGAGAGGTCAAGGTAACTAAATATTTGGTAATGTTACGCGTCAGTCCAAGCGTTGGATTAGTTAAACACTGATTTTCTTGGTCAGGGCCGCGTTGGGACCGAGACCGAGAAATCTGACGGAGACTAGGCGAGCAGGTGCGCGAACGCAAGCACCAGCAGCGAAGCGGCCAGGGTGGGGACGGCCGCCGCGCCGGGCACGTTCGCCGGCTTCACGTCCTCCGCGAACACATAACTCTTCGACCCCGTGTGTGACTTCAAAATCCTGAAGTTCACCTCGTTCAGCGATATCTGCTGGTTCTTTACGAAGTTGTAAAGTCTGTTGATCACCACGTAGACGTTGCCGTGGTCGTCGAATGTGAACCGATCCACCCACTGGATGTAGTTGGGGTCGCGCGCGATCGTGCGCTGGCCGACGTGGAAATCGACCGTAGTATTCCATTCTGCGATGGTCGAGTTGCCTATTAGACCGAAGAAGAGGACGCCGTTCGAGTCCATCTTCATTCCGTCCGTCTGAGACGCTTTCGTTCCGAGGTCTACTACGTGGGACCGAATGGCGCCGTCGGCACTTCCTAATGTGTCATCTTGCAAAACTGATGCATTTATCGCATACAAGTGGAAACTTGACAGGGGACTGTAGTAGATGGTTCGGTCTACTGTATCAAGAGCGGTCAAAAATTGAGGTCCCAGTGCGATGCCGTCGATATTAACTGGAAGGTTAACACTTGTTCCATTGATGCGGAACGCGGTTGCTTCAGGCACTGACATCATTGATTTAGAATCGCGAACTTTCCAAGATTTTTTATCGCTTCGACGGAAAACGACAATACCTGGGTCGACGGCACTGTTGTCGGTGATGTACGCATAATCACCATCCCGATTATCAACGACGAGGTCATTTAAATAAGTCGAGTTAGGGTCTAATACGTCAGCGGGGAACGGTATGCGTTCCATTTCGTATTTATCTTTTTTCAGGTCGATCAGAACGAGTGACGGAGGACACTTGGGGTCCGGTTTTTGAGTGAGTGTTCCGACGCGGCCGTTGTCCAAAATCCACATGATGCCGTTTCTGTCGATTTCAATGTTTTGCACGAACTGCAGGGCGGAGCAGTTTCCAACGGCGTTTGCATCCCAGTTCGGGAAGGGGCGAAGCTTCGGCGCCGTGTCGCTCTGCAGCACCGGGATCGTGGCGAGCGTTGCCGGGACTCCGTCCATCATCCTCGGGAGGGTGAGGAAGAGGTCATCTCCGTAGAAGTTTATGCCAGATATTAGGACGTTTTGTGGTATGTAACGGTTGGAACTCAGGGAGGCTTCGCGTTCTTCGGGCGAGGGCCATTCGAAGTCGATGGAGTTCCATTCGTAGATGACGCGGAACTGTTCTCGGCGAGGTGCTGGTGGTCGTGGAGGTTGCGTGTCGTTCTGCGCTGCAGCGGCGGCGAGCACGGCGAGGAGGACGAGCGGGAGCATGGCGGAGCGCGGTGCGTGTGGCGCGGTCGGCGCGGCCGGTGCGACTGCGGCGGACTCGGAGCTCCTAACCACCGTCGGCTTGGACGTGCTTTTCGCGTGAACACACCGCTACGTCAGACGCAAATAAACAATCGGAATGGATATAAAGATTAAACTAACCGAGCATTTAAAATGCAACAAACAAACACTTACGTGTTCGAACCGCTCTGAGTAAGATATACCTAGCTACTTAGTTTAATCGCATTCAGATTAGTATCTTGGTTCAGACGGAAAGGGTGCACGAAGGTCACAATCTCACCCCAAACCAGACGAGGGGCCGGACGGAACGTACCTAACCTACCCACGTCCGTCCCATGACTTTTGTGTCAAACTAACAATAACTTAACAAGTAACGAATAAGTTAGTAAGAGGGTTGTTGTGTCAATAGCAGAACGTGTTTGCAAGGAAATATTATTAGGAAGCACGGACGAGTAGAAAAGACTTTTTTTACTCGTCCGTGTTAGGAAGTTGTTAATTTACAAAATTTTGAAGTCGGTTTGTCGATTACTTATATGAAAAATATAATGCAAAAATTTAATTAAATAGGTATTCAGTAAGGCCCCTATAGATAGGTGCTGCTAAATAATTTTATCTCACCTTTATAAAAGAAGCTGAAATTTAAGCGTCTCAAGAGACTATTCTATTTAATTGCGTCGAAATCAAGTAGTGATAATAATTAATTCATAGGCAATAAGCAGTCACAGTCAGACTGGGGTCAAATACACATTGGTTATTAAATGTGGTTACACGGGTAAAAAAGAACTACATATGTTAATTTCTTCATTTGAGTAAACAAAAATTCATAAGTATTATAACAGCTTCCCTACCAGCGAAGCTCTCTGCCTATTAGCATGCATTATTTTTTTGTGAAAGAAACACAATTAGCTGAGGGAGACTATTGGTATATTTAAATATATGTCTTTTTAGGGTTCCGTACCCGAATGGCAAAAAACGGAACCCTTATAGTTTCGTCAAGTCTGTCTGTCTGTCTGTCTGTCCGTCCGTATGTCACAGCCATTTTATTCTGTAACTAGCGGTCCCCCGCGACTTCGTCCGCGCGTTTTGAGTTTGCTCCCTCCCCTCCCGTCGCAGCGTCATGTTTAATATCCTAAAGCCTTTCTCGATAAATAAGCTATCCAACACAGAAATATTTTTTTAAATCGGTCCAGCAGCAGTTCCTGAGATAAGCGCGTTCAAACAAACAAACTGTTCAGCTTTATAATATATTAGCGCAAGCGCACGTTGTACTTAAGCTGCGAACATTATTTTGGTGCGGAGTTATGCTAAAACTGTGATAGCTCCTAAGATATTTATCGAAATCAAATGATATAAAGGGCAACTTGGTTGTAAATGAAATGTTCGTGATGATGAATGTATTTATTTTGATAAGAATAAATACCTGTGTGTATAATACACCTCTAAAAATAATGCATTATTTTTTTACAAATTTATTAACATAGAAAAGGTTGTAGTAAGTCATCCATAAAAGATAGACATATGCTGTCGCGGACTTTATTATAGAACTCTTAATGCTGAACAATCCTGTCATACATGATTTTTGTGTAACTTAAGCGGTTTCCGCAGCGTATGCAGCGGAAGCTCTCAAAAGGAATATCTTTCTCCCGTTTTCGCAACATTTTTCATTTGTGCTGTGGTCTTATGAGTCGTATCTTTATGTTATATAGCCTAAAGCCTTCCTCTATAAATGGACTATCCAACGTAAAAATATTTTTTCAAATCGGGCCAGTAGTTTTTGAGATTAGCGCGTTCAAACAAACAAACAAACAAACAAACTCTTCAGCTTTATAATATTAGTATAGACTATAAGCATTACACTGTTGAAATTTGGTAGAAAGATGTATCTTGTTAACCGCTTACCGATGCTCATACAAAAAATAATGTCATTTAAGGGGGGGCTCCCATACATGAAACTAAAACCAAAAAATAGGTATCTCTGGATAGGTCTTTTAAAATGATATTGAGGTTCCTAAAACCATTTTCTTTTAAAGTCTAACGTTTCATAGATATCCGCTTCCAAAGTGGTAAAATGGGCGTCCCCCCCATCTAACTTCTAAACCAAGAGAGTGTAAATTTTGAAAAAAATATATAATATAGATCGTAACAAATACTTTCAACGAAAATGGTGGTGGAAAACGAAAGTGGTTTGGACGAGATCGAAAGAGTAGTTTTTGAGATATAGCATGTTTTCAACAACCGCAAATATAACTTTGTACTTCATACAAACACTATGAAAAACAAAGTTATGTTTGCAGTCAACAAAATTTTGTGGTATTTTACTAAGTATAAGTAAGTGGATTGCCTAATTCAGTTAAAGTTGGCACGGAACCCTCAGTTCGTGAGTCCGACTCGCACTTGGCCGGTTTTTTACTTATTTTTACGAACTGTGATTAATAGTAACTTAATAGTGTCAAACAAAAATTGTTACTTCCACAATATGGTTTGGAATCCCTAAACGGGATGCACAAATCGTGGTATAAAATGATTAGGTGGTAAAGATCCAAACCACTCATCACCAAGCTTTTGATCGATTTTGGACTATGAGTACTGACTTATTAACAATATGAACTGCATTTGTCACATAAAATCACATTAATTGTTCTATCATAAGTCTGACTAATATAGGACATGGACTTTATACATTTGTCATTGATTGTAGACAGACACTGTATGGCGGAATATAATTCATTTCAAGCAATGGATAAAACACAAATTACTCTTTTAGTCCATTGAATAAAAAGTTCTAGAGTGCGTGAGTTCGTAACGTAAGATGTTTCTTCGGAAACATGTCAAGAGTCCCTAGGTAATAAACATACTAAAACCCCGGGACACTAGGAGGAGCCCCGGAGTGGGGGGAGGGGGGGAAAGGGTCATTTTTTTCATTTTTCGCTTAAATCTCAAAAACGGCACATGTTAGAGAAAAACTTTCAAGGAAAAGTTGAAAGGCCATAAAATTATCTACAAGTTGTACCTAAATCATTTTTTCCTATATCCTACCATTTCTGAGTTACACGCAGTAAAATATGATTTTGGCTCAAACAATTTCCCCATACTGCATACCCATGTTTATCACATCAATCGATCAAAAAATATTGCAACTTGTGACCGGTACTGATAGATTGCTCTTAATTAGGTCTATAATTGGTAAAATAAACACATTCCTCCATGGAAGCCTTTAGGAGGAATCGATTGTCAAAATATTATATTAGGGTAGTTTGAGTTACTGAACTTGATCTTTTTATTTATTTCTTCCAAAAAACTCAAAAGTGCAACTTGTGACCGGTACATATAGATTGCTCATGATTAGGTCTATCATTGATAAAAATACCAGATTCCACCACGAAGGCGTTTACGGGGAATTGAATTTTATTAGGGTAGTTACGATACTTGAACTTTTTATTTTTTTTCTTCCAAAAAGCTATAAAGTGCAACTTGTGATTGGTACTGATAGATTGCTCTTAATTAGGTCTATAATTGGTAAAATAAACACATTCCTCCATGGAAGCCTTTAGGAGGAATTGATTGTCAAAATATTATATTAGGGTAGTTACGCAACTTGAACTTTTTATTTTTTTTTCTTCCAAAAAGCTCAAAAGTGCAACTTGTGATTGGTACTGATAGATTTCTCTTAATTAGGTCTATCATTGGTAAAAAAAACACATTCCTCCTTGGAAGCCTTTAGGAGGAATCGATTGTCAAAATATTATATTGGGGTAGTTTGAGTTACTGAACTTGATCTTTTTTATTTTTTTCTTCCAAAAAGCTCAAAAGTGCAACTTGTGACCAGTACCGATAGATTGCTCATAATTAGGTCTATCATTGATAAAAAAACCAGATTCCACCATGGAGGCGTTTAGGAGGAATTGATTTTTATTAGGGTAGTTACGATACTTGAACTTTTTATTTTTTTTCCTCTAGTGCCTCTCATATGACATCAATGTCCCAACATTATCCGTTGTTTGGATTTTTTCTATGAAGTTTCACACGTAGCATGGGAAGGGGTCCGCCCTCGTTGAGCTTATGCTAAAGTTTGCTTATGTTTTCGAATTTTTCACCTTTCATGGGATGTAGCTCGAAAACGGCTGCTAATAGAAAAAAATGATTTAGGTACAACTTGTAGATAATTTTATGGCCTTTCAACTTTTCCTTGAAAGTTTTTCTCTAACATGTACCGTTTTGGAGATTTAAGCGAAAAATTAAAAAATGGACCCTTTCCCCCCCTCCCCCCACTCCGGGGCTCCTCCTAGTGTCCCGGGGTTTTAGTATGTTTATTACCTAGGGACTCTTGACATGTTTCCGAAGAAACATCTTACGTTACTAACTCACGCACTCTAGACCCCCCTTGGAGGGACTCATTCAATGGACTATTTATAAATATTAAGATGAAATTAGTCATCGCGCGCCAGAGAATTATTTATGTTGACTCATCCTAGTGACGCATCAGCCCTTTTTCATAAGGTACTATAATCTAACTACCAGACGAAAGCGATCCCTTAACTCTAAGGGTGAACTTGTTAGCCAGAGCCTCAATTTGGTAGAGACTTACCCGCTTTTTGGTATATGCCCTTAATGGGATAGGATTGACCTTTTTGGTCCATCATCTCGGTCCCTAACAGCTGCCAATTACTGTGGTAGACGAATGACATCTGCTCTGAAATGTCAAATAAAACAACCCTTTCGTTATAATAATACGATTTTGCAGGACTGCATAAATCTACAATGGAAATTGTGCATAGACTTTGCCGCTGCATTATCCATCATAGTCTTCATAATATGTATTGTTTTAATGATTTTCATACTGTGCTTTCTACGTGAGTAGAACATAGCCTGTATGTGTGTAATTTCATTAAGTATTATTATTTGGTCTTTACTAAATTGAGTTTTGACATCAATGTAAGGCAACGTTCTTGGTGTTCGATATTACAAAAGATTCGAAGGCAGCAACTGTAGGTAGTGTAGGTTATATTAGGGATATAATGATATGTGTGTTCATAAACATGAAATAAGAAACCAAAAATTTGCGCACGGGCGGGACTTGAACCAGCTACCTTTTGGCAAACGGCCCGGTTTGCTCTTACCAATTGAGCTACCGTGCTGTCAAAAAGTAAAAAGCCAAAAGGTAGCTGGTTCAAGTCCCGCCCGTGCGCAAATTTTTGGTTTCTTATTTCATGTTTATGAATATAAAATATGACACTGTGAGTGTTAAAACATTCTAAAGCATTATATGTGTGTTATAGCGTTTTGTAACTATATTTAATAATGTAAAATGAACTTGAAACTTGACTTGAAAAGAAAATGTATCAGACGAGACGAGGAAACGAACCCCGTGTCTTACGCTACCCGGGCGTATGCCTATGCCCTTCATCTTAACCGATTGTTAAATATCTGTAAAAATATTTCCTTCGGATATTGTGAGAGCAATTTCGCAACATTGTTGTGGTCATGCCGCCTACGCTTTAAAGAAAGCACTTGCAAAATTCAACAGGCATTCCAATGTGTCGGTGGCCGAGTGGCATAGGCATACGCCCGGATAGCGTAAGACACGGGATTCCTCGTCTCACAGTTGCTTTTTTCAAGAGCATTTTATATTAATTTCGGATATTAATAAAGGCACATGAAATAACTTAACACCGATTAATTTACGATATTAATTTAATAAATTTTACCTCAAGTAAATTATTTCACAGCAAAAAAACAATTGATCAACAAAATTAGTATCAATATCTTAAACATACATCAACAGTGTACTTACTATGTTTTTTCCTCAAATGCGCAACAAAAAAGAAACGTTTAATGCGCAGAAAAAAACATATCAAATAATTATGGTGATTGCACAGCAAATGTATCCGAACGCACATATCTAATACTGACATTCCTGTGTCGGAAGTCTCGACATAGTTCCGTGTAAAACCACCAGGTGGCGCTCAAAAAATGCTGAGACAAAATTAGTGTTTTCGTGTATTTATTAATTGAGGGGGGCAGAGTTATTCGCGTCCGTAGGAACTACCTAGCCACTACCCTACACGTGCCCCCTGGGTGGTGCTAAATGAATAACAACGCCGGGTCTCGGGCGGCGGTGAATTAACCCGACCAAACCAGCCTAATCAGCTTGGTCTAACAGTGAGAGTAGGAAATGACTCACACAAACCGCAACCCTGTGAACTCTATCTGCAGGATCGGTAGCCTTGGCTTAATTGTCCGGACTATGAAGAAGACAACTTCTATAAAAAATTACCCTAAGTCTACGGTGAGATTCGTGCCAAGAGACTGCATGGCTGGTGGGAGACCAGTCGCTAACGATCCACATCGACGGACCTGGCAAACGTCGTTGCATTAGCCTTCTAGGGAGAATAGGCGTCACCTTCCTAGCGACCTGTTATATCGGCCTTACTCGTGGGAATAAAATGAACCAATTAAATACAAATAATCAACAAACTTTACCAAACTCTAAAAAACCAACCAACCCTAACAGCATGATCCAACAAACTCTGTATGAAAGCATGTTTACTCGGAACAGAAGCAACTCGACATCGTCTCTGCCAACTAAGCTTAATTACTATAATTACAACCAACAAAACAAGGAGAAAGACAATCTGGATTTACAGACCGATACTCTGCCGATTGCCAGTGATGACATAATATCAGACCATGAAGAATGGCAAAGGGATGAAATTCCCACCAGAAGAAAGAAAAGGAAAGAAACAAGTCCAATTCACAATGACGGGATTAAAAAACAGAAAAATTCCCCAGACTTTGTGATTCCTACACGCAATAGTTTTGAACTACTCGATACGGAGCCTACGAATAAAACCAACAATACAGATAAAGTATATGTACCAAAGCCTGAACCCATCTTTGTGACGGGCGTAATTAATGTAAATTCTCTTAAAGATGTACTAAACAAATTTGTAAAAAGTGATCTTTACCTCATGACCACACTAAGATCTGGGCACGTCATAAAAATCATACCTAAAGACATCCAGACATACAAAACGATTCGAGAGAATTTCATTGCCGATAATATCTCACACTATACTTACCAGCTTAAAAGCGAGCGAGCGTACAGAGTAGTATTACGCGGACTCCATGCTTCAGAAAATACCACAGAAATTTCAAAAGAATTGTATGAAATTGGACATGAAGTGAGACAAATAGTCAATATCAGACATCGTGCTACAAAGGAACCGTTGCCTGTTTTTTTATGTCGACTTAGAACCAAAACCAAACAACAAAGCCATTTTCGATGTAAAATACTTGAATAACATGAAGATTACTTTTGAAGCCCCATATAAGAAAAAGGAAATCATTCAATGCAAGAGGTGTCAGAGATTTGGGCATTCCAAGAACCAATGTTTCAGGCCCTATCGCTGTGTTAAATGCGGTAGCGCTCACCCTACAACAACATGTACCAAAAAACCAGACACTGAGGCTACTTGCGCGAACTGTGACGAAAAACACCCCGCTAGTTACAAAGGATGCAAAGTGTACAAACAGTATAAAGAATTCTTAAATTAGTCCCTAAGACAAAAGAAACACCAGTGCCTAGCAATATAGAGATGAAAAACCCGGGTCCCCACCCGGGTTCAAAGCCTAACTGCACAGATAATCAAAACCTAATTAAAACCTATTCAGTAGCAACGAAAACCAAAAACCAATATACTCAAAAAGACATAAAGAACGACTTGGTCGACCTTACTGACTTAAATGGACATAATGTTCGAAAAACTACAACATTCGATGTTGACAACGATGGAAAAAATCATGGACAAAATGATGGACCGTATGGTCCAGCTAGTCAGCAGCCTGGTTAAAAAATGACCCGAAATCTCCAAGTAGTCACTTGGAACGCCAACGGCTTGACGGAACGACGTCAAGAACTAGAAACTTTCCTCAGAACAAAAATGATTGATATTGCACTAATCTCTGAAACAAGATTCACACCGAAGACACACATAAACTTTAATAACTATACAGTGTATACAACCAATCATCCAACTGGGAATAGCCATGGAGGAACAGCAGTGATTATTAAAAGCAACATTAAACACTACCCTATTGAGGAATACCGAACAGAAAAAATACAAGCAACATCTATTAAACTTGTAGACAGCAAACTAGAAACAGTATTCTCCGCTGTATACTGTCCTCCAAAACATACTATAACTGCCAGCGACTTCGCAAATTATTTTTCTACATTGGGTAACAGATTTATATGTGCTGGCGACTGGAATTCAAAACATTTAAATTGGGGATCTAGGCTGACCAACACTAGAGGAAGACAACTCTGTAAAGCCACAGAAGAGATGAAGTTAGAATGTCATTCCGGCAGAGAACCTACCTATTGGCCTACCGACAGACTAAGAATCCCAGACTTATTAGACTTTTTTATTGTTAAAAACATAGATAGTAACTACTTAAACATAGAACCACGTATAGATCTCACATCTGACCACACACCAGTTATACTGAATGTTACTACAACAGTTAATCTGGTAGAACCCCCCCTTAGAATATACAACTTGAACAGTACAGACTGGACAATCTATAAAAATATAATCACGACAGAGACAGAACTAAAGACCAAGATTAATACAATAGAAGAACTCGAAAGACAACTGGAACAACTTAATATGACTATTCACATTGCTGCCAATTCTGCAACTCTAAAAAAGACAGGTAAAGGAAAACCTATGAAACATAACTCATATCCAAAGGATATTAAAGAGAAAATACAAGAGCGCCGTCGTTTGAGAAAAACCTGGCATACTACTGGATATCCCAGTAATAGGACTGCATTCAATAGTTTCTCAAACGAACTCAAAGGCCTTATCAGCACCCTAGAAAATGATAATATTCAACACTATCTTTCGAACCTAGATCCAACGAGAGACATAAACTACTCGCTGTGGAAGGTTACCAAGAATCTAAAGCGCCCGAAAATCCACATATCTCCTATAAATGATGGAAAAGGAGGATGGGCAAGATCAAATAAAGAAAAGGCAACTATCTTTGCAGAACATTTGAAAACAGTTTTCCAACCATTCCCTGAAAACAATCCCGAACAAACTATGGAAATCAAGAAATACATTGAATCTGCGAACCAAATGTGTCTTCCACTAAAAAGTACCAGCCCAAAAGAAATCATGAAAGAAATAAGGAACCTTAAGGAAGGTAAAGCACCCGGCTATGACCTCATTGATGCCACATTACTTAAAAACCTGCCTCATAAAGGTGTAATGAAATTAGTTAACATCTTTAATGCCAGCTTAAGTCTAGAACATTTCCCTGGGCAATGGAAAATTGCACATGTAGTCATGGTACCGAAACCCGGTAAACCCCCACACGAAGCTACTTCATATAGACCTATCAGCCTGCTACCAGTTATTGGCAAACTGTTTGAAAGGATATTGCTTAACAGGATGAAAGAACATCTAAGTGCAGTATTACCGAACCATCAATTTGGATTTCGGGAAAAACACGGGACAATTGAACAGGTACACCGTATAATTGACACCATTAGCAGATGCCTTGAAAATAAATTATATTGCTCGGCAGTGTTCTTGGATATCAGCCAAGCGTTTGATAAGGTATGGCATGACGGCCTCCTGTTCAAGATAAAAAAGCATCTCCCGCATTGTCTATTCCGAATACTTAAATCTTGCTTAGATAAAAGATGCTACCAAGTGAAGTACAGCGATGATCTTTCAGAAGTACACGAAATAAAATCAGGTGTCCCTCAAGGCAGTATTTTGGGCCCTGTACTATACCTAATTTTTACAGCAGATATCCCAACAACTGACTACACCACGACTGCGACTTACGCTGACGATACGGCATTACTGTCGGCTCATAGCAACCCAGAAACGGCTTCATCACAGTTGCAAAACCACCTAACAGAAGTTGAGAAGTGGCTGAAGCGTTGGAGAATAAAAGCCAATGAGAGCAAATCGGTACATGTAACATTTACACTTAGGCGAGAAACATGTCCACCAGTAACGCTAAACTGCAAAGTTATCCCCCAAGACAATAACGCAAAATACTTGGGCATGCACCTAGACAGAAAACTTACATGGCAAAAACATATTTGGACAAAGCGGAAACAACTAGATGGAAAACTGCGGTCACTGAACTGGTTATTGGGACGCCAATCACAACTAAATCCCAACAGCAAGATGCTAGTGTATAAAACTACCATAAAACCAATCTGGACTTACGGAATACAGTTGTGGGGAACTGCCAGCAATAGCAATATAGATATCCTGGAAAGATTCCAGACCAAAGCTCTGAGAACAATGTTTGGCATCCCTCATTGTATAAGTAATAAATACATATACTTCGACTTCGGCCTAAAAACAGTTCGACAGGAAAT
Organism: Pyrausta purpuralis; assembly: GCA_963924145.1. Lineage (NCBI taxonomy): Eukaryota > Metazoa > Arthropoda > Insecta > Lepidoptera > Crambidae > Pyrausta > Pyrausta purpuralis. Next base: position 23,105,101 of record OZ001644.1, on the reverse strand, counting down.
AGCTCAACACAGCCTGAAGTATCAGGAGAAGCTGACCGTCCATGTTAACAAACTGGCACACGCTCTAAGTGGAGAAGATGCTCTTCAGTATACCCGGCTAAAAAGAAGTGACATACCGAGCCTACATAAAAGATTTACCACTTGACAACAAGAGAGTCGTGTGAAAAGAATTTTCACACAAGTGTGGCTCTTGAGGAAAACATAAACTGAGAAATCAAACAAAGAAGTGGCTTATTGTTGGAAAACAGATTGCCATGAAGCAGAAATCATCAAAAAAAAAAAAAAAAAATTGAGAAGAATTTTTGAATGATGCTTAAAAAACTACTTATATTTTTTAAGATTTATTAAAGATATAGCTACGTAAGTTAAAATGATATTTGATGAATTAGAAAATCATAAAATTGAAATTGTCGACGCGAAATGTCAAAAATGATGCATCAGACTACGCCCGCTGGCAATGTAACTATTCTTGTAACATTTCTACCCTTAAAAGCATATTAAAAAAAAAAGTATTAAAACTCATTTTTCGATTTGCAATTAAATACTGCCCGTTACATTTTGGTACAGCAACAAAAATATGAGAATAATCAGGCCTTCATAAAGCTTTTGAGACTTTTAATTCTTCCAGCATTATAAAGCGTAAGTATTCTACAGGTGCCCTAAAAGACTACCGTATATTTGTTTGTTCAATAAAACAAAAGGACGTGGTTGTTTTGTATTATTTTAGCGCTGAATATAAGAACACAAAATGGAATTTTAATTCAAAATTATAACGTTATCCTATTTGTGACCGTTACGCTGCTAGCAATCTTCGAATATGAAACATGGCTGCCAGGTGCAAAAAGGATGATCTTACACTACGAAAAAGTCGTATGTCGGGGAAATTTTGAAATGAAAAGATACATACAGATAATTAAAATCTGTACTTAAAAAGTATAATTATTAAACGTTTTAGTTTAATATTTTTTTTACAGTGTTTTGAGATTCGGCCACCGACACATTGGCAAACCTGTTGAATTTTGCAAGTGCTATCACTTTAACGCGTAGGCTGCGTGACCAGATTGCTCTCACAATATCCGAAGGAAATATTTTAAGACACGGGGTTCGATTCCTCGTCTGACACAGTTGCTTTTACTTTTTTTGCTTGAACGTATTCAATAACACAAAAAAAATAACTCACCACAACACACACAACAGGAAAATGACCGTTTTTCTTTGCAATCCAATGTTGTAAGCAATCTTGATATTCCTTTTATACGAAATGATTTATTTTAAATTAAGATAAACACAAAACTCACAACTGACATAATTAATCAATCGTTAAATACCGAAATCTTTTTGAAACAAATTGTATTAATTTCCCTGATATTATTTTAAAAGTTATAAAAAGTTTGTGAATGTTATCGGACTAGTACAGAAAAATGGACTTTACAGAACGAGACTGATGAGAAAAGCATTTGATTTTTGATAAGTCGCATTTATTATCGACAGTTTCGTAAAAATACATAGAAATACCCGATACTCTTTTAGGAAAACCCTGTACAAAATTTGCTTTTAGAACTTTGCCACTTTCTCATTTCGTCCACTTTGCAAGTTCGACAAGTTCTGCCATCTATCGTCGATGAGATAAAGTAAGCAACGCCATCTATAATGCGGCGGATGAACTAGTTGAACGATGCTTTTGGATGACCGCTTTAGTTCACGTTGATCACTAAAGGTAGCGTTAGTGTACATACATATTTAGAGAGTACCGACAGAAAATGTTTGCAAGCTTTCGTTCTATCATTATCCAACGAACTTTAAAAAAATAAACGATCCTTTTTTGGGTAGTTAATAGCGATAATACGTAAAATTATAGTAAGGCAGTGAGTAAAGTGTATTTTGATTCATTTTTTCATCACTTAATTCATATCCCGTATGGTCTAGTGGCTAGGATACCTGGCTTTCACCCAGGAGGCTCGGGTTCGATTCCCGGTACGGGAAACCTTTTTGCATTTTTTTTTGTAATTCGGTTATGCGGCAATTAGGTACTTGCTAACTTTGTAAATGCTTTGTAACTAACTTTGTAACAGTCTTTTCGGACCAATCATCTCGAAAAACTTTTGACAGCCGTTATTTTGATTTTCGAATGGGAAGTAAACGTTTACTTTTGCTTGACTATAAAAAACGATTGTCACTAATATTCCGAACTATAAACGATCAAAATATTGAATACTAGCGGACCCAGCGACCTTCAATTACCCCCGGCCCCGTTATGCCCCGGTCCGCGTTGATGACGTAATCCAAAAAGTAAAAATCATGAAAATCTATCGGTTTTTTTCCTTCATAAGAACATTCTCCTGACAATTACAACAATTACAACAAGAACATAATTATCGAAATCGGTCCAGCCGTTTACGCGTGAGGGCGTGATAAACATTGTATTAAACTCTTAAATCATATTATTCAAGGGTAAAGGGACAGTAAATGCATAATGTGGGTGCTGAAATGGGCATTGCATGTGCTAGTTTTGTGCTTCGAAATATCGAATAAAAGAAACAAACATGCATTAAATTACATATGTTCATTTGATCTTGTCAAAGGATGGGTTAATGCAGGCAAGGCTAGACCTAGATATTAAAAATGTAAGTAAATGTATCAACATTGTCGTTTAAAAAGGTAGGTCTATACTTTAATCCCTAACACTTATTATTTGATAAGTAACTGTAAAATGTAAACTCACCCAATCCTTGATGATACTGTTTTTCAAAATTTACCAAATGGCTAATATTCTCTGTTTGTAGAGCTAGGCAAGCACATGTATAATACTTACCTACTTACATATTTTTATAACATACAAGGCGGCGATTCTCACGTCAATCGAATTTGTGTGGTAATTCAATAGTTAGTTTAACCGTTTTACGTAAAAACCTAGTATTATAGCCTCATGTAAATGATGAACTACCGCAAGGATGAAATCTAAATGCATCATCTCTTACTAATCTGTGAAATGCATAGAAATCGTGAACCTGAGAAATCAAAAATAATAATTATACTTTAATTCGTATACGAACTGCACGAGAATCTGCCCCCAGGAGCTCTATTTTTGAATCACTCGCTTCAAGATGGCGAGTGATTTTCGTTCGAAGATGAATTAAAAGTCATAGGAAAAAACTCATTGTCGAACGAAAATCACTCGCCATTTCGAAGCAAGTGATTCAAAAATAGGGCCCCAGGTTACAGATGGCTCTATGTAGTAGAATAGCATACAGCTTTGTAATAAACAGGTAATATTTTATTGACGCTATAGCTTACCAGCATCTACTATTGTACCTAGGTTCGAAAATTTACGGCTCACTGTGCGTTTAGAAATCATAATATTTACATTGGTCGGCTGTTGTTACTTACAGTTGTAACGTTTACTACGGGCTGCGAAAATAGATGATGTTTTCCGCCGAGAAAAATGCCATTACTTTTCGTATGACTTGCGCGAATTGAGAAATCATTTTGTGTATGAAAACAAACATTTCGGATTTTTTTTATTGTTTATTTCATTTCGAATTGCGTCTTAGCGTGGTGGCCAGTCTAGCATGCATTTGCCCTGGAGCTGGACTAATTAGTTAGCTTATAAATGCTCCATTAAATTACAAAATATTGGACACCAATCACATATGAATATTGCTCTGAACCCAAAGTAAGTAGCTCATGCACTTGTGTTATGGAAATCAGACACAACGGTGGTACCACAACACTGAGACCCGAGACAATATAGTTTATTTTTATATTGTCCCGACCGGGAATCGCACCCGGGACCTCGGAGCGGCGACGCCTTGAAACTAGCGTGCTTAGCCACTACACCACGGAGATCGTCAAAAAAGCCAAAAGAACCGTGTATGTAATATTCTAATAATATTCAAGGAAGATTGTTGGCAAAATGGTTATTATTATGCATAAATATTAAGCTTCAAGAGAAATCAGTTTTCCCGTTAGATCTAACCTTACGAAAAAACTGTTTGCTCTTTAAGCTAAATAGGTTATAATTACCTACTAAGCCCAATAAGTATTTTATATTTACTAAATGAATATACATAATATATTTGCTGAAAATACTAAACGCGGATTTGTTGGGAACGCAGTGTAGTTAAAGGAATAAAGACAGTCGTTATTTTGAATTGACTCAGAAACTTAGCCGTTTTTCATCTAACGGGTAAATGAGTGTTTACGAAAAGCGCATTGTCTTAAAATTCAAGGCGTCACCGCTGAAAAGTGAGGACGCACTCTTTCTTTACCACCTCACAATAGAATTGAGTAGCCTTCTTGCTTGATAAATGTTAATTCATATTTCATTGTCAAGCACTATAATTAGGAGGGTAGGTATTTATGAGCGTAAAGCATTTGAGAAATGGTATTTTAATATGTGCCAGGAATATTACTTTGTTAAGGGCCGATTTTTCAGTGGTCTGATTAAACTTATCAAACTGATAAATTATAAAGCGACAGATTATAAAAAATACCGGTACCTATGATAGCTGACAATTAGGTGACGTTTTCAAATTAGCCATATGCCATATTATATTTTGTTCGACAAATAGGTATTCTTTATCTCACTTTTGAAAAATCAGCCATAAATAAAATTAACCGAATTCATACATAATTGTACATCAATTCTCTTACCAGTTTGCAACATTGAGGATCATAATTCCAAATACCGATAGCATTTTCAAGGACCTAGAGACGATGTAGTAGTAAATCTGGTGGCGCATTTTTTTTGTCAAAACAATTTCCAAATTTACTTGCTGTTTGCACTAGTTCCAAATACCGATAGCATTTTCAAGGACCTAGAGACGACGTAGTAGTAAATCTGGTGGCGAATCTTTTTCGTCAAAACAAATTACATATTTAATTGCTGTTTGTACTAAGTAAATAAGTACTTTTCGTTACATTTCCATAACTGAAAAACAAAATGATGATGATTGTGTTTTTGATATGTAAAAGAAAACTTGTATTTTAAGCTTCAATTATTATAGGAACATGTGCCTGCAAGTCTTAGGAAGCTAACTTGCATTTATAAATAAACTGAATGAAGAGAAAGATTGGAAATAATTTATCAGAGATGCGTAAATAAAGGTTAGTTAGTTTACGTTAAGTTTTTACTTAGCAGTATTACATACAACAATGTTTTAAAGTAACGTCAAGTATTATACTTACGTAGGTATGTGTAGCTATTTTGTCCTTTTTCCATCATGAAGATTGTAATTTGTTACAGGGAAAATTTAGGACAAGTTTGATTGCTTTCTGTTTGACTGATTGAACTATGTCGGTGACACTAGCAGCATTTCTGTTAACGGCTAACAACAGTTCCATGAAACGTTGGGCCTTCCATCATCATCACACCTCGTTTGTCGTAGGTATTTATTTTTTAAACGGCCGCGAATATACAAGTGTGCGATTCAGCATCGCTCAGCCAGTCACCGTTCGGACAACACACCGACGACATTTGCGTCGCGCGCAGCCACTTATTTTCCCGCGTCAAATTTAAAAAAACCACGCGTTCTTTTTTTAAACAGAAACTTCTTTCCAGTCATTGTTTAGCTCACGGTGCTCGAATATGCCTAAGAAAAAATAATTTGCATTTTTAAAAAGTATTGTTGTTTGGTTTAAGAACTTTTTGGAACATGTGCTAAATTGTGAAACGCTGCTGCATGATTACAACGCGTGTAAAAATCTGTGATAATAATTTGCTGTGAAACTTTTGAAACTTGTGTGTCTTTTGACATTTTACATTGTATTGATTGGGTTTCGTGAAATCAAATTTCGCGAAACGTTCACAACTGTTCTTTATGATAGGTCCATACATGAAGGTGAGTTGTATTTTCTATAATTTATTAGTTGTACGAGTAGTGGCTATATTTAGTATCTAGGTTACTGGTGCTTGCATATTACAACTGTGTCTATTTTATCTTTTGTAACTAATCACTCAGACTGAGACTGATTGCAAGAAAACTGTTATGGTTATTAATTATTTAATAATTACTAACGTTTGAATATTACCTTTTTTAACTAAATGTATAACGTTCGCGAATTGCTCATTTTTTACTGTTAAATCAGTGTCTTTTGACTGTCTCTAGGTAGAGTCATTTTAAATAAAATAAATAAACTCGTTAGGTTTCAAAGTAACCTACCTACCATTTAACAGTAAAGAGTATTCAATATCACGAGAATGTATGCGGGTAATTAAATGTAATACGTCTAAATACATATAATTATTGTGTAGTCTTGACAACGAATACTGAATCATTTAATTGCTATTAATAGATATATACGGGAAATTCTACATAACAGAATTAACTGTAATATGGGAAAAAAATATTATCAGTAGTATATACATACCTAGTATCATTTCAGTAATGAAATACTAACAACAATTAGAACCGAAATCTATTTGCATTTGGTAGTCAAATGAAATTTGTTATAATACAAAAATAAAGATAAGTAGTAACTCCATCATCTAATTCCTTACTAGATTAAAGATATATCAATGATGTGATTCAAGTATTTAATGAATTGATGTGGGCTTTGAAAGTACTTAACTGAAATTCGGGTTATCGCACGTCTAAATTTATACGGCCTCGCTTCAAAACTCACAGTAATTTTAAACACATTGATGATCGAAACGAGACATAACCTAACTATTATCCGATTGAGGGTTAGGAAGTCTTGATCTAATAAACTACCTATAAAGGTAGAAAGAAAAACTCTATTTATAAATCACATAAGTCAGTAACAAAGTGCAGAGATAAGTAGAAGATTTAAATTTGATAGTGTTAGGAATTAAATCAGTAGGTTAATAACCCGATGAGTTTAGTGTGCACTTTGAGTAGGTACATACGATGACATAAATAATATTAAAATATTTAAAATACTCTGTTACTATGACCATATAGAAGGAGTTACTGCTAGTAGAGTCACAACGTCATATCCTGTACGAAAAAATGTGTTTTACCGCTTACTCATACAGATGAATTTTAATTAAACAAATACTCACACATATGTATATTTGCTACATCACTATCAAACCAACATTAAACGTCACGGTGTTCGATAAAATAGGAAAATCTTCCTCATCATAATGATATGAGTTAAGTTAACGCGGTTCATTCAAACAAAGTTATAATTTCTTTCAATAAAATAAATTATCTGGCAAGATAAAATAAATAAGCTAAAACAAAAAACTACTGTAGCAGAATGCTAAGTTAACCCGGGATCGTAATTTTTTTAATTCTGAGGTTTATGTTCTTTGAATCACAACTCAATCACACTTGACTTTGACCTGTATTTGTCTAATCAATTAATGAGCGATGAAATGAATTGCGGGTCAGATTGTTAATTACTCAGCAGACACGCTATAACGAGTTTTTATCACGACGCCCTTCATTGAATGAATAAATTAAACTTAAACATTATCGGTCAAATGTCTTAAAAAGATTTTTTAAAGACGTCACTTCGTTACTGCCTTAAACTCTATTATAGCATGTTAGATTAAACTGATGGGACCATCCACATAAAAAAACACGTTTCATTTTGAGTCATTTTTAACTTGCCACAATTTTGTTATACCTATAGCTTATAGAGATTAAGTTACTCTAAGTCTAATACCATAAGTTCTTTATACATTTAAATACAATTTACTTAACAATTCATCAATAAATAACAACAACTTTGAAATATCTTTGAGGAAATGTCACGTATCTGTTAGAGACGTTGGTTTATTTACACAGCTGGTTGGCCGGCTTCGCGAAACGTTAAATTTTGTTCCTATGGCCGATTCTGATCGACGTATTTAATGCATCTGATTCATGGCATAAGAAAAAACATATTTGCCAACATCAAAGAAAGTAATTCGATGAAAGAAGAATTCTGTTTGGGCTGCCCATCGATAAGACTGACAGATAGTTTATAAATAATCAATTGGAGCCCACAATGAATATGAATCTTCTCATACAAATTAAAAAACATATTTAGAATGCCACTGTGGAAAAAGAACAAAGTAATGTTCGACGGATAGATAACAAAGCCAAACTTATAGTAAATTGAAAACATATAGTGTTACAGTTTTCATCGGCCAATAATGTATCCTCTGGGCTACAAAAATACAGACATAGAATCTAGGTACGTCATATCAAAGTTAAATTTGAATAGTACGAGCTAGTACCCTATCTGAAATGAGGTTTTACAGATAAACATTTTACCAATAACAAGGTAGAGTCATCGATCGATGGGTGTTGGTTATCCCCACAATATCGTATATCAAATGTACCGATCAGGTCTGATAATGAAGTGTTATGAGTAATAATATATTTTTGTAGGCTATGTTTATTTATCGCAATACGTTTTACTACTCGTATAAACAAAAGAACGCATTTTGTGATGCTTTTGTCACCTACAAGACTAACGCGCATTTTATTGGCAGTTTCGTGCGTGTTTTTAAACGCTCATAATTTATTTCGCAAAGCTTTGTATTAGAAATGTTCCATAAAACGTACTAGTATGTAACATTAATGTCGTGACATGGTAATACCTATCAAATGCTTTTAATATGGGAACGTCTTGTCTTGATTCAAGCATTTGTTAACGCTTTAAATCTGCTATGCGAATTAGTTAGAACCAGCAATGAAAAACGTTATTTCTTTTTTATATGTGATGATGTTTGAAAGCTCCATCAAATATGATACGATCATTGTTTGCAAAATTATGAGTCCATCTTCGAATTTTTCCGTTGGCTCACAACCAAATAGATCAAAAAAGCCAGCAAGTCATCGTTTTCCCACAATCAGAGAGAAATTTATTTCAAACTGTACTGTGTGTACTAGTTGTACTACATATGAATCTTTTATTGTAACTTAAACTAGTAACGTAAATTATTATTTCATAATAACACTAGCGGACCCAGCGAACTTTGTTTCGCCCCATTCTCATCTCGCCTCGGCCCCGTCCCGCCCAGTCCCGTAATTTAAAATTTTAAGCGGTCTCAGAGTAACGTAACGTTTTCCGGCGCTGTGTTCGGCTATAGCCGTAAAACCATAAAAATTCTATTGTGTCTAGGATACCGCCCGGAAAGAGTTAATATAAATGATGGGTATGAAAAATAGATGTTGGCCGATTCTCAGACCTACTCAATATGCTCACAAAATTTCATGAGAATCGGTCAAGCCGTTTCGGAGGAGTACGGGAACGAACATAGTGACACGAGAATTTTATATATAAGTGCATATTATTTCTTCTTATTTTCCAATACTACAATATTTATTTAAAATAATATATTTATTCGGATAATCAAGATTTACGAGGGATTATAACTAATAAATAAAGCTACAAATATACAATTTTAAACAATTTATTGGTAATCACAAGAAGGTATAAGTCTAATAAATATATAAGTATTTTGGACACCGATCACATACATAGCTCAGATCCCAAAGTAAGTAGCAAATGTACTTGTGTTCTGACAATCAGAAACAACGGTGGCGCCACAACACCCAGACCCAAAACGATGTTTAAAGTTCTGATTTCTACATTGACCAGAAATCGAAACTCGGAGATTCTGAAATCTGTTAGTTGATATGTACAAGTTCTTGTTACGATTTGTACTTCTAATTGAACTTAAATAAAGGCCATACTAACATGTAGGTACCTCTTGTAATCTCAATACCTTTGTTTTTTTTTATTCATTTTCATTTCTGAATATGCAGTTTTTACGGTTACTCTGCAAAAACAGTCATTAATAATTAATGAATTAGTTAATCAAACCAACAAAAATCAAAGGTACAAATGAATTCCGCTAGTTTAGAAGTAGGAGTTCTCATTAAAAATCAGTCTCACCGATTTGGTATGGTCACAGAACACACACGCCACCTGATTTTAATGATAGGGTAATTTGCAGGCATTATAATGATAATGATCAACCGACCTAGCCACGTGCGACGAGACAGCTCAGTAGCTTCAATTTGTATGAACTAAAATAATAACCGTTGAGTTGACCATTTGTTTGTTTAGCTTAAGATTTATTATTTAATATTTATATATTGGTTTAAGTAAGTAATTTAGCTGATAGCTGTTATAAAAGCTCTTTGATTAAAGAGCTGATGCTGAAGTCAGCTTGCTGTTTGTTTATAACGTAGCGCCAAATTACAGTACACAAGTTCTTATTATTGGGACCTTCAAGGCAAACATCAATTAAAAAACACAATTTAGTTCCATTTTGATTTCATGAATAAACAACAGCTTCTAGAAATAGTCGTTGAGTAATTGTTCGTCATTTGATTGACATAGCATAATATTAACATACTCGTACCACACCATATCAATACTAACGAATGATAGACTGTTTAAATAATGATTAATGACATCTATGAGTAAAGCAAAGGTGTCAGAAAAATCGAAAAGAAAATGATGTGTAGGTGCCGAACTAAAGCTAGAACATTTGAGTTAACAATCTTCTTGCCTAAGTATGTAAAGTTATTTTATGAGTATCGCCACGAAAGTAACTTATAATATTAACGCTTCTGTGAGAATCGTGAATACCAAATCATTTCTTTCAAATTACAGTTCGGTCCAAATTGATCTTTACTTCAATCCATAAAGTTAAAATTAATTTTAAAGTAATTAAGAATTACTTTGCCTCCATGTATCTAACCCGGCGCCAAGTAAAAAAAATCGGTCCCTGTCTATGAGCATCTATGATTCATTAATGTCTGCAGTGCTCGATGCAACGAGCAGTAAACCTGAATTACATAATGACAGTGTGTCACCATCCGTAATAGCAGTGTTTCTGACATAATCATGCTTATTATAAAGGCTCCCAGTCGTCCGTGAACTTCAATGCAGAAAATTCACACGTAGGTTGGGACTGTGATTGATTCTTTTGTATTAGTTACATTAGCGTCCCCCGCGACTTCATCCGCGCTTTTTGAGTTCGCTCCCTTCCCCTCCCTCCCTGATAATCAAGCTATCTAACGCAAAAATATTTTTTTAAATCGGTCAATTAGTTCCTGAGATTACCGCGTTCAAACAAACAAACAAACTCTTCAGATTTATAACATTACTATAGATTTTAGAGTTAAATGCACGTTAACACGAATGAGTAGGTATCGACGGCTTGATTAAGCATTTGTTATAGAGTGACACGTGTATAAATATTTAAATGTTGTAATAATAAATGCACATAGTGTTTTCCATTTTTTTAAATTGAATTCACACAAGGGTTAGTCGTATTGTCAGATTGAAAAAAAGGTATTTAAAACATGTTTAATACTTATGTATCTGAATACTATGTCTGAATACAACTGAAGCTTTAGTCATAAGGTCAAATAAAACTAAATGAGGTGAAATTGTGTACTTGTTGGATTTGAAAAGATGCACCATCCAACAAAGAACACAATAAATATTTCAACTAATTCATAGGCGGAAAAGAAAGCACCGTTTTCTTAACAAAAGTTTATCATCCTGCACCCTCCAAAATATTTCTGCATGACCTAAAGGTACGACTGGGAGAGAATGCTATTAGCATTAAGTCCACCTTTTGTACACTGTTATTTGTGCAATAAAGTTTTTAAATAAAAATTAAATACAAAATTATAAATGGAACAGCGGGAAATTTTCCGTTACTTAACAATAATATTAACTTTATGTTGTTGCTAACTGGCGTCGTTTATCGAAATTACTACTTACTAAGCATTACCAAAGGAAACACGATGTTTTATAATGTTACCAACTCTTTGAGACACCGCAAGCGTGTCAAAATTTGTTGCTAAGTGGTATTTTAACAAACTGATTTAGAATATGAGAATATTTTCTCTGAAATAATTTTGATATATTTCTGAAATAAATTAGTAGTAGTTTTATTCAAGTTGACTTTCTGTTTATTTAAAACTTAACTCACAATAAGACGTATCGTCAGAATTTGACAAAAGGTGTCATGCTAATCGTTGCAATTGTAATCGATTGCCTTATTGTCAACAGCACTTATGGGTCATCTCGGCTCCCGTTAAGGTCAATGGTTATTAACACCTGAGCCATATTTATCACTATTACATACGCAGTTTGCAAGTAGGTAATTTAGTTGTACCTGTGGACATGAGGCAACATTTTTAAGACTGACGAGACGAGTTTGTCTTTGCTTGTTTCAATGCCTTTTTCTATGTATAGTCTATCGTTCACGCTTTGCTAGTGTTTCTTTCCTGTCCTGATGATTTACGTATAACTCTGAAGAAAATGATCCATTGAAATTTTCTCATGACATTCATGAATTTGAAATCGATTTGCAGATTTTATAAAAAAAAATACTCTACATTGTACTTGTCAGACTATTTTAATTGATACGCGAACTTTTGTTGATAGCCACAAATCGCGTGTATTTTTTTATACCTACCATAAACATGCTTTATTTCTTAACATGGCAAGCAATTAAAACTACAATAGCTTACATTCTCACGATTTTGATTGAACAGGGAATCTTTTTGATGGATAATAAACAAACAATACTCATTTTATATTTATTATTTTTACCGACTTCTTTTTTTTTTGTATTTTAGTGACCAGACCAACTAGCCAACTACCAATCTAGTAAAGAATTAAGTCAGCACGTATGTAGTTAAAATAACAGCGGCCTCGTTGTGAACAACTGTTTGTATTTATTTTCTAGAATTTCTAACTTGCTAAGTAAAGTATCTTACGAAATAGCAAGCAATACAATAAGTAAAAGTAATTAATAACTCTGTTGTCACGTTGTAAGTGACACTAATATATTGAATGTAATGCTAGATAATTATTTCACCTACTTTATAAAATATTTTTTGGCTACTACGTGACTGGTGTGTTTTATATAATAATTATGAAATACTGGAAAAAACACGTCACGTAACAAACGCTGTGTTAAGTGTGAAATGATAAATTATTAAAATAGCTTCCTTATTAAGTAACACTAATATTAAAATAATACGTTGTAAAAATGTACTGAAATCTAAGTTAGTAGCGGTCTTTGCAAAAGTGTTGGGTATATTTTATAGAACTATTATTTTAGTTTTGCAAATATTTAAACAAAAACAAAATCGCCTAAGCCTCAAAGTAGGTGTATGACTGCAAGGTCGGCAGATAACAGCCGTCCCCATTGTTTCAGCGGTCGTCCGATCCGATAGCGCAACATTAATTCTTCATTCGCTTCGGAGTCCGCACCATCACAGCAAAAAGAAAACCACTAGCACACAGAAAGCCTATCCATCAACTGACCACTTCACAATTCACTGACCATCTCCTTTAACTGGTATTATGAGTGCGGCGTACCATCACATTAAAAAGATAATGCATACAGAGTCCCAGTGGACTCTGTGTGCATTATCTTTTTTCACGTTCACGTTTAATGGGCAGTTCATATACCTACCGCTGTTTGGCTCTTGAAATAAATTAAAAATTTGCTTTAACTGAAGCAAAATCTTAAAACCCAATTAAATTTTCACCGTAAACCGGAAAAGTTGATGCTATTACGTTCATGCATGGTAGTACAAAGGCCGTAACTAATGTGGGACCTATCTTGTGTTGAATTTGTCTGTAGGCATAATAATGTCGAAAAATATTAAACCCATTCAGCTTATATCAGTAGGTAAAGTAGGTATATTGTAGCTAATTAAGTGAGCTGTCTTAACTGTTTATTCTATGGTTAACGAATCTCCAAAGTAACCGATAATGGGTCGATAATGACCGCCGAAACTAACTTCTCAATGTTAAATGGATTATGTAAAACTCAAGGGAATGGCGAGGAAGACTAGAACCAAGGTTAAATCGGCATACAGTTCAGATTTAGGTAGTTTTTACTACGCATAATAGTCATCTACTTAGAGAGAAAATAGACCCTCCATTGAAATGAAAAACAAAATTTCCATAAGTTTTTTGAAGATACTTCGAACAATAAATCTACAATTCAACGAATCCACAATTATATCTCTCGGGATGGACTAAAAAACGACCTCAATTCTGTCCCGGTTTATGAATGGAACGGTTTGAAGTACCGGTGAACGAACGCCGGGCCAACGTCCAATTTATCTTTGGAAAATTACACATAACTACGGAAATAACCTTATTTTCGGTGCGCATTAACGTATGTAAGTTACAATAATAAAATACGGTCTCTTTAGCTGTCTTCCGCGTTTGACTGCGTATTCCTATTGTCTTTGCTCTTACGTTTAAAGACCGTTAAGGAATAAAGGCGGGAGATCTAAATATATTTTAGTACTTCTAAAAACTCTTTGATCGTTTAACTCGAGTCATAATAAAGGCTTATGTCTGAAGTTTATATTTTATGTGTATTATTACAAGACCAATTTTACTAAAGGGTATTCGTATAGAGTTGTAATACATACTTACAGTAGTTATTTTACTTGGACTGTGAAATAATATTGCATTGTGTCTACTTGTACTGTTTTTGATTGAAAACTATTTTTGACTATCGTTAACAGTGGTGATAAACAAACCATCACGAAAAAAACTTTCTGATTGACCTATAAAATGCTTTACGATCAATAAAATATGTACAGTATTAAATGGAATATATCAAATCTAGTTGTAACACTATTTCCATGAGAAAAATAAGAGTGCTTTTATATAATTTACATTAACTTTATTTTAGTTTGATTGAAACTGTTGTAAATTGCCGATAATTTACATAAGGCTATATTAACCTTTGTTATTGAAAACAAACTTCACTATTTATAAACAGATAAGAAAAAATACTGAGCACACGTGTATCGAATAAAATAAACGATAAGGCGAAAAATAACACTTTTGGGGAGAAAGTTATTACCATGCTTATTATAATAATATCGTCCGTCTTTTGTTTTAATAACATTCCATATATATAGAGGGCTTAGGCGCATATAACAATCACTTTTATAATGTATATTTAGTTTATAAACTGATATGTATATTTTGGTATATATATAATATTGTTATTCCACTCTATGGTATTTTGTTGCAATTTCAATATCTATTTACAACATTCTCCTGCACCCAAAACAATCTCTCTGCATGGCTAATAGATTTTAGGTTTCTATAAACAACTCATAAATAAGGCTGACATTTTACAACTGTGGTCTGCATTAATATGAATGACGCCGACGTCGAACCTAGTTTTCAACTTCATAATAATAAAACCGGCCAAGTGCGAGCCGGACTCGCGCACTGAGGGTTCCGTGCCAACTTTAACTGAATTAGGGAATCCACTTACTTCTACTAAGTAAAATACCACAATATTTTGTCGACTGCAAATATAATTTTGTTTGCTTTGTTTTTCATAGTGTTTGCATGAAGTACAAAGTTATGTTCGCGGTTGTAGAAAATGTGCTATATCTCTAAAACTACTCGTTCGATCCCGTCCGAACCAATTTTCGTTGAAAGTATTTATTAAGATCTACATTACATATTTTTTCCAAAATTTAAACTTGCTTGGTTTAGAAGTTAGAGGGGGGGGGGACGCTCATTTTATCACTTTGGAAGCGTCTGGCTATGAAACGTGAGACTTTAAAAGAAAATGGTTTTAGGAACCTCGTTGTCATTTTTAAAGACCTATCTATAGATACCCCACACGCATGGGTTTGACTAATATGACCCTAAAATGTCATTATTTTTTATGTTTTGTATGAGATTCGGTAAACCGGATACATTTTCCTACCAAATTTCAACGGTGTAATGCTTATAGTTACAGAATAAAATGGCTGTGACATACGGACGGACAGACAGATAGACAGACAGACTTGACGAAACTATAAGGGTTCCGTTTTTTGCCATTCGGCTACGGAACCCTAATACGAGTCAATGTCATAAAATTACAAAATAAATGACACATCTTCTATTGTGTAGGTTGTGCGGCTTTATTCAATTAAGCATAAGTATTCGACTTATTTTAAAACGATAAAGCTTGTTTACTTAACGTGACCAAAGAATTAATCGCGCAGTTGACGTTGACTGAGCCGTGGCACGTTTAAAACACGCACCGACGATCTGGATCGCAAAGACTGATAGTTATGTTAATATCACAGTTATAGCCAGTAATTACATCCTTGTGTCTCACTGATTCACAACACAAAGACGCCTGAATAACGATTAATTCAGCACGAGGTGCTTTTTATATCTTACAATCTGTTATAACTCGTTGCATGGGGCTGGTTTTCAGACAAATGCTAGCTAGCGATGATTAGCAATTTTGTTGGAGTTTTTACAAAACTATTTCTCTTTTTGATTTGAGTATATATAAATACTTATGTTCAAATTAAATATCGTCTAACTTTACGTTTAATGTTTCTGCGTTTACAAATACGCAAGTTCTAATACAATGTGTTAATTTTACACTTGATCAAACTTTCTGGAAGTGCTCTACTCACAGTTTTGAACAACTTTTACTATGGGATCAACTTCGAAATCGAGAAAAAAAAATCAGCTGTTCCATACATTTTCTCCGAAATGAAATGAGTTTTTGTATGAAACAGCTGTTTTTTTTTTCACGTTTTCGACTTTGTTCCCAAAGCAAAAGTGGTTCAAAACCATCATTAGAGCACTCCCTAATCAAGTGTAAAATTAATACATTGTATATAGGTACCGAAAGCCTGATAAATCGTGGTCCTTCGACTGTATGTCTGTTTTTGCTCTTAGGTTGTATTAAATATTTTATTCTGATTTAACAGTACTTTAAATGTGACATCGCTAGCTCTTGAACGAATGTTTGGCTTGCCGTCCAGCGTTTGCTGACTACTCTCTTTTGAATGCTTTTGCATAAGAATTAACTCCCTTGCATGAGTCATGAGTCTACAAATAGAAAGCTTTGTCAGTTGTCTGTCTTGATAGGACCAACGTGTAATGTCTGGTCCTTAGATGACATTAGGATACGCTTTTTTTCACATCTTTATTGTTCTAAGTTTAATCAGTTACATCCCATAACAGAAACTTACCTTAATTATATCACCAGAGTAAATAAAAGAGTGTGAATGTGTCTATTTGACTAAAACAAATCTAGTTGCATATATCCTGATTTAAGTGAGTTTAATATACCTAATAGAAATTAACAATTTGAGTCGTCAGCAGTTGGGAAATCTTCTTTGGGGTCATATTTCGATTATAAATACATGTATGTATGAAGACTATTCGTCATTCATGAAATTAGTGACTGAATTGATGCTACATAAATTGGGGTTTACAAAGAGTTCTTGTTTTAATCAAAGGCCAATTTTCGTATTAATATAAGTAGTATCAACATTACTATTATACGAAATAAAAATATGCACGTGCGTTGCTTCGTAATTCTGTCGAAACAAATTATCAAATAATGATGAAGAAAATCTTGCGAAAATAAACCTATGTTTTTATGCTATGTTATCTCTATAAAGCAGATACTTGAACTCATCCGGCAAGAAATCTCTATAATCATTTATAGCTAAGTATAAGTAATAGTCCCCTAACCAATTTCGACTACGGTGGCCAGTCACAACGACTAACCGACTGCGCGGGACATATTATAGTGCACAAGTGTGTGCGCAAACACAGGTGCACTCTCCATTCCTTTCACTCTCATAGCCCGATGGGACAGCAATCTGACACGTCCGGAGAGAGTTCAGGCGCAGGACCAACGGCTTTACGTACTATTCCGAGGCACGGGGGTGAAACATTGCCAACATCCAAACTTCGGGCTACCCTATGAATTTCTGAACAGAAAACTAATAATAGGTATAAGAGCAAGATTATCTAATAGTAGAGTCTATTGAGTATCGAGGTAAAATTCTTAGAATATCTTCATTGCTTAATCATAATCACAGTATCTAGGTTAAAGCCATCGCTTAAATCTGATTTGAATTTAAGTTTAATTTGCTGCAAGCAGTTTATACCGGCTAGTATAAGATTTATAAATATTAACTAATGCATTTGTTAATGTATTGTTGCTGTTGTTGGGTTAATCCTGTTAGTAAGTTTTTTTAACTTCCTGGTACACACACGGTAATCCCATAAGGATATGAAACTGCTATCAAGGCTGTCAGGATAAAGTTTATTCGGTTACACGTACAAACCACATCTCACGGAGAAGGGCATGTGGAATTACTTACAAACTATCGATTTAATAAACTTTTTCAGATGATTACGACAATTTGCTACCTACAATGGCTACACAAAGATATAAACATTTTACTTACGATAAGGCAGAGCAACATACCCTATGTTATTCGTACGTGACGTAATCTTTTAAATAATCACCCAAAGTTTTCGAAAATTGTCCATATCCTTTAAGATTTTATTCTTAAAACTTCATGCACAAAACATAAAATTGTACATATGGCGGACTTGATGCCAAAAGCATTTACTACCAGTCAACCATAGGTCAGAACAGAGAAAAATATACATGTACAGGCGGCAAGTAAAGTATCGTAGTAAGAATTCGATTTCAAGCTACATTCAAGTTGAAGTGAGCAGGTAAATGCAGACTTGGTGTGGAGCATTGACCCACATTCTTGGTACATTTGGCAGGCCCGCGGTCCTAAAATACGAACGCTGCAGCCGAGTGGTTCGACTCTACCGGCCCATCTTGCACAGCGTATAAAGTTACCGTATCGCTTCCGGACTTGTTTTTATTTTTATGTTCAATCAGCAAATAATGACCACTGTGCAAAAAAGGCGTTCTAATTTTGAACCGTTTGCGATCGAGATGATAACGATCTATAGATTTTGTGTTGCATAATACCAATCATTTTAGAATTGATCTTAGTCGTAAGTTGAGTCTCTAATAAAATAAAATAATTACGAAACGAGCACCTACCCAACTAGAAACTTTCAGATGGTAACTAGACTTCGATCTATTCTATGCCATTAGTCATTAAAATAACTGAGAACACTAATGTTATTCAACTTCAATAACATTCATTTCCATAGAACATTGCAACTGAAGAACACAGCAGTAGTATGAAAATATGGATTTATTTTAATAAGAAGGTAAACATTCATTCATTATGCATTTTAAATGGATTCGTTCGGCACCATCAGTTTCAGAATGTTTATTTTTCAGTGACGAATTCGAAATTCGCCTTCGATTACTCATGAGGCGTATGACATCAAATGTTTTTCCTATTAATTTCCATTGAAAAGAAAACGCGATACGGGACATTCACTCGTTCTCGAAAATATGTCTCAGTTTTAATGTGATTTTAATAATGTTTTGGATAAGAAGTGATGGCTAGTAAAAGTAACATTCAATGTGTCAACTTTCACCATTCACACACCGTTTCCTTTTGCTATTCGCGATATAGGCTTGTTCTGCTTTCGCGAAAAGCACCATTAGGAGCAAAGAGCAATTAAAGTATAATTAAGGCCGCAAAAACTGACCGCAACTAGAGGCAAATACAAGGGTAGCGCCTTGTATTTTGCTCGAGTTGCGTCAACCGTAAGACGCCATAAGTTTTTTGTAACTCTTACCTAAATAATTTAAATACAGAACGTAGTCAATTAGTCTATGACTACTTAAAAACCGGCTAAGCGCGAGTCGGTTTATCACACTGAGTGTTCCGTGTCAACTTTAACTTAATTCCTCTGACTTCCACTTATTATTAATTATATTAAGTGGAACTAAGTGGACCCATAGAATAGATTTTTCATTTTTTGTATGGGAATCGTAAAGCGGTTAACAAGATACATCTACCTACTAAGTCTGATCTGTGTAATGCTTAAGTTTCAAAATGAAGTGGCTGTGACATACGGATGAACAGACAGATTAAACGAAACTATAAGAGTTCCGTTTTTTGCCATTCGGCTAGGGAACCCTAAAAATTGAAAGTTTTGGTAGAAGTAGTCTTATGTAATACATTTGCTCTACATTTTGTCGTGTGATTGACACAAGATATTATTATCTATATTATGTCTACCTATAAGTAATTAGGTACTTCTATAGGTATAAGCTTAACTAGTTAATCATCATTGCGGATGCAAATATTAGGTTTGCTATATTGCAGCAACCTATTAGCACTTTAGTGAATAACGGATATCTTCTCTTTAAACAATGCAATATTTAATTATGAGTGAAAAATTTAGAAAGCCACTAATTCTAGACTTACGCTAGAGATAGCGATACTTAAATCATTCAACGCGCTTTTAATTTCAGTCGAATAGAGTAATGGCCACGTTGAGTGATGTCTTTATACGAGCAATTCTTTTCTGCATTTTTTCGTTCAAGTAAAAGTGAAGATTTCACTTACGAAAGTGAATTTACTTGCTTTCAATTTTGAAAGTTTCGCAATATGGTTTTGCAGCGTATGAAATTACACTTCCGTGACTCAATCTAATGTAACAGACTGGTTATTAATTCTAGCCTTTTTTGTGTATAAGGTTGTTTGTGATTGTATTAACGTATATTTCTCTTTTGTTACAGTGTCAACATTTCTACCCCAAACATTATGATTTACAAATGGATATTATGATAAGAGTGAAGTGTTGTCAAGAAACTAAAAATCCAAAGTGACGAAGTGCCCTGTAGGTGTCTGTTAGTGCTACGTTCCGTTGCTACTCTACTTAGTGTTTTCAAGATGTCTGACAAGACCTCGTCGTCGGTTGGTCCTAGAAGTTTTGAGACGATATCGGAGGAGGACCTCGCGTCGCCGTGGGACGAACTGTTGGGAAATTCCAAATCTCCTGTTCCTACTATAATAAAAACGAACGCTTCGAGTTCGACGCTCTGCAAGGATGAGGTGTCATCTCACCCTCGGGTGTTGGACGTGGAGGCTAACAAGCTGACCAGGTCTAAGAGCCTGAACCAGCGGAGGAACAGCAGTGGGCTTCTCAACTCCATCCCTAAGCAACTGAGGCTCTCCCTCCGAGGCGTCCGCAGCGAACCGTCCAGCGTGAAGGATGTGCCAACGACCAGGAATGACAGCTCTCTCAACCTTCTTCTTAGGTGAGTTATATTTCATCAGTTTATCATACTATTACCATCCCGTGGATTCTATACTTAAAAATATAAATGTGAAAGTTTGTAAAGATGTATGGACGATTGTTATTTCTTCACGCCAAAGCTGCTGAATGAATGTTAATAAAACTTTACAATAATATAGTTCATCGATTGGAATAGCTACAATTTGCAAGTATATTTTGAGATCATTCACGCGGGTGATATTACGAAGATGATGATACGTTTTCATAACACTCTCACTGTTATAAATGTAACGAGAATCCTTAATGCTTGTTCCATCACATACTTAGCACAATCATTTTCCTTTAAACATTGTACCGCGCGTCATTATGCAGTTTTAACCTCAGATAAAACTGCAGCCTTCGATAAAGCTAAACGCTAGTGCATTGGCGGCGCCACAAGTCTTTATGCGAATCCTCTCAAGGCTGATTAGAGTGGAGAGAAAGGTTATGATTGATGTGGTCGCACGTGCCGAGAACCAAGGAATTCCATGTCGGATGGGGGTCAAGAGCAGCCATGCCTAGATTCGTCTGCCATCTCAGTAATTTTGCACACTCTCTGTAATTTCTATAAAAGCCTTTTATTGAATATTTCTAATGACTTTCACAATGCGTAAGAAAATGGAATTTGCAGATTCCTACTATATACAGTTCTGTTAACGGGTTTGTCGATGAGTAAGTTCGTACATGTTTTAATACCGAATACAGCCCAGTAATAAAACATTACAGACCCGCATTGTCTCATTACGATAGCTTTTAAAATAAATGAGACTAAAAAATGCATCATCCAACGAATAATATTGCGTAAAAGGATCTTCCTCTACCTTTTATGAATAAACGTGCGGGCAAGTAGGGGTATCAACAGAGCTGATGACGTCAATGTTTCTTGAAAATGTGTGAGCTATTATTTAATTTTCTTCCGTGTAAATGTTGCAAGTGTGTATGTACCTATTACTCTTTACTTGACGAATGTAATAAGTATATTTGTACATTCATTCCAAATCATTACTAATTCCCTGGAATACTTTTCTCTAACTGAGAACTCTTCGATAATGAAGACATTGCAAGGAAATTATTCATTAATGCATTAATGAATGGAACGTATTTCTTTTGTTATTTTCGCCAGCCCTGACCACACTTTCTCTAAATACAAAATTGTGCAAAGGAAGCGGACATCCTTTCTGTGCGAATCGATCGGCGCCGACTAGACAACCGACAACAATGCTCAATTGACAGATACGCAGAAGCATCCTTATGCTAATGTCAACACCTCACGGTCGGCCATATTGCAGACGTTTGTCCTGTCCTTTCTTTTATTGGCGATTTAAAGACGTTGGTCACCTCGGGGCGCAACAAGATATACTCATAATTCTGCCGCTCAGATAATGCTGTTTTGATTTTTTTCTATTGACAGAAAATTAAAGTCAGGACCTGTTTAACCATCGCCAAATAAGCCCTAACCAAAAAATAATGTATTTGGGACGATACTTCGCATGAAATATTTGGCAGATAACGCTAACCAAGACATTGTGAAACCGGCAGACAATATATAATTTCTAATCGCCATTTGAGAAGTAAATAATTATGAGTATTGTTACCAGTATCAACGATGTTCCCTTTTTTCTTACGTTGGACATAGGTTTCTCTTACAGCAGCGTTTACTATGTAACAACAAGACTAGAACCTGTGCACCATAATGAAAAGCCAAGATAAAAATAAAAATGTAAATAAGTAAAACGTCTTTCATCAGACGAGTACAATTTTTGTAATGAGGTTGAAAGTACATTCAATGGGAAAAAAAAACTTTCTTATCGGCCATTCACTTATGCAATAACTATCAAAATTACTTGGCTATATTTTGCGTCTTTCTACCTCGTTAACTGTAAAATATAGGTATTTTACGGCTTACTTATTGTGAACATAGCAGCGATTCCAGTCCAGTAATTTTAATTTAGTTCAAAAATATGCATGTTGCTTTTAAAATCGGCGTCAGACTTTTGATTGAAAATTTTCCATACTTAAATGTCTCAATTCTTTACTTGTGTCCTATATTTAATCGTAGGCATCTAGGAGAAAAGATTGTCTATTCTATAGGCAGGGTATTGATGAAATTGATTTTGTATTACTTTATCGAGGGTGATCAAGACTGAGGTTTCTATCAATCTGTGTCACCCAGATTGCGAGTGCAACGCAAGCACTGCTCAGAATGGTCAAATTAGCTACGTGCTGTAAATTGTAAAGTAAAGAATCTGACTCATTATTTGATGTCAATAGAAAAATATGCCTGAACATAATTTGTATACATACTCGGATAAATATATTCGTGTTGATTTACTTGCTCGCGATTCCCTGCAAATTTATCCACCAGTTTTTGAAACATTTGCAACTATTTTTTATTATTTCGGACTAGCAGTTCCTGAGAGCATTAAGTACCTAACTGAAATCAAACAAAATACACTTATTTATTTGCTTAATCTACTTTGATATAGTGTAGTTATAGTCGTTATAAACAGAAACTGGGACGAAGCGAACGTTTCTGTTATCATCCAGATTGATGTCTCTCATCTCTACTCAAACAAATCTAAATAAATAGTAAGTATAATGCCACATTTAACAATTGACCTAAAAATAAAATAGTGTAGAATACAATATTTTTTTACCTATACATGAATATCGCCGTACCTTGAATGAATTAGTAAATCAATTGGAATTGATAGAACTAATAATCTTTGCGCACGCGCATCGATAAATCGCACATTCTCAAAAGCACCATGCGGATTCTCAGCACGGAGGTACCAAGAACGCTGCGAGGACATTAACTTCCATTGAACAGGATGTGAGGAACAGATTACTTATGACAAAGTATCTATTAGAATTCGCCGTATTGTATAAGTTAACTAGGTATTCCGCCAATTTCTATTTCTCGATTTCGAAGCTACTACTTCTTCTTCCTTCTGTGGTAGCTGTTAGCTATACAAAGAACGAGAAACTTTGTAAAGGCGTATATTTTTCCAGTTGAGAAACAGTTACTGAGGTTTCTTTATATTAGGTATTTATGTTAATTATTGATGAAGTTAATGATTAGAGCAAATATTTACGGAACGGAGTCAAACTTCGTACCGCGTTTGACTTATCATTCATTATAACTTTCCTTAATTTCATTGACGACCCCGAGGTGTAGTGGCTACGCACGCTCGGTTTCAAGGCGTCGTCGCTGCTCCGAGATCCTGGGTTTAATTCCCGGTCGGATCAATATAGAAATCATACCTAAATTTTCTGTATTTTCTTCGCTCTGGGTGTTGTCGATTTCCATTACACAAGTCTATTAGCCACTTACTTTGAGATCAGAGCAATGAATGTGATTGGTGTCCAATATTTATTTTATTTATTTATAAAATAACATATCTTGTAGGTAACTGAAAACGGTTTCAGGGTGAAAACTCATCACATCACTTTACCAACCAATATTAAGGTCTTTTTTACAGACTTTAAAAAAGGTTTTAATTCACTGCCATGTAGATTTAACTGATTTGATACGAAAATCCAACATATATCGAAAAAAAAAACACATGCCATATTGATGCGATAGGCCATAGGACCCCTCCCCCCTTATTGTTTTTCAAATAACATGGATGTTACTCTTAAGAATGAATATGATAAACGAACTAAACTATCACGATTGAGCTAGTAATTACCGCTACTAATATTTTTAGCTCTTTCAATTCTCTGACACAGTTATAAATAGCCGTTTATAATTGACTAAAATGTGACAATGGTGTCGAATATTCATGATTATCATGATATACATAAAGGATGTAATAGAGGTTAAGAATTGCATAATTTTATCATGTATTACACAATGAACCCATAGTTTCAACCACAATGTAGGTACTTACTTACTTAGCCTAAAAGAAAATTTTACAGTGCTAATAAATAACAATCTATATTTTTATCTGATTGATTCAACACATTAAAAATACCCTTATAACATTGTTTCAAACGAAAGTTATGAATGAAGCGACCGCGATAATATATGTATGCATATTAAAGTAAATATTCTGTTACCCAAAAAACAAGTCTCGACTTCTGAAAATACACCCAAGGAGGCGTCTGAATAAAAAAAATATGATAATGTCTTCTAAGAACTATAGGCTAAAACTTTCAAATTCCGTATTTTCCTCTACAAATAAAAATAAAAATATGAAAGGTAGTTTATATATAGGTATGTACTTGTTTTTTTAATATCGAGCTCATTCATCAAAGTAACGTCTCTGATGAAAAAATGTCCTTTAAAATTATACAGATATTAGTTTACATACCTAACTTAATCATCCGAAAATTGTTTTGTTATACATGATGATCAAAGTATCTTAGAAATTAATGGGGTCACGCAAAATGAATCGCTGCCAATATTTACTCAGAAATTAGCTTCTATTTATATGTATAAGTAGGGTAAACTACAATATTTTCTTTTCTCACAGGTGAGAAAATAGAACTAAATGGCACACATAGGCGTGAAGTTTGCAAGTAAACTGTAAACTTTGATTCAAGTCGATCATTTGGAACTTCATGTCTCGGCAGTTCATAAAAAGTTAATGGTAACAGTTACTGATTCTTATAAAAAGTTCCCGAACATCTACGACACGCAATTAAAGTACAGTTACAATTGTTGAATACCATTTTAAAGGTTAGTTAATCGCCAAACTATCACCGATGTTTAAATCTTCTCGTATTATACATACCTACTGACTGATCATTAAAATCCCAAGAAATTCTCCAACTTTTTGTTCTCAGATAACTGACGTCACTCAAACGAAACTTTGTGTGACTCACCACTTTACCAGCCACCTCATGGGTATTTAAATTGTACCTTATACTTATACTTTTAAGACCTGTTACTCATTCCACTACCATAAAGGATAATTATTTATTCAGTTATGTATGTTATAGGCAGTTGATGCTGACTGATGATTGACGCGAATCACTGCTCTATAGCTCGTGGTTTCATAAGAAGGCGCCATAAAAGTACAGTCGCGCTTATAAAAATGTTTACTCATTTCCATTCGAATAATTTACCTAAAAATGCTTTGAGGGCTCTCAATCGGTCGTTTTGGTGAAAACCGTGGGGCGTATGTGCAGCAGTGGGTTTCCTTCGGCTGATAAGAATGATGATTACTATAGAGCTATATTTTTATTTAGCTCCGATTCCACATTAATATGGCCAAAGAATGCGATTGCGAAGTCAATTTAAGTGCAAAGAGTTAGTCACCCAACTAATCGGCTCAATAATTGAATTTATTTACTCGTTACCTCACTTTATGGAGCCTTTAGTTTTGTAAATTAATTCAATTGAAGGAGTTAAGTTTCGCAATCCCACTTTCGAGTGATCTTTATTTATTTCATGACATCACATAGAAAGGAGGGCTTACTGCATCCGGCTGAACTTTTATGGAATGTAACTTGAAATGTGTTTAAAAGTCAAGGATGAGTTTTGTGGGAGAGGAAAGATGTTGGTGGTATTTTCCTTATTTAAGAACATTGAGGAAAAATATTTTAATACAACAATGGTGATAGATTACTCTAGTAACTACTCAGCGATATCGTTACTGTAAAAACCATTCATATGTATGTATGTTTGCTAGCTACAACAAAAACATGTGAAGCATGTACTATACCAGCCAATCGATGTTCAACATCGACTACATATAGCAAATTAACTGTATTATGTAAGGTTGAGTCATAGTCACGAGACGTGATTGAATTCTAAGACATAACTATCAGTACCTTCAATGTTTACTTAACAATGGTTTTCCACAGATTGCTTACGATGCGTTTTCCTGCTAATCCTGCACCGTGTGTTTATTACAGTTATATTGTTTTTCAAAAGCGTTTCAAGTATTACTTGCCTTTTTATATACATTCTCAGAACACAAAACCATAAAATCATTACTTGTAAAAAGATTTATACAAGTTCTTATAATGTGACATGACATCATAAACAGTTATTTACTTAGTTAAAACATTAGCTCATTATGAGTGATAATTTTAGTATATCATTATTGAGAACATTCCGGATATCTTTTAATTAATGAAAACTTCATACTTTTCGTGTACCGAACAAACTATGTATTTTTTTATACACTTGAGCTTGTGACAAGGAGAGTCGGTAGATACAGAGATCTGCAATGTATACATATTTACGTTCAAATTCACCTTGTCTTATAATAGCCTTGGTAGTATTCAATTATTTTTTACTTTTTAACAGACAAAAATACCAATACTTAAAAAACCTTTCCAATTCGTGGAATTTGCTGTGGGGCTCATGCCACTTGCAGTTGCGAAACATCGACGCAACTTGTCACTTTTTTATGGCAACTTTTTGCAATATGTAACTATAGGACACGTCTCTTGGAATCGACTTAGAATTTCGGTTAGATGACTCACCGTCTACCAGTATACCAGTTCATCGCGAGCCGTTGACCTACTGAGTGAACTTCGTATTGAAGGTGATAAATGTGCCATCGAAATGTATTTTAAAATATCCTTTATACCCTCGTCTGGTGACGTCATAGATTGGATCGTGTCCGAGGATTTTTTATTATCGTCTCGCTTTTTGATCTATGGTTTTGTATGTTTTCAGATTTGAGCAATTCGAGGAAACAAGAATTTAAAAGATGTGTGTGGATCTGCAATAAATCAAGTGATCAATTATAATTATACCTCGCTGTGGCATATGATATAGCGAAATATTTATATTGCTATTTTTCTTGTCTCCATGATCCAAAATAAAAGAAAAAAATTCATTGCTTCCCAAAATCTTTGCTTTTGAGGTAGTTATGATAGTAGGTTTATTACATTTACATAGAAACAAGTAGTCACGGCGAACATCGTACCTCTTCTGTATTCCTCTCTCTCTCCTATAATCCGGGGGATTATCAATATTCTATTATTTATTTCTGCCGTCCGAAATAAAGACGTATCTAATAAAGTAAACTTCATATAAATCGGTCTATCCGTTCTCGATTTATAAATGACATAAGATGTCGGAAAAATATTCTAAATCATGATGGGTCAAAAGTTTGATTTGAATCATAACTGAGACTTAAAACTTTTTACTGTTACCTTAAATGACATCACATTACATGTCAAAAGTTACCGCAAAATTGGATTCGTGAATCCCCATGCCGCATGGCCCACTTCGAATGTTGTATGTAGTCATGTGTTATCAATACCGACAAAGTTATCCATAATAGTGTTAAACGAGATAAAAACTAGATTTATTATAATAACTCAGAGACCAAACAAGAGTCAAGACATTGGTAGAATAATGGGTTATCTTGTCTTTGCGGAAAATTTAGATCCTGCCTTCAACTAAGAGGACACGATAAGAATCTTTTGGGATTATTGGAGGATATCGTATAAAAATGATATGAATAAACGTGTCAGTATCAGGAAAATATAATAGACTTTTTTCACATTGCATTACTTTAAGGCGATATGACAAAAATGAAAAAAATTGTATTTCCTTTGGATGAGAATGTTTCAGTACATACTGCTCAAATTGCAGAGGGTTCTACATTCGACTTACGCCCCCGAAGAACCATTCGGTTACGATTCGATAACTTTTACGTGCATTTATCCGTTGCAACTATTACATATGCACATCCGATCAAACTACGACATGAATTTATAACTGAATAGAAAATATAAAAAATCTAGCCGATACCCAAGCCATTCAGCCATTAGACATTCTAATCATATGGTTCGGAATCGCCCTGCAGGCTCAAAATCCATTTATCATGAAGCTAAGATCTGATCTCCTGTGCTTACTAAACTTGCTCTTAAACTCGATTTAAAAAAAATAAGAATCAATATTCATTCTGAGAGTGTAAAGGAGGAGAATGTAAAGGTCGCTTAAGCGCTCAGCTTCTTCAAAGCATTATCGTCATCATTATTAGCCAAAGGACGTCCACTGCTGAATATAGGCCGCCCCCACGGTTTTCCATACCATCCAATCAAAGCCGCCTGTATCCAGTTTGATCCCGCGATCTTTACAAGGTTGTCCGTCTAGTTGGTGGACGTCTTACGTCTTTGGTCGAAGGGTATCTAAGACTAGAACTTTTCTGCCCCAATGGCCATTAGTTCTTCGCGCCATGTGCACTTCAATATGGCTTTTTGAAAATTTTTATCAACTGTTATCTTGTATACAAATCAAACTTTTTTAGATCATTTATATTTTTTATTTAGTATATCCATCAAGCTTTCGAAGTATCGTACTCACATATCAAAGACAATAATTGTTTTACTGATTTTGGCGTAAAATATTTGAATACTTCTGTTGTGTAAAACATATTTTTCGGAGGTTTCTTTCTAAGGTTTGTTTTTTTTAAATAAAATCTAACGCCATAACATAGAAGCCTGCTAATTTCTTGTCTTCTTGGGGACGTAACGTAGAAGACGTTACGCTCTACTTTCTCTTCACCGCCATCTCCCGTCGAGCAGCAGAACTAACCGTAACCCTGAAAGCAAAGAACGTGAAATGGTTGCAGAGTATTCGGTTATTTTGGCCTCGCGTGACTCCGACGACTTGGCAACGCACCTCGTATCTATTTCATTGAGAACGAAGTTCATCCCATTTAAACTCACGTGCTCATTAACTCTAGCCGCGTTTTGTGGTCATAACCTAATTTTTATGTACGTTGATATAACAGTAGTTATATGACAAAGTAAATCTATCATCTTTTTTGAATAAAAATGTATACTTCCTTAGCTATTCCATTCAATATGATCACAATGCGATATAAAATAATTGAATATTTTCTTAAGACGCCAATGTGCAATTAACTCTCATAAACGACACTTGTTTATTTACAAGAATTTCAAACTCGCTTTAGGCGCCGACTAGAATCTAGATTTATTTATTTGCTAATCATTCCCTTCACTACGCACATATAAATAATGGCCAGCAATATAATAACTATTAACTTGTAGATAGGATTTCCCTTTTCTTATTACAAATGCGTAGGAATTCAATGTGCGTTTCTAAAGTCCTTTAGAAAAGTTGACGTCGCATGTCCTAGTTTTAATTTGCGTAACTCACTGTTACTATTATGACGTAAGCCGTGCCAGATTGCATTATAAGTAACAAATAAAAAATGATCCACGAGTCAAAAAGATCCTATTGATATTCACCAAAAAATCAGCTTGGAAGAGAGAAGCTAGTTTGGATGTAAAACTTCTGTATTATAAATAAGGCTAAATGAGTTATGCTGTGGCAACATCTAATTATGCCAGTTTAATGAACCACTGATAAAACTGTTGATAATACTATAATCATGGCGTCTAAAGTATATCGAATATGGAGTCAGTATTTACTGGTTTTTACTAATGATTCATCGGTAGGTAATTCAATCTACCTACCTAAATATTTATAAGTCTGATTACTAATACTAGTGACATGAGTTTATTAATAGTACAAACTTAGTTATACGATGGAACAAGAAACCAAAACTTGCGCACGGGTGGGCCTCGTATCTGCATCTTTCTGGCTAACCGAGCCAAAGCTCTTGCCAATTGAGCTACCGGTCGGTCCGACCGTATACAAAAAGTACAAAATAAGAAAACAAAAATAAAACTGTGATAATAAAACATTCTAAACGAACTTAGTTACTTTCACTATGGTTTGTTTTACTGATTATGATTTACGCAAGGGTAAAGAGTACATGATTTTGACCTAGCTAAGAAAAAGAATAATATATATATAATATATTTGGAGACCGTTACTTTATTTTACATCTTTCGGTCATAGGTTTTTGAATGATAAACAAAAAAACAATTTAAATTATGTATAGGTTAATGTATTAAGTATACATCCGGACTTCGGTAAGTGGGTGTTAGGAAGAACTTCACTAAAATGATCCGTAAATTAATAGAGGTAATTTACCTGACGATCTTCAGTTCGGTAAATTCAGTTTCAGACGAGACTCAAGCCAAAATTCACATCTGCGTCTTTTCAATTAAAACAAAGCACCTACTCACTGATTGGTTAAGGTGACCGCAGTGACTCCTTACGTTGAGAAAATGGAATAATTATTTACTTTCAAGTACAAAGATCTTTACAAATATGTAAGCAGGTACCTACTCAATCATCTATTAAGACTATCATATTTTAGATGCTTACTTCAATATGCCCAAGTAAACTGAATTTACTATATTTATTTGAATACGAATGTTAATAACTACGTATTTTTTAAAATTTTCCTAATTTTTCTAGAAAACGCAAAAAGTTTAAAAATAGAAAAGCCTAGAGGCAAGAGCGAACTTTAAAAAAAGTATTATTGTTTCATGTACATGTACATATTTATTAAATTTATTCCACCACTGTTTGGCTTTTCCTGTATTTTGGTTTCCGATTTCGATATCTTTTCCCGAAATGCCAATTTGAGTCCTCACGAATGTTAAATGGTAATCACCTCTCAATATTAAAATTGAGGAAGGCGCTTACGATACAAGCTGACCTAGACGTCAAAATATTGATCCTATGACGCACGATTTAAGGTTTATTTTAATATCAATCCAGGCACACTACTCGTGAAATACCATATCGCCTACACACGTGTGTACGCACGTTTTGCGTCACGTGACCACGGTTTATTAATGAACGTCTGGAACGAGTGAATTGCTTAATTTAGTCAGTAATGATTTGATTAGAAAAGCACAACAAACCCATTTACAAATTGATTGATGTCAATCGTAATGTACTAAGGCTCGATTTTACCTACGTCAGATAAGGATTATTCGTCGAATATACTCAAAACGCCTTATTTGAAAAGGTCACCTATTATGCCTTATTTCAGCAATCATTTATGTAAATATCATTTTAAATTCGGTCGTTTTATACTTACTTTGTGCCAATTTAACAACGTCAGATAAGACTGAATCCGACTGAAAAAGTATAAAACGACCGATTTTAAAATTACATTTACATAAATAATTGCTGACAAATAGGTGACGTTTTTAAATTCTGCGTATTGTATTGTATTCCACGAATATTCCTTATTTGACGTTGGTAAAATCCGACTTTAGTCGGATAAGTCTTATCTGACTTTGGCTAAATCGACCCTTACCTTGCTCGACGACCTTGCTCTCTCCATCATGGAACACATCTAACTGGTACAGAGGATCAGCCGTTTTTATAAGAAGAGACTATCTATACCGAAAAATATTCCAGAAATAGTGAGAATCTCTATATGTTTTTTTAAGTTTATTTTTCAGAAGTAACACAACAAATATTTATTTTCATAATTCGATCATACTGTGCACAGTTTGTCTGCACAGCTATATGTAGACATTATATTTTCTTCGAAATTTATTATTCAAAGTCTCGGCCAAAGCAGATATGAGTACAACCTATGTCATAAATAAGAAGCTATTCATAGGCACTACAAAAGTCAAATAACGGAGATTAAGGAGCTTTTATCAAAACAACGCGTGTGACAGACTTCAAGTATTTTAGGAATAAGAGCTAAACAATGAATGGAGTTCATTGCTTCCTATGCTATTGATCGGCTAAAAAGTTATGAGAATACTTATAAAAACCATATCTTAAGACATAATTCAATATGAAACCCTACCACTTCTGAGAGGAGAGAGTTTCACCATCGAGAAATAAATAAGCACCAACCAACAAATAATTTAAATATCGTACGTCATTGCGTACGAAGTATTGTACAGATGGACGCTTCTGAAAACTTATTAGGACATTGTGAAATAGGCCGTTAGTACATCCTGCCTGAATTCTTACAGTGATGGCTGTTTTTATCCATTATCGACTTCAGGAGAAGCAGCTCATTTCAATCTCAGCAGAGGTACCCCGGCACCATCGGGCCTTATACATATTTTGTTAGTGGCTACTGTTTTATCGTTGACTAGCAGTCACCCGCAACTTCGATCGCACGTTTTGAGTTTGCTCTCTAACCTCCCGCCTTCTCGATAAATAAGCTATCCAACACAAAAATAAATTTTCAAATCGGTCCAGTAGTTCCTGAGATTATCGCATTCAAACCAACAAACAAACAAACTCTTCAGCTTTATAATATTATTGAAGATAAGTTTATGCCAGTAATTTGGGCTGATAGCCCACAGGACGTTCACGCGCTGGCCTTGTAGCTCTATTGGGAGAACATAAAGGCACGCCAACGCGGTTTGTTATACGGCAGTGTTAAATACGAACCAATCAATATGGATTAATCTCAACTTCAAATCAACACTAGCCAACAGGAGATTAAACACATGACGACCGCTCGACAGCTACCGTACACAGTGGTACAAATATACGAACGGGAACTCCTACTTTCAAAAAAGCTTATACCTTATAACCCAAAGCCCATTGTTTGTCAATTTCACACTAGTAAATACGTCAATCTTTTATATAAACTTACACTGACATTAACATCTCATTAAGCTGGTCAATAGATGAAGGGGGGATTATGTATCTTAAACAAAAACTCTTTTTAAATCTACACCTCTATCAAACATTATTAATGTTTGCTAAAGAGCACACGTAAACGAGGCTATTTCTGTTTACAAGTCATTAATGCTGAGTCATTACACAATTTCTCTAAAAAATCACTGAAGACCTTCATCCTTTGAACGTTCCCATTTTAAATGACAAAATTAATCTTTGAAATATCTTAAATCAAGTTCATCCCACTCACACCATGCTCCAGTTGCTATGGTGTGAAATAGATGAAAGATTTAATTTAGAAAATAGATAGGGCGACATCACGACGCGCCGCGGCGCCACCGGCGGCCTGGCACGGACAGCAGGACGGCTCTATAGTATTTGTTTGTGGACGTCTTCGCATCTGTTTCGTTAAACATCCGCACGTTTCAGTATTGGGCCAATTCTCCACACAATCGGCGGGAGTGGTAACTTGGCCGCGCGTTCGGACACGCAATTTTTCCGACGCCATTTTCTTATCTTTCATCCAAAGTGAAGACGGCTCGCGATGACTCTCGGGACGATGTTGCGGAAATTCGTAGTGCTCTTATTCGACATCAAGGAGGTGTTCAGTGAATCACTCATAAATGTTCTGTTGAAAGATAGAGTGGAGACGATTCTGTAACTTTGGTGCGATCAGCTCATCCACTAAATAGTATTTTCGACTTTGTGATAACTTCTAATTTAAGGTTAAACCAACACCAGATAAAACGCTTATTTACGCCTTTTCTGTTTTATCCAGTATTATAATTGTTGTTTCGATAAAGACTGCAGTTTGTGAGCTTTAAGTGTAACTGTTGATTGATTGTTTTAATAATTGGACGAAGATTATTTTGTATGCTAAGTAGGATGTCGGGACTAAAAAGATGTATAAGCCAATTGTCAATGTTTATGACTGGAAAGCCTGTGAATTCGTCGGAATCGGCTTGGAGGGAGGAGCTACATAAGTAAGTTGTACTTCGAAACGATTTTGGTTCTTAAGTCAATGTGCAATAACGTCGTAGTTTTTGTTGTTGAGTGGAATGAGAGTATGTCAACGTACTGTACAAAATACGTCAACAGAAAAGGAATATTTGGCAACAGATGACCCGAAACGTCCCTGTGAAATTTCGCAGAAACTTTAAAATTGGCATTACTAACTAGCTTGTATTTCGCAATTGCCTCGCGGGTTGTTGTTGAATTCCTGAAAGCGAGTTTGTAAGCAACATAAATTAAACATTCAAGAATGCCATAGCATTTGTGAACTGACCAGACAATCATTCACCTTTGAGTTAGCATTCATAAACCGTAACGTAATGGTGAAATAAATAATTAACGTTATTTAATTACAATTACATCCAAAGTATTCAGGTGCCTTAAGTTAAATTTAAAACGCTGTGGTTTTAACAATTTACTGCCCATAATTTCCTGTTTGCAAGCCAACTATTTTAGATTTATCATATAGAGCCACGCTGTTTTCATGTTTGAGGTTTTCCCTGCGGCTTATTTTGCAACTTCCTTTATGAAAATCCGTCATTGCGTCCAGACTTGTTCATAAGTCGTTAACCAGGCGCCAGTTAATCGAATTAAAAATATTATTTCTTCGTATATGCGTATTTATTACATTCCATAACGCCTGTCACATATTATAAATGTGATATAAATCTTGCATTAGCAATGTTTATTTAATATACAGTCGGAACGCGGAAGAAAAATGAATAAATTGTAAATACCATAATACTATAATTCAATATAAGTACTTAGTTAAATCGTATTATTTCACATTCTCAAATAAAATAAAACTAAAGTTAATGTTTCTATTCTGTCATAGGGTCAATCACTTTTACTTTCAAAAAGGCTTATGCCAATAACCCAAAGATTTTACAATTTTACAATCCATACATTCCACTATAGCCCCACAATTTTATTGAATTATTCCTAATAAAGGTTTTGAGTTAAAAGTCGATCTTTTAGGTTTAGGGCTGATTTTTCAATAGTCAGATAAGAAATATTCGTCGAACAAAATACAATATGGCTAATTTGAAAATGTCACCTAATTGTCAGCAATCATAGGTACCTGTCATTTTTGAAATTTGTCGCTTTATAATTTATCAGTCTGATAAGTTTTATCTGGGCATTGAACGATCGGCCCTTAGACGCATAAGCCTTCGGAAATAAAGAGCCATAAATTCGACCACGATTTTACTGATGGCAAGTAATGATGATAAGGCTTCTAGATTACTCAAACTAGAAAAAAGTATACGTAATCTGGATGCCTTCAACACTCAAATAAGATTATATTCAGTAAATTTAACATTTGATATGTGAACAATATACACCTTTGAATATTAGCATAGTTTTTATAAATTGACTTGCTATTTGCACAAAATGTCTAGACGAAATCATTAGCGTCATAGTTATTGTCTGAAGACGACTTTTAATTGAAATATAGGGTATTATTCCTTTAGAAAATGGACAGAGATTTTTAGTAGAATGTTGCTATTGTCACATTATGCTAATTTATTACATGGACATGAGTATTCGTGGTTATTTGTACAGCAAGTGATTTAAGCTATGATTTATTACATTCCTTTCCTACGTAGGTCATACTATATTATTTTATGTGTCGTTATTTTCAAGACGATTAAAGTTAATTATGTAATTGAGAAAATAATGTATAGCGTTCTTAATTTCAGGGATGTATTCATTATTTTTTGAAAAACGTAGTAGCAGAGTGTGGCTTACGCGCATTTTCTAACTATAGTATCTTGTATACTTACATACATATCACAACTGAATAATTGATATAAGATAAAATCACGTACGTCAAATTAGAACAACACTCGAAAAGATAAAAAATGTTTTAATATAAAAGCCTTTGGGTTGATAAATCTAATTGGAAGCTATACATTTAATGTGTCTCGTATCCTTTTTCTGATAAAACCTTCTGAGTGCTATGAAAACCACCATAAAATATAAAAGCATCTGAATTTACCGTCGTGTCAGTTATTTCAATTTTTTAATAAAAGTTACTGTGTTATGAAAAAAATCGCAACCACTTAAAAAGGCTTAGTTTTGTTTGTGTTTTTGAAACAAATAAAATGTTATGCAAGTGCCATCTATGAACTCTCGTGAATGGATTACCCAAATAATAAACAATACAGCACTGGATTATTATGTGCAAAATCTTAGACTTCGTCCGCTCAACCAAACTTACTCGAAGCTTGATTTAATGCCATTCAAGTTAGTATCAAGAACTTGCAAAACATATATTTCTACCAGTGAAAGAACCTTTACAATGTTTTTCATCAAATCTCTGATCTGAATCATACATTGGAATATTGTTTTTTTTTAGTACTTAGTGTTTTCATACTGCATGGATCGTTTCTGTATGTTTCTAGGACACAAACTGACACGTTACGTAATAATGCTTACGCAATAATAGTAGACAACAGGTTCCAAAATGATAAATGTTGTTTGCACAAACGGTTCTCGATTTCCAACAATAAGCGTAATTCGATTCCGGTGAAAATTCGTAATTCAGCCGCTTCTGACGTAGGTTTCCAGCGTTTTCATTCAACAACGCATGCACAAACAGAATACGTGTTAAATTATCTTTTACTGATACAGAATAATCATCACAATTAGAACAGAGGGCTATTTTCACCAGTATTCTACCTACACTTCTTGTTAGATCAGTTCTTTAGGCTAGCCTTGTTTCATTGTCATTCTAAACCTAATTCATTAAAATTTTCATTTGCTCGGTAGAAAAAACGTTTAATTTAAAAATAAATCAAAATTTGTGTTCATTTTGTAAATTACGATCACATTAAACTAATCGCAAAGCAACAATATTCACTTAGATACATTTTCTAAGCTGGTTTTGACAAAATAATGCCAGTACTAAAAGGAGTCAATTTTGTGAATCCATAGTGAGAGAGGCACTTATGTCATTCCTATCACATTAAACACTTTTTTTATTCTTTTCAGATACCGTCAAGCCAGATACGCAGCCAGACGCGTGAAAAAACGCGTCATCTTCAAGCACGGAGACTGCAACGTCGTCCAATGGAACGTGGCCAAGCGCAGGCGCCGATACCTTCAGGACATTTTCACCACCCTCGTGGACGCGCAGTGGCGCTGGACGCTGCTGGTGTTCGCTCTGTCCTTCATTCTCTCCTGGCTCATGTTCGCTCTCATCTGGTGGCTCATAATCTTCACCCATGGAGACCTCACCCCGCCCCCACCCGAACAAAACATTACCTTCATCCCCTGCCTCAACAACGTCAATACCTTCACCGGCTGCTTCCTCTTCTCCGTCGAAACACAGCACACCATCGGCTACGGATCTAGAACCACCAACGAGGAGTGTCCCGAAGCCATATTCGTCATGTGTATCCAGAGCATCGTCGGAGTCTTCATTCAAGCTTTCATGGTACGTTTTTATGTGTTCTCTGTTTGTTTTTTCAACTAGTTATTACCACAATTACTCTAACGGTCACTACTTTGTAGTCAAAGTAAACATTAGCAAGCTGTAAATCACTTTTACGTCCTCCTCTACCATAAAGTGTTAGCGTACACAGTTCAAAGTTTTGAATATCTTTGAATACATAAACTTTAAAACATGAGGTACTTCCCCATTAAGTAAGATACTATAAAATCAATATAAAAATCTTCCTGCTTCGAAGCTAACGTGATAATTTCAAATCAAAATAAACTTGGCACTGAGCCAAACGTATTAACGTAACAAACTATATGATCCAGCCAGATGCTCTCTTAAAAATAATTACGCTCTTTAATACGTTATTTTGTAAAATGAGGTTCAAACTGGGTGCATTTGCTTCATCGTAATTGAGAAAATATTTACTTGACAAGTTGACCCTGATCAGTGAACTCGTTCACTTGATCCGAATGAGTCCTATTTTCAGCATCTGCAAGTAGACACATGTCATTGGTACTGTCCAGTACATGTGAGACAGTATGCAACAAGGTTGTTCTAATTTTAGGTGGGAATCGTGTTCGCAAAGCTTTCTAGACCTAAAAAACGAGCCCAGACCCTGTTGTACTCCAGGAATGCTGTCATTTGCCTGCGGGACGGTCAACTGTGCCTGATGTTCCGAGTCGGTGACATGAGGAAATCCCACATAGTGGAAGCGCATATCAGAGCACAATTAATCCGCCGCAAGGTATATTTTTTCGACAAAACGGAGACTGGTTAGTGATTGGGGATTTCCGTCAGCACGCTTACACGTTGTAGTTCATACTTACACCACCACTCTCTCTTGCCCAAACTGGAAAGGAGTCGAGTTTGTGAGTGTTCTCGCAATCTCGTCTCCTGGATATTTGGAATGTTTCTTGAAACTTTTCTTTCTTGTCCATAGGTGGGTCTAATATTTGCAAAGCTGGCCCGCGCCAAAAAACGTAACACCACGCTCCTGTTCTCCAGGAACGCGGTGATATGTTTAAGAGATGGGGAATTTTGCCTCCTTTTCCGCGTCGGTGACATTCGCAAGTCTCATATCCTCGAGGCTCACGTGCGTGCGCAGATTATCCGGAAAAAGGTAATCTTACACCTGATTGCCTGCGATCACTTGCTACATTGATGTGTATATTTTATTTATTTAACTTTTTATTTGACCCATCTATGGACTTGGTCTTTGTGGCTTACTTACAATGCCTGGTTGTGTTTGCTTACCTTTTAACATTGTCTGCTTTCTTATCTTGTGTGTGTTTTACCTATAAATAGCTTACGACAGCTTTAATTGGGACTGTTTAAATACTATTGGCCTCCATTATTGCACATAACTGTATAACTATTCTATTTTTCATGTATACTCAATGAATAACAATTTAGTATCAATTTATAACATAATCTTAAAAGATGATAAATCATTTCGCTTTTGCTAACAAAATTTTGAAGATGTTCCAAGCCGGTGGTTCCGTCAATCATCCAAATGCGTAGCAACTTTATAACACGTCCAATCTTAAGTTGACGACATCATCTTTTTATTGGAAGATACATCTAAACTACCCATAGCTAGCTGTAATTTCCGGGGTGTAATCGTTTTTATAATAATACCCAACGCGTGATGCTGATGATGTTTTAATATCTGTATAGGTACTGAAAATATTTGTGTAGACCTTTAAAATGGAACGTCGCATCTGGAACAAATCAAATCATGTGAAACTATGAGCCATGATAAATTCAATAAAGGTATTTTATACTATGACATTCTATACCCATATGGTAACATCAAAGTACGAATCGGTTATATTGATTTTCATATCTACGAGTATTAGTGATTGCCATGACTAAACAGTTTCAACTGAAGCTTGAGTGTTTTTTGCTAGTTTCCAGACTGAATCTCTATGGGTTTGATAATCAAATCAAATCAATTATATTTGTGAAACACAGGTAAATATGGTGTTATTACAGATAAGGTGAAAAAAGGTACATGCTGTGATCAGCCATACTGGCATACAAATAGGTAAAATAAAAAATAAAATAAAATAAATTAAATACACAATGTCAAAGAAAGTTAAGGCTAGTCAAATACACAAGGTTCAAGTTATGTCAAATTAGATACTTATTACAATTGGTAACGAAAATGTCAAACCATAGTATTTTGGACAATCAGGCAGAAATCAGTACCTAACAATCTAAATTAATATTTCAATTGTAGAAATTCATCAATTGAATAAAAGGAATGATCAATTAGAAATGTCGTTAGCCTCTTTTTAAATGTGTCATAAGCATTGCATTCTTTAATGTAGTCAGGGATACTGTTATAGATTTTTGGTGCCATTGCAAAGAAACTTTTA
This sequence comes from Pyrausta purpuralis, assembly GCA_963924145.1. Classification (NCBI taxonomy): domain Eukaryota; kingdom Metazoa; phylum Arthropoda; class Insecta; order Lepidoptera; family Crambidae; genus Pyrausta; species Pyrausta purpuralis. The sequence goes on along the minus strand of OZ001644.1, from coordinate 23,064,837 downwards.
TTGCAAAGTGCAGTTTTACAAAGAATACGATCCACAAATTGCAATTTAGTGCGGTTACGGAGTCCACAAAACGTTTCAAAAATGTTTGGATTTTGTCTGATAAAAACGGCTACTTCTAAAATGTACAGGCAAGGCATAGTCAATAGTTTTAAATTTTGAAAATAGGTTTTGCAACTATCACTTCTTTTCAAGCCACACATAGCACGAATGCACTTTTTTTGAACTTTGAAAACTTTTTTCCAATTTGTGGCATTACCCCAAAATATAATTCCATATCTTAGTCTTGGTGCAACAGAGCCATGGTAGGATGTGAGCAAAGCAGGCAGACTTACTTTTTTTGAAAGATGGAACAGGCTGTATGACGCCTGAGAGACTACTTTAGTAATAAAGTCTATGTGATTTTCCCACTTTAGATTACTGTCAATGTGCATACCTAGAAATTTTGTAGTCATGATAGAATTTATATCTTTACCGCTGAGCTGAACGGGTGTGGTTATTGTTTGGTTGGTTCTTTGTCTAAATTCTATTATTTTAGTTTTGTCAATGTTTAATATTAGATTATTATTCTGTAACCATGTGTTAACAGAGGTCAAACTATTGTTTATAACATTTTTATTGGTGAATACAATAGTACAGTCGTCAGCAAACAATATCATTTGATCATCTACTGACGTTGGGATATCATTTATATACACCAAGAAGAGGAATGGGCCCAGTACACTTCCCTGAGGTACACCGAACGTAACTGTTCGTGATATTTCATTGCATCGGACAATCAGCTGCATAATATGACTCAAGGTTATATCATATTTGTAGAGGTTATGGAGACTTTAACAATTCATCTACCACGCTTATTAGTTCAGTCTAGACACTATGTTGTGCTTCTACTAACACCTGAATAATGTGTAAATGCATATAATATAAAATGAAAAACTCTGTTTGATATTATAACAAATACTTACGGAAAGGCTTGCAAATAAGTTAAACAGTAATATTTCCACAACTTGTTAAACGGATAAATGTTTCAATGCACTGAGACAATTAGGTAAACAATTTTTGTCATATTTTAGAAATCCTAGGTATATCTATTTGAATAGAGAATTGAATAAAGATTAGTGACCACAGTAATTACATCTGTTTTAGCTATAGTTGTAATTTTCTCAGACTCAAATATTTAAATAGTATTACCTTAGTATTGCTAGAAAATCACAGAAACTATCATAACAAAATTATCTTGAAATCTGTTTAATCGATTGAATGTAACTTCAATATTGATTTTGTAGTTTCACATCTTCAAAGTTTCACATTGGCATATCCATGGGAATATCAAAACTCAAGTGACATTAACAAACTAAAACTACGACTATGCTTGGAAAGAAATAATCGTAATTTTTGGTGTTGAATCTTGGTTTCTTCAGAAAGGTTAAATTTGATTTTGGTCAATAAAATATATAGTTCATTCTATACAAATCTAGAACAGCCTAATGTTACAATTAATTAACCATATGCTTAGACTAATATCGACAACTTACTTAATCCAGACATCACACTTATATCGTGCCCTGAAAATCCACAGATAACGAGAGAAGGGGAGATCCTGCCGTTCTACCAGCAAGAGTTGAAGGTGGGGGCTGATGGAGAAGAAGACAGGCTCATGTTTATCTGGCCTATGACCATCGTGCATAAAATCAATGAGAAATCCCCTCTATACAACCTGTCGGCCTCTGATATGCTGAAGGAGAGGTTCGAGATCGTCGTTATGCTTGGTGAGTTACTATACAAATCAACAAAGGATTTAAAACTGCAGCTACCTGTCATCCGAAGCGTAAACAAAAGATTGTTGGTAAACAACGTAAGGGATTAAAAAAAACAAGACAGCATAGCTACTCGCATTCAGTTTATTCGCCAAAAATAGGATCTTTCAATTGGGTCAGTTTCGTTGCTTCGTTTTACGTAACCACCACTCTAGAAAAAGATCGACGATATTACTCACATTGTATTAGTTTTTCTTTTATATGTCGTTAATTTTTTTAATGAAAATGTTGCAGAAGTAACCACTCTTAAAATAACTTACCTTGGCATCCAAAACAGCCTAATCCTACATATAAGTGAAGACCTAACCCAATAGCAGTAATAAAAACAAAGTTTAGTTGATAATGGTGAAATGCAAAGGGCAATGACTTTTTGTTGTGACTGACTCGATCATCAAGGTGGGCGCCAAAACTGTCATCATTAGGATTCCATCGAGGGGCAAAGACCTGCAATTAATTATAATCGCCTACTGTTATTCATTGTAAATAGTCAAGTGGTATGTTCTTTCAATAGCAAATAGAAAAGATATCTTATATAAATTCTAATCATTTACAAATGGACCCTTGATTGAACAGATTAAGACTAAAGTAACCACCATAATATCCTATGTCTTTAATTCTTTCGGTTTGACTCATCTGTGTTAACAAAGATGGTTTTAATCAAAATACCATCATGTTTTGGTTTGAATCATAAGTAATCATCTAACTTCTTTATTCGAGTTCTGCTGACAGAATCTCTGCATATAGCTATTCACCGTGTAAAAATAACTATTTCATCCGAGACCAAAATGTTCAGAGGGAGCTATATGTCTCTTCATAAGTTTGCACACTGCGTAAGATTACTCATCTACGTATAAACGACGATCAGATATAAAATAATATTAATAACGCTAGAAATAGTCCGGTGTCGCTAAGAGAAGAAATCGTTGAAAGTATATCAGTAGATGACGTAATAATCTGATAACAAACGATGTGTTCACATGCTCTTGGCACTTCCGTGACATCCTCTTGGTCGTTTGCCCTAAACTTTGCGAGAGAAACGTGTAATTACACCTCTATGTACCGATGTACACATTTATAACAGTTTTTGGACTATAAATAACACTAATTTACAACTGATTTAGAAGCGTTTATTCAAAGAAAAAGTAGCCGTTTTTACTGTGCGTCATGTCTTTGAAACACTTAAAAAGAATGAAAAGGTTAATAGAGAACAGGCTTTTTCTAGGTAAGCTCGCTCCCTGTTCTTTTCTGTCATTTTCACTTGGATTAATTCTAGCTACAGGCAAAAAACAAATACATTTCAAATAAAAATAAAAAAACTAATATGCCATCACAATATTTTGATTGCTTTAGGTAGAAGGTACTTCAACGTAATATTTCCTCAACACAAAACAGTATGGCGTTAGAACAAAGTAATCAGAGTGTTGTTAAAGTGCAGTTACAATGTTAGAGCAAAAAACAATGGAACGATAAAAACAACAAACGGGAAACGCGTGAATGATAAACCACGTAGGTACATGTTAAAACAGCTTTTCAAATAATATTCTAGACTGTGTTCACATTGTTGAACTTACTAACAAACCCTTTACATGTCATGGAAAAGTTTACTTCGTGTAAAACGTATTTTGATAAACCGCTCCTTACAAGTTGTAACTGAGGACGTTATGATTGAATGGACTTGTGAAATGCATACCTAGGTACTTAGGTATATCCCAGGCAATAGTCTATCTTGCCCTCAGAAATGTTTCTGAAATATCTTTATTTCTAATTCTGAATGCCATCTAAAATATTTAGTCTGATGAGTAGTTCTTTGTCAAGATTTATTGATAACCCCAACAGTAGGTTTATTTCTCAGGAATATATTTACTTGTCCTTCATTCCGATACAGTTTTTAAATCCAGATATAGCTACTATCATTGCAAAATATAGAGACACCTTAGTATATACGTCACAACGGGCGTTGTTTCAAACGCACATAATTATGTCGAAATTCATTCATTTAAATCTGAAAATGTTTATTTTTGGCAAATTATGCATCAACTGTTGTTTTGAACATTTTGAATCTGTTTTCGTCTGTTCACAATACGACAACATAGTTAGCAATTCCAGCTTTTCAAACTCAATTAATACCGCCCTTTTTATTAAAGTACATGAAGATATCCGAAAAATCACTTCATTCATTCACAGAAGTAAAGATTATCTCTCACAATTTCAGAGGGTGTTATCGAGTCGACGGGCATGACGACGCAAGCGCGCAGTAGTTTCTTGCCTTCTGAAATCCTGTGGGGTCATCGCTTCGATACCATGGTCACCTTCAGAAAGGACACTGGAGAATACGAGGTGAGATATAAAAACAGAAACATTACTTTTAAATTCCGGATCACGTCAATACAGCGGAATAATTTAGATTACGTCGAAGAAAAAACAACAGTAGATTTTGCGCGCATAGTTCCTTTAAATAGCGCATATATTTAAGTAATCACATTAGGTACCTACATAAAAAAATAAGTAATTATTTGGAATCTTTAATCGTATAATATTCTGTGATTTCATTACTTACGTGTTACAAACGAAGTATATGCGCAATCCCAAAATATTGATATTGCCTTCCTTATGTATTTAAATCTAAACAAACTGCACATACAGGCGGGCCCAAACCGTGACGTCCAAAAATCTTCTTAGATTCTTTACATACTGGGCTATCCAAATATACCATATTTATGCAAGCCAAGTTTTTGTAGCTTTGAGATTATTTTTTTTTTGCCAAATTTGTTAGTCTCAGTTTTACCTTGCTCATAATTTAATCTAAGTATATTTATAGGATTTATACTGCAATAAAAAAAACGATATAACAACATAAAAAGTGGAGGAATTATTTATTTGAAAATTCTCATAAAATGCGAATAAAAAAATATCTCGAAAACTACGAACTTCGGCTAACATACAGGGTATATTTGGATAGCTCTGAATGTAAGGCTGCCAAAAAAAAATGGACGTCACTTTTTGGGCCACCCTGTATAACATAGTTCGACAAACAATTACATAGGTGCCAAAAAAGCTTAGCAAATGAATCGCTGCAAATAAAAATCGTGATTACGTACCGCTGATCCTTCCGAGAAACTAAAACATGTTTTGTTCCGTGGTTGAACAAACTGCACAAAGTAATGCATTAAAGCCTTTTGTCTGTATTTGCACACTTACGGTAATGACCGCTGATAATTATATTCAATGGTCTATCCTTATGTTTACTTTACTCGTCGTTTTCTTGTTTATCTATATACCTTATCTATGAATCTTGACGTAAATTGATCATTTCTTTGAAATATAGAATTACGGTGTAAAAGTCACCGCAAAGAACGTGATGAATCTATTTGATCTATGATAGGTGATATACAAAGCAATACTAAGTAAATACCTTATCCATGAATCTTATATGCATTATTAATAATAAAAACAGTGTTTATTTCATGGAACTTAGTTACAACAAATTGTTCCATTTAGTGTCTTCGTTGCCATAGCCATGATGTCATTTTGTTGTTAAGTTTTTTTTACAAAACCCCGTAAAAACGCTCGTTAATACTGCGGTTGAAGTCTGAAGCCAAATTTCTGACATTTCGCATCGACTTTTTCAATTTCCTGATTTTCTCAAACATCTATTTAACTTACGTAGCTATATCTTAAATAAATCTTTAAAAAATGTTTTTTAAGTTTAATTGAAAAAATCTTTTCAACCAATAAATACATGAAAACACCAATTTTTCCTCAGCGTTTTTGATCGCCACATGGTTGTTTTACAGGGCATCAATCACGTTATTGGGATTGAGACAGCTCGATTCATATTCAACAATAATGAATGTCCTAAAATAATGCAATCAACATCCAGTCAACAAATATTTGTATACTCCTTCATAAACTTATTTTTTTATGTTTTCAGGTGGATTATACAAAATTCAACAACACTTACGAAGTAGACACGCCTCTCTGCTCTGCTAAACAACTTGATGAACTCCGAGCCACTGTTTCCACTTCACAGAAATTAGGTACATACAATCATACATAGTCTTAGTTTGTTTTATTAAAGTACAGATTATAAAGTGCATATTTTCCAAATTTACAATGCAACTGTCTTCTAAAAATGAGCCAAGTTTAATGCTCAATTAATTTCGCTGGTTTAATTCAAAATAAAAGAAACATGCGTCTTTGACCCATGTGGTAGATATGGCGATATTTACCACGTCGGTTTTACATTAGATATTCGATATGGGTAACCTATGATCAAATTCATAGAAATCTTTTGTCAAATTTTCAGATAAAATCCTGGGCACCATACCAAAGACATTCTCCAACGAAACCCTAGACCTCAGTTCCGTCGACTCCATGTCCCTAGATGAGCACATTGAGATCAACATCCCAGAAGCCCGAGCCAGGGAGAACAGACTCATGGCACAGACAAACTTCATCCAGCACGTCAATGAGAAGTCGAGGAACTCGAGCCACAACCACCTGGCTGTTGAGAACGGTGCGGAGGTACCGAGGGTAGAGAACAGACACGAACCCAAGGAGAACCACACGCATATGCACAGGAGCCACAGCCATGCGAGCATGAAGAGAGTGCATGGACTCACCCCCAATGGTGTGGGCCACGCAGGACATGGGCACGAACATAGACCAGATGAACATATTAAAATGAGAAAGTAAGTTTGCCATGTTCACCTTTTTTGTATTACTTTTCATGGGCGAATTCAATCTTAGTTTTATAATAGGCCAAATTTAATTTGATGACTCTAGCTTCAAGTTCGATGAAAGGGTGTAGTTTTTTCCAAATTGTAAATGACGTCATATAATTCTTGTCACATGTAACATTGTGTAAAATCGATGCCAATATATGAGAATTAATCAAGGTAAACATTTTTTAGGAACTTTATAAAGAGGCTCGCGATTCCGCTACTGAGTGAAAGGTCAATAAAACTTCCGCGATTTGCTTCATTCCAACGTTTGGCTATCTGGAGGCAAAAAGCTAATAATGGTAAAGCACCCAGACACTCCTAGGGAGGATTTCGTAGGAGTGTCTTTGTTTTCACTTAATGAGATTAGGTTTTCAAAAGAAATTTATTCATACATCCTTACCATTAAATATTTGACTGAAGCATGTACAGTCGCCAGCGCATCAGGATACCCACTTTTGTTGCAAAGTAGCCCTTATTACAACAGCATTAGACACCGCAGTGTTTACGTTGACGTGCTGTTGTCCGTACCCCTAATTAAAGTTTTTAGGATGTATGTTAAAACTACGGGCATTGTCCAGTAAACAGCATACGACTGCAATTCAATGCCTTTTGCTCTTTCAGACAGTTTATTCATTTTAAAAAGTTCTACCAAAAACTTTGGTTTTATAGTTTCATGTACTAAATAAAACATTATTTCTTTGCAGATCACCTAGTGCAAATTTAATTATAGAGAAGCCAGTGATTCCTATCCTAGTGACGTCACCGGAGCCTGAGCCAGCGTGACACTTACCCCACGATCTCAGCCCAACAGCCGCGCAACGCAAGCCGACCAATCGCGTTAGGTTCATCGACGAAACGACCAATAGCGTGAGATCTTTTGACACTTTGACCAACAGCGTGAACTATCTTGACGTGCCGACCAATCGCATGAGGTTTTTTAAAGCGCTAGACGACTATAAGCAGTGCCTCGGAACTTCTACATTGACCAATCAAGAGAAAAACATCAACGTTTTGAACAATGGAGTGCGGTTTTTCGACAGAGATAGAGAAAAAAAATTCATCGACGATGAACGTAGTCAACTTGGCTGTAACCCTACGCGCGTCTAGTTTTAAAGGAGGTACCTACCAATAGTTGGGAAATAAAAGGGAGTTTGAAAAGTAAATATTACTTACAGCATGCACATTTTTTAAACGTAGTTTATTTATAGATAATGCATCTGTTGGTTATGCAACTTTATATCCTAGCTAAAACAATTTCTATCTTTCTCTCAATCTACTGTTTCACTTTCATGTTCTCGTGAAAGTTACTAATTAGTTTTTAGAAAAATATGATAGACTGCTATATTAGAAAGAATTGGTACTTAGGTAAGATTGTAATGCGAAACGATGTAATTTATACCAAATTGTTATTTAAATCACCATTTATGTGGTGATTGGTCTTCAAAAGACACAAAAATACTTAAGAACTCGTACTTAAAACTGTATCTAAGTAGGAATCACAATGAAACATCATCTGTAGTTTAATTTTGCTAATCTCTCTTGAGCTGTAATGTCACTTTTCATTTAAATACAACTGGAGTATTTGTGTTCCACGTTATTGTTTGGCAGTGAAGTAAATCGTGAGGTACCAGATAGGATTGTATTTAGTTGAAGTATTTATTTAGTTGTGTAATTTAGATGTAGCGGAGTGCAATGCTGTGAAGCTTTAATAAAATTTTAGATAAATTTATCGCTCCGCTAGTATTTATGAATACAAAAAAAATCTCTAGCTTTGTAGTATTTTCAATGATTTGCCGATGTTTTAATCCCCTTTAAATATACTAAATTTACAATACATTTCACATTTAAAGAATTCCAAACTACTTAACTTTTAAATGGGCCCCTGGCTATACAAGTTTATAATAATAAATCATCCAAAAGTAATTAATTGACTTCCTATTTGCCAAATTTTTATATAACATTATATCGATGTATGACGTAGGGTATGTTTTTCAATGTAGGGTTTTTCGTGATTATGGAACCCTGAAAATAGTGCAAACGAAAAGTATTCTTATAAAAGTCTGTGAACAGCTTGCTGGCTACGTAAGGCGTTGTGAATGTACTTAGTAGCATAGTTATAAAGTGCCTAATGTATACGTTAAGTGCAAAATACCATATTTAGCATAAGAGTTAAACTCAAACATAAATTACAGGGAGAACTCTCTTCAGCAAAGTTTTAAAATATTTATCCAGGATACGTTTCATAAGAAATTAGTTATTTATTGTGTAAATTCAGGTAGGAACATGAAATCAACTCGTATCGTCGACCCCGTCGTAAAAAACTAGTGTTTAAGGCAAAGGTTACACGTTTAGTCTTGCATCAGTCAGTGATCTAGTCCATCAGTCCGTATAAGATACACGATCGTTCTGACTAATCTAACGCCGAACTGATAGTGTAACCTTTACCTTACAAATTATTAACAACCAAAAAATCTTACATAGAATAATTTATTTCATATGCTAGCGTAAGACATTTCTAACGACAGGGTGTGTTTTTAAAAGCATGATTTGTATGACTTCAAATAATATAAATCATGCTTCATATAATTTACAACAATGTTCACAAATTGTATATTTGTACAGCAAAAATGTGATATAAACGTAAGTCAAAAGTATAGTATTATTCGGCTTCCAAAACAAAATAGGCACTTTGTTAATATTAAGATTAATATTTTATTTAATGAATATATTAAGTGTTAGTTTTACTAATGCTTGTTATATCGGTACAAATATTTAATGAAGACCATTCTTAAATACTATTTGTGCAAACACACAAGTGATTTTCATATCATCTAAAATCCTATACAATCCGGGCTATATGCTGTAATAATATTAAATACAACGAACTATGCTTAGATCTCTCTCTAGTAGCAATGGACTTCGAAGTCAATTTATTTCCTTATTTTTTCAGTTAAAGCTATCAGGATCTTATTTGTTTATTAGTATTTTTTAAAAACAAATATCATTGTTCCTATTGTAGTGATTTTCTTTATGGAAACGTCGTGTAACATTTTTATCAAAAATCTTATAAAAATCTGTCCCGGTGCGAATCATAAATCATTGATACTGTCACAACACAGATTTATTTAATGTCACTTGTGTGAATTCACGAATATTTTAAGTATATTATATGTAGTCTGTAGAATAATACTAATGTTAAAAAAATTAGTCTTATTCTATAGTCTTCGGCAAACTGTAACAGGGGTCTAGGCGGCGCGGGCGCCGTCAAACAATCAAAAGCTTGTATTTGCCTGATAGTTTATATCAGAATAAAATATATATTAGTAAATAAGACTTTCATTTTGAATATCCCAGATTACTTAAATAGAAAACGCAAAAAAGCACTTTCTTAGTTTTTTAATACAATCTTAGAATTATTGTAGGTACTATATTGTGCATAGTAGGATGATCAGCTGATTTAAAGCAAATATAAACAGTTTTATTAGAGCAAGCTTAATCTATTTCTCAAATTTGGTGCTGGTTTGAATACTCTTATAACGTCTACCTTTCTAAAACTAAGTTAATATTATTATTTTAAACACTATTTTACCTTGCGTAAAATAAACTTTCATATTTGAATAAGAAGTAAGTGCGATGAAGGAAGATGGGTACGTAACCAGATAACATAGGTAAATCTTTACTATAAACGTTCATAATGTTTACCCTAAAATGTAGACATTAGGTCTACTAATGGTCTATCTACGAGATAGGATTTCAAATGGCACATTTACATAATATTTTATCTTATAATAAAATAATATAAAATAGGACTTATCTAACTACATTCTTCGAGTAAGCGATTAATCATTAATCATACCAACATGGAGTTGAATTTTAATATGATAGATTAATAATTTTAGGGATGTAGTTAGTCGACATATATATTTTCAATACGCATCATCAAATATCGATTTCCATTTCAACTGACAATAAAATCAAACCCTGAAAAATATTGTCTCCTAACTTTTGGCTTTCTCATTTCTCTTCTTCGTTTCCTCGTCCTCGCTCGAAGACGAGTTAAGTTCTCCAGGACTGTTGAAGTAGTCCGGTGGGTATTTCACCGACAGCGGTCTGTTACTGTTGTTGATGCTGGCACGTCGTATGGCATCCACTACCAGTCTGTCAGCTATGCGAGAAAGGGGTGAGCTGGGAGGATGTGACGAGAGAGAGTGCCTGAGGATGATCGGAGAACTGGAGCCCAGGTACGCTGAAAAATATGAATTGACCCTTAATTTTTGTTACAAACTATACTCCGAACAAAGACGTGTTACACTGTGCAAGTAGGTATAGGAAAACTATTGAAGGTATAAAGTTGTGTGTTTTAATCATCCAGTTAAACCATGGCTGTAAGATTTTAGAACGATAAGAAAACGGATAATCCATCACTATGACGGTAAAAATGATCTGTCGGTAAAGATAATGTCTGAAAGTAACTCAATGAAGGACACTAAGAAAAGCAATATACGAAATCTTGAGCGATTATAAAAGGTTATTCATATTTGTGGTTTTTAAAAAAACTACCTGTCAGGATTGAAAGAAGGTACTCAGAATTAGTAACTTAACAACTTTCTTTTAAAAACATCGGTTGAAATATGCAAAAAACATTAACTCCATAAAAACAGGTTACATGACGGTATAGTAGGTATGGATAGTTTTAAAAAAATGATGTTTTTCGACCTATCCAGGAGAAAGTTGATTCGTATCCGATTCCAAGTAGCGCCCTTCATTGTAGTTTTGAGACACCTTGTATAGACTTTTTTTAGAAACTCCACACACACACAGCCAATATTAATAAATTCGGGCAAAATATATTCATTATTTAGTAGTGGCTAGCGTAATTGTAATAAAACTTACACAAAAAGACAACACAGAAGCGAAACGTAGAGCCACCATACACCAACAACACACCAGACAAACACTTGGAACAGCGCCGAAATATCACACAGTTGCTGGTTAATGACAAATTGAATCTTCATCTTGCTTAACCATTATATTAACAATAGACATTTTAACTCAATAATATCCAGTGTATTCTCCTTAAAGAATTGTAGTAACATAGTAAAAGTATACAATGTGTCCGGGATAGGTATAGCGATATTGGAGGTACGTATTAAAAAAAGAATTTACAAAAACTTTTATTAATGAAACATTACCGAAAACTTGAAAATAAAAATCGCTTTTCCATACTAAAACCATCGAGGTAGGTAAGATTTTACTATGGAAAAACGATTTTTATTTTCAAGTTTTCGGTATTGTTTCATTAATAAAAGTTTTTGTAAATTCTCTTTTCAATACGTACCCCCAATATCGCTATACCTATCCCGGACACTCTGTATACATCGTGTGCGTAACAGGAGCAAACATTTTAGTCAATGATTCTAAAGAGTATACCTTGTTACCTTGACCTGGTCATAGTGTTATTAAATGCTTTAACTCAGAGATATAGTCATCCAAAGGTATAATCCCTGATCCATGTATAATAAAATATCTATCTCCTTGTAGTTAATGACATCGTCAAGTTCTATATGACTGGACACATTTGTTTGCAATACATTGCTGGTTTAATTTCTTTTGTTAGAAAACATTTAAAAATATATACAGGGTGTAACAAAAAGGCGAATTTAAAGGACGTGTAGAGTAGTAAACGTGTAGTTCCTATGCAAAACCACAAACTCGTGCGAGTATAAATTACTGAGTAAATTGATGCTAAAGTTTTAACAGAAACTTATCGGTGACAACCTTAAATATCAGCTGTTAGGTGTGTGTGTGTGTGTGCGGTGGGCGAGGGTTGCGGGCGGAAGTTTGCTAACGAATGACCGCAGATTCAGGGTTGTCAACACTTTCAGTAAAAAAACAATTAATTTACTTAGTATGGGGAAAAAAGTTGTTTATTTTTTACTAAAACTTTTACTACTTTGTGGTTACATTACATACATACATACCCTTAAATATTATTACGCCTTTTTGTTACACCCTGTATATAATAAATTAAAACCAATAATAATTGATTACTGAGGGTGTATTGCGATCCAACTTTAGCCGTTCAATGTCTAGGCAGCTCGATTCCATCTCAATGTAAAAGAATCTTATTAATATTATAATATTATAATAATACTACAGTGGTACGAATAATAATATTAATGTTGTTTTATTATAATAATATTACATATATCATGCGAAATCGCAATATGCTAATTTGACAGTACAGCTGAGCCGCTTACCTATCAAAACTGCATCGCAATACGCGCCTTGGTTACTTAAAGGTTATTTAAAATTTTTGCTCCTATTACAGATCACACCCTGTGAACTATTAAATCTTCTGTACTATAGTCTCATTTTGTCATATTAACATTGTCTGACTGCGTTGCATCGTTGTATTTTTTCAAACGTCTAAACTTATACTAAGGTACTTCTAGTATGTGTGTACCTTCTGACCACTTCTGACAGATTAGTGATTAGTACCATCCTGTAACACAGAGCCTTATCAGCCTTAGAAAGTAATGTGATGGACTCAATGGAACCATTTTTCTTTATTTAATAACATCCATCCAACTGTAAGAGCTCTTGGCATCGCAAAAGATGTTGTTATCGAACTTCAAAGTACCAGTCAGCTTTACTTGCAGGTACGCTTCTAACATGCAATTTACGTTAATTAATTACGAAACTAACATTTATAAACTCACAACTGATTCTTATTAGTTAATACTTTAATCAGTGCTAGGATAGGTATTTATTGTATGTTAGGTGCAGAAAATCAAACACAAATGAACGTCACAACGCAAATAATTATTCGTCAAATATTTACATAGTTCCCATGTATGTACCTTGGTTTTCTCACATCAACATAATAACACGTGACAGATTACCATTAATTACATAACGAAGTTACATTAGCAATTTGTATGAATCACTTTTTTCAGCAGTTCTCATATCGATAGCATAGTTAACTCTAAACTGAAAATTTTACTATATTGTGCCGGAGTTAGGTACATTAACGCTCTACTGTTTGTGCTTATTAAAACACTAGCGGTCCCCCGGGACTTCGTCCTAACCTAAACTTAAGCCTTCCTCGATAAATAAGCTATCGAACACAAAAAAATATTTTTTCAAATCGGTCATGTAGATCCTGAGATTAGCGCGTTCAAACAAACGAACAAACTCTTCAGCTTTATAATATTAGTATTGATAGTTTTCAACACAAGTAAAGCAAACCTTTTATTTCTCAGTCTCACTCATCACTTTAGTAAGCTATGCTACCGTTATGTATAAAGTATGACCCATTATCATAAATATTTACATTAACTTCTTCTTAAGAATTTTTCAAACCGTCGTTAAATAAAAATAATTTACTAGGTTAGTATTAGCTATCCTAACTTGTACTTAACTTTATTTATTTAATGGAATGTTCTAATCGTATTAATATGTATCCACAACCTTATTAATTTAAAACATGCACTGAGATTCATTGTAATTTGAACACCATGTGTTTTCTTCTTGGACTAAACTGTAACTGGAATGTAATAATTTAACTATCCAAAGTGACTAGCAGAAATCAACCGTATTTTTTACTTTCTGATATCATGTTTTTTATTCAGAATACCTACCTATGACAAATTCATTCATATTTCATATTCATTCTCATAAACTCTCTAAGTGAAAGCGTGTCAAGCAAAGTTCAAGTAAATACTTATTAAGCATTTTTTTTAAATAGGCAAAGGCTCCGTTACAGAAGCTTAACCCTAACTATGATTAACTGTCAAAGAATAAACATCTTTCCAACTTTGCACCTAATACTTTTCTAAGTTCAGGAGCTCTATTTTCGCTCTATTTTCTTTTTCACTCACGTCAATACGTCAATCAAAATGAGTGATTTTAATTCTAAAATTAATAAAAAAACAACGAAAATCATGTGTCATATTGACATGAGTACTTACAAATAGGAGTTATCTTCTTTAATCACTCTTGTGTGGATTTTATCCAGATTGCATTTGAAAATGAAACATTAATAACACGCCATATTCAGACGACTGATTCAAAATAGGGCCGCAGTTGACCTTAAACCAGCTTACAACAGCTTACAGCGTGCAAACAGAGCTTACTTCACTGCGTAATATTTGTGTTACAAATTATCTAACGGTAGACATTTTTATTTTCCATTCTCATTTTTACTTAACTAAGATTGGTTATTCCTTAACTAAACTAGTAACTTAGTTCTACTTCATAGGGTGACAGTGAAGTCTCCGTCCTTCTGTTCCGCTTTAGTCTCCTGTGGTCGTTCAGGCATCTTCAGGACCAGTTGTTGGTGATCCGAGCTCTCTGTGATACATCACAAACATATAGTTACACACACAGACATAAAGAACGTTACAGTATCTTTTGTTTTTCGGTACACGGATGAAGCCAGTTTTTTTCAGTAATTATTTAACTGAGAGTTTAACCAACTCGTTCAGTTACCTACCTACACATACAGAGCGTTATTAAAATTAATTAGGCGACTGCAGCGAAATCCCTCTCGTTTTCGATATAGAGTATGAGTTTTAACATAACCAATGAACGCTCTGCTATTACAAAGTCCAACAAAAATGCATCTTTACAGTTATTGAAATCTTAAGACTTATTTTATATACGAACATTATTAAAGTACAACATATATTTGACTGTAAATCTTTTCTCATCAAAAACTATTACTTGAAAGAAGTTATCTTTGATATAAAACTTGATGAAATACAAATTGCACGGAAACTTTCCTTCAAAAGTCTTAACAGACTCTCTAGACCAAACAGTCTTATTAATAAAGCTATTTATCAATAATTTCCTTACACTTAATTGACTTACTGATACCGAAGTGATTTAGCACCCATTGAAGGGTGATCTTAAGTGATTTATTATTTGATTAAATACTACTTGAACAATTTAACTAGGTAATATGTATTTAATTTTAAGATTTTGGCTTTATTCACGTTTATTTAGCGAGTGCAAACGAAACCTAACAGTAAATAAACGAAGACAACAAAACATAACAGAAGGCCTAGTACGAATAACAAAATCCGCCAATATGATAATAGTTTTGCGAATACAAAGCATTTTGTACTAAGGATTCCATACCAAAAATGATTCGGATCAGAAACACGATAAATTGTTTTGACGTATTATGTTTTTCGTAGTAGGCCTTCTGAGTTCTTTAAGATTCTGAAGTCCTCAGAAAAATATCAATCGCGAAGTGCTACGATTATTAAAATTACTGTGTATACTGGAAATGATGTTAGTCACCCGTATTTACATAAGTATTGAATGGAGTAAGGAGTATGTTAGTAACGATACCTCATCAAAGTGGATGGAGTGGACACCATTTACAGTAATTGATGGAACAAAGAGGCCCATACGAATGTGTGATCTGCTAAAATTGGCATGACGTCGGTCTTTGGATAGTCAAACAAATGTATCCTGTGTCAAAAAGGGGGGTAGCTGTGTGTTCTAGGAAGAGTAGCAAATGGTACATCCTGTTGTATGTGCCATAGTCAGGGATAGATAAATTGGTTTTGCTTGATTGCTTTTGATTATTTGAATTTGCTGAGCTCTTTTGATGGATTTAATGTCGACAAGGCTAAAGATAGGAAGCGTAACGATTTGTCAACGGTCCCAAAAGTATATCTTTTTTAATTTCAATGGGGACATAAATAAAATATGTATCTATGCAACGGTCGTTGCGTTATTTGTTTTGGAAAAGAAAATGATATCAACAGTTGATCGCCATGCATGTCTGCTTATAAACAAGTGTTTTTTTTTTTTAAACTCGATGAATTGTTTCATTCCAATTTTGTATCAGATTTTGACTGAAACAATGAGTATTTGGTTATTAGTGTGAGCAATCGCAGTGTGTTTTAGTTCAAAGTATTTCGATGCTTGGTTTTAAAAGCGTTAGAATAGGGTGATTTAATAAATTATCTTCTGCTCATTGTACTGTAGGTAATCCTACCTACATTATCATAGAAATAATGTCAAGTGTTTTCGATGGTAATAAATGTCAAAACATCAATAAGGATTTATGAAGTTAGGTACTTTACGTTATGTCTCTTTTATCAAATTATTCGTATTCGGTTTGAGTAGGGAGTATGATAACTCCAATTCGAAGCATTTTTATAATGCACTTTACTTGTACACCTATATTACTATCTGAAGTATACTTAAATGTAGTCACTCATTCATACCATTTTATTCGAAAGCTTCATATCAATATAATCTATTTATTATTATTTTTTAATATTGTATTAGAATTTCATAAGCTGAAGTATGTGACTTTGATAATAATCTGTTGGTACTTGTAGCACAAACAAAGGATCTCCGTCGTTGTTAGATAAGTACTCGATGAACATTCACTCAATCCATGCAGTAAGCATGTAAGTATGTTATATACTTCATATAATATCACTTTGTTCATCCATAATACTATCCATATAATTATCCATAATACAGTTTACACTAGTTTGGCAGCCAGGGTTACATACTTTTCATGTAAAAAATCTGTATTAGTGCAAATAAAGAATTTATTTATTTAATTTATTTATATTTATTTGTATGTGACACGCTTGGTAAGCCAATCGTCTGAATTACCATTAGCACAATAACAGCTTTACTTGCTATCATCAAGAATATTGATCTCTATGATCTTGTAGGTTAACCAATACATCAGCGCTAAAGCATACCTTAAGTATAAATTAATTGCAATCAAAGTGTAAACAAGGCAGACAGTATGTTGACCCTAGATAAATAGTGTTGTAAATATATCTAAGTAACAAATAAAGGAAATGCTATCTTTCCTTAGCTTAACATGTCAACACTGATAGTCATAATGTAGGTCTCTTTGGCAATGATATTTTTTATCTTGATTTTGAGAGCACCTCGTCTCGCGATAAACATTTCCACATCGATGCGCCCAGTTTTAAGCATAATAAGCACATTGAACACATACATTACCATCAGATAAAAATATAAACTCACCAATAGATCTACGATCAGCCTGGCTTCCGTAAAACTCGTCCAATTCCTTGGCGGAACAGAGAGGGGTGTCGACCTGCGTCGTCTCGTCGAATTTAGAGTAATCCACTTCGTATCCCTGTCGTTCACGGTTGTATGACACTAGTGGCACAAATCTGTGTCCCCACATTATTTCACTTGTTGTGTAACTGGATCGCGCCTGCGTCGTCTGCCCCGTCGACTCTATCGTTCCTTCTAATATAACTACTATTTCGAACCTCTCTTGGAGGATGTCCGCTGCGGACACTCCGTAGAATGGACTCTCAGCATTTATCTTGTGGACCATAGTAATTGGCCAAATAAAAAACAAATTACTATCGCACCCGTCCGCATTTAGCTCGAGCTCGGTCTGGTAGTGCGATAGCAACTCCCCTTCTTTCGTTGTTCTCGATCGTATAAGTTGCGCTCTGACACTCGCTCCTATGATATGCGACTTCCTCAAATCACCCACTCGGAACATAAGGCATAACTCGCCATCTCTCTGGCATATCACAGAGTATTTTGAGAAAAGTAACGTCTGCGTCCTGTGTTTCGGTCTCGTCATCTTAGCGAAAACGATGCCCACCATGAAAGCCTGAATCATGACGCCGACTATACTCTGGAGGCACATTATAAAGATAGCTTCAGGACATTCTTCCGTCGTTGTGCGAGCACCGTAACCGATGGTATGTTGAGTTTCAATACTGAAGAGGAAGCAAGAGGTAAAGTCGAATATGTTAAACACACACGGCTTCCAGTTTGACGCCTCCTGCATGGGAGGCAGATGATCGAGTTCCAGATCTCCATGAGTGAAAGCAATAAGCCACCAGATCAACGCAAATCCTAGCCAGGAGAGAATAAATGATAGAGTGAACACTAGTAGAGTCCATCGCCACTGAGCATCAACGAGAGTCGTAAACATATCCTGAAGGAACCGTAGCCGCCGCTGCGAGATCCTCGACTTGAGAATGTTGCACTCTCCATTCTTGAGAATAGCTCGCCGCCTCGTTCTCCGCGTGACACCATGTCTGTGCGATCGGCTCCTGTAAACAAATACACAATATATTATCGTTTTGCATGAACGATCCCTGTCATCTAACACGTACTAGTCCTAAGTGTGAATGTCTAGTTCACGCTTGCATATCGACCTTCGTCGGTAACGTCGCTAATGCGAACAATTAGTGAATGGCTTTCTAATGTAAATGTAGCACGTAAAAGACGTAGAACAAAAGCGAAACAGTACGGGTGTGAGTCGGTCGGTGACGGCACAGGGTGGCGATCGTCGACGAACCTCTTGCTAGCGGTGGGGTAGTAGATGCCGGGCGAGAGGTTTCCGTTGGCTGAGACGGTCTTGACTTTGAGCCAGTCGTCTGGCAGGAGTTGTTGTTCCTCTCGGCAGGCGGGGGACTCTGGGTCTGCGTGCATGGCGTGCGCTGCGGTCTCTCGCGGCGGACTGTGTGCGTCTGCAGCAGCGCGCTCCCGGCTTCGCCCTGAAGCACCGCGCGAGATAATGACGAGATCACGACTGGCACTCGCTAAATGTTGTATAATTGTATCGCGATTCTATAACGAAAATTATCAGCTCGCACGGAAAATGCTTTATTAGTGCGGCGTTGACGGCGATATAGGGTGGAATGTAATAAGATGCCCGATAGGCAGCTACTTCCTTTTAACAAACACATCGTCAAATAATCAGTAACTGTTACAACGTTTGAATACGAACTGAAATGGATTCATCACCGCCTCTAGTAAAATGAGTCAAAAGAACATCTTTGTCACTAATGTAAAGAAATAGTAGTTATTAAGTTTTATCGCCTAAATATTTACTTGCGTACTCGTATCATATAATCAGGAATAGGTAAAGTGGTACTAAATCTTGTACTCGTAATTTTATAATTGAGAAATTAAGTTTGTTGGTTGTCTTTTTAAGATAGAGTTAGTAAGTTTACAATACACCTATAGGTATAAAATATGCCACATAATAATTGTCTTTTTTAAGGTTCCGTAACCTAACAGCAAAAAACAAATCCATAAAGATTCGTTAAGTCTGTCTGTCCGTCCGTATGGCATAGCCACTTTATTCTGCAGCATAGCTTAGCATTACACAGATAAAACTTGGTAGGTAGATGTATCTCGTTAACCGCTTTACGATTCCTATACAAAATATGATATATTTTTGGGGGGCTCCCATACATGGCACTAAATTAAAAAAAAAAATTTTTTGCTCAAACCTATGCGTTGGGTGTCTATGGTTAAGTCTCTTAAAATGTCCTCGAGATCCCTATAACCACTTTATCTGAAAGTCTAATATTTGGGAGATAGATGCTTCCAAAGCGGTAAAATGGGCGTCCGCCTCCTCTAACTTTTGAACAAAGCAAGCGACAATTTTGTGCTTTACTAATTCATTCAACTAAAAATCGGTTTGAACGAGATCGAACCAGAAGTTTTTGAGATATATTTTTAACAACTGCAAATAGAACTTTGTCTTTCATACAAATACAATGAAAAACAAAGTTACTTTTATTGCAATAAAATTTTGTAGTATTTTGGCTAAGTGGAAGTAAGTGGAACCCTAATTTAGTTAAAGCTGGCACGTAACCCTCAATGCGCGAGTCCGACTCGCGTTTGGCTGGTTTTTAATTATTGAACACCAATCACATACATTGCTCTGATCCCAAAGTAAGTAGCTAATACATTGCACTTGTGTTATGGAAATCAGACACAAAGGTTGTACCACAACAGACCAGACCCGAGACAATATAGAAAAATTTGATTTCTATATTGACCCGACCGGGAATCGAACCCGGGACCTCGGAGCGGCGATGCCTTGAAACCAGCCACTACACCACGGAGGTCGAATTCTTCATGAAATTGGTCAAAAAAATTACAGTTTGTTTAAGGAGCCGATCTGATTGTTACAATGCCTATGTACGCGTCAATCATGTATCATTGCACTGATTTGAGCTGTTACGGAGTTTACCATTTAAACATTTACCCGCCAGGTGTGCGATTGGAACGAGAATGTTATTTATATTTAATTGTTTACTTATACTTTATGACTGCTTGTGTGGCAGACGTCATCGCTCTATTAACATTACACTTTATCTACGACTATCGACACATTTTCACAACTCTTGCTAATTATTCATTGAAATTTGTTTTTGAAGATAGGTACTGTGGAATTGGCATTTGATTGATTTAGAGCACATACGATACTCAGATAAATAGTAGTCCCAACCAACCAGCTCTTATTTTGAATATCGCACGTTAATATCTATTACGAGTGATATTCGTTCTAAAACCAATTAAAAATCAACGAAATTAACCTGAAATATTGTAAGGAGTACTTACAAAATGGAGATCCTATTTTAAATGACTCTAGTGTAGACTTAATCTAGATTTCTTTCGAAAATCTAACATTATTCAACGAAAATCACACGCTGTATTGAGGCGAGTGATTCAAGAATAGAGCCCCAAGCTATTTCTAATGCACAGTCCCTATCACATCAGGTTACCCACTTTTGACACCAACTAGCCCTTATTACAACAGCATAGGATAGCGTAGTGTTTACTTTGACATGCTGTTGTCCATACCATCCAAAAAATTATATTCATATTTAATAATGTCCCGTTCACGATTAGATTTTTTTTTAAAACTTCTATTTTTAAATCTTAAATTTAACGATACTGAATTGCTGAACGTAGTATGACTATGGACCTATTCAATAAATATTCGGGCGGTATTTAGTGAGCCGCCCATCAACTTTCGTAAAGAAATACGTAATGATCGGTTAAAAATCTTTTTTTCGACAGACATAAAATGATTTGCACTATTGAAGAGTCAAACCCCTAGCCACCCTGTATAGTTCTAAGATGACGCCCCCCTCCAATTTTGTAAAATGGCTAATTTGACAGTGCGAATTGGTCGGGTAATGCGCATAATTTTCGGCACTAATTGGACAATCTCGACTATTTTCCACCCGAAGGCCAATGGGAGGTGTGTATTGGTAACTATGTGGAATCCTTTATGACGAAGTACGAAAAATAAACATTGATCTGGGCGGGGCTTTTCGTAATCATGTGCTCATTATAACATTTTTGAAAAAAACGTGATCACTTATATTAGGAACTTTATTATCAGACTTGTATATTCCTATAATTCGAATATCTTTTAAAATTGATCTGAATAAAATCGAGTCGAGTTGAAGAGTAAAATGTTGCAAAGATCAATGGTCTGTTAAGATAAGCATTCCCAGATAAATATCAAGTCATCTCTGGATGACTTTTGTCGAAAATAAACAATGCATCATCATCATCAATGCTCATTTTTTTCGTCAGGAAAATGCTCTTTGCATACCCATCGACCTCAGGGGCAGTTGCGAGTATTTTTGGGACTCCACGCTTTAGAGCCCGCCTACCTTCTTAAAACCTGACGGCGTTCTCAGTTAGCATTATTGAGGCAAGAGTTGACGGGTCAGGCCCAGGGCTGAGCATTCGTCCGCAGCTCTTGTCTCTGGCTGTAGCTTACTAAAACAATCATCAATGCACATTATTCAAATCTCCATTAACAGTTACCCATTAAATTACATCGCGATTAAGAATTTTTAGGGAAAATTGTCTTTAGAATTCGCCACTTGCTTTATATACACTCGGATCTATCAATTATTAGCGAGGTGGTCTATGGAAGAGATACCTCGTACTATTTATTAGTTTACTGTAGCTAGTTCGTGTAAAACTTGTTAAGCACGACTTATAATTGTTTATTTGTTGTGGAGACGACACATTGGTCGTGATATCAAAATAAGCACCTTGTTGTAACTATTTGCGAGTCATTCTTCAATTTTCCTGAACATCATAATAACAAATATTTAACGGAATTAACAGAAGTCATCACATCATTCGCAAAAATAGGAACTTCGTCGGTACTGAGTCACGAAAGAAAAGTTTGTGCACTGATTGTTATTCACTTCAAGTCATCTTTAATTGCCAAATGTTATCGCATCTAGACACGTTTATACTTTATCTAGGTCGTTTAAAAACATATAAACAATATCTATCATACACAAACTATCATTTACGAGTTCAAATCATAATACTTAGTACGATTCCAACAAAGTCTACAATTGGACTAGGAACTAGTACCGTTACCTTATCCGGGTCCCTTTTATTTTAGCCTGCAGTTTAATTGCATTATAGATTTTCCTTTAGCGTAATGCAAGAGAATTATAATACTCAACAAACAATGTAACGTAAGTTCGTAACTTAACTTCAGAAAACGGAAAAACCTTAGTTAAGACTTACAAATCTGCGAAAACAATAAACTACAAGCAAAACTCGTCCTGTCAACGTACTTTCCGTCTATATTTAGGGTCAATATGGGTGGTTACAATTGTTCAGAACCGGCAGATGCAATCACACAATCATACACGCGCGCGTGCCCGCCACTTAGCTGGGGCTGGCTACTGAGACACACGTGCTGATATACATCGAGCCCTTAACCACAAAATGTGTAATCACAATTGAAATTGAACTTTATTATTTTAGACTAAAGATAAATTTGCTGGGGATTTATCGTTTGGGGTAGGTAGTGTTGTTGTTCACACTTTAATAGGATTTTATTCACTCATTTGTATTGTCTTGTCATGTGGCATGCCGTTTACTCGAATGGGCGGAAGCTGATAGTCATTCAGAGTGAGTGAACTGAACCACTAATAAATAGAGAGTGAGTGTGTGACCTATAAAGAGGCTAGGACCTAGGACGCTTTTCTTAGGTCTGTACTAATATTTATTAAATAATTTATGTAATTTTCCATGCTAGCAATTAGAAAGTATCAACGACCTGTCTGTGATGTTGGTAATTTTTCGAAATTATTTTATTGCAAAGATCTACACGTTACAAAAATATCTTTGAGATTGCAATTTTTGGGTTCGTCCTCAAAATATATTCGACAGATTATTTACAATGTGCACTATTTCTGAAGAGCAAAGATAGAGAATTGCGTTTGTTTAGCATAAACTGATATTTGCGTTTGCAGATTAACGGATTAACAAATAATTTTGGCTATAAAAGTTAGCACGATGGGTGGTTGGTCGATTAACTAAAAATAAGACGGTAGAACAGGGTTTTCCCAAAATTTTGATTAAGTTATATAAAAAAGTACCCGAATTTATTAAAATGATTTTATAATATAATTGGATTGGATATAAACCAATTGGTATCGTTTTCATAGAACCACTGCGTTACGCAGTCACACTCTACCGATTTCTACGCGTAGCAAGCAGTTATTAAAATCTTATATACAATTGTTAAAAGGTATATTTTTCAACAGAAATGCAATAGTCTGATATGCACAATCATTCCTCACAGTTCACAGACCTAGTTTACTCAACATAAACATTAGTATAATTTTGCGAAGTATAATTTAAGGTTAAGATAACTACTTGCATTTTTTTTACCAATAGAAACCAAGTCAGGAAAGTTGGCTTAAGCCATAAGGACGGTTCTGTGCTTGAAATCAGTATGTATGGCAAGGCAATTGATTGTCGTCGCAAAACTGCCATTTTAGGCTCCTAATGAGTACTTTTTCCATGTAAATCTTGATTGGAAAAAAACAAATCCTTCTTAGATCGCAATGACCTTTTAGAGAACTAAAGAAGATGCGTCAATAATAGTTTTATTGAGACTCTGTGATCAACACCAGATAAAAATAAGCCTTATTGCATGCAAATTACGTTTATCTACATTCGAGTAGTGGAAAGGTGTTCTGATGTAATTCATCAAGATTAAAAAGTCCGTATCAGTGTTTGCGGATTTTGCCGGATTTTCTAGATTAACGCTGATCTTTGTGGTTTGCCATAGTAAACATTTTATGGTATACACCTCTATTTGTAAAGCCTTGGCAGCTATCAGCTATCACTTAGATAATTTATCGTTTAACAAGATCACTTGTAACACTTTTGGTGCAAGCAGACTTTTAACGGCAAATGAGTCAGCGATCGATAAAGTCATGGCATTGCTGGTAACTTGTAACGTAGATACTGAGATTATTATATTTAATTAAAATCAAAAACATTATTTCTTATTGGGATCATGATTAATTGACGGATGCGGCATCTGTAACCGAACACAACAAATTTTGGGTATTATAAAAAATCTACATTCTTCAGGAAGATCCATTCTTTGATAATTAGGTAAGCAATTTCTTACCTAAAAAAGGAACCTAGAACTAAAAATTCAGCGCAGAAAATAAGAAACTTCTCACAGAGGCGAAAGAACGATAAACCACAAAGATAACTACAGTTTGTTTAATTACATATTCTGCCTTGACATAATCTTTACATATTTAACATAACAAATTAGTTCAAAAGTTTGATACCCACCTCTTTTAAATAATTTTATGCCCATTACTGTGGTTTAGTTGGAAACTCATTCACATTTTTCAATCGGAGTGGCCCCGGGCATGACGTTGGCGAGACATACCTTGTCACTCCGATGATTAATTCAAACAAAAGTAGAACGATCTTGGTCAACAATGATAGTGTCTTTGCTTATCATTTCACTATTTACGCCTTCGTCGCATTCTTTGCACATCACATTTAAACAAAAAAAACATAAAAAATAAAACACTTTTAAACCTGCCAGTGCTAAACTGAGATTCTATAAAAAGTTTTAAAACTTTTTCGCAAACGTCTAAGCAAGACGACTCACAGCTAACTTATTTGACAAAACAATTCGATAAGTAACCTTATCTTGTTTTACCCTGATTAGATATTGATACCTCAAGGATTGTTATTTGTAAGGTGGACGCACTTATGACTGAGTGTTACAACCACTGTTACGTTTGTGACAATAATGTGAAATATTGTAGATGACACATCATTTGGAAATTCTAAGGTAATTATTCAAATAGATTATATTTATTTCATAAGTGGGTAGAAGTAGGAAATCGAACTAATATTCAAGTTTATTTATGTATAGCCTAACAGCTTTAATATTTACGTCTTCAAATTAATTTCGCATTCGCACAACGTATAATTTCTTCATAATAATTTAATTTATCACCTATTGTTTC
This sequence comes from Pyrausta purpuralis, assembly GCA_963924145.1. Classification (NCBI taxonomy): domain Eukaryota; kingdom Metazoa; phylum Arthropoda; class Insecta; order Lepidoptera; family Crambidae; genus Pyrausta; species Pyrausta purpuralis. Next base: position 23,039,175 of record OZ001644.1, on the reverse strand, counting down.
AGGATTGCAAAATCACGTGATTTTCAATATTCCACTTCAGTTTTATTGCTCGCTAAGTGCATTTTATCCCTGGCTTCAGACAATTCAGCATGTAGGTACTTATCACCGCAGTGACGCGATAATAAATAAGAATTAACTGATAGTTATGGCGTAAGTTAGTCCACGAGTTACTAGAGTATTAATAATGGTAAAATCTTAAGCTCTATTTTTAAAACACTTGCGTCACATTTCGAGAGATTTTCGCTCGAAAATCCATTAAAAAGTCGACAAAAATCAGGCTTAATATAGATGCCAGCGTAGATACAAAATTGAGTTAAGTTTCTTTAAGGGGCTCCCCGGATTTTTGACGCGCACACTAGGGCCACTCTATTTAAATAATTATGACTCCTTAAATACAAAAACAATCATAAATCTGGTAGACACGATTGTAGTACAGGTTCTGTAGTTTATTAAGTACGTTTAAATTGTTTTAAAAGTAGTTTACTGTAGTTAGAGTTAGAAAAAACTGCTGAATATGGCCATTTTTGACATTTTTTCTAACTGCAACTGCAGATAACTCTATTTTATCGAACTTAAACAATATATCTAAACCACATTATCAGAGCTACAATCGCATCAATCAGATTTTCGATTGGTCTTTTATATAACGAGTTATGATTTTTCTACTAAAGTGGCGCTAGTGTGCGCGTTAAAAAATCGGGGAGCCCCTTAAATTAGAGGCATGAATTTCAACTGATTTCGCAAATCGATCATTGACTCTTGACGAATTTTCTCGTCATTTTTGTATGGACGAAATCTTGCGCTTCCCGTTGTGTCATTTCGTTCGTGCTCATATGTCTTTTAAACCGACTTCAAAAAAGGAGGAGGTTATCAATTCGACTGTATGTTTTTTTTTGTATGTTTCTTACCTCATATCTCAGTCGTTAGTCGACCGATTCGAAATTTTTTTTCGCCTACTGAGAGGGTGTACCATCTAGTTGGTCCCATTGTTGCCGATTTGGGATCTGAAGATGTGATCTTGGTGTAATCGAGGGAAACCCTCAAATTTAAAAGGCCCGTATAGTGTTGTTTTACTAAAATCTTAATGTTGACGTATTGTTACGTCTGATAGTCCACATCTTGTGGGGCTGAGCTGATGGTGGAACTCCTTAAGAGTTCAGTAATTATAATGACAGAACATATGTAAGGTAGTTTGTAGCTTCTTAAAGAACAGAGTCATAAGGTGCAACTGACACCTAACTGACTGAACAACTTGAGGGGGTAAACTAAAAAAATCGAGAAATAAAATTACTTTAAAAAAGTAAAAACCGACTTTAAAACCAAAATGCACTAAAAAGTCTTAAATAAACTCTTGAACATTGAAAGGAAAGGAATCCATTTTAGGAAAACAATTTATTTTTGGAGTCGGTGCCATTACTTTGAAAATTCAGCCTCACCTTCCCTAAAATGGATTGCTTTCCTTTCAATGTTCAAGAGTTTATTTAAGACTTTTTAGTGCATTTTGGTTTTGAAGTCGGTTTTTACTTTTTTAATTTTTATGGGTTTTGTTCACAAACTAGGTACACATAAGTAATACTTATTTACAAGATAACAAGTGCAGAGGATACGATAAACAAACCAACTTTAGTAAAAGAACTGAAATAAGCCTTAAAACGTGCAATTTCATCAGGTGCTTTTAAAAAAAAATAGGACTCTTGCAATAAGAGATAGTACTAACCTGCAAGTATCCTGTCGATAAACAGTGCTTTGTCCTATTGAGCTGCTATAAGTAGGTATTCTATGAAGACTAGCCGAGGGGTGTATTTGCGGTGGTCTCAAGAAGCCACTAGCACTAAAACCCAACATCGGCGACTCCACCATGGAACTGTCATAAGCGCTGGTCTCATCTGTCTCTTCCTCAATAACACCTGGCTTATAGAATATCTTGCCAGCTGCGGGCACCGGCTTAACTTTCTCCTTAGCATCATCGCGGACTTGCATTTCTATAGAGGTTGGATCCGCCGCCATTGTCAGCTGTGTTCGTCACGAAATTCTTTGAATGCCGGTCGCCATTTTAGGGATTAAGGACTTGATAGATGCACCATCTCGCACGTGCTGATTGCAGATCTTGATACCTGCAAGAAAATGGATTTATTGGGTTAAAAATACTCGTCTACTACACAAGAACGTTAACATGATTAATTACGCTACTCGCCAATAGATGGCGCGAGCTGTCTCATTTCCACCAAGAATATAGGAAATATTATTTACTAGTTTATAACATAATAATTGTATAATAGGATTTGGAGAAAACAGCGCAAAAAAGGTTACATGGACTCATAGGAAAAAAGATAATAAATCAAACTGAATATTTAGGTTCTGAGAAATAAAGAAACCTACAACGATACCTCAATTTTAGCTTCATCTATCTAACATTTTCTGAGTTACACTTCAGCCATGAATGCCTATTTATTTAAAGACTTTATTGCACATATCATGGTGAACAAAGGTGGACTTAATGGTAAAAGTATTCTCTGCCATTCACACGTTAAGTTCATGCAAAGAGATGGCAACGTTTTATTCCACTTAGCTTTACCATAGCCTATATTTACGGCCACCCACTTAATCGATGCACCAGGAAATATATTTTTAATCACTAGTTACCACCATAGTGTTTCTGTGAATATCACTCTATCACAGTGTTCGCAGTGACCGGCCGAGGACATTTAACTACCGTGACAGATTCAATTAGTGGTGATTCTGTATATGTTGCGTAATTAATTAGGTGTCAGCCATAGGTGCATGACAGATGACGAGCCATTTGTCTACCGTATTGTAGGTCAGTGTACCTATGGATGGAGTGTAGAGAACTCTGAGCGATCATGTTGGTAAGATTTTGACAAGTTTTGAGCGGCATTCTTTCTAAGCTCAGCGCTGGTAGTCTGATGCAACATTTTTGAAATTTCGCGTAGTCAATTTCAATTTTATGATTTTCTAATTCATTAAATATCATTTTAACTATTTGTAAAATATTTGTAATTTTTAAGCTTTATTCGAAAATTCTTATCGATCAACAAATACACGAAAACACTAATTTTGTTACGGCATTTTTCGAGCGTCACCTGGTGGTTTTACAGGGAACTATGTCGAGACTTCCGACACAGGCATTTTCATTCTAAGCTCAGCGTAGGAATAAAATATAAAATTTTTAAAATATTTTTTTTTTAAATTTTTGGTGGTCTTGTCTTGTAGCTTGGACTTGGAGCAATTTGTAAGGCAACCTTTGGTTTTCTCGTTAAAATATTCAAAGAACTATCATTATCATACAATTAAAGAACTTAGCTCTTGTTTTTGGAAGTTTTAACATACTTCTTAAGAAAATATTAAATCTTAGAGTCAGATCACATAAGAAGAAGCATTTTCAATAAAAAATAAAGTAAATTTGTACCTTTTTATTGAAAGCTGCAAGCCTGTGTTTCTTAATAAACTGGTTGCACAATGGACTGATTGATTAAAACAAAACCAAAAGGTCAAAGGCACAATGATGCGTAAGTTTACGACTGACGTACGAAAATGCGAAAACTCGTTATATCACCCGGATTGGTCCTTGACGCGCGGAAACGAAAGCTCGAGTAGCCTGAGCGAGTGCATTAAGCACAAAACAATTTCATTTTTGCTGTCTTTTGTTTATTTATTATTAAATTAATAATAAGAAATTAAGGGTGTGAATAAGAATGTAAACAACTCCATATTTAAGAGCTAAGCTCTTAAATTGATGATGAGCAACAAACGTACCCAATCAAAAACTTGGTTTACACTACCTACAATAACAGACCAATTATTGATTTAACTACTACCCGAGTACCAATCAGATGCGTCAAGGCGAATATTGAGTTTAATAATATCGAATTTAAATTGATTATCCTTTACAAAACTGTTTATAAAATGTTAGAAGAGGTTTCTTGGATTCAATTAATTACCAAGGTAACAAAGGTTTCAATAAATTGTTTAAATAAATATTTCTTTAAATAAAAGTGAAACCATCCACGGCAGGCGTTTATTCATCATATTAAACAGCTGCACTTTGCAAGCACTTATCCCAATTCCACCATCTTTCCCACTCGGTGTAAATGGCCGTTTCCCTAAAACACTAATTTTGCCCGACAACGCGGAACGACCTTGGTAGTATTCAGGATGTAACCCATCTCCACACTTCAAGACGTTAGCGCCGTGGGACGATCGTCGGTGTATATTGCGGAAAAACCTAGTAAAATCATCATACTGCTGTATGGAGACTTATCGTTGACATTGTGGAACAATTTACACGCAATGCTAGGTTCGGGAGTAAAGCTTCATTACCATTACCATGAGTTTACAGCGGTTATACTCGCCGCTAGCGAGTCAAAACGACGTAAAAAAGTGTATGGAAAAATTTGTTTCCTGAAGTGATCGCTAGGGGCGCTGTGCATTTTTACATGGACTTTTTTGACGTCGTCGCTAGCGAGTAACACCGCCGTAAACTCATGGTAACGGTACTGAAGCTTTACTCCTGAACCAAGCGAGCATTGCGTGTGGATTGTTCGACATTGTCAGATTGGAGATGATGAGCCACTTGTGATAATAACTCCTTGGTGTGGTTACAAGCCCAAAATTGAGTTTTTGCAACTAGCCAGTTTAAAAATCCGCACAACACAGTATGTACCTATGTTACCTATCCACGCGCGTGTTATTCTAGTAAATTCAGTTTGACAATATGCAAATAAGAGTAAAGTAAGTACTACACTGATTCTATAGTCATTTACAGGAGTCACGACCACAAGCTGATCGTTGCATTTACAGATTATAAGCGTATATACGTTTCTTTATCTTAGAAAGTAAATTTTTTAAATGTGTTTTTAAATTAACTGTGCCCGTATCCTTTTTGACTCATTATCACTTTCAACTACGTATGATAGTCTATACTCGTATCAAGAGCATGAACAAATGAACTGGAGCCCTATTTTTGAATCACTCGCTTCGAAATGGCGAATGATTTTCGTTCGACAACGAGTTTTTTTCTATGACTTTTAATTCATCTTCGAACGAAAATCACACGCCATCTTGAAGCGAGTGATTCAAAAATAGAGACCCTGTACTACTACTAGTGCAGTAAGTTCCTTAGTAAGGGCCGATTTTACCAACGTCAGATAAGTTTTATCCGACTAAGGGCCGATTTTTCTATTGTCAGATAAAACTTATGAGACTGATAAATTATGAAGCAACAGATTAGAAAAATACAGTTACGTATGATTGCTGTCAATTAGGTGACGTTTTCAAATTAGCCATATTGTATTTTGTTCGAAGAATATTTCTTATCTGACTATTGAAAAATCAGCCCTTACACAACCTATTTTAAATTGACGTTTACATATATGATTGCTGACAAATAGGTGACGTTTTCAAAGGATATTGACCAAAGCCGGGCCCAGATTGCGTCTTTGTAGTTTATATTTAAAAAATCTTGATTGAATTATAATTGTACTGGTATTTTAAGGGTAACTAAGTAAGTAAGTATTGAATTAATTTACTTAAATATAAAAAATATTTCCTCCCTTCTTGTTCCTTCAAATATTTATATATTTTATCCGAACATTCTGTAAAGACGCATGCAGACTCAAGTGGGCCGAGTTTCTATAGAGTTTTGGTCAAGATCCTCTGGCGTATTGAGCTTAATTCGACGAATATGTATTTTTATTTATTTAAACTTTATTGCACTGTTAATGGTACAATTGGCAGACTTAATGCCTTATGGCATTCTCTACCAGTCAACCGCTTGGGAAATGCAGAGTTAAATCAGTGGCGGAATATTTACAAGTAATGAGAAATTTATTTTATTTAACTGACGTTGGAAAAATCATGCCTTAATCAGAATGTTCTCTAAAAACTACATTTAAATCCGCCGTAGGTCTGACGTAAGCACATATCTAGAGTAAGTATCTGTCAAACTGTACCTGTCGACATGTGAAGGCCGATCAATTACCGCGTCTCGTAGTAATTAATAATCAGTTTGAGGCTACACGGTAGCCTACTACTCGCCCACCAATGCACCTGGATATTTATGAGGCTTGTTGTAACATTCGTTAGAGCTGATGTTGATATACAGTTATCGATATAGAACCCTGTAGAGCCGATGAAATAATTGTTTTTTTTTTTGTAATGTAATTGTACGAGGACTACTTCAATGATTTGTCACTGAAAATAAGCATTCTCGTTTGACAATATCATGTAACTCACTAACTCAAAATCACACAGCGAGCGATGGACAGGGAGACGAGATCGAATCAGAAATGAGAACTTACATAGAAGAATTAAGATAGCGGACATAGCCCTGAGAATCAGTAAGCTCAAGTGGCAATGGGCAGGGCACAAAGTCCGAAGAACTGATGGCCGTTAGGGTAGAAAAGTTCTACATTGGAGACCGTTCCACTAAAGACGCGGCGTAGGACGTCCGCCGACATTATGGACCGACGACCATGTAAAGATCGCAGGATCAAACTGGATACAGACCGCTTGTGATCGGTCGCTGCGAAAGGCCGAAGTGGAGGCCTATGTTTAGCAGTGGACGTACTGATAGCTGATAATGATAATGATGATGAATGATCTAACTTAACAATCCCCTCAACAGCTTAGATATTTTGCCAAACATTCTACCGACAGGTGAGCATTCGTTGAATCTATTTTCCATTCTTTCAAGCTACGTTATCATGATCAGGGGACAATTCTCGTGAATTTCGTATACGAAAAAAGGTTCACTGATCGAATTTTCTTTGTCGAAGAAAAAAATGGTTTTTGTTTTAGTTTTTTTTGTGCGATAGTTTTTTTACGTGTAGATATTTTACTTGATTTTTAAGGTAGAACGTTTAAACTTGCAATCGAATTTCCACACGAAAAAAGTTCGATTGCCGCGAGAATAGTAACATTACTTTACTGTTTAGTAACTTTCTACATTTCGTCTTCACAAATTCACTATTCTCAACAATATAAATTGCTCTTGTAAAAAGCAACTTTGGCTGTGTGACAGACGAGGACTCTCTGTCACACAGCCAAAGTTGTTTTTTACAAGTGCAATTTATATTATTAAGTTTGTATAGTCACAGAACACTATAAGGGCAAGGGTGTGATTATATTCTTAACAAGATAAGATTTAGGTATGATATATAAGTAACGTAAAGATCTACATCACTCATATATTCTAGGGCTGCGACTATGTCTGGTCAGTAACTATGTATTATGAGGTTAATTGCGTCCTAATGGTCTTATAACATAATTCAGTACATGGGTTATTTATGTATTCGATACTTCGATTAAGGTTTTTTGCTAGAATTTAACCTACTGGTTTTATAATTTCAGTAACTTAACTTGCTAATTCATGCTATTGAATTTCATTCTTGGGGTAGGTTCCTGTCAAAGCAAAGGTTTTTTATACTTATGTTCTTACATTTAAAACTACTACATTGGAGTTAAACAATTAAGTACTATTTTGAGCTTATAATCAACAGGATGCTGCACTGCATAACAAACACAATCTCTTAAACTTGTCACTTTCGTGTATGAAAACATAAAGTAAGACCCTTAATGACGAGAATGTATAGACAGTCCAGCCTGCACGAAACAAATGTACCTACCAGTTTATTTTGATTTGTATTATTCTTGAGGCAGATAGTGGTGACTGAGTTTGTTCCGGCGTTTCTTCTCAGCACTTGCCAAATTGTCTGTGTCTTGTCTCGAAGCGCTAGTAGGGCCCAAAAGATAAGGAGACATGTTCTAGCCCCATACGGGCCACAATTGATTGATATTACACCAATTATTGACGTTCATAAGTGGCATTTTGTGTCCTTAATTGAATAAATTATTTTTTAATTTGACCCTTTACACACTGCAACTTTTAGCAGCGATGCTAACAAATGTTAGCATCGATACAGTCGCGATGCAGAAGCTGGAAGTTGTCAAATTATGTCCTGAATTTTGGCGAGACGCAGTGATACTAACGCGCGTTAGACTAGTTAGTTTACAATTAGAATGGTAAATTAAATCTATTCATTACGTGAGTCGCGATGCTGAAGCGTCGGCTGAAGCGCGTTTGCAAACCGCGCGACTGCATCGAAAAAATGATTTATTGATTACGCAACATAAAACAAAAGAATGTAAGTAAGCGGTGCATATGAATGCATGACAAAAAATCGTGATACAAAAATTCTAACAAGCGGAATTCTCGATTTAGGGCAGGGATGGCACAAAGCGTACAAAATTATGGGCTAACTATTAATGGCCGGTTAGCATTGTGTGTAATAATACGCATTATGCCCTCGTTTACTTTGATACATTACCCTTTTATCAGATGACAGGAAATTATGACAGCTAAAACAATTCACGGAAAGATTTTTATTATTTTTGAATTACATTACGCTTTTGGAGCTAATACATACAATAAACATAGCACAAAACAGCGTGGCGTATGGACAAGCCAAAGAAATTACAATTTTACATGGGTTTTACAGTCCTTTTCTTACTTACTTCTGATTCTATTTAAACCTAAATTAAAAGCTTAAATCATTTCAATCCATAGGCATGATGTCAACAGAAAACCTACTGAATGAATCGTTTTTTGCAATATCAGAAGAACTATTTTCTACATAATATTATAATAACACATATTCCAGACCTGCCCACGGGCTAATAAAGAATTGAGTCACAAATTACACCGCAAGGATTAGCTTGACACTTCACCTACATAAGAAATGTGTGTGTGTCATTATTCTAAATGCAGAACCGGCATAACATAACTTAAACAATAATTTGCTAATATCAACCAATAGCCATTAACAAACTTTATGTATTCGTAGCCGTAGGCACCCTTGTCAGAAGAATCTCCTTCTTTCAATCCAATCTCTATCTTCGCCAAAGTAAGTAATCTTTGCAATATGACAGACCGGTATAGTTCTTATTTATGTACTTACATTTTTTATTTTATTGGTAATGTTTTTTTGACGTTTTTTTCTTTTATGAGCAGCTTTATTTTAGACCATAAGTCAGTGGGATATCCAACTTCGTAAACTAGTAAAAAGCTTCAAACAATAAGACTGCCTGAATTGTGCTACTACGTTGTATTTAAGATGATTTCTGTGATTATTAGTTTGATGTTTAAGGTTTGCAATCTATACTAATATAATAAAGCTGAAAAACTTGTTTGTCTGTTTGATCGTACTAATCTCAGGAATTACTTTGAGAAAAATGATTTTGTTGGATAGCTTATTTACCGAGGAAAGCTTTAGGCTTTAAATCATTATTTAATTTCGAACAAAATTGCCCTTTACATCATAAGATTTCCATAATTGTCTTAGAAGCTATCGCAGCTTTATAATAATTTCAGCCCAAAATAAGTTATTATTATACTTACTTACAACGTGCGCTTGCGCTAATCGCTATGGTTGCTGGCCTCTTACTTCCAATGAAAATATGTGTTTAGCATTGAAATAGTCTGGAAATCCAAAATTGATGCGGGTGACGCTGCGGGGGAGCGCTAGTCTATACTAATATTATAAAACTGAAGAGTTTTTTTACGGGTTCCGTAGCCGAATGGCAAAAAACGGAACCCTTATAGTTTTGTCAAGTCTGTCTGTCTGTCCGTCCGTATGTCACAGCCATTTTATTCTGTAACTATAAGCATTACACAATTGAAATGTGGTAGGAAGATGCATCCTGTTAACCGCTCACCGATTCTCATACAAAAAATAAAAAATAATGACATCCCATACATAAAACTAAAACCAAAAAAAAATTTTTTTGGCAAACTTATGCGTGTCTATGGATAGGTCTTTTAAAATGTCATTGAGGTTCCTTAAACCATTTTCTTTTAAAGTCTAACGTTTCATAGCTAGACGCTTCCAAAGTGGTAAAATGGGCGTTCCCCCCCCCCCCATCTAACTTCTAAACCAAGCAGGTGTAAATTTTGAAAAAAATATGGGATTTAGATCTTAACAAATACTTTCAACGAAAATTGGTTCGGACGGGATTGAACGAGTAGTTTTTGAGATATAGCACATTTTCAACAACCGCAAACATAACTTTGTACTTCCTACAAACACTATGAAAAACAAAGTTATATTTGCAGTCAACAAAATATTGTGGTATTTTACTAAGTAGAAGTAAGTGGATTCCCTAATTCAGTTAAAGTTCGACACTTCACCGTTGCCGACTCGCACTATATGTTTTATAGCGTTAAGCCTTCTTAGATAAATATGCTATTAAAAAAAACATGATTTTTTTTAATAGCTTATTTATCTAAGAAGGCTTAACGCTATGAAACAAAGCGCTGCAACGAGAGCGGAGGGAGCAAACTCAACACGCAGACGAATTCGCGGGAGACCGCTAGTAAATAATATTTATTACAAGCGGTTCCCGACGACTGCCTCCGTGCTTCCTCTCTCGTCGCATCGTGATGTTTGTTGTGAGAATAGCGCCTTCAAACAAACAAACTTTTCAGCTTTGTAATCATAGTAGGGATTATTAAAAAGCGAAACTTGATGTTAAGCTGACATTTGTTATTATAAATTCTATCTTCCTACATAGACAGAGTATGGTGTTAACAAATTAGTGGAGATGAGGACTGATATTAGAAGCATCGAGTACCCAATTGATTGTTTGTGCTGTCTAATAGCCTTATTTTGCGCAAAAAATAAAATTATATAAGTAAATTGGTCTGTATAGATGGATTGCTGATGTCATTCGTATTCTTTAGTGTTTCTACTGAATCCTGTTTTGTTAAGTGAAGTAATGTGAAGACAAATGTTTACTATCAACGGAACATTGCCTAATTGGTTTTTCAAGTTCAAAATCAATACTTCTTCAGCAGATAACTGCATTATTAGTTTCATTTGAACATTTCAGCATAATTATACTTAATTAAGCATGTGTCTGCGTCTACGACATAGCATTGGCTTGTATACTTACTAAAAGTAAAAACATTTGTAAACCTATACGTATTGTCTCACCTGAGCAAACCCATATAGAGGTCACGATAAGTACCAACTACAAAATATAATAAAATGGTGTTGTCACATGTTTTTATTGTATACAGCCAGCAAACCGCGGCGTGACTTCTACGTTAGGTACATTAATCAGCTGTGGGTCAGAAATATAAACATTATTGTCTGTGTAGAATGCCCATATTTACAATTCAAATGAACATGTCCAGTGGTGGCGGTCAATCTGAACTGACGAGCGGAATAAACATGTTATTAATCTCTCCTTTTCTGGGCAAAAGATAAATTTTGTTAAATAAATAAAGCTATCTATTCAAAGTGCGTGCGTTTGAGTGACAGTTACAGATTTATTATCTATTATCGCCTCTTGTGTCTACTTACCAGAATCATAGACGATGTCGGTCATCTTTCATAGTCCTGCATACCACGTTTTCAGTGCACTGAAGTCAACTTTTATCAAACCGATTCCGCGATGTTTCCTCAGGATTGGTCCCTGGTCTATGTGCGGCCCGGTCGCCAGGATACCGTGGACTGAGTGTAGGCCACTCTTGCGCATACCTACTTCAATTGTGCACTGCGATTATTTGTTAACTAGCCACGCGTTCGAAACAATTGACTGTGCTGCTTGCTGCCGTTGCAGATAAGATTTAACATCCGCTCCTTTTATTTGCTATGCGGAGATGAGGATTATCATAATTAATTATATTAATTAACAGTATCGAATGTTGAGGCCTTATAATTGCATATTTTTGATAGTGTTTTGTCACTTTACAAACTTAATAATATATATTGCACTTGTAAAAAGCAACTTCGGCTGTAAGGCCTTTCAAAGGTAAAAAGATTGAATGAAGAGGCATAATAGAGTATATACTATTGCTAAAGCATTAACGTTTTGATATGATGAAGGATGATGTACAGGTTCTCCTGTTAATACTTTGTAATAGTTAGAATTAATCTGTCCAGTAAAGAAAAAATACGAACCAAGTTAAACTAGTAGTATTACAAACACACCAATTAAATACAACCTAACATCAAGACCAATGATTTCTATTTTTTGTTGCACTACAGTCTACAACCTCCGTATTTCGCAGTACCACTAATTTGTTCAAACAAACAACCAAATACCGATAGTAAGTTTAGCTTAGTGGCAGCAAACGGTAAGTCTGCGGGTTCGATTCGAAAGATTGTTCTGCTAAACAACAATAATGACTTCTTCCTTCCTCTATAAAGCAATGCCTTTTGAAGATCCTTTATCTGAGATGTAAGTAGCGATAGAGTGGTAAATATTGCACAGATTAGCGAACAATATAAACGGGACATTGGCGATCAAGCCAAGGACCGACTCTTTGTTGAATGATATAGCTAGACGATATGCAAATACAAGGCACAGAGAGTTGCCTACTTATGCATAGCCGATGATGAGATTGTATATTGTATGATCACTTAAAAAAGGCTGATTATTCGGCTCTACCTAATCTATTTTTTTTTAAACTGGGTGATCTGAAGAAGATGAAAAAAAAGCAAGAAAATTATTCAAGCTGCAATCTAATGATAAGTCTGTACATCCTACATCCTATTAATACAAGGTGATATTTTACAAACTTCCAAAGTTTTTGAAAATACCTACTCCACTGATGAATATGAACAACTTTCACTATGGGAGCAATAGTAAAATCGAGAAAGAAATAGCTGTTTCATACAAAAGTTCAATGTATGGGTCAGAAATATATTTTTTCCTGATACCACTATTAAATTGGTTTATGTTTCTTACTTCTTCACGCAAAAACCACTGGATGGATTTTGATGAAACTTTACAATAGTATAGCTCATACATCAAAATAACATCAACCAATAATTCACAGTGATATATTTTTGGGATCCGCCATATGTTGATGATGACTCAACTTTCACATCTTAAAATATGCCATATCTAAGGAGTCAGAGAATACTGTCTGTATTTTCAGATGCCTGCATCTAAATCTTATTTCCTCGTTGTCATCACTAATCAACACGTTATAACCATATCCATGTGGATGCGAATAATGATTGGTAGGGTTGTTGACTCTTTTCCCACCGAGTTATGGTTCCACTACTAAGCATTAATACCGTTTAGTCATTCTACTACATAAGACGTAGGTACAGAATTTATCATCACGCATTAATGAATTCTTAGTCAAAAAATCGAGACAATTCTCGGGTAGTTCGTACACGAAAAAAAGTTACCAATAAATTTTCTTTTTCGAATAAATAGCAGTTTTTATTTTTCAGTGTTACGATTTCTATGTATTTCGTTTTTTTCCGTACGGTAGTTCTTTTACGTTTTACGTGCGGATATACAGATCAGCAACGCGCGACTCTGGGGTGGTTGTACAAATGATACTGATGCCAAAAAATATGGACAGTGATATATTTTTTATTGAAAATACCCACTAAATAAATTTATTACTGCGATACTAGCGAGTGAGTCAAAACTATCTACACCCAGGTCGCCTCTTCGTAGCTTACTAGCTACGGCGTAGTATTTTGTAGATACGCAACGCACGATCTACGCACGAGGGTGCGAGTTTCCTCATTCGTATTTTTTAAATCTATGAATAGGTTTTCTTTTATAAATTGTTACTGACCAAAAAGCTTGTATAATTGATGTTTTAGGTAAACCTGGGTAAAACAGTGAAACTCGTAATAGAATCACCACTCGGAAAAAGTTCGATTGACGCGAGAATCGACGGATCATGACAAAAACATAAAAGTTATTTAAGCAAGACTTACAAAATAACGGTTAAGCGCAAGGCTAGCGCGCTAAGCTTGTAACATCACACCGTATATCGTACTCCCTCCAGCACCGGCAGCAGCGATCTAACCGTCCTCATTTCCAAAAGCCCTCCTGCCTCAGTGGCCCAAATCGTTCAGCCCTAGCCACATGACAGATGGACTGTCAACGCGTTCAAGAGCACACCGATTATCGAATTACGGTCCCCGCGCCAATGCTGCTCTTTCGTCTGTCACGGCCGCTGTGCTTTCCGCTACCGGCGGTGGATGCTGACACATGGCATGGCATTAGCCAGTGCGAATTATTGTATAATAGAAAGACCGTGTGTATAGAGCTCGGTAGATGCAGATTTTCAACACAATAAAGTGCCTGAGTTGCAAACTGAACTCACACAAACCGATCGGATATCGGACGGAAGATTGGTACTCGCTCTTCTACATTAAGTAAAATTTCTATGAAGTAGTTGAAATTGCTATTCGTTAAAATTTGAACAGCAAGTAATTTAGTTGGTAAAAAAGCGTATTTTTCAAATTGTAACGGATGAACTCAAAACTTAGGAGCAATTCTCGTGCAAAGAGTTCACCGATCGAATTTTCTTTGTCGAAGAAAAATCACGATTTCTATGTATTTACATTTTGATTGTGTGATAGTTTTTTGACGTGTAGATATTTTACTTGATTTTATAGGTAAAACGGTTAAATTGGCAATCGAATTACCACACGAAAAAAGTTAAATTGACGCGAGAATCGGCCTCGACAACTTTCCTTTTACCTTTACACAAATATAACTTTTTTGTGGATATACAACCTATGGGTACGCAAAAATGAAGATTTTTTCATGAAAAAAATGACAATCATTCGTATAACACGCGAAATAAAAACAAACTTGTCATTCTAAACTCCCGGTTAGCCAAAACAATGAGTTCATTCCTGGGAAATTGTGTATTTTTTTTAATAATATACCTAATAATGTTGTCGAATTACCCATTCATAAATGAAAGTTACATGTCAAAACTACCCTAATGTCGAAGGGGTAATTTAAAATTCAAGCAATGATATTGTATTAAGAACTAGATCACCGGTGAAAGGCTAAAAGATGGCTCAGCTAAACAACACCTCACTTCAAATTGTGTGTCTCAGTGCGTCTTTAAAACTGCAGAAACACTTATCTAATTAAAACAGTCCGAACAGTTTGGTACTATATTTTTTAATAATAACTTAACGACCGTCACAGTGTGGTGGTTTACGTTCCAGACTATAAAGATAAGCAGTCGCGGGTTCGAATCCCGCCAGCACGACCGTTACAAATGCGTCTATGGAAATGTATGTTAATATGTCTTTTATATAACTATAAATTACACCTTCATTTTTTTTAAAGTAACAGCGTAGACACTCGCGTTAACAAAAGTATAACAAAAGACTGGTGATAAACATGTGTTTATCACCGTGATTACAATCGTGAGGATCATCCCTCACAAATGTTTGTGAGGGATGATCCTCACGATTGTAGAAAAAAATATATACGCTCACTATTAGCGTGTTATTTGAAGGAATCATCCTGTTTACAAGATGTCAGATGACTATGGTGTATTAATAAATAATTATTTATTTATTAAAATATGGACTGTAACTATTTTAATAAATTTAATTTGTAAAAAATATACATGTGGTCACGTGATCGTGAATGCCTAGCAGTGAACGTGACTCTGGTATTGGCGCCATGGCGTTTCACGTGATACATTTGAATTGCATTTATTAGATAATTATTCAATATTTTAAATGTTAAATAGTTTGAAAATAAAATGTTTTTATTGATTAATATACTACCGAGCTCAAGTGTGAACTCAATTTTCAAATAAGGCCAACGAGTCTATTGTCATGTACCTACATACTTTAAAAAATATATTAAGAAAGCTACTCTATTAAGACTCTGTACCGAAACTGATGTGTGATGTGATAGATGTCAATCCATTGACATCCATTAATCAGACGGTGCCATATTTGTGTACTCTTATAGTTCGCGAGGCGTCATCTACTTCTAAATACAATATCATTGAATTCAAGACTATCTTAATGACGAAAATCTATAGACAGTCCAGCCTGCACCAAACTGATGTACCTACCTGTTTATTTTGATTTGTATCATTTTTGAGGCAGCTAGTGGTGACTGAGTTTGTTCCGGCGTTTCTTCTCAGCACTTGCCAAATTGTCTGTGTCTTGTCTCGAAGCGCTAGTAGGGCCCAAAAGATAAGAAGACATGTTATAGCCCCGTATGGGCCATAATTGATTGATATTACACTAATTATTGACGTTCATAAGTGGCATTTTGTGTCCTAAATTGAATAAATTATTTTTGACTTTGACTTTGGGTAGAAGGCACCTACGTATTATTTTTTAAGAAAAGGAACAATTAACTATGCGTGCTTTATCTATACTTATCTTTTTCTCTTAATTTCTGTTAAATTTAAATAGAGTGGATTTCGGTAAACAAAAGGTAAGAAATATTTGTGAATGAAAAAGAACATTGTTTCTTTGGCGGCAGACTACGGTCGCAAAATCTGCATAGGATTTCTACGAACTGCTACAGTTGATTCCTTAAAAATAGTCGCTACACCCGGACTCGGCGTTACATGCAAAGTCGCTATAGCGAGATCATTTTTGTACTAAAGTATGCTTTATATTCAAGGGACTTAGATTTAACGTCGCTATAGCTAAATGGTTGCTAAAACCAAGGTCAATAAATGAAATCTGTATTAAACTCGCAAAAAAAATACCACATGAAAAAAGTTCGATTGACGTGAGAATCGTCTCCCAGCACCGGCCAAACCGCTCTGGGACCCTATTTTTGAATCAATCGCGTAAAGATGAAGTGTGATATTCATTAATTTTTGAACAATTTTCGTACTAAAAACAGCTGAAATCCAAACGATTGTGCTAAAAAAAAGATAAGTCTATTTTGTGGCTACTTTCGTCTATATTTTGCGTGATTTTCGTTGCATTTTAGTTCGATTTCGAACGAAAATCACACGCCGTATTCAAGCGAGTGAAAAAAAAATAGAGGCACACAACGGTGTTGGTCGGTGACGGATGGTCTAGTGGGCAAGGTGTCATAGTTTTCAATATAAAGAAATATTTTTGTCGGACACGTTCTAGCACGGTCAGTCATAGTCATAGGATGGTCCGTTGCAGTGGGAAAATACCTTAATTGTTTTATTGAACTAACTTTATTCCTTTTATAATAAAGCTTATATTAAAGCTGAAGGATTTTGTTACTATATCTTATTGGAACGAAGTGAAATCACTACGTGCGGACAAAGTCGCTGGAACCTGCTAAGTTATCGTTGTCTTAAGACAGCTATCACACTGTCAAGAAAAAAATATAAGGAGAACTCTTTTCAGCCACCAATAACTTCGGTCTTAATGGTCACGGATGACAGCAAGTTTTTTGCAACTCTTCGTGTGCACTCGCGTGAGTTGCAAAATAATTAAATAGATGTTTATCTACTGTGTCTCAAACTGATTCATAACATTATTGTTTATTATACAAAACTATTGTCATGATGTGGAAACTTTGACACGACGATGTGAGTAAAAGATAGGGAAACGAAAGGAGATGGTTACCGGAATAAGGAAAGGAAAAAGGTCATATTGTACTACTTTTTTTTACAAGATATGCATTTATAAATATTCAAACAATGCCGGATGAGGATGATGGACGTAAGAAATTGGACACGGAGGAATAAACGGAAAGAAATAAAGGAGAATTTATCGTATTTTGGGCAAGCAAAACACAGATGATTCAAATCACCTACCTCGGTTCCAAAATTACAATTTTGACATTTCTGGAGATCTCACAATGCCACGGTTGTAGTCTGAAGCAACATTTTTGACATTTCGCTTAGACAATAAAAAAAAACTGCTGCATCAAATATCCTTCTAACTCGCTTAGCCATTTATTAATTAAATCTTCAAAAAAAATTTAGGCTTGGTGAAAAAACTTCTTATTATAGGTATACTAGCGGTCCCCCGCGACTTCGTCCGCGCGTTTTGAGTTTGCTCCCTCCCCTCCCGTCGCAGCGTGATGTTTTATATCCTAAAGCCTTTCTCGATAAATAAGCTATCCAACACAGAAATATTTTTTTAAATCGGTCCAGCAGTTCCTGAGATAAGCGCGTTCAAACAAACAAACTCTTCAGCTTTATAATATAGTAGCGCAAGCGCACGTTGTACTTAAGCTGCGAACATTATTTTGGTGCGGAGTTATGTTAAAACTGTGATAGCTCCTAAGATATTTATTGAAATCAAATGATATAAAGGGCAACTTGGTTCTAACTGAAATGCTCGTGATGATGAATGTATTTATTTTGATAAGAATAAATACCTGTGTGTATAATACACCTCTAAAAATAATGCATTATTTTTTTACAAATATATTAACATAAAAAAGGTTGTAGTAAGTCAACCATAAAAGATAGACATATGCTGTCGCGGACTTTATTATAGAACTCTTAATGCTGAACAATCCTGTCATACATGATTTTTGTGTAACTTAAGCGGTTTCCGCAGCGTATGCAGCGGAAGCTCTCAAAAGGAATATCTTTCTCCCGTTTTCGCAACATTTTTCATTTCTGCTGTGGTCTTATGAGTTGTCACTTTATGTTATATAGCCTAAAGCCTTCCTCAATAAATGGACTATCCAACGCAAAAAAAATTTTTCAAATCGGGCCAGTAGTTTTTGAGATTAGCGCGTTCAAACAAACAAACAAACAAACAAACTCTTCAGCTTTATAATATTAGTATAGATAAAAATTTTCGAGCGCCACCTATTTTACAGGGACCTGCGTTGAGACTTTCTCAAGAGAAATCGAATTACCTTTCATTTAAGCTCATTGCGCCATCTAGCGGGCAATGGCTGAATTAGTTAAAAGGAAAAAAAAGGCTAGTGAAATAGGACACTCATTCATTCAAATGATTTTGTTTAATCAACCACTACCTACCTAGGACCGTCTCATAAACATTCCTGCCTAAAAACACTCATTAGTAAAATATTGGTCGGTAAATAATATAATTTTCTGTATCGTCAGTTCTTCACACACCTCTAGTCTTGAAATTCATGTAATTTACTGGGTTAATTTGATGTTTGAAGATTTAAACACTGATAATAAAGCTTCATTCACATCCAGTTTCTTCAAGGTATTGCTATTTCGCTTCTTTGGTAAAGATATCTCCACATTGTCTTTGATTTCGATAATTTCACCCCACAAATGACCGCTGCATTATAAAGACTTCATCGTCATCATACGTCATTGATTGACGATAAAATATTGATCTTGGTTTCCGCAAATGTGGGTTTATTATTAAAATGATTTCTCTTAACTCCATCAGATCGTGGTACATAATTTTCATCGCCGATATCTCCAGCTGAAGTGTTGAAAGCCTCATTTTCACCGCTTTCAATTGAGTGTCACAACGTTTTAGGCAGACATTAATTTGCGATAGTTTATTGTTATTTACGTTCATTTCATTCCTGAGATAGCTCATAACGTTACTATTGTACCGTGCCATATAGGTAATCACGAAACTGCACGATTTATTAATAACTGTGTCACGGGAAAATTTAAAAACAGCAAAGCTTAAAAACACAAAACCAAACCTCAAAGATGTTAAATCAACACAGAATTATTCCAGCGCACGACAAGCCGTTTTTATCAGTCTGTTGTTATCTTTTATAGTAAATTGAAAGATTTCATAAAGCTTCGCTTACACATCGTTCCTGCTAACTGGTAAAGTCATTCTTATCATACGATTAATTTGATATAGTTCCAGTGTTATCTGCAATGATAAAATGCTATCGTTTACGAATGCATTATAATCAATTGAGGTACATTGAAAAGGGTGAAATTGTTTATGCAAACAGATTGATTTGACTTTAAAAATTCTACCAAAAATTAACACATGCACCTGTACAAAAATATTAGCAAAGTTGCCTTACAGAGGAACAAAGAATCAAATAAAACATTTTGATGAAAGGTTATTATAAAAATTTCTCGCCTTTGAATCCCCAATTCGGCAATCGAACTTTATTCGTGTGGTGATTCGATTGCGAGTTAAACCGTTTTACCAAAATAATCAAGTAAAATATCTATCTACGCCTAAAAAAACTAGCGCACAAACAAAATCTTAATACATAGAAATCGTGACCCTGAGATAAAAACAACTAATTTTTCTTCGACAAAGAAAATTCGATTTTCGAGATTCGATTACAATATAGGTAACGGTTTTAAATCCGTTAGGTTGAAATCTGCAATGACGTTCAAAAGGATGGATAGGTTATACTATACACCAACATAAAAAAAGCATTTTAAAGATGTTTTAAGCTGGAAACACATTATCGGACGCGGCTGACGGACGCCGCTTACAGTCGCGACTTAAAGGTATCTAGGTAATGAATGTACACTGAGCCGTTCAAACTAATCGGACGTAAGTCGCGGACGTAACCTTGGGCTGACCTTCAGCTTTCGGACGTCCGTCAGCAATCTGGCACGCCGGATGTTTCTGTCAGCCGAAAACGTCCGCGGACGATATGCACGGGGTGCAGGACGCGATTTTGCGTCAGAAGGGCGCGGTCTATGCTAAAGCTATCACGCGTTTCGAAATAGACGAACGAATCATAGTGTGTTCGCACGCAACAGAGAATTTCTATATAACCCAAGGTTTATGTTGCGTTCTTTGGCTAAATAATTTGAATAAATTAGG
Source organism: Pyrausta purpuralis (assembly GCA_963924145.1). Taxonomy (NCBI): domain Eukaryota; kingdom Metazoa; phylum Arthropoda; class Insecta; order Lepidoptera; family Crambidae; genus Pyrausta; species Pyrausta purpuralis. The sequence continues at coordinate 23,018,650 of OZ001644.1, read as the reverse complement.
ATATCATTAAAATCTTAGCCTGTTGTTAATGTAGAATTAGAATAGTAAAAAAAATATAAATGTGTTATGCGTTTTTATGCAAATAAATATTCTGATTTTAAATATTCTGATATATAGATTAGTTTAGCGCGGGAAACGAGAAGAGGAAGTTGCATTTTGTTTCTTCATTTTATTAATTGTTTTTTTTCTAGTAATTTATTGTGATTTTGTGTTGAAATCATCATAATAATGTGTGCTATTGAAGAAAACAATGAAGACAAAGGAGGAAACAAAATAAAGCGTGCTCTGATTGTAGATCGCGTCCTCAGGATTCGAATCGTTATTCTCGTGCTAAACTTCTTTCTTGAGCATTGAAATGCGAACGCCAGCACCGCATTTCAATGAGTTAGGTCAGGCTAGGCTAGTTTAGTGTTAGTTTTGAAGTGTTAATTGTAAATATTGAACTTATTGATGAAGAATTGTCCGTATGGTTCCGTCCAAGGACGTTAAACTTGTAAATTAGATTATTCTTCGATTTTAGTTACATTTCGGTATGTTACACCTATACATCCTATACATACTATCGTTACAGATATGAATTAATTTTTCATTTTCAAGCCTAGTTTTCAAAATATAGGTCTTTGAAAATTTCAGAAAACGTGAGACATACACTACTTAGAATGTCATTATCAGTTAAAAACGTTAATTTTTAAATAAATTGATAAGCGAATTGAAAACTACATTTATTAACCTTATTTGCCAAATTATATAGGAGACTAAATACGTGGTTTATGTTTTAATACTTTTAAATGGAATATTTATACTTGTGAATGAAATGACACATTTTTCTTGTCTTTAACAGTTGCAGTGTAATTAGTACAACTCTTAAACATACAGGTACGCATTTTTGCACGAGAAATAATTTAAGGCTCTGTCGGGACGTATAGCCATGAAGAGATAGCATGCCCAACTGAATCCGGGCAATTACCTGCCTTTCGTGTGGTCATTTTAGAGCGTATACGACGTATCTATAGTTAAAAACATCTTAGGTAATCTGTCGATTTATTGTTAACTGTACTGAACTTCCTTCATAATTATAATAATGTAAACTGAAAATTGAAATGACGAATCACTGGGCAATGTGGACCAAGGAGGCGATCCTCACGTCAACCGTTTTTTTTTTCGTGTGGTAATTTGACTACGAGTATAATGGTTTTACCTTAAAATCATGTATATTACACAAAAAACGACCAAACGGACGAAATCGAAATGCATAGAAATTATGACGTTGAGAAATCAATTTTTTTTTCCTAGGCGATGAAAATTCGATCGGTGAACTTTTTTGTAAACGAACTGCACGAGAATCTGCCCCCCTAGACGAGTATCTGTCAGCCACAACGAAAAAGCTTTTCTTTGAAGCCCGTACCTACGCCAAGAAGAATGGGTATAAATTCTGCTGGACCTCAAACTCCCAGGTTTTCCTTCGCAAGGAACAAGGTGCAAAACTGATTCATGTTAAAGCAGAGCAGTGCTTGCGCGACCTTGAAAGTGTACAATGACTATTTTATATCATTATTTATATGTTGTTTGTTTTTGTTTCCATGGCACGAATGCCTAATATTAGTAAAATAACTACGTGTCGTTCTATACGTGAATGTAACCTTTGTATAACAAGAAGACTCACACATTTACACAGAGTTCACAAACTCATCACACCCCAATTAATATACACAAATATTTACCCATCATCAGATACCCTCCCGCATATAGTACACATAATTTTATTAAGAGAATTTTACGACATTGAGTGCTCAATATACCTAGACTACTGCCCATATAAACGTTACTCAATAGATTTGCCTTTAACCTTTTGTTTTTCGTATAAGATACTTAACCACCGTAATGGCCATAATTTAAATACACCTAATAAATTAAACCCTGACGATTGCATGACGCATAATAAATGTACTTATATTTTCTTACAGAGTTTGAATTAAATATTGTATCAAATGAACTCGATTCATTTAATGTTGCCAACTCTCTTAAGTGTTTACCTAGTCAGTGTTTTGGAATTTTAGGTAACCCAAATAAGTATCTTAAAATAATTCACATGAATATAAGAAGTATCAACAAAAACCTTGACCAGTTCATTGTTTTGCTTCGTACTATAAAATTTGACTTTGATATACTAATTTTAAGCGAATGTCGGCTTAAAAACTTTTGTGTAACACCACAGCTTGATGGTTATGATTCATTTCATACCTGTAATAACAAAATACAGAATGATGGAGTAGTGATTTATGCGAAACAAGGCTTAAAAGTGACCGTGTGGGAGCCCCAATTCAAGGATGGTAATTGCTTGGTATGTACTGTAGATAATAAGTTTGCAATTATCGCCATATACCGGTCGCCATCTTATTCTAAGATTGACACATTTTTATCATGTTTGAAAAATGTTGTTCACAGTCTTAATACATTTACTAACATTACATTATTAGGTGACATAAACATAGACATCAAGGCAAATAACCTAGACAGGCGTTCCGACCATTACCTTACTTCGACTGCGGCGCTTGGTTTACTACCAGCTCATAAATATCCTACACGCTTAGATAGATGTTTAGATCACGTCCTCCTGAAAACTAATCTGCCTTCTAGGGTCATGATCCTGGATCCCTTAATTACCGATCATTCTCCAACTATACTATGCCTAGAAAGTAGACCCCATATAAATCTTAAATCACTCAGGACAACTGTTAGAATAGACTACGAAGCGATAAAAAACTCTCTCAATGAAGCTGATTTTTCTTCTGTTATGTGTACCTCTGATGCGGATCAGGCAGCTGATAGGTTAGTATCCATTATTTCCAAAAATGTAAATAATCATACTATAACGACTGTGTCAACTCGGAGAAAAGCTATTCTTAAGCCCTGGATTACCCCAGGCTTACTCCGATGTGTGAGAAACCGGGATAAAATGCATAAGAAGCTACGTTATGATCCAGAAAATCAGGTACTCAATATCACATACAAAAGGTATCGCAACTTTTTAAATAACCTCCTTCATCAAAGAAAATTAGAATATCAAACTGCTGAATTTATTAAGGCAAAAAACAACCCCAAAGCTATGTGGAATGCAGTTAAAAAAGTGACAAATACCACACGTAACGTAGAACCCCCTCGTGAACTCTTGGGCACTCACACTGATCCCCAGGCGGTCCTAAACTCAGTCAACAAATACTTTGTTAATATCGCGCGTGACTTGGCTACCAAGATTGCTACTCCAATCTCAAGCTCTCCATCGACACCCGTCAATCAAACAAGCTCCCTGGTACTTACCGAGGTCGACTTTTTGGATGTAGAACGCATAATTTGTGGTCTTCGTGATAATTGCTCTCCTGGATGGGACAAAATATCTCCGGCTATTATTAAAGCTTCCAGAAATGTTCTGATACCACCTATTACACACATGTGTAATCTCTCAATCTCCACTGGTGTTTTTCCTAAGGTACTGAAAAGAGCAATTGTAAGTCCCATTTTCAAGCAAGGTGATAAAAATGAAGTCGCTAATTATAGACCGATATCTGTCTTGCCGGTTCTTTCAAAGGTTTTGGAAAGGATATTAAACAACGCTCTTACCAAATTTCTGGATATATACAACTTAATAGACCACAACCAATTTGGTTTTAGATCCGGAATGTCTACTGAAGACGCAGTCGCTTCTTTAACAACTGAAGTAGTAGATAGGGTTGACGCAAAAAAGAAATGCTTGGGTCTTTTCCTTGATCTTTCCAAGGCCTTCGACACAGTGTCGATCCCCATATTGATCAATAAGCTAGAGTGTCATGGCATTCGTGGTCGTGAGCTGAACATTTTTCGAAGTTATCTCCTGCACAGGGAGCAATGCGTTAAGATAGGCCCATACATCAGTGACCTACAGCCCATTGACTACGGCGTCCCACAAGGTAGCATATTGGGACCGACCCTATTCCAGTTATACGTCAACGATATGTGCAAACTCAAAATGCCTAACTGTAGTATATTTGCTTATGCAGATGATACTGCACTACTAGTATATGGCAATGACTGGAGAAGTGCTAAGCAACACGCCCAAAATGCTCTCAAAACTGTGATCAACTGGCTGTCAACAAATCTTCTGACCTTAAATCTAAGCAAGACTCAGATTCTACCGTTTTGCGTTTCATCAGCCTCTTCTCCATCATCTGATGACTCAAACATCTTGGTGCATACCTGTGATCTATCATCAATATGTGAATGTCAACCCCTTAATATTGTTAATAATGTTAAATACCTCGGTGTCATTATTGATTCCAACTTAAAATGGGGTCCACACATTGAAATGTTAAAAGTAAAGGTGCGCAAACTAATTTATATATTTAAGAAAATAAGGAGCCTGGTAGATCCAGTCACAGCTAAAACCATATACCTAGCTTTATGTCAATCTGTCTTGTGCTACTGCATACCTATCTGGGGAGGAGCTGGCAGTACTCTGATGCTGAACTTAGAGCGGGCTCAACGGGCCATCCTAAAGATCATGACTTGCAAACGTATTCGATACCCCACAAACTTGTTATACTTAGAGTGCCAGGTCCTAACAGTCCGACAGCTATATATTCTTCGCAGTGTATTGCGAAGACACGTTTCTCTTCCTCTTGATGGTATGCTCCTAAATCGTCGTCGGGCCTTAACACACGTGTGTCCTATAATAAAATGCCGAACAGCCTTAGCCAAACGTCAATACACAGCCCTCTCAGCAAAACTATATAATAAGATACATAAAGTTTCACATATATATACACTAAATAGATACGAGGTAAAAAAGATAACCACGGCTTACCTGCTTATGATGTCGTACCTAGATACCGAAAATCTTCTTAAATAAATAATTTTATTCAAACGCATACATAATGACCCGCACACATACTCACACACACGCACGCACGCGAACACACACACACACACACACATACACACACAAACCTCACATTTATACACATTTTGTTATTATCTATATTGTAATTCTATTCTATTGTTTGTAATTAAGTTTTCTATAGTGTCGAGGAATCACTGACCTTGAAAATACAGTATTTACTAGTTTCAATGTCAGGGACTCACTCTTTCCGAATCAACATATTATATTTATTAACCTACTAAGTATGTAATACTAAACACACAACTGTAAACATTATTTGGTTATGAATAAAGTTACTAATAACTAATAACTGCGTGCTCGTCACTCAGTTCGCCACTCGGCTCGCGATTCGCGCGCATGTGTAAATGCAACAGATGAAAACATCATCGGCTTAGACATAACGTAATTAATCGATCGACAATACCGATTTAAAAAAATCGGTTATTAACTGAATGACAAACATAGGTAAGTACTTATTCTGGCTGCGTTCCGTATTGCGCTGACAGCGAAAATATCACTGATATCGCGCTTACAAACCGTTCCGATTTGGCGTTAGCGAGTCAACGATAGCTGTAGTGACGTCACGGCTGACGTCACTATCACCGCCATCTTGCGTTCACAGTGCAATCGTTTTGCTGCGTTAGCACCGTGAGCGTCTGTGAGCGGACTGTCACATTGACGCATTTGACGTCTTTTTGCTTCAAAGAACAGCAAATGTGATCTAAAGCCGTTCCGAAATGAAATCGCGTCAACAGCGCTGTCAGCACGCTAATCAAATCGGAACGGCTTTTGACGCTCACAGTGCTAACAGTGATATTGGCGCAATACGGAACGCAGCCTCTGTTTCAGTAAGTTCATTCACCTCAGTAAATGATGCACAGCACTACGTTCCAATGACGTTTAGTTCATGGCTGCCAACATTACCGTAAAATATTACCAAAATTGACAAAAATTGTGCTGTCAGCCTGTCATTTTTCTATACATCAAATCGATTCATTCATGTTGATTTTGTAAAATATTATTTTGTTAAAAGTGATTGTGAAATATGTTTCGAGCTAACAATTTTGATAAACTACTTGGTAAGTATTGTATACTCTACTCTTAGATCAAATTCTTTGTTGCATCAGAGATTTAAATCATTGCATTTTTCCAATCAGATTACATTTTCTCCTTTTTGTGTAAACTTTCCTTCATGTTAATCCCATACTCTTTACTATGTTTAGAAACATGTTGTTTTATTTCTACGCAAAGTTTTAATCTCCTGTGACTGCTACCATTATTTTAAGAAGCACTTTATACTATGTGTTGATAATGTTTGTTTCTTGTAGATAAAGCCACTAGTAATCTACGTTTGGATCCTGATTGGCCAACGATACTGCAAATTTGTGATCTCATTAGACAAAATGATTGCTCGTAAGTACACATTAATTTGTTCATCTAATGTTGAATTATATTTACCTCTTTTTGAAACTTTCAAATATGTTGTTACACTAATATATTTTTGCAGACCAAAGTATGCAGTTGCTGCTGTTAAAAAGAAACTTTACTCTCAAAATCCGCACCAAGCCATGTTTGCATTGCTTACACTTGAAAGTATTGTGAAAAATTGTGGTAAGTTTAGTCATGGTCTAAATGTCATAGACATGTTTGTATTTATTTTATTATTCATTTATAGTTTAGGTAAGGCCTTTGCCCAGCAGTGGGATGTTACAGGTTAACTTTACTTTACTTTACTATTCATTTATAGAAAATTTATATCTAATGATACACTGACCTAATATTATCTATCAAAATTGACAATTTAATCCCTCAAGCGTATGTGAACGAGACATAATAGAGATTCTATTGTAATGCGACCGCATTTGCCCTTATTTGACCGCATATGACATGAGACCTCATGCAACCACTCAGGTGTTGAAGCGTTAAACAATAAGTTATACAATATCTACATAGTAACGGGGAACCTAAGTGTATATATGAAATGAAAAACAGGACATCTTAACTCATTTATAACATTCAATCAAAACAATTTTATTCTTTCAGATACTTTGTTTTCCACATTTCTATTTTGTTAATTTTCATTAGAGTACAACCTGTAGCCTTTGAAGCAATACAGACTCAAAAAAGTACTCTATTGAACCTTAACAACCTAATAAAATGTGACTTTATAATTGTGTACATTTTAATGCTGCATTTGTCTTCACCTATGGGAAAGTCAAATAAAATCTATATATATAAAAATGAATTGCTGTTCGTATTTATCTTATCTTAGTCTTGAAATGTTTGTGGAGGTCTCGGGAAGGTTTAAAAGGCGAGAAAAAATCGAAAAACGCGCGGACGAAGTCGCAGGGGACCACTAGTAATAAATAGAATCTCCTATTCTAACATACAGGCTGTTTGACAAGTTACAATGCTCTCAATACTGTTAGTCAAATCTTTCTTAAAATAAATAATCTAATTGATTATCAAGTTATGTTGATAAGTTGCTTTTGTAATAAAATAACATTTTCCTGATTTAATTTTTTCAGCTCTACTCTACAAACTTGTTTTTTTTTTCTTAACAATTTCTTAATAAGGACATTTAATAAGAGACCAGAATTTTCGCGTGAGATCAGCAACTGAGTTGACCCGGTTAGCCAGAGGTTGAGGGTTCACATCCCACTAGTGCAGAATTTTATTGTTCCTTGTTTAATCTTGGAAGCACATGATTTAATTGGTACCCTTTTACTTTTCTTAGGCTCTGGTGTACATGATGAAGTGACTTCCAAAGTGTTCTGTGAGATGCTCCGTGATCTGGTGAAGTCTACACAACACGAAAATTTACGCACCAAGATCCTAGAGCTGATTCAAGCCTGGGCGTATGCATTCCGTAATTCACCCAAGTACCGGGCTGTTCAGGTAACTAAATATATAAAATATATTTAAATAAATTAAAACGAACAGTTGCACCTAGATATGAGCGCCGTGGGCCAATTCCACGGCGGCGGCGTGCCCTAAAAATTTACGCGGCGGCGGCGGCGCGCCGGCGCGGTTTGTGTTTTTATGAGGGGGGGGAGGTATTTTTATGATTTAAACTACATATATATTTTAATAAAGGAATAGAACATATTATAATCGTATGTAAGTATTTTCCATTACGTAAATAAAATGAGCCGATTGAGTCTGGGATTCCAGATTACTGAACTCACTTTTCAAATACTAAATTCAATAAACAAACTTACTTTGAGAAGAAAGTATTCTCGTCTTCATTTTTTGCATTTCGGAGGCAAACCCCGTAAAATACTTGATCACTTAAAACAGCTTTTCGTTTCCCATTTAATTCTACTGATAATTGTCCGAATTCAGTCCAGCAAAAACTATGTGTATGTTTTGTGGACAGATTCTTCAGTTGTGTTATAAAAATGTATTTTATTTTCGTTTTATAAATATCAATCGAAGACACCGCCGCCATGTTACGTCACTTAACAATAACACACGTTCGTAACGGGGAAGTATTCAACTCGACTGAGCGAGCGCAGGCCGTACCGCCGCAGACTCGTTTCGGTCGGTCGAAACGCGAGGCAGTCCGGGTTGGACACGTCGCAGGCTCGCGGCGGCGCGCCGCGCGTTTGCTCGGCGACGGCGCGCTGACGTTTAGTCACGGCGACGGCGGCGCGCCGGCGCGGCGCTCATATCTAGTTGCACCTAAAAAATTTTTTATCTGAGGCAGAAAATCTAAAGAGCAGCTTTTATTGTCTTACTAAGCCAATTTATGTACGGACAACAGCACGTCAAGGTATACACGGCGGTATCTTATGCAGTTGTAGTGGGGGCTAGTTTGCAACAAAAGTGGGTAACCTGATGTACTATCGACTATACACATGTCGACCACTGAGTTTAAAGTGTCATTTTAACATACATAATGAAACATACAGGTTGTTTCAATAAGTACAAGTAAGTTAAATAAGCATACTTATTAATTTACGCCCATTTATGTTCACCAACATTGAGGCTGGTTACTGAGCGCCGGCGTCGAACGCGTTGAAGGTAGATGCGAAACAGAAGCTGCCAGACTTCTTCTAGAAGGTCAACATTACGCGAAATGTCTGCCTCTGAACAGCATGACTGAAGCTCCGCTACTATCTAGCTAGTGCAATAGAAAGCGCGCATCTGGACGTCGCTGTTTAATTAAACAATACATTTAGCCCATCCTGATGCCAAATTGATCCAAAAAACCAAAACTGTTGTTACATTTCATTTAATTTATTTATAAGGCACACAAAACAAATTACAGTTAGACATGAAACATAATGATTATCTAAAACATAGGTGCGGAACTGATCCAACACATGTGTACATAAGTTTATCTAAAAAATAAATTATTGAGCTAAAAAAATATTGATAAGTAGTGGAAAATAAAATCAATAAATGGACCAAAAGGAAATCACTGATAAAATTAACAATAATGAAGATCGAATTAAATAACAAATAATCACAAATCAATCAAATAAAATTACACAAAAAAAAAAACAATTTAAAAAACAAATCAATAGAAATCAAATTTATTAAACATTTCAATAAAATAATTTTAATAAATAAAATAAAAGATAAATTAAAATAAACTTACATTTCCAAATTATACCTAATGTAACCTAATTCATCTTTAACCGACTTCAAAAAAGGAGGAGGTTATCAATTCGACTGTATGTTTTTTTTTTTTTTTGTATGTATGTTACCTCATGTCTCAGTCGTTTGTCGACCGAATCGAAAAATTTTTTCACCTACTTAGAGGGTATACCTTCTAGTTGGTCCCATTTTTTCCATTTTGGGATCTAATGATGGGATCTTGGTGTATTCGAGGGAAACCCTCAAATTTTAAAGGCACGTATAGTGTTTCTTTACTAGAATCTTAATGTTGACGTGTTGTTACGTCTGATAGTCAACGTTTTGTGGGGCTGAGCTGATGGTGTACCTCCTTAACGCCTAGGAGTTCAGTAATTATAATGACGAAACTTATGATAGGTAATTTGTAGCTTCGTAAAAAATAGAATCATAAGGTGCAACTCCCCCCCCCCCCCCCCCTCTTATGTAATCACTAAAAATGAAGAAATAAAATAAACTTTAAAAAAAAGTAAAAACCGACTTCAAAACCAAAATGCACTAAAAAGTCTTAAATAAACTCTTCACCATTGAAAGGAAAGGAATCCGTTTTAGGCAAACAATTTCTTTTTGGAGTCGGTGCCATCACTTTGACCATCAAGCATCAACTATCACAGCACCGACTCCAAAAAGAAATTGTTTGCCTAAAACGGATTCCTTTCCTTTCAATGGTGAAGAGTTTATTTAAGACTTTTTAGTGCATTTTGGTTTTGAAGTCGGTTTTTACTTTTTTTTTAAAGTTTATTTTTTTAAACTAGCAAGGGAGAGATAACATATATCTAAGGAATTATATTCTTTCAACACTTCATTATAGGTACGTACGGCCCGGTACGGTACAATACCTGAAAATGAAAGCAATTGAGATTGCGAGTCCTAAATCTAATATTAAAGGAAAGTAATGATAACAGAGAGGGGAAATCGATGCACGAATTAAGTACTTTGTAAAGGCACATTAAATCGTAATACTTGCGACGAGATTCGAGGGTCGGAACTCGCGCAGTCTCTCATCGTAGCCAAACAACCTTCTACTGCATTCTAGTCGATAGCATAATATACTGAGGAACCTCATTTGAACACGTTCAATTCGTAGTATATGGACTTTATAAAATGAAGACCAAATCACAGTATTGAATTCGAGGATACTTCTTAAAGAGATATATTAGACTATTTGGGTTCTTACAACGCAAAACGAAACCAAGCATACCATTACATTTATTGATGATAGGATTATAATGGGCTTACAGCCTGTATAATCAAGAACAGAAGTTTCAGTTTCATATTCTATCTAGTTAGTTGGTTTAACTGGGGTGTTTTCCACACTTAGCCTCACGATTGGGCTATTGTGCGTATGTTATTTTCTATCTATATCTTATCAAAACATACTTTTGGGTATTACAGATAGATACATCAGGTTATACTAAAATAAATAATATTTTGAAAGAATGTTGTATCAATGCCACCTTATATAAAATCATGTACTACGACAAAGATGTACCGTATTAAAATCCCGTTATGGCAGCGCCGAGAAAATTCAGTCGCAATTTTCACAGTTCACTGAACTTCTATATGTATCTCCCAAGGTTGAAAATACCTACCGTCTGCCTAGTCGAGACTTGCGACGCCTAAAGCGAGTATCGATTTTTGTCACTCATTAATTCAATTATCGTGATGCCACATAATATGTGACAAAGGTTGACTATCTACATGCAGACAGTGAGTTTTGTCGATTTATTAATAGATAGGAGCCATCTCATGCAGGCGCAATTACGCCTAATCAAGTCAGTCAGAGTTGTTATGCTGTTTACATTTGTCTCGTGTCATTGGCCACCTTGATAAATATATCAGTGAGATGTCATGTCACAATAACTCAACTTGTATGGTCCTTTTCAAAAATAAACTTTAATTTTCAAAAACATGATTTATTACGGATATAATTTTTGTTGCCTTTGTTACTTACGTATGTACCTACCTAATTCTCAAAAAATATTCAATAACTATATTGAGATGGTATCCTAGTCAAATACTACCAAAAACGTTGATCAAATACTACCAAAGATGTTATCTTCTCTATCTCAGGCTACGTCAGAAATTATCAAATCATGATTCATCATAATAACTACCTCATTCAGACAATTGTTTGTTTTATGTTTACAACCAGTCTTCTTTGTCCTTTTACATTGAATTTTATTACCTATTACATTTTGTCAGCATGGTGGGTTGAACATTACTTTTTCTTTAAAATTGGTACAACATTCCTTAGTGTTTCTGAACTTGTTAATTAATGTCTTCATTTGTTTCTCCTAGGATACAGTGAATATACTAAAAGCAGAAGGATACAAGTTTCCTACACTGAAAGAATCTGACGCCATGTTTTCTGCTGATACTGCCCCAGAATGGGCAGATGGGGAGGTTTGCCATAGGTAAGTTTGTTCAATATCTAACTACTGCAATGATTATTTGATTTGATTTGTAAATAAATACAAGGAAGGATGTTTCTAACAAAATTTTATTGTTTGTTATTACTATCTGCCTTATACTCTCTGGAAACCATTAAAGATGGTTTTTATTGATGCAGATGTCGTGTTGCATTCTCCCTGATGGTCCGCCGCCACCACTGCCGTGCTTGTGGTCAAGTTTTCTGCCAGCAGTGTAGCTCAAAAACATCAACTTTACCTAAATTTGGTATTGAGAAAGAGGTAATTCAAAAAATAAATTTGACTTCATAGGTGCTCATTCACACACTACATAATATCTTAAAAAAATACTTGTTCCATTTTATTACCTATACAAAAAATATTACAACTATAAATGTCACCTATTGATTTTGGTCAGGTCTACAAGTTACAGTCATATATATACTTTTTTAATGTATCTCACAAGAATGGTATCACTGTAGGTACGGGTGTGCGATGCTTGCTTTGATAAAGTGAGCCGGCCACCATCTTCAACTGCAAAGCTTGAAATAGTTGACACATCCAATGATTATGGACCTACACAACCACAGGTGAGCGCTTGTTATATGTTTGTAAAAAAGATGACTCATATTTACATAATCAGTTAAAGATTGTATTTTTAAAATAATCAGCTGACTGCCTTCTTGGATTTTCCCAAAGCTGTTACACAAGTAAGACTACAAATAGGCAATTTCGATTTGGAAATGGAATTGTTTCAGTAGTGAGAAAAAGAGGCTTATCAAATGAGTTCAAGTAGGTTTGTTACACAAAGAAAGCAATAACATATTTGGAATTTCTTTATTACTAACACATATCACTATACTATTATCATTGTCCATCATACGATTCACCTGGCATTTCACCACCGGGCACAAGCATAGCAATGTTATTTCCATTCAACAAGATTTGGTCTAGTTTAGTGATTTTCCTCCCTTCTGGTGTTGACTCATACTCTGTGACATCATCTAATAACATATTGACGAAGTCATCGAATCCTTGTAGAGTTCCTACCATTTCCTTGTCGTTTTTCATTATAATATGAATGCGCGAACCAATGCACTTGTCCACAAGCTCCAGCGGTAACAATGTGTTGGGGTTAGGAAGTGCTGCCTGTGTCATTTTGTGAGGAATTTAAGTTCTTGTACAACAAATTCAGGCCAAACTCCAGTAGTTTAGACTAAAATTTATTCGAATTGTGGCAATTTGAGAAAATCCCACCACTGTTTCGCCTTTTTTTAATCTCATCTGTCACTGTCAAATTTGACAACTAAATTGTAGACGCCGTCTTGCGTTCAGAAATCGTGCGTGTCTACCGATTTTCAGGCCAAATGCGAGTTGTCCCAAACAAAGCAATTTAAAATTAAAAAAAAGAATGTCAACATTCACCTCTGTCTGTTCGTCGTGTTTTGTCATTTCAAAAAATAACGACGCGTTTGAATTGAACAATTATTATCGCGTTTGTTTTGTTCATGTAATTTTTGCATTTTTCGTAAAACAATCAGAATCATGGCAAAAAACTTCGTTACAAACTTTCGCGGTGAAAGTTTCTACACACCAAATGGAAAAGTTAAAGTAAAGGAAGAATACACAACTCCAATAGAAGAAGACTTTGGTAATCATAATGTAATGGAACAATCATTTGACAATCCCTACGGGTTTATGCGGAAATCTATGTCTATGAGCGATATAGCTGCGCTTAGAGATGACATGGTTAAACTAGAACTAGCTGACGGTGAGATATATGGTAGATATAGAAGGCCTACAGGTGGACCTCAGGAACTGTCTCGAACCAAGTTTGTGTCCATGGCTGAAGCTATTTACCACTATCAAAGAGACACTCCAGGACGATTTCATTCTACAAAGCCACGGATTTTCAAGTCGAACTGTTCTTCAAGCCGACCCAATTTAACTGTACCCCAGTCTCCAATGCTGCGCTGTAAGACACGAGCCCGACCTCTTCATATTATGTCCCAGAAAGAGAGGGAAGAATTAGAAGTTGAAGAAATCAAAAAGTTCAAAATTAAAGCTCAACCTATACCTAAGTCTGTGATAGAGGGCACAAAAAATCTGCCAGAAGTTCCAAAAAAACCTATAACTGTACCTGAACCATTCAAGCTTACTGAATTACATAAAAAAGCAGTGCAGTCTCCTGAGCAGTCTCAAAGATTTAAGGCCCGACCAGCTCCAAAGCATATCTTAGAAAAACCCCACATACCAGTGAAGCCACCAGTACAAGTAACTAAACCAATTAGTCCAAAGTTTCATTACAAAAGAGGTAATTCTGCAGATCATATCATGGTTGAAAATAAGGCTACTCAAGCATCTAACTCCTCAGCTAAATCTGTTGAGAAACACCAACGCATTGGTCCTGTTAAGCCTGAACCATTCTCATTTGAAAAGAGAAATGAAGAAATCAAGCGCCGTAAGGAAGAATGGATCAAACAGCAAATTGAAGAAGAGAAAAAGCAGGCATCCCTATTCAAAGCTCAGCCTTTGCCTGGTGCTGTGAGAAAGCAAATGCATAAAGTAACTGCCAAAGGGAGTTCTTCTACAGCTTCGTCAGAAAACAAAGAGAATCATCATGTCAAGTTTGAAGCTCGCCCACCAGTGGTTTTGTACAAGGAACCATTTAAGCCGGTTCTGCAGCCACTGCACCTTATTAAAGCCAAGCCTTTTGAGTTGACTACAGAGAAGAGAGCTGCTGAGCGGGAAAAGTTTGATAAGCAGTTGAAAGAGAAGGAGGAAGAGCAGGAAAGAATGAGACTGCAGCGTGAAAAGAAACAGCAAGAAGCGGAGGAGAGGTATAAGGCTGAGATGAGGGCTAAATTAGTCCATCATGCCAAACCGGCTCCAGTCCCAACACCTTTTGTCCCAGAAAGATCAGTAGCCCCATTGACTGTTCCTGAAACACCTAAGTTTGTTAGGAGATTGAAGCAACATTAGATTCAGCAATTAAAATATATGAGATATACTATCTGGTAATTGTAAGAATGGCCTGTTAAACATCTCACAACCCTGTCAGATCAACCACTTGTCTTAGTCTGTTTCATGTAAATACAGTGAATTTTGTGCATTTTACCTTGTGTCAATGTGCAGTAACAGGTCCATTTTTATGGTAACCTCTTAATAGCTTTTTCTTTGTATTTGTCATTTTAAGTAATACAAATGTATAATACAATACACATAGACTATTAAACTATGTAGCAATACATTTCCTTACATTTAAATTATGGAATATCTTAGAGAATCATGTCAATTGTCATGTTAGATAGTTTTAACTTTATGTCCTGACATTTATTTTGATACGTAGTTTTAATTATGTTTGACTTTAATTAATTAGGTTCTTATTTGTTATGTATCTCATTGAATTTTAGTACATATGAATAAAAATGTACTCTGCAAATCATTGTCTTATTAAATCCTGGTCCCATATTTTAAGTAATTTCTAGAACTGTTCATGAACAACAATAGTATAACCCAACAAAAGTAAAACTGTTTTTAAGTTATTTACTTGATCTCATTTACCTTATCAGTAGATTGATAAACAATCAAATAGTTGTAGGTACAATTTGTAGAATGGAGAAAATGATATTTGTTGTAGCCTTGTTTAATAAAAATTTATAGAAAATCAATAAAACTTTATATCTTGTCTTACTTACCCTACTAAATCACTTTCACTTGAGTCTTACTTACAAATCATATTTTTTTTTCTGTCAATATTTTATCTTATTAAAAAGTAGGTCATATTTTTTTTTCTATAAATTGCAAATTGCACATGTAAAAAGCAACTTTGTAACAACGAGTGGTATAGGCATACGCCCGGAATGCGTAAGACACGGGGTTCGATTCCTCGTCTGTCACACAGCCAAAGTTGCTTTTTACAAGTGCAATTTGCAATTTATATTATTAAGTTTGTATAGTGACAAAACACTATAAAAACAAAAAAAAATAATTATAAATTGGCTTCGTTCATCTTAACCTATTAACCGCCGGACGTCCAGCCCAAAAAACGTGCCCCTAGCGCCGGACACTTATTTTAGAACTTCCACAGTAGTGGTGGGAAATAACTTCACGATAATGCAATTTTTGGCAGTATAAAAACTATTTTTAACTAATCAAAAGTATGTTTTATGGTAAAATATTAAATTCTGAAACCAATAATCATCGTTTTATAACTTAATACTTTATTTAACAAACAACAAACAAAGTTTAGGCAGTGAAGTAGTATTTTGCAAACAATAAAAAATATCGATGATTCAAGCCCTAATGTAACCTTGAATTCACAAACTGTCGGATATATCCGACTGTGGCTCTGTGATTCAAGGTAATACTTTTATTTTTAGTGATGTGCATGTTTCGATATTGCAGAAACTTTTTTCAGCTCAGCTTCAGTCAATCACATACCTTTTTTACGTAATTTGTTTAGTTAAAATTTAATTGTTAAATATAGTAAAAGCATAAATATTAAAGAATTTTTAATAATCATTGATATAAAAATATTGGTATATCTTTATAATTTAAAGGATGAATTGAACAAAGGATCTATCGACCAGTGTTCTTTGATGCACGCACAAACACGGGGCAATTTTTTAAGTTTACACACACAACTAGCGATTTTATTATTTCGGGAAATAAGCATGATAATACTTCCATAATATCAATCAACATCACATACCTACATAACATTACATAATTGATACGTGGCCCAAGGAAGTGATAATCTAAAAATTGATATTTAAAAAAAATCCATCATCTAAAAACTGAAATTAATAGGTGCCTACGAGTATGACATATCTGCACTTGGTCTAACTCCAAATCATCATCCGACTCGAAATATGTCATTTCCCTCCCAGCCTTCCAAAATTCTAATTAATTATTCTGCACTGATAACGTACCCACCTTTTTATAAACAAATTACTAATCATCACAAATTAATATGTCGATAAAATTATCAACTTACCCTCACTTTGTTAATATTTTTGCCGCCTGTGACGTCATAAGCGGACGGATATATCCGACTCCGGCGTTGGCGCAGTAGTTAATTATTTGTAACAATAGTGATGTCACATCAACAATAACACTTGAATGTTCATTTGATGATTTTGTGATAAAATCAGCATTTTTATACTTAAAACCAATAAAGTAATGACAGAATAGAATTGTCAATATGATTGACTTATTTCTATCATGAACAACACATACATATTGTAAAATATCTCACTTTCTGAAAAAATATATACACAATTTTACCACAACACTACTGTCGGATATATACGACTGCGGCGTTTCAACTATAAGTAAATCACTAATTGAGCAGCCTATGCGATGTTAATGTTTGTTGATATTTTTTTAGATCATATTGGTAATAAGAAGGCTAGAGCGTTTTATAAAACGAACGTGTATACGTTTTATTTTATTTATTTATTTTCGTGATATTTTTTCAGTCAATAGTTTGAATAAAATTAGACGAGAAAGTTGCAGTCGGATTTTTCCGACTGTGGCGGTTATGACCCGAATTCTTGCTGACGGATAAATACGACTGCGGCGGTTAATGGGTTAACCGATTGTTAAATATTTGTAAAAATATTTCCTTCGGATATTGTGAGAGCAATCTCGCAACATTGATGACGTCACGCAGCCTACGCGTTAAAGAAAGCGCTTGCAAAATTCAACAGGCTTGCTAATGTGACGGTGGCCGAGTGGTATAGGCATACGCCCGGATTGCGTAAGACACGGGGTTCCTCGTCTGTCACACAGCCAAAGTTGTTTTTTAAAAGTGCAATTTGCAATTTATATTAATAAGGTTGTATAGTGACAAAACACTATAAAAACATTTTTTTTTCTGTCATCCTTTAGTAGTCCATTTTAGTTATAAGAATCTGATGGTTGTCTTTCTGTAATGGCATTATTAAAAAAATGGAATATGTGATGGATGAGTTAGTGTAATAAAATATACTTAATACTTATATAAATTTGCTTTACAGTGTGTTATTTTTTCGGTAAAAATATTTAATTCATACATAAAATTCGTCTGCTACAGAAGCGTCCACCTGGAACCAAAACGGCTGAAGAACTTCAAGAGGAAGAGGAGTTGCAGCTTGCGCTCGCGCTGAGCCAGTCGGAAGCTGAGCACAAGGAGAAAGAACGGAAGTCTCGCTCGCACATCGCGCCTGAACCTACTCCCCATCCTACTCGTGAGTCATTTTAATGATTTTAATTATACTTCTGTGAAATTGAAAGATCTTTATTTAGTCCTTGAGTCAAGAGTAGAGTACATACTCTTGTTTCACTAATATGTGCTTTAATAACTGATGAAATGACTCTGTATATGAAGCCAAAAACCAAAAGCCATAAATTTGAAACATAATAATGTATCATAAATAAGAAAATTGAAAAGTATCAAACTTGTTTATTCCAAATTTGGATGTTGATACCATATTCATATTTGTTTTATTTTCCGCCTGTTGCTAGGTTCATTTCTCGCTTGCCAGGCTATAAATCAACCTTTCAGGGACGGCATGGCACCTATAAATAAAAATATTTCTCCTCAAAAGCCACTTAGCTTAAATAAAAACTAATAATACACAGCACTACCTCGTGTGTTCATAAGTTTTGAGACAAAATAAATTTTCAAATAATTACTTATATTTCTTAAAATTACATCGTTAAAAAGATAATAATCATAAATTAAAAATATTTTTTATTCAAAATGACAACCCTTGTTTTAAAAGGCCCTTAGTCGGGTAGGCCAGTCATCAATGGCGGCACGAATCTTTTCCAGAGGGATTCGCTTTGCTTCTCGGACCAGAGCTCACTTCAGTGACTCCCAAGTTTGGATGGGACTTTCGGCAGCCCCTGAGCTCTAACTGAGTCCATAAGGAATAATCTCACGGGTTGAGGTCGTGGCTGGAGGAGGGCCATTCGTTCGCCGCATGAAGGCCGGCTCATTTTCCCTCAACCAAATCTGGGTGGTTTATGGGATGCCTCTGAATCTTGCTAGAGAACCCAATCTTTGTTGTAAAATAAAGTATTAGACAGAGATTTCACAAAAGGTTTTAAAAATTTGATAATTTTTGGTTTTAACCTTGACGCCTTGTTGGCAGAAATGGAGCGGAGTGACACTTTCATACGAAACTCTCCACCGTCAAACATCATCCGGCTAAGTGTGACAGTAAATTACACTAAGCCGGATGATGAGTAAGCGACAAATTTCGTGCTAAAGCTGGGACGTCCTTGCTACATTAAGCATTACATTTATTATTTTGTCAGTTGAACTTTTCCTCGACAGTAAAGATTTTCTTATTGATGAAGAGTATCTTTCTCCATGAAGAGTATCGTGTCTCCTAAGTAGTATTGGACACCGTTCGCGTCGCAATTTTACGAAGGCGATCGTTTAAACAGTGAACTTATGCAAGTTATACGCCCTAAGATCATATTTCAATACTCTGTTGACTGAAACACGCGAAATATTAGTCTGCAAAGCGAGTTTATTCTGAGTGCGACATGGATTTCGGCGAAGTTCTCGAATGATTTTGATGTTCGCAAGCGTCCGCACAGAGCGTCGCTGACCACTCCTTTGGCGGTCTTGCAAAGAAATTGTCGTTTCTAGTTGTGTCGAAAGTGTATCGTTTGATAGTGTAATACAAGAAGTTACAGCTCACATCAAAAGATTTCACCTTCCGGAAAATCTGCATTGGTTTTTTCCCGCCTTAAATAGCGAAATCACGGTCGCACATGAATTCTTTGGTTTACTCCATCATGAGCAGTGATCGGAACGACCGGAGTATATTTACCTAAACTTCGCGAGAGAACAGAGACAAGAATCATAGACTTCCTTACGACAACATTTTTTTTCGGGACATCTTCCGGGACACTTCAGTACATTAATATATAAATGAAACAGTAAAAGAATTGAATATAATCCCTGGTTTTGTTCAACACAATTTTTAGGTACAAATGAAACAACCAATATAAATTAAAAATCACTTTTTATTGTAACAATTTTTATAAAAATCAGTTTGATTTCCAACCTATATATAACAATTATAAAATTTAAAAAAGCCATGTCAAAGTAAGTAAGACATTCAACCAATCAGCGTTCGCCGGATCATTTTACCGCGAGACGCCGTAAATTGATCAATTACCAGAAATGTATACGTTAAATAATACATTTCTCCTGCCGCTTGTGATTTCGCGAATGTTTATAAACTAACTAGGAAATTGATCAACTTACGATTCTTGTTATTACAGGGTTATACAGTCATATATACAGGGTGTTTTTCTTAAACCCGGCAGGCCTTAACGGGGTGATAGTACCTATGAATGATAATGAGCAACTTTTTCTGTGGGACCAACCCTGAAATCGCAAAAAATCAGCTGTTTCATACATTTTGGTACGGTAGGTATTGAACTTTTATATGAAACAGCTGATATTTTTTCTCGCGATTTCAGAAGTTATCCTATAGAGAAAGTTGCTTATATTCATGGGTACTATCACCCTGTTAAGGCTTACCGGGTTTAAGAAAAACACCAGTATATATTGTGTTACTTCTAAAAAATAAATATTTTTTTGATGTGATTCACTAACAGCGTGGCATAATATAAAGGCGAGGAGAGGACATCAATTGCTGAGCCACTTTCCAATCCTCACAATTCCGTCGTATTATACTAATCGCATCTAAACTTAACTCCATTTACGAACATAATATGAGTTTTTGGAGTTTTGATGCATTCGGTAAAATCAATTTTTAAAAAACTGCAGTTGTTTTTATATCATTTTTCTACATGGTAGCATTACTATTACGCGCATCACGAAAAGTGACAGCAATTCAAATAATTATGGTTAATAATAACAATTGTGACTTAATGACATCCAATGTTGGACATCTATAGGTACGTTATTTTAATTAAAAATTAATCGCTTAAAGGTGCTATAAGAAAGAGACAAAAAATTTAGCACACAGCGTGAGCGGGACAGGACATTCTTTGTATTGTTGGAAACCGGTCAGCGCAAGCGCAGGTAGCGTTCCTTTTTCTGCATTGTGGCACTGATAAAAATGCAATTACGCGTAAACACAGAAAAACCACTAGTAAATAGCAAAATTAGTGTGGTGGAGTCCATAATATTCGACCACAATGCTTTATGGCAATGAAAAAAAGACATGACGCGTTTATGTAATCATGTCACGATAACATACTCATGTTTTAAAAGGAAACGACAACGCGTCATCGTATAAAATATTATATAAAATCAAGAAAAAGCTAAATTTGCAACCAAAACAAGTACATAAAGTGCAAAAATATTAAGAGTGCCTGCGATGTCCAGAGGCGCCCTTATCCAAAAAATTAATATATCTGCTTAAATACAAATTAAATCGAAAAACGACATCGTATGATTTTATTTAGATCTATCTATCAAAGCTATGTTGATATTGCTTAATAATAACTTGTAAACTTTTGTAGTAAGTGTAAGATAATATCGTTTCTCGATTTAATTTGTATTTGAGAAGACATATTAATTTTTGTGATGAGGGCGCCACTGAACTAAGCAGGGACTCCTAAGCAGTTAACGTGAATTCCGCTGAGTAATTCCAACAAACAAATCAAGCATTTTCTTGTATTGGTCATAAATACAAAACAATGTTAAAAATATATTTTATTTTAGCTGACCTTGATATTTGGCACACTTGCAGTATTCAGTAATCGTCCAGATCCAATCAAAACGAAGGCAGTATCCAGATTCAGGTCAGGTAAAATACATGAGATTATGATAAACAAGACTAGGACAAAAATTACGGATCCACAGTAAAACAGACATGCGCACTTGACAATGGATTTGAAATGATTTGAATATTGCTACTTTTCTATGCATGAAAAGAATGCTTTCTCTTTTACACTTTTACAAAAAACGCAAACAAAAGAATAGATGCGCCGACTTCTGTCTCTATCTCTTTCAAACAAACAGACCAGGAAGTCGGGACTCGAGCCATGAGTATTTCGAATGTGAGAAAATTGGTTTTATGAAGGTATTTAGGTATAGATGACGGTTTAGATTTAAATATAAATCTTGGGGTTAATCGCAAAAATAAAGAAATTAGAAACAAAAGCCTAAGTCGAAATTTTTCTCCAATTTCATAGGTAAAAACCTACTAGATAAAGGCGTCACTAAAGTTACACAAAATAGTATCTTAGAACTGGAAACAAATATAGATACTGGTTTTGAAAAAAGCATTTGTTCACTTTGTAAGAGTTTTGCATTATTTTTTTGGACATAATTATTTGGGTAAACAAAAACAAATAAATACACATTTTGCAATTTAAACTGTTCTTAATAATAAGTGTTACAATAAAAAAATGCTTTTAAAATATATTGGTTGTTTTATTTGTACCTAAAAATCATTCTGAACAAAACCTGGGATTGTACTCAATTCTTTTACTGTATTAAATTATTTTTATGTAAGTACTAAAGTGATGTCCCGGAAGATGTCCCGAAAAAAATGTTGTCGTAAGGAAGTCTCCGATTCTTGTCTCTGTTCCGCGAAGTTTAGGTAAATATACTCCGGTCGTTCCGATCACTGATCATGAGAAAATTGACAGCAATGACTGAAAATAAAATAATACAAGTAAACATTCCAAATTCATAATTAGAAATGGAAGTACCTAAATAGCAGCCAGTTATATTTTTTAAGTTCAAAGTTTGTCGCAAAACTTTTGGACACACGAGGTATATTGTTGATACTAAAATACAAACTATGGCTATTTACTTATTATGTAATAAGATTTCCACAACACTTAGGGATAACTTTAACGAAATAATTTTCTTGGAATGATTTATGCAAATTTAAGTACTTATTCAAAATACTGTGCTTATTTAAAACAACGAACATAAAAATCCTAAGCTTATGTTTAATTTTTTCTTTACCTTTTGATTAATTAATGATCCAATTTCGATTAAAACGAAGGACACAAAAAGTTGACTCAATCCTAAGAGCATTCACTCCCAGTCATATTTAAGATTATGCAGAAAGAGTGTAATGGATTGAGACTGAGAGAGACTGTTGTAAACAGAGATTAAAACGCAATTTATTATTTTGCAGTGTCGCCCACTCCGTCATCGGTGAGCGCCTCGCCGGAGCACAGCGCGCAAGGCAACTCGGAGCTGTCGCGGTACCTGGACCGGAACTACTGGGAGCAGCGCCTGGCGCGCGACGCGGCGGCCCCCACGGCGCCCGCGCACTCGCAGGCCTCCGCCTCGCAAGCGTCGCACGCTTCGCACGACCCTGTTGACGTAAGTATATACTGGGTGACTTTTTTTATCAGTTGAAATTTTGTGTAAAGACTCCATTGTTGAGGAGCAGCGACTGGCCCGAGACACGGCGGCCCCCACGGCGCCTGCGCACTCGCAGGCCTCCGCCTCGCAAGCGTCGCACGCGTCGCATGACCCTGTTGACGTAAGTATATGCAGGGTGACTTTTTAATCAGTTGAAATTTTGCGTAAAGACTCCATTGTTGAGGAGCAGCGCCTGGCTCGGGACACGGCTGCCCCCACGGCGCCCGCGCACTCGCAGGCCTCCGCCTCGCACGCGTCGCACGACCCCGTTGACGTAAGTATATACTGGGTGACTTTTTAATCAGTTGAAAGGAGATGTTCCAAAAATGTATGAAGCCTCGGCCAGGTCCCTGTACGCTATACCTAATTATAGGCGAATATGTGTAGTACAGTTTTAATAAGACAAATTTCTGTGGAGAGCCTTAGTTTTTTGGCTGAAACAATAAAATAAACCACATTATTGCAACTCAGTACAATATGGCGGAGGACGCCATCTTTGACACTTGAATGACGTTTGTCTGTCAGTTTACTTTTGATAGTACCTACTTATTTTATTTCACAAAGTATTATTTTTTTATCAGAACAATGGACAAATAATTAGTCATGCAGCTCTAGATCAGCTGCTATACTATGATATTTTACCTACTTAACACCTTTCCGATCTCGAAGCAGGCCAGCGAGAACAATATTCAACTCCACTACGAAATCAGCAGTGCAACGAGTAAACTGTGATACATTACAACAAAATCCGGGTCAACAGATAGGGTAGGTAGATCAGTCCAATTAATGTCAAGTAAGTCACGGAGAAAAAGTTATCAAATCCAAAAGAAAGCGAGGTTGTTATAAAGAAGCAAGAACTCAAAACACTTTAAACGCAACGAACAAACTGAACAAACGAAAATCAATACCTAGGGCAGCACTGATCATGACTGTTGACATTGACAGTTTTTTTTTACTGGTATGTAAATCCCAGTAATGAAAAAAATACAGTTGCCATCTTTACAAAGAAATAAGCTGTTTGATTTTATTTTTAAGCCACTAAACTACGGACCAAAACATTTTTATTGTATTTTTAATGGAAAAAGCAATTTTTTACCAATTTTTTGGTACTACGTACATGGTACAGGCCTGGGATGGGACATCTCCTTTGCGTAAAGACTCACGGCGCCCGCGCACTCGCAGACCTCCGCCTCGCAAGCGTCGCACGCGTCGCATGACCCTGTTGACGTAAGTATATACAGGCTGACTTTTTATCAGTACCGAAATTTTGTTTTAAGAGTCCACTAATGAATATGAACAACTTTTACTATGGGGGCAATAAATAAATAAAATAAATTATATCCTTTGGAAGTTTGGACATTCCCACACATCACCATCTAGTCCCAAAGTAAGCTACTCAAAGCTTGTGTCATGGGTGCCAGACAACGGATATAATACTTAAATACTTTTTGTTTGTAAATATATACATATTTAAAATTAAATAATAATTAATTACATACATACAATTTGTAAATATAATACATATACATAGAAAACACCCAGACCAATACAAACAGACATGTTCATGCACACAAATGTTTGTATTGTGCGGGGATCGAACCCGCAACCCGCTGCGTAGTAGGCGATTTCTCGACCACAACACCAGACGGGTCGTCAAAATAAATC
The DNA here is from genome assembly GCA_963924145.1 of Pyrausta purpuralis. Taxonomy (NCBI): domain Eukaryota; kingdom Metazoa; phylum Arthropoda; class Insecta; order Lepidoptera; family Crambidae; genus Pyrausta; species Pyrausta purpuralis. Next base: position 22,993,653 of record OZ001644.1, on the reverse strand, counting down.
GAGAAAAAAAACAACTGTTGCATACATTTTGACCGCGCGCCAATTGAACTTTTGTATTTTTTTTTTCGATTTCACTATTGCCCCCTTAGTAAAAGTTGTTCATATTCATCAGTGGAGTCTTCACACAAAATTTCGGTACTGATAAAAAAGTCAACCTGTATTCAAGCTAAAAATAAAGTATAGTGCCACCAACTTATCTGAATGGCTGGAACTACAGTTGTCACTTTTACATTTTTAAAAATAAATTCATATTTGTTTATGTCGGATACCAATATAAAACACCGGCTATTGTCTGTCTGTCTGACCCTCGGTATGTCACAGGTCACAGCCACTTTATTCTGTAACCATAAGGATCACACTGTTGAAATTAAGATATATCCTGTTAACAGCTTTACGATTTTTATACAAAAATAAAAAAAATGATATTTAAGGAGGAAAGGAAACTTTCACCGAAAATTGATTCACGTTCTCAACAACAAGAAAAATACTTTTTAACTTCTTTTATTTGATGCAATTTCAGACCTCTTTTTTATGAGTGTAAGGTTCAATTTCATTACTACGGTCTTTTTAAAAGAGAAAGTGAAGCGGGTGCCGCACTACCGCTCGCTGCTAAGTAAAATACTTTCATGGTCTTGCAAGTATTTTGCATCCGCACCTTACACATATATATATGGTATACGTACTTTGGAGCAAATACTAGGTTTGTAAACCTGGTATGGTAAATACGTTCCACCCCTACTGAACTGTCATTGGTCATTACTTACATCTATTTCACGACCGCTGATTTTATTGACTTTCTTGAAATTCACAAATTACCTTTGGCATTTACAACTTCCTTTGACATTTACAACTTTCCCCTTCAATTTATTTATTTATCAAACAACTTTTTATCAAACAGTGTTCAAAAGGTAGACTTAATGCTAAAGACATTTTCTCCCAGTTACGACTTGGAGAAAATGTCTTTACCTTTAGGTCGTACAGAGATTTATCTTAGTGTATTCATTTATGTTACAGGACTTCGTAAAATCGTGCACGAGTAAAGCGCAAGAGGATGACGCCGAAGATAAGGAGATCGATGAGTTTGTGGAAACACTCAAGTCGCAGGTTGAGATATTTGTCAACAGGATGAAAAGCAACTCGTCTAGGTACGCATGTTTTTATCTTTTGTGCACCCAATTATGTACTAAGGTTTTTAGTTTAATTAAATTTATTAGGTGTGGACACTTGAATTTGATTGCGTTTATAAATGTCCATCTGATGAAAAATAAATAACTTGAATGAACTTAACGAGCAAATGGGTAACAAACAACTATTATCATCAACTTTCTATCTTGACATTTACGGCCTGTTTGCAACGTCCTTATAATATCTGTAAGTTCCATATTTGAATTATTCATTGGGTAGTGCTTATTTCTCGATGGTGAAACATGTCCTATACTCTGATTTTTAATAAGATAGACCAAAATGACAGTTTCAATCGAACTTTTTATTTTTTAATGTTGCAAGCGTATTACGAATAGAGTTGTTAGATATCAGTTGTACTCAATTTAATTGTAGTATTATTATTAGTTGAATTAAAGTAAAAGTAAAAAAGTAAAAAGGACATTTATTTCAGTAATCAGATATACAGAGCATTGATGAGACTTCCCATTGAGTAATCAGGAGATACTCGTGTTGGGAATGACTCGCTTCTTCCCTTAACTATTACAATGATTACTATTATATGACATATTTCATTTAAAATTAAAGGCTATCTGTATGTTTCAGTGTGTGTGTGTGTGTGTGTGTGTGTGTGTGTGTGTGTGTGTGTGTGTGTGTGTGTGTGTGTGTGTGTGTGTGTGTGTGTGTGTGTGTGTGTGTGTGTGTGTGTGTGGGTCTGTGTGTGTGTGTGGGTGTGTGTGTGTGTGTGTGTGTGTGTGTGTGTGTGTGTGTATGTGCGTGTGTGTGTGTATGGGTGTGTGCGCGTATGTGTGTGGGTGTGGGTTAGAGGGTGGGTACGCATGTATGTACATATATATGAAAGGGCTTAATGAGAGAGAAAGAGTGTACACTATTATAACAGATATATATTGTTGTAGATATATATTATTGTAGAATTATTCTAGTCACACTGGCTATGTTATTCTAGACAAAAGTGTTTCAACTTCGTCATAAGTTAGGGAAACCAACCAATGCATTACAGATTTTTTACAAAAATATGTTGGCATAGGGTATATTTTAAGAATTCTATTCAGTTTATTATATATCAAAGCTGATTGAGATGGGTACTGTCTTTGAGCAAATACGGTATGAACTAGAGGTGAGGGGGCAACAATATCATTTCGCCTCTTTCTTTGTAGGGAGTCATTAAACGGTAAAGATTTGTGCCGCTTTACGATTATGTTAAGCACGTATAATTTTCGAATGGAGAGAAGTTTAGTAGAAAGATATAGGGCATCCGTAGAAAATCTTCGTGGTCTAAAATACATAACTTTAATAAGAGATCTTTGGGCCCGTTCAAGAATTAAAAATTCGGTTTTATTTGCACCGCCCCAAATGGGAATACAGTAAGTTATTATAGATTGAGCTAAAGCAATATAAATTTTATTCAGAAGAGAGCTAGTCATAACTGATCTTAACGTTTTGAAAACCCAGATTAGCTTTCTTATTCGAGTTGCTACTGTTTCCAACTGCGGGTACCAGCTAAGCCTCTGATCAATAATAATTCCGAGATATTTCGTTTGGCACACTTTATCTATAATAGGACAGTCACACAGAGAAATTTCAGGATTAGCGCAGCTGTGGATTTTGATACAAAAGTTGTCACAGGGCTGAGATGACGTATAAGGAGCAAAACACATGTAATTTGTCTTTTGAACGTTCAGAGTTAGAAGGTTATCACTCAACCACTTTGAAACGCGCACCATACCAAGCGTAGCCAACTCATGAACATTTTTCCAAGATTTAGCAGTAAACACAATAGCCGTGTCATCAGCGTAGGAGAGTATCCTTCCTCCGACTTCCTTCAGGTTGCACAATTGATTAATGTAGATCAGGAATAGAGTCGGGCCAAGGACACTCCCCTGTGGAACACCAAATTTTACCACTTTTTTATCACTGACGAAGCAGCCTATCTTTACCGCCTGAGTTCTGTCATATAGGTAGCTAGTAAGGAGAGAAAGTGCATTGCCTCTGATTCCTATGTGCTCTAACCTGTTCACAAGGACTGGAATAGAAACCGTGTCAAACGCCTTTTTGAGGTCAAGAAATATCGTAAGGCATTTGTTTCCTCTGTCAACCTCTTCAGTTATAGCAGTTACTAGATCTAAAATTGCATCTTGAGTTGATATTCCTTTACGAAAGCCAAATTGAAGTTTAGATATTATGTTAAATTTGGTAAGGTAGTTGGTTAGTCTATTATTAATAAGCTTCTCGATTATTTTGCAAATGGTTGTTAAAACAGAGATTGGCCGGTAATTATTTACGTCAGTCTTATCCCCGCCCTTAAAAACAGGAGTCACAATAGACTGTTTCAACGCGCTGGGAAAAATACCAGTAAAAAAGCAAAGATTCGCCAACTTACAAATGTAAGGAACTACGAAATATCTAGCGCGCTTTAGAAATGTGGTATTTATTCCGTCCCAGCCCGGTGCACTATCTGAGTCGAGACCCATAAGTATGCTGTCTACCTCCTCTGGATCAGTCTCAAGCAAGACAAATGAGTGGGGGTGCGAATAGCCACTCAATGCATAGTTAGAGGTAGAAACATAGCCTGACTTCTTGATGATGAGGTCTGCTAGGCTGGCACCAATGTTTACAAAAAAGTCATTAATATGGTTGACTGAGTCTTGAGGATGCAATTTTAAGTTAAGTAAGTCTGTGTTTTTTGTCTTCGGGGGCTTATATTGCGTGATTTCGCCAATCGTGCGCCAAAGTTTTTTCGGTTGATTTAAAGATTGAGTAATGTTTTTGCTGTTATATTGACGCTTCAGTTTAGTTATGAGATTGGAACAAAAATTTCGATATCGTTTATAGGTTATTTTTAGGATTGTATTATGAGGGTCTTTGCTAAGTTTGATTTGCATACTATTTCTAAGTCTAATACACTTTATAGCCCCTGGGGTTATCCAAGGTTTTAGAGATCTTTTACTACTTGGAAGAGTTTTCGTCGAAGTATTTTTTAGAATGGCTGCCCTGATCATTTCTATAAAACCGGTAGTAAACGTTTCAGGATCCTTGCATGCATTCAAGAAAGTCACATCCGAGGCCATAAGGGTTTTTAATGCATTCTCATAGTCTATTATGTTTTTAAAAGAGTCGTGATTGACTTTATTGTTTACAATAGAGAGTTTGACTAATACCAGTTTATGATCGGTAACAGTTGTTTCCAAAACCGCAACGCTAGCAAGGTCAGAAGTTTGCAGTTTTAGCATAGCATGGTCTAGGCAGGAGTCACCTCGAGTAGGAAAGTTGTGGCAGGGCAGGAGGCAGTGCTGAGATAAGGTGTTTAGGTAGCTGTGCCGATTATTACGTTCGAATGATTTTTCTTTAGGTGACCTGATCAAGTCAATATTGATGTCGCCAATAACTAGAATATTCTTACACTGCGAGATGGTTTCTAGGTAGGCATTAAGAGAGTCAATGAAGCTTTCAGCAACTAGGTGAGATGGAGATCGGTAGATAGCGACAAGAACATAATTAGCGATAACAATCTCAAGACCGGTTGCACAGCTTAAACCAAGTTCTGTGACTTTAGCTTGATAGTTGTTTTTAATATAAACTACAACGCCATCATTTTGATTCGACACATTGCATGTTTTGTAGGAGGTATAATTATTTAATATTGGCAAATGTTTATTAGAATCCAATCTGCATTCAGTCAGAATCATAATATCAACTTCGCAGTTTAGCAGTGACAAAGTAACTTGAAGATCGTCTAGATTTTTATAAATACTCCTGATGTTTTGGGTGATAACAATTAGATTATTATATGTACTGAGCGAAACATGTTGTGGCAAGTCTTGTATGTTACAATTATAAGAATCAGCTAGTTGCAAAGAGTCCAATTCTTGGATTGATTGAATTTTTCTATCCATGGGAATTAGTTGTATACTTCAAGTCAATACTAGCCGGGGAACTTAGTGTGATATATATGAAAATAATTATGCGTGTATAAAGGTACTTATTTGTAAATGTTTTAAAAGTTAAAACGACGGCATCAAATATTTTGTAACTACTTTTATATATTTTAAATTGAGTGTGTGAATGGTTGTAGGCTATGTATATGCAAGTGGTGTGAGTGTTTTTGTGAGTGTTTTTTAGTATTGGTATTTGGTTGGTTGTTATAAGTATTGATAAAGTTGAGGAGCTTAATAGTGTTATTGTGTACATAATATGTTGTGAGAGTTGTGTGACATACTTGAAAAACTTGTTTTTATAAAATGTGACTACATAGTAAAAATGAACATAGAATCGAGAAATCAACTTATAAGTAAGCAGGATCAGTCATGAGTTTTGCATAAGTAAGTGCACTTGAGATTCACTTTGAACGCAAATTATTTTAGATGAATCATCTTTACGTACAAAAATTCGTCCAAATTCAGTCCAGCAATATTTATACTGTTTGGACTTAGCGAGGTCCCGGGCGAGGAAGAATAGCCTTGCAGCTTTAGGGGTCAACTGCTCGGAGATAAATATAGGGGTGTCTTCATTCACAGTAAAACCTAGATGTTTTGCCCGGAGTTTCTCTTTGTTCTTAATATTGAATTCCTTCGTCTTTTTTATAAAATCCGTTTTTAGGATTGTTGAGCCCAACTCAACAATAATAGGAGGGTTTTTGTCCTTTTCGTTTCTACCCCTAAGTCTAAAAATGTCTTTAACGTCTCGCGGGCCAATGTTGACATTTATTGTTTTTGATAAACACGAGACCATATTCATTAAGTCATCCCTATTCTCGAGATTTTTACGCGGGACGTTTTTCATTTCAATACAAGTCTTCCGGGTAGATCTCTGTAAGTCCTCTATTTTATCCTCAAGGATTGAGATGTATTCTCGATCTTTTTTCGCCTGTGACTCTAACAAGTCGATCTTTTTTCGGAATTCTTCGTTTTGGGTGATTAAAAGAGACACAGATTGCTCAATGTTCGTGTTTGTAACTTGAATTTCCCTCAAATTTTTAGTGATCACACCTAATTCCTTTTTCTGGTCATTAATTAAAGTCGACATGAATTCTTTCATTTCCTCTTTAAAGCAATGAAGTTGTGAAGGTGAAAGGTTATCGTCTCGGGGTCGTTTGTTACGGTGGAAAATATAGCATGGTGGGGAGTTTTCATCGTCCTGTAGGTCCCTTGTTTTGTTTGTGGAGAGTTGAGGGTCCGATCCATAGGTAGCAGAGGTCTGCTGCCTTAAGTTAGGTAACGCGGACGCTTTGACGGGCGTTCTATTTACATACATTGTGACAAGGCGGATTGTAGGCCTAAATGTTGTACTGAGCCGACGGGCAATGTAAGCGTTATCTCAGTAGTGCAGTGAATCACAGTGGGAGGAGCTTGCCCCTTATAGCGATAGGAGGTGTACCTGGTCGAGATAAGCCGTCGCAATTGGTTGGTGGGCGGGGCTACGTCAGATAGTTGCGCAGGAGCAGGTGAATTTGTATCTTCGTCGCAGGTCTAGTTGTCTTGCTCGCACACTGGTCTGAGGTCGCGCGCAGTATTATTCGACACGACCGTTCACTACGGCGTCCAAGGGGAGAAGCAAAGTAAAGCAAGTAAGTGTTTTACTTTAATTGAACTTGTGATATGGATTCTAATTAATGTGATTTTACAAATTCTGATAAATAATAAATGTGAAACATTACATAAAGCTATAAATAAACGGAATACATCAACAGTTTTTGTAAGGAGTAAAACATCTAGGTTTCTCTTGCAAAAGCAATATTCTTGTAAGAGTTGCCCTATTTTAACTTTTTAATACTTTCTATAAATACATTTATTAGAAATAATGATGATTGATTGATGATGATTATTGTAGGATTTATGATTTTTATAAACAGTTTTTATTTGAATATGATATATTAAAAACATGGAATTGAATTGAATGAAATAGAAATTTTCGATTACTTAGGAACAACACTTTTCTTAAATTACAAAAAAGTGGCCAGTCACCCACCAAAAGTCATTTTGGTATATCTAATTAAAAATCAGAGTTTAAGTAGCAACAAATAAAAATAAAAAAAATGTTTTATGTGAAACATAATTAATATGTCAAGTATGTTATCCACCTATCAAAATGTTTTTAAATTCCAGGGGAAGATCAATCGCGAACGACACGTCAGTGCAGACTCTGTTCATGAACATCACGGCGATGCACTCGCGCCTGCTGCGGTACATACAGCAGCAGGACGACAAACGCGTGTATTTAGAGAGCTTACAGGTGTGTAGGAGCTTATTGTAATATAAGTATAATCATAGTTTAATTAAATACAAGTGACTGCTAAGGCAAAATTAAGGTTCTGGGTCGATGCTACTGCAACTCAGAAAATTACTTTATTATGGTTTAGGTGAGACGACAATAGGTTAAGGGCTTGTTTCACGGTCGAAAAATAAGTACTACGCAACAAATAAAATATGGAATGTCATGAAGTATTGGATAGATAATGCTAACCAGAAATCGTTTGAAAATTTAAAATTTTGACATTGTGAAAGAGGCTTTAATAATAAATGAAATGTGGCTTTGTATTAAATTGATTAATTTTACTGATAAATAAAGCATTTTATTTTTAGTTTATTTTAAAAGACAAATATATGTTATTGTTCAATAGTAAGATAAAACATACTCGTCGAATAATATACAACATGGCTCATTTAAATACGTTATAATTCGTAAGTCTTGAATATAAAATTGCATTTTAAAATTGGCCTCCACATATATATATTTTATTATTCATAAAGATGAAATAAGAAACCAAAAATTTGCGCACGGGCGGGACTTGAACCAGCAACCTTTTGGTTGGTTGCGCAAATTTTTGGTTTCTTATTTCATCTTTATGAATATAAAATATGACACTGTGAGTGTTAAAAACATTCTAAAGCATTATATTTTATTACTCAAATATTGGATATTGACTATTGATACTGACTATTGAAAAATCAGTCATGGAATAAAGTAAAACTCCAGATCAAAATATTAAAAAAATCAATAAATTATTCCTTTTAAAAAAAAATCCCAATCCTAAGCTTTATATTCATATCATCCAGGACAAAGTGACCCAAGTCCGCGACAGCCGCGCGGCGCTCGACACTCTACGCGCGGAGCACGCGGCCCGGCTCGCCGCGCAGGCCGAGGCGGCCGAACGGCAGCGGCAAATGCAAATGGCCGCCAAGCTGCAGGCCATGAGGAAGAAGAAGCACGAGTATCTGCAGTACCAGAGGCAGCTCGCTCTACAGAGGGTTCAGGTAAATAATTATACTGTAACCAATGAGTTGGCGAAACTGAAAATTATGTATTTTATTATTATTAATCGCCGTTATACACGACTAGCGGTCCCCTGCGACTTCGTCCGCGCGTTTTGAGTTTGCTCCCTCCCCTCCCGTCGCAGCGTCATGTTTTATATCCTAAAGCCTTTCTCGATAAATAAGCTATCCAACAAAGAAATATTTTTTCAAATCGGTCCAGCAGTTCCTGAGATAAGCGCGTTCAAACAAACAAACTCTTCAGCTTTATAATATGTATATTAGCGCAAGCGCACGTTGTACTTAAGCTGCGAACATTATTTTGGTGCGGAGTTATGTTAAAACTGTGATAGCTCCTAAGATATTTATTGAAATCAAATGATATAAAGGGCAACTTGGTTCTAAATGAAATGCTCGTGATGATGAATGTATTTATTTTGATAAGAATAAATACCTGTGTGTATAATACACCTCTAAAAATAATGCATTATTTTTTTACAAATTTATTAACATAAAAAAGGTTGTAGTAAGTCAACCATAAAAGATAGACATATGCTGTCGCGGACTTTATTATAGAACTCTTAATGCTAAACAATCCTGTCATACATGATTTTTGTCTAACTTAAGCGGTTTCCGCAGCGTATGCAGCGGAAGCTCTCAAAAGGAATATCTTTCTCCCGTTTTCGCAACATTTTTCATTTCTGCTGTGGTCTTATGAGTCGTATCTTTATGTTATATAGCCTAAAGCCTTCCTCGATAAATGGACTATCCAACGCAAAAAAAAAAATTCAAATCGGGCCAGTAGTTTTTGAGATTAGCGCGTTCAAACAAACAAACAAACAAACTCTTCAGCTTTATAATATTAGTATAGATTTAATATTAAAAACAAGTATTTATTTAAAATTTATTGCACAACAATAATTTATTCAAAAGTGGAATTAACGCTAAATAGCATTTACTACCACTTTTATCAATGTTTTAATTTTCTAATCCCTAAGGCTTAGAAAACTGAAACGTTGTCTATTTTACTAAGAAAGAAAGCTTTTATTGATTTGGGACATCACAAACAAACAAAACGCTCGGACACAAAGAAAAAGAAAACACAGGCATATATTTCGAAATATGTAAAAAAAAACACTTATGTAAATACAACATACCGGCACACAAATACCAGTCAGCAATGCGTGCGCGTGTCGGTGAGGTCCAAACCATTAGGACCTCACTCAGCATGAGCCTGGCCTCCTAGAGGACCTGACGCTTGTTTTCAGTAGGCCGTTTTAATGATCGCGTCCTTGCTCGCTATAATTATTATAAACGCCAAAAATTATGAGGAAAACATTAAAATAGACTAACATAATGATTGTGCTTCCGATCATTTTTAAATATCAATTATGGACACGCAGACTTGTACCGGCAGCAATGACGTTATCAAAGTGACAACTGTAGTTCCATTTTTGGCCATTCTTCAGATAAGTTGGTGGTACTGTAGACACGCGCGAATCGAGTGGTGTGGTGCTTCGTGCATAAACGTTTTCACGAAAACTTGCTAAATTGGGCGAATTGCCTAAATACTTTGTCGTACCATGTCTAATTTAATAAAATAATATATTTATGTAAGATGCGTAATTAAACTCTTTATTTGCCAAGAACACAGTAAATAAAGATGCCTTTTAATATGAGTATATATAAGTAATACTATATATTTTATACTTCTAATACGTTTACGTTTTAACACTGGATTGACCAACAATTTTCTGCCATTCAGGAGCAAGAACGGGAAATGCAAATGAGGCAAGAGCAGCAAAAACATCAGTACATGATGTCTACCAACAGCGCATTCTACATGCCCGGCGTCAGCGTCCCGCAGTACCAGCCCGGCTTCAACCAGCCGATGTACGCCAACCCACAGTTCCATCAAATGATGCCGCAGACCACAGATAGCTCTCTACCCATGCCCGGACCGCCGCAGATGTCCCAAGCGAATATGCAACTGCCCAACCAAATGGGAACGATCCCACAATCCCTCCCGCAAATGACTAACACTTTCCCCATGTCAACATCGAGCGTCGCCATGAGCCAAGCGCCAACTATCCAGACCATCCAAGGCAACATTCGCCAGCCAAACCAAACGCCAAATTTGCAGCAGCAAATGATGATGCAGCAAATGCACCAAATGCGGATGCCGATGCAATCCGGCGTTCACCAGATGATGATGCAGAATCTGCCGAACGGAATGCCCGGACCGAACGCGCAACAATCTGCCCAGATGCCGAAACAGAATATGCCCAACCAGCCCCAGCAACCGAACATGATGCCGCCCATGACCGCCGGACAGAGCATCCCCCAATCGATGATCAACGCCAATCCAGCGCTTCAGATGCAAATGCAGAACATGAGGATTTCAATGATGCAAGGCAACCAGCCGAACGCTGGTCAACAAGGCCAGTTTCCTCAGCAGAGCAATCAAATGGGTCAAGTGCCGAATATGCAGCCCGGGCAGCCAATGCCGGGCCAGCCGATGTCGTTACCGGGGCAACAGATGATGCAAGGCCAACATCCGGGCATGCCGATGCAAAACCACATTCCGGGCCAGAACCAGAACGTGCCGACGCAAGGACCACAAGTTCCGACGTCGCAAACTCAGCAACCGCCACCGCAGAGCCAAGCTCCGCAAAACCAAATGCCAATGCAGAATCAGCCGATGCAGCAACCCGGGCAGATGATGATGCACGGGCAAATGGTCCAGGGTCAAAACATTCCGCAGCAGGGCCAGATGCCACACGGTCAGATGGGGCAAGCACAGATGCCTCAGCAGATTCCGCAAGCGCCTCCGCAAATGCAAGGCCAGATGCCGCCGGGTCAGCAGACTCAACCTCATCCACAGCAACAGATTCAGCAGAACCAACAGATGCAGCAAGGCCAGCAAATCCATCAACAACAACCAATGCCCCAACAGTCGATGCCGCAAGGGCCGCCCGTGCCTCAGGGACCGCCCTTGCAACAAAACATACCTGGCCAACCCATAAAGACGCAGCAGCAAAACTTCAACGGACCCCCTGGTCCCCAACCCCCGGCTAGTCAGACCTCCCAGCATGTCCAAACCCCCGTTAAATCTGAGCATAATAACAACACGGCCGAACTGATCAGTTTCGACTGAAACGCGACTTATGTACATTGAAGGAGAGATATATTTATTTCATTGACTGGCTTAATGTTTGATGTTAAGAAGAGTTTGCATTAATGCACTTAGACGTGCGAGTCTTAACCGTAAAAAAATATTGTCATGTACTTTTGATCGAAATAAGAATTTTATAATATTTAAAAGTAAATACCGAGTTAGAGTAGCTTTCGATTCACATAACATTGAGAGCATCGAAAGAGTTTTATTTCAACAGTAACAGTGCAATATATTGGTGCCTTGATTTTAACTCTTGATTGATGTCTGGTATTGTTTGATGGTTTGAAATTTAACCAACTTCTAGAATTTAATGAAAAGCAAAGTTCTGTTTGATAAAACTTCTTTGGTGCAATAACATCACAGATTATATTTCAATCATTTCTGTAATACATTTAGCTAGTTAAACATTGTTCCTCACATAGGTTATGTTTTGTCTGGTATGGATGACTGAGTCACAAATATTTAATTATGCATACATCTGATAATAACAATAATTGGCTATAATAACAATAATTGTACTCCTCATCAATGATTGTTACTCATTTTGCTGGTTTCGTTTACCAAATACCATATTCAATGGATACATAGCGTTGCACAGTATGTATACATTAAATATGGTATTGAATACTGAAGAATATTTCCATTGAATACTGAAGAATATTTATTTATAAAAATAGGGCCTTTGTGGGGAAACAAAATTTAGATTTTATGCGCCTTGTAATCTATGTAAATGCAAACATGTAAAATATTTGTCGTTCGTAGATAATTAGATATTATTATAATAATTTAAAAAGCATAGAAATTCAAATATTTTCGTTTTATTTTTATTGCTGAACAACAATGTTTTGTTATTTTATTACGATAAGTTCTATTAAACTGTATGATACCAATAAAGTTGTAAAATATTGAACAGACTATTTTTGATTCCTGTAAGTGCCTAGTGCATAATCTTATTATTTATATCAAAACTTATGTAATAAGTTTTGATATAAATAATAAGATTATATTTATTTGTTGCCATTATCCTTTCATTCTTTTACTTAACTTTTTTTACTAAAAGAAATAAAATTTATTATCAAAAAACAATAAATTATCATGGTATACAGGTTTTCTAGAAAGTCAAGGTCAAGCTGAAATCGGGTGATAGGCTAGGCTATGACGGTCACTAGAAAAATTCTAACTTATGTACTTTTCGAGTTTACTACGTACTACGTTTGGTTCAGACGAAGAGTACTTTCACTTTCTCATGCTGTAATAATCTTAGTAGCAAAAAGGTAAAGTGAAATAATTGTATTATTTGTTTTCATGCCTATGATAATAAAATCCTTTTGTTTAAACTTTATCTAATTTAACTTTATTTAACCAATTTCTGGAAAGTTGCATGTAGATCATTTTTCGAAAAATAAGGCCATAAAGTAGTTTCACTTCTTACGTGTGTACACTAGTACACGCACACATTTTTTTAATCTCATGATGTATTTCTATTATCAAACACGAAACGACTCTGGGCCTACTCTGCTATGACTTTCTTCTTTGACAAGCATGTATTAAAGCGTTTTCAGACTAGTAATTTTGAAAGATATTTACGTCCAAGACTCATCATTTTGTAGTTCCGAGCGATAGTGGAACTCCTTAATACTTAGGACTCCATTGATTTTGACATCAGCAACAGTACAACTTATTAAGGATATGCAATGTAACAGGTACAATGCCCTTTTATACTATTCCACCATACGTTGAAGGTGATTGGGCTGAAATTATGTAAGGTGGCTTTATACGTTTATTAAATGCCTAAATCCCAGATAATATAATACTACTAGGCCTAAATAGACTCATATTTAATGTTTTCTGAATACCTACAGCTTGCAATCATAAACATTATTTGTAGAGGCTCGGCATGGTTAAAAGTCACATAAAAATAAGCCTATCTCTGTTGCATCAGATCATCATCATTATCAGCCAAAAGACCTCCACTGCTTTTCACAGCGCCCAGAGAATTGAGAACCTCCTTATTATTAAGTCGGTTCGAAATACTTAAGTCCCTAATATTGTGATGGTAAGGGCACAGAAAATATAATAATACTACGTACAGAAGGATCACTGTGCTAAGAATGATAAAGTAAAAACAACTTTCGCTGCAACGCAATGAAGTGCAATTCACTTCGCACGATTTTAATTCAAGGTTGTTTCATCTACCTACCTATACCTGTCTCTTTCTAACACGTAACGCTTTCCCTGTTTCGCGGCCTTGAATGTGTCAGGGTTGCGAGCGGCGCGTGACACGAACATACGCGTAGGTACACAACGCGCTACTCAAATAAAATAAATAGTCTAGAGGACCTAGCACATTTCTTGACTGTGTTCTATCGGAGAAAGTAATTGATAGTGTCAGCGTTCGTTTAATATTAAAATAAGTGTTTACTCTGTCTAATTTAATTATTGGGTACAAAATTACTGAATTCGGTGAAATGAAAGTACAAACCAGACACACATGTATGTACGGACAAAAGCCCGTCAAGCTAAACACTGCGGTATCTTATGCAGTTGTAGTAAGGGCTAGTTTGCAACAAAAGTGGATAACCTGATGTGCTGTCGACTGTACATCACACTTAACCAAATAAAATTGCATAGTAGAATTATTTTCTCCGTGCAGTTTGGGTCATAAATCATAGCTCGGCCTCAGCCCGGTTAGGGCGGTGAGTATTTTGCGCGGGCGCACCGCCGTTTTAAAATATATATTATTTAAAATTTTAGTTTATTATAAATAATTTTAATAAATATAAAATTTTATATTAATTTATTTTTTTATAAAAAAATATATAGTACATTCGCCAGCATCTTAGGTTACACACACTTTTGTTGCAAACTAGTAAATGTCAACTGCATAAGATACCAGTGTTAACCTTAATTTGCTGTTGTCCTTACTTAACTACAAAAAGAGACTTTTGGTTAAATGAACTTTATCTATCGTACCTTTATAAATGCTATCAAAATCGAGATTAATTCTATTGGAAAACCTAAAAATTAAGGATGATATTATAAAGCTAAAGTAAAATAATGAACTGTAGCTCTTGGACTATTAGATTTTAGACTACGTAAAATCCTAACACAAAATTACTTAAGTAATTTGGTAGGTACTTATAAATATTATGCTAAATTTAAAGTAAGTTCAATTCATATTCAGTTTTATTGGCCTGTTTCCGTTTATTTTAAGTTAGATTGACGTAAGTAACTGGGTAGGTATCTTAAACTCAAACCTATTTCTTTGAACAAGAAATGTTGAATACCTACTTACAAAATTTGTTTTGATTAATAATGTCATAATTAAGAACACATATCTCAAATTATTAATAGTTATTTCGTTGTAACGAAGTCAGTCACAGGCTGAGAAAATAAACACAGTCACAGGCGCGTGGCGCGGTCCGCCAGCGGCAGCCCCGCGCTCATTTATGCTCGGCGTACCGAGTCGCTCGAACGTACCTAAACTTCGGAGTGACACCCCCCTGGTAAGGGTATGGCATTCTGGTATGCATTTAAAGTGATAACTAAAATAAGCAAAAAGAAGTTTTATTTATTGCATTATAAATTGTTATACTATTTTTGAATCTGAACTAAATGCGCCATCTTTTGTAATCCCTGTACATTTTTTTCAGTACAGTATGTTAAATTTGGGCCTCCAACCAAGAATTCAAAAATATTGCGTTGGACTTATGTGTTATGGAATAAAAATACAGATAGCTGTGATTAAATTTTAAACTAACGTTGCAAGAACAGCAATTAAAGCTTACAATGAAAAACGTATACCTATCAGAAAAGCTTTATATTTGTACCCATAGTAGTCGACAAACCATACAAGGGCAAGGTGTTACTAGGGCTTGCAAATATTCGAAAATGTTTAATATTCGAATATTCGAAAATTTTGGAGACATTATTCGAATAATTCGAATAATATTCGAATAGTAATAAAAAAACTTGAAACAATGTTTTAATCATATAATTAGGGCCTCATATGCCTTCTTTATAGTCAACATAATGTACTTTATGTATAATGTATATAATCAACACAAATTAACCCATTAACGGCGGAGTTTTTCTCATGTCTTGGATTTTCGTGATTCTTAAATATATCAATGTTTATAACACCCTTAACATAAAATCAAGGATTAAAAAAAATGCATATCATACTTTTGGAAATATCAGGTGATGCCAAATTGCACCGCTAGCCTGATATAGTAGCAAAAATAAATTAAACTCTTACTTTTTTAATCAAGCTATATTCGAATAAAAAGTAAGTATTACAGAGCTCTTATTAGGAAAAAAGGTTAAACATTACAAAATATTAAGTATCCAATTCCATCGTACCGGATATCATCTGACACTCGGTTTCCACTTACGGAAAATTTTGATGTTGCAGGTCGGCCAGTATTAGACGGCGCAGATCTAAATTTTATCAAATATGTTTTGACAATGTGTCTTCGGAAGTTGAGCTGGGACATGTTATTTCCAGCTTGCTTTGACAATGTCCAAGCATTACAAATCGCTACATTAATGAGATATGTGAAAATCGGCCACCACCATTTTTTGCCTCTTATGCCAATACGATAATTGTTGATGTTTTGATCCATAAGGTCTGTACCTCCCATGAATTTATTATAGTTTGTGAACACTGCAGGGCGCGGCACCTGAACTTTTTTCTTTTCTGAGGCAGAGTATCGAGTAACATTTGTTAGTGGCTGCACACCATGTAATGTGGATATAGCTGTCACCACTGAATTGTCTTTCCATCTAACAACTACTATCCCTTCTTCTTTACTTTTGCTGTAATCAGCGGCGGCCTTAGGGGGTGGCGAACTGTGCAATCGCCCAGGGCCTCGCTCTTGGAGGGGCCTCGCGCAACAACCCAAGGTCATATTTTAAAAAGATGATAAAAATGTAGCCTAAATTAAAACTTTTAACTTTAATTCTCATTTATTAAGTAGTGCAGTGTAGCCTCGGTGATTGCCGTTAAATACCTACTAAGCAATATATGTAATGATTTAAAAGATTTAGCAGAAAATACAACAGATTGTCAAATGTTCAGTGAAAGCCATTCTATAGATAAGGAAATAACTACCTAATAAATATCCTAGGAAAATGATATTGACAGACAGTTCAAAGAAATCAAAAGACGACGTAAAAAGGCATTTTGATTATGAAGGGAGAGATGAAGCTCGTGAATTGAATGCGAAAGAGATTTTCAAAATAAAGTAGCATCCTCCGGCGCGGTCGTGTTTAGATGGGTGACCATTCCGACCATATAAGTGACGTATATCACGAGCATCTCCGTGCTTCGGAAGGCTCATTAAGCCGTTGGTCTCAGCTAATATCGGTTGATATTAGTCGTTAGGCAAGCCAGAGGCCATATAGGCGGATTGATAACATCTGACTGCAGGGTTAGTCGCTTTGCCTTGTAAACATCCCACCACCAACCCGCACTGAGCCACCGCCCACGTGAGGGAGTATGGCTCGAACTACCTCAAAGTTGAGGTTAGGCCTTTGCCCAGCAGTGGGACGTTACAGCAACTTTTGAAGCTACGCAGCGAAGTGCAAATATCTATGATAGTAGGAGAATCATATATTGATGGACATGAATTATACGAAGAACAGAATATCTTCATCCGCGTGTATGAAGGTAACGACGACATTATATCGGTGCTGAAATAAATACATAATAGAAAATGAATCAACTGAAGTTTACCCCACTATCGAAATAATCCTGAGAATTATTGCCACCACACCTGTAAATATTGCATCTGCTGAAAGGGGTTTTTCGAGGCTTAAAATTATTAAAACATATTTGAGCTTGGCTTTCAACCCTTGATATTCTTTTAATCGATAAAATTAACTTTAAAAAAAGTAAAAACCAACTTCAAAACCAAAATGCACTAAAAAGTCTTAAATAAACTCTTGACTATTGAAAGGAAAGGAACCCATTAGGCAAACAATTTCTTTTTGGAGTCGGTGCTGTGATAGTTGATGCTTGATGTTCAAAGTGATGGCATCACTTTGACCTTTTTATTTCTTCATTTTTAGAGATTACAGGAGAATGGGGGGGGGGGCACCTTATGACTCTGTTTTTTAAGAAGCTACAAACTATCTATTATAAGTTAGACGACCCGTCTGGTGTAGTGGTCGAGAAATCGCCTACTACGCAGCGGGTGCGGGTTCGATCCCCGCACAATACAAACATTTGTGTGCATGAACATGTCTGTTTGTATTGGTCTGGGTGTTTTCTATGTATATCATGTATGTATTTACAAACAAAAAGTATTTAAGTATTATATCCGTTGTCTGGCACCCATAACACAAGCTTTGAGTAGCTTACTTTGGGACTAGATAGCGATGTGTGGAAATGTCCAAAGGATATTTAAGGAAAGGATAAATATCTTAGAAGTTATCACTGAACTCCTAAGCGTTAAGGAGTTCCACAATCAGCTCAGCCCCACAAGATGTTGACTATTAGACGTAACAACATGTCAACATTAAGATTCAAGTAAACAAACACTATATGTACCTACCTTTTAAATTTGAGGGTTTCCCTCGATTACACCAAAATCCCACTATCAGATCCCAAATTGAAAAAAATGGGACCAACTAGAAGGTATACCCTCTGAGTAGGCGAAAAAATTTTTCGAATCGGTCGACAAACGACTGAGATATGAGGTAACAAACATACAAAAAAAAACATACAGTCGAATTGATAACCTCCTCCTTTTTTGAAGTCGGTTAAAAATGACGTTGCGCATTCTTTAGATGATTGTATTTCAATTAAAGATTTTAGTCTTAAATAAAGTCGCAAACATCAGTTTTGTTTTTTAGTAATTATTTAAATATAAAATATTTTAAAATTCAAATTTTATTCATTTGTATAACTTTAACATATCTCCTCAAACATGTCATTTATTTTAATCAAACAACCCGACCTAATTTTGCAACACATACTTTTCACGAAGGATAAAGGGCCTCGCAAAGACCTGCCGCTCGTAGCCTCGCAATGGGTAAGGCCGCCACTGGCTGTAATTATATTGACCACGCTGCATTTTCAGCATTTGCTTCTTGTCAGGAAGAGGTGTATTTTTTGGAAGACGATTTTCTCGTACTGTACCTGTGGCATTGTAGCCACGTTTTTTTAGTTCGTTCAGCAAAGGAAAACCTGTGAAAAGATTATCAAAGTAAAAGGACATGGGCAGCGCCTGAATATTTGGCGGTAGGTTATCAATCATTTTAACAAGTGGTGATGCAGTTTTCCCAAATTGTTTGTCATAATCCGAATTTTCATTTATGCTTTTTCCTTGGTAAATTTCGAAATCGAGTAAATATCCTGCTGGAGTGTTAAGACACCAGTTTTTGAAACCAAACCGTATAGGTTTTCCGCGCAAGAATTGTTTACATCCATGCCTGCCTTAGTACTCAATCATGGATTCATCATAGTTCAAATTTGGGTTTGGTACATAGTTATCGCAAAATTTTTGTTTCAGCATATTTATCAGAGGCCTTAGCTTCCACATTTTATCTGAAGAATCCATATTGGTATTATCAGCACAATGTAAGAATCTCATAATTGTCCTGAACCTATCTCTTCGCATACAATTGTAGATCAGATTGTTCCTCAAGTCATCTCCTTGGTCCCAGTAATGATCTTTTGATGGAACAGTATTATATCCAGAATTGACAAGGATCGCAATGAAAGCTATCATTTCATCAACCAAAATTTTTGGATCCGGGCAGTTTAGGAAGGCGGCATACTTCCGAGATTCAGTTACTAGAAATTCATAAAAAGATTTATCCAAAAATAACTCTAACATTTCGATTGGAGACTTATCTTTATATTTGCTGTAGTCAGGATTAGGAAATATTGGTCGTGACTCACACAAATCTTCTTGAAGCCAGGTTTGAGAAGAACACCTTGATTTTTTGCCAAAGGCTCATCATCATCCGTCGAATCATCAGACGAAGTAGTCTGGGATAGTTCTTCTGACACAGCATTGTTATTTCGTTTATGGGCACGTCCAGCTGGGGTTTCTTGGCTAGCTGGCTGTACAGATGCAGAACTATGACTTACAGTGTCTTCCACAGCTCTATTTTGACTACCGCGAGTTCCACTGCGACCACCTCGCCGACGACCTCTCGCTCGACCACGGCCTCGAACAGATACACTCCCGCGACTGCCTGATGAGACGTCTAAAGACTCATTCGGTACTTTGCCACATGTAGTGACTTTTGAGGTTTTAGATGATTTTTTCTTTGACTTTAATACTACTTGACATCGTGCACTAAGTTGACGACCAGAGAGATTGTTAATCAAGCCTGATTGATCTTCATCTGCCGAATCTTCATCGGTATGAATGGCTGGATCTGGAGGCTCAATGAAAATACACGACGGATCCAAATCTTCATCATCTTCAAGCACTGCAAGTGCATCATGTAGTGTACAGTTCCTAAAACAACAAAAATATATCATTACGACCTCTAATAATACACCAATTATTGATAAAGCAAAAATATATTCATAGTCAAAATTTGATCACATATTCGGCTACTGATGCAATTTGGCATCACTCACATTTGCCATGCTATATAATGTAAACAGATACAAACTGACACAATATTTATGTGAATTAAGATGAAAGATTATTATAAGAATATGATACAATACTCAACATTTATTCACATTCATAAATAATTAAAATATTAAAGACTTACTTGAAAGGAATATTCATTTTGTCGGTCGTTTTTCAACACTGAAGTTTGAGACATTGGTTTGTCAAAATACTTAATCGTGATTGGCTAAGATCAATATCAAATGATAGCCCGACCTTTTTTCTTATGACTCTGTGATTGGTTGTTCGATTAATTGCGCGTGAACAAAAAATAAGCGCGAAAATTCAAACGCAGTTTTAATGATGCCATACTGCACCGCACGCCGTTAACGGGTTAAAAATAAAAGTATCAACAAATGTTGAGTTTTATCAAAAATCGTCTGTATTAGTTTAACAAAATGTAAATTCTAATACTTTCTCGCTATTCAGATCAAATTGTCAAATCACATTAAACGTTTTGCTAAACTAGGAACTTAATTGTATAAAACAGTCTTTTTTTCGTCAATTTGTCATTATCAAATATGGCAATCACTACTTAGTGCCTGCCTTGATAATATGACCGAGGAAAAGAGGCGTATAAAGAGTCATCATTTAAAAAAGCACATCGGAGATGATTGCAAATGAATTTCGAGGAGGAAAACACTCGTTCACATTCAACATTAGTCGGCGGAATGCATGATAGACATGCAATGTAAGCATACAGCTTGGTTTAAATATATTTGTCTGGGTCTTCCTCTATCAAAAAGCGCCATTTGCATTCGAATTGCTGTTTCCAACTCTTCCATATTAGTTAAAGAAGAAAGACAAAAAAAAGAATGCGAATGAGTATGATTTACAATAACGCCACCATGTCGGCCCGAGTGCAAGAGCAGAACACGAGGGCGATTCCACTGCAGAGAGGTGTGAGACAGGCAGATGTTATATTTCCGTAACTGTTCACAGCGGCATTGGAAGACGCCTTCAATCTTCTGGAATGGGAAGGATTCGGCATCAATGTTAATGGCGAATACATCACACAACTCCGATTTGCCGATGATATAGTCGTTGTGGCAAAGATGCTGGACGATCTTGGCACTATGTTCGAAGACCTTGACCGAGTATCCCAACAAGTGGGTCTTAAAATGAACATGGAAAAGACGAAAATTATGTCGAGATCCCTTGTTACCCCACTCCAATATCCGTTGGGAACTCAACTCTTGAAGTTGTCGACAGTACATCTACCTGGGACAAGTGATACAATTAGGTAGGTCCAACTTTGACAAGGAGACCAATCGACGAATTCAACTCGGCTGGGCAGCGTTCGGGAAACTGCGCAAGAGTGTCTGAAGATGAAAGTCTTCAACCAGTGTGTGTTACCAGTGATGACATACGGATCCGAAACATGGTCTGTGGGCCTTAAAAACAAGCTCAAAATCACACAACGAGCGATGGAGTGAGCTATACTGGGTGTTTCTTAACGAGATCGAATCAGAAACGAGGAGATACGAAGAAGAACTTAGGTAACGGACATAGCCTTGAGAATCAGTAAGCTAAAGTGGCATTAGGCAGGGCACATAGCGCGAAGAACTGATGGCCGTTGGGGCAGGAAAGTTATAGATTGGAGACCCTTCGACCAAAGACGCAGCGCAGCCAAAGGACGTCCACCGACAAGATGGACAGACGACCTTATAAAGATCGCAAGATCAAACTGGATGCAGACCGCTAGTGATCGGTCGCTGTGGAAAGCCGTGGGGGAGGCCGGTCGGTCGAGTTCAGCAGTCGACCGACCGGTAGGTACGACTTTGGCTGACAATGATGAATGATGGTTCGAGTGACAGATACTACCTACCCAACGTTACCGATCACTTCCGAGTTGCCACGAAGTTCATCCGGCGGCGTCAGCTTGTTGAATTCGCGCGAAATATAAACAAACCGTTGTACAATTTAAGTATAAATTAGTGCTGTCGAATATTCGAATAATCGGTTTTCTAAATTTGAATATTCGAAACGACTTACTATTCGAATAATTCGAATATTCGAATGCAAGCCCTAGGTGTTACTTATAAGATTTTTTTTTAATAATGCGAAAGGTACTTAGGTTAGAATTTCATTTTATTTTTCTAGTGCTCGTCATAGCCTAGCCGGGTTCGGCTTGACCTTGACTTTCTAGACATTAACGGACTAAATTATTTAGAAAAATCATATCTATATAAAGAAAGACGTATTAGTTACATATAACTCTGAACCGATTTGGCTGGAAATTTAGCTTAGAACCAGGCGATGAGGAGACGGGCAGTGGTTACTTTTTTGTCTCGTTCGACCGGGCCGGGGCGAAACGAAGTTTGCTATTGTCTTCCTAGTCGAGTGTAAGACCCACAGATTAGTAAGAGTTAAGACCCCTTACACACTGCGACTCTTAGCATCGATGCAGTTGAGCGTTTAAAAGCACGCAGCATCGCGATTCACTGCAGAAGCGCGACTGCATCGATGCTGACGAGCGTTAGTATCGATGCAGTCGCCAGTATACAGTGTACATAATTTGTCAATATCCAGCTTCTGCATCGCGACTGCACCGATGGTAACGCGCGTTAGCATCGCAACTTACAAATAACAAAAAAAAATGGATTAAGAAAGATTTATTCTGTGATGAAGTATTTCTAAATCTTCGTCAAGGGATTTCTGAACCGAATTTCAGAAAAATCAATTCGACTCAAATTCTCGTCATGCAAAGCCGTGAAAAAAAAGAATAACACGAATGACGACGTCCGGCGAAATAATAAATGTCATTTTTTCCCTGGTTTTTCGTCGGCATAAAAACAAATAGCAAATAATAACTGAAACGAAAATATAATGTTAATCGCATAAATTGTGAATTTATTTATCATGGACGAAGAAAATAACGAAGGGCCTTTCATTGTATGGCAAATGTTTAATGCCCCAACCATGGTTTTATTTAATAACTTGGAACATGCCGGTGATGGGCTGGAGAGATTACTCACTTCGATATTGAAGTTATCTGGGTAAGAAATGTAGACATGTTTTAATTACAAAGAGAAGAAGTTAATTAACTGACCAATAAACTGTCCATTGTATAAAAATAATTTCCTGATTGTGTTTATACTTATTGGAACATTTATGAAAACTTTAAACTACTAGACCACCTGTTGTGTAAATTCTCACACCCAATGTTTATTTAGATCTCCTAATTGCGCTATCTCCCTAGACGATTGGATATATTTTGTTCTGAACAGGAAACCATATTATTGTATTACATTTTATGGCCAAAGTGAAAGGTTGTATCTGTAATTATGTGTCATTTTCAGAGACTTTTCTGAGGTTTTGGTACCACGACAAGGGTCTGCAAAATACCCAGAGGCATACTATAGTTCCTTCAATACTTGGTTGTTAGGAAGACTATTTTATGTTTGGTCAGTCAAAGAATTGGACCGGTAAGTATTTAAAAAAATGAATTATGTGATCATAGAAATATAAGTTAATTGTATTTTCTTAATAGTCATATTTTGTCCAATTTGTTGTCTTTCAGAATACATGTATCAAGTAAAGATGCACAGTTAAAACTAATGAGCATACTATCTGTGAATGATGCACCCTTCTATGACAAACTGCATTTTGAATATACTACTTTATTAGTAAAACTAATAGAATACTATAAAGATGAGCAGAACCACAATAATGAAACTAGCTTGGTGCTCGAAAGCTTTGTGCCTGAACATACAAGTATTCCAAATATTCCAAACATACAGCTGGACTTGAAGCCAATATTTGTAAATGTCAAAGACATGGATACCTGCAGAAGATTGATTGGTTTGACTCTGCAGTTTTTGTCAGAATGTATACCTCATCATGCCATAAAAATTAACAAAATGACACACAAAACAAAGTACCAAGAACTTTTTAAACAGATATTGTATATGATCGAAAATTACAGTCTTGACTTAAAACTGGCATCATTAAAGTTTTTCATATCTATGTTGGGAAACTATAATAAAGTTGCCATTGAAGATTTTCAGATAGTATTCCCTAATATTGTTGAAGAACTGTTGTATTCTGTGGATGCTCTGGTAAAAACAGTGAATATTCTACATGACAAAGGACAAATAGATATCTTAAATCTCAATCTATTCAACAAGATTCTTGGTGACTTGTTGAATCTACCTATGGTCCTTGAAAATGATTATTGTGGAATTACAACAAATATCTGTAACATAATTATAAGTATGAAGAACTCAAAAATATTTTGTAAACCTCTTATATTGCAGTGCTTATCATTAAGTAAAGAAATTCCAATGACTGAAAATATTCTTAGTATTCAGGCAATGGATGCAAAAGAGATTGAAATGGTTGCAGATTGCTATAGCCAAAACATCAAATCAGTTCTGGATAGTAATCTCTTTGAAAATCTGAGCGATGACTGGTTTTATAGTGAAGTTATGTGTGTTATTAACGCTATGAAATCTATAGAAGACTATAATATTGATTTATTTGTTATTGTTCATCATTTGCAAAAGAGTTCAAGAGCTCTGGGTATATTAAATAATGTTTATATTCAGAGTAGAAAAAGTGATGTCAAAAATGCAACAAACAAAAACATTGATATTTTGAGAAAAGAAGTTGCAGCATTTATCTGGAAGACATTGATAAAGTTAATAGAGGTTCACAAATCCAAGTTTACTAAAGATAGCCATATCCCAATGTTGATTATGGATATAACATTGAGCACAGTGGTCCTTTGCAATAGCATTGACTCAGAAGACACAGACATGCTATTACAAATATTCTGTCTACAACAGTCACCTAAGTTTTCTGGGGGTAATCTGGGTAGTGATAATAACACCAAGTTATTAATTCTCAAATATTTAATGACTGCACATTTTTTATTGAAATTAAAAACTAATGATGATTGGTCAAAAATCATTATGAATTTGATCACTACATCTACTAAAAATAAAACAAATGAGATTTATGCACAGGTAGGATTTTCTACAAATCCAATGATGTAATTATGAGTTATAATTTTTATTTATATTTTAATTTTAATTGTTTCAGTTAGTAGAGTTGACACCTTTAATTTTGATGAACAAAATATTTTCAGCAAGTCGACTGATTGGTGAAATACTTATGCCTATGTTTTTGAATAAGAATGCTAGTGTGCAAATGGAAATTACCAGAGCTTTGCCAGCTATAGCTTGCATGTCATTAGGAGGCTATACTATTAATCTTACAACGAAAGATATTTGTGTGGGACATTCAGTATTCAGTAACGAAGACATTGACATATGTATGGTTTGTTCTGACTGCCACAACGAAGCTAAGAAAGATGAATGTGATGTGGTATTGTTATCGGAAAGTAATCTACCATCCTCAGAAAATATTTCAACCACATCAGGTTTGAGAAATTTATTCGCAAAATTCCTGAATTGGAAGCAATATATTGATTTAGAAAAAACTGAATACTGGGAGCTGGCTAGAAGACTTTGCAAACACTTTTTTGTCTTTGCATATGGAGTACCAGCAGAAATTGTAAATGTTTGCAATGCTGAACATGTGCTAAAAGCATTGAGGCCTTATGTTGATAACAGTAATCTGGTATGTTTTTCATTAACTGCAGTTATGATGTTTTTTGGAGAATAATAGCTACTTTAATTAGACTCATTTTATTTTCAGATAGATTTCAAAGATGAAAACTTGGACTCACATAGAGAAACAGCTATGACTATGTGTGTCCGTTTGTTATTTAATGCATCAAAATCTAGCTTAGACAGCCATGATTACACCAAGCAGTCTGATACACTGTGTCTAATAAAAGATTTGGGTTTAGTAAATAACGAAAAAGTTATTTTACCAGTAACAAAGTTATTGGTGTATTTTATCATGCAACCTCAGAGTTCTGTGAGTCCTAAAGCTGTTGTTTATCTCAGCGATATTTGCGAAGCACACGGGTGTACTCCAAATCAGGTGTACCACAGATATAAGAAGGATTACTGCAGACTTTTTGTAGAGTGCTGTTTGTACAATGGAAAAGAATTTGCCATTGCCCTTCTAAAAGTTGTAAGGGCTTTTGGATTTGCTGGCTACAGAGATTTCATATCAAAGGATGTTCATCATTTCCTCCCATACTTGATCCCATACTGTGTAACAGTGAAAGAACTCCCTTCAATAATTGAGGAAATAGCTTCATTAGTACAATGCTCAGTGTCAGATTTTCTAACTGAAAGGTTTCCTCATACATATGTCCACGTTTATTTAAACGAGAAAAGCGAAGTGTCTAAGAAATGTTACGATTTGTTAGAGAAACTTACAAAAAGTTCAATTTTGAACCTTATCAAAAAGCATTACAGGGTGATTCTGACGGAGTTCTTACTGCAGTATTGTTGTAACCCAGAAAAGGTTTTGAATGCCTGTAGATACTTAGCTTGCCACGATCCGGACGTTTCATTGTCTGGAAGTACAGCAACGCCCAGTATGAGTATGAGTACGTCACAAATTGCGGACTTTTTGAACCCAAAGTTCTTAGGAGTGCTTGCGTATTTCGATCATAAGCTGGTCAACGCAAAAGTCGCGTTGTCAGTGAAGCGTAAAGCGCTGAAGAGTTTCCCTGACATAATGCAACTTATGGGGGTGAAATACTTGACCCCATTGAGGTTCAAAGTCTTGGCTACTCTTAGATCTGCCATGCCATTAGCTAAAGAATTTCCGAATATCTTAGCTGAAGCGTGGGCTGCGTTCATTCACAACATCGATAGCATGTCATTGGGGCCGCTGTTGGCGAATCTTGCCGTATCTCTGTTGCAGCAGTTCGAATATGCTCCTCAAGAAATAAACAAAATCTTCCAATACCTAGTACTGAGCAATGAGAATTTACTGAGCTCGCACATTTCTGATCTATTCTTCTTAGAGGACACGAAGATATCTGAAAAAGTAAAGATGGTGATCAAAAAGCACGTGAGAAGGACGCAACCGGATATTTTCCTCGATAAAGTGAAGTGGTATCTGCATCATCTAAATCAGGATATACCTACAGTAAAAGCTTACGCCTTCCGACACCTGGATAAGCTATTGAAAAGCAATAGAACAGAGATTCACAAGGCAATATTTGGCGGGAAGAACATTGATCCTGTTATAGTGGAATTGATAGATTGTCTTCTCCTGGGTAAGCTTTATACAGGATGTAACAAAAAGGCGAAATAAAATTTAAAGGACTAGTAGAGTAGTAAATGTGTAGTTCCTATGCAAAACCACAAACTGGTGAGAGTATAAATTACTAAGTAAATTGATGCTAAAGTTTTAACAAAAACTTATCGGTGACAACCTTAAATATCAGCTGTTAGGTGTGTGTGTGTGCGGCGGGCGAGGTTTGCGGGTGGGGATTCGCTAACGAATGACCGCAGATTCAGGGTTGTCAACACTTTCGGTAAAAAAAAATATTTACTTAGTATGGGAAAAAAATATTTTTTTTACTAGGTACTTCATGTTCACATTACATACATACATACCCTTAAATATTATTTCGCCTTTTTGTTTCACCCGTATATAAGTTTCTATAAAATGTTTAAAAAAATGTGTATCAGGCCGCCGATAAAACCCACAAATAAGTTTTTACGACACTACAGCGCTTTCACATTAGGGCACTATAGCAGTGCTACAGTCTTCAGTTCACTTCAGTCGCGCTGAATGATTTATTTTAATACAAAACGGTAACAGTGGCGCGTATAGGCGCGTGACAGTTGCACGGCAGCACCGCCGCTGTTTTTTATGTATGGGCATCCGCTGCTGCCGCGCGACTGATGCCCTTATGTGAATGCGCACTTAAGCCCCTTGCACACTGCGACTTGTAGCAGCGAAGCATTGCGATGCTGTGGCGATGCAGTTGCAAATGGTTCACCTTTACACACTTGCACTACTTCTAACATCGATACAGTCGCGATGCTGACGCGCGTCAGTATCGATGCAGTCGCGAGGCAGGACGTGTATAACGAAAAATTAAATCCGTCAATATGAATATCGTTTTTCGGATCTGATATATTTTAAGTATGGGATCCTTACTTCGAAATGCTTCGTATCCGTTAAACGATTGTATTGACGGATTTCGTTTTTCGTAGTAGGCCTTCAGAAACTGGCAATTGATGAATGTATCTGTATTACTACTATCGCGCGTTAGCATACCAATATCTGTTCATTGAGTGAGTCGCATCTATGCTACAAGTCGCAGTTTATAAGGGCTCAAAAAGGGCAAACACTGTATACGTGTTATTGGCCCCTAATGAAACCAATCCTTTAAAAAAACGTTTTTGTTTTACAGGTTGCAAAGACTCTGACTCGCAAGTGTCATCGGCAAGTGGCCGGTGCCTCGGTCAGCTGGGAGCTATAGAAGCAGGCCACTTGCCTCGGCAGTACGTGCAACCGGACCGGTCGCCCTTTGCCTTTTCTATAGCCGACAACTGCTTCGCTGCTACTGCTCTGGTTGAACTGGCCAGGGCTTTTCAGTATGAAAAGGATACGATGGTAAGCTTTTAAGGTCTTATACCTCTTTTTAAAAAACAGTCAAACATTTATGTGTTATTAGCAGTCCCCCGAGACTGCGTCTGGGCGGTTTGCGTATGCTCCATCCCCTTCTGTCGCAGAATGATGTTTTATAGCCAACTAGCGACCCGCCCCGGCTTCGCACGAGTGCAGTTATGTTAAAAAATTAGATTTATGTATTTTTAACATAGCGCCATCTATTGAATACTAACTCAATCCAGTCGACAGATATAGCCATCTGTTAGAACTGTTTGGAGCTAACAGACAATTGTGACAGCCAAATAATAGACAAATAATTTGCAATAAAATAAAATTGTGACTTTAAATTGAGATATAAGCTATCCTATCGTTGCAAATTGCACATGTTATGCAAAATTTGATTAAAATCGGTTAAGTAGTTTAGGAGTCCATCGCGGACAAACATGTGACACGTAATTTTTATATATAAAGGTACGTTGGTTGCAGTCGGAGGATAGAAAAAAAAAACAGATTTACTTAACAGGATATTTAATAAAAAGATTAAAAATAACATAAACATATAATTACTTATAATTTACGGAGATGAAACCTAATCGAAGTGAGATCATGGAATGCCAGAATAAGGCGTCAATTTCACATAACTCACTGATCTTGCAATCTTAATCGACGCACTTAGAACCTTTGCTCTTAAGTGGAGCAGCAACTCAGCGATCTGCATGTTGGGCGATGGCGTAATTAGCCTAAAGCCTTCCTCGATAAACAAACCATCCAACACAAAAAAAAATCAAATGACGACCTCCGTGGTCGAGTGGCTAGCACGCTGGTTTCAAGCGTCGCCATCTCGTGAGGTTCCGGGTTCGATTCCCGGTCGGGTAAATGTAGAAAACGATCTTTTCTATATTGTCTCGGGTCTGGGTGTTGTGGTACCACCGTTGTGTCTGATTTCCATAACACAAGTGCATTGGCTACTTACTTTGGGATCAGAGCAATGTATGTGATTGGTGTCCAATAAAAAATACGTCCAACTAGTTCTTGAGATTTGCGCGTTCAAACAAACAAACAAACTCGTCAGCTTTATAATTAAGTATAGATATGATACCCATTGTTTTGGCATTTATGATATTTCAATACTGTATGTAGTTTCTATGATGTATTTAAAAAAAAACTATACAAATAAAATTGAAATGAGAAAATACCCTTTGTTATTAGAGCACCAAAAGTTACACAAATACTGAGTGAGAGACGGTACTCTACAAAATGTTTACAATAACTGTCTCATTCGAATCCTATCAGGAATTATTATCTAAGAATCTTACCATTGTTTTTTTCATTTCTAGAATATGGATTGTTATGCGTTGACAATACAAGAAATACTGAAAATATACGACATTTCGCCTACCGGTAGTAAAAAGGATGTGTGGGACAGTTTTCCAGAGCACATGCATCAGATAATGCATCCTTTACTAAGTTCCAGGTAAAGTATTGATTTGGCACTCAAAGTTTTATTTGAACATAATATATTATTTATTTGTTTGTTTAAATATCTGTATTTTTTTCTAGATATACTTTGGCATATCCATCTCAACCTAAGAAGACTCATCCTCTCTTTGGATCACAGTACGCGACTACCTTTTTGGAATGGGCACACAAGTAAGTTTTTTTCACTGCAGAATTTTAAAACTTAGTGAACTTGTAAATGTTTACAATAAAGTCCGTTTTCCTTTGCTTGTTGAACATTGTTAACAATCTTGACATTCCTTTTTTGCAAAACTGACGATATTAGCGACCAAAATTGTAGATCAAAGCCAACACTATATTTATATATCTTCCGAACTTATATTTCTGATTAGTAATTGACTAGAGATGATAACAACTATCTTAGCGCCAAGCAACAAAATTGCGGATAACTTAGCGCTAAGCGCTTAGATAAATCTCAGCGCTTTTTTGCCAGAACATGCTGAATATTCATAATTATATACGGTTGTGTTCTGACAGCCAACTTACGTCAAAACATGCTCAGCTTACTCAGCGCAATAAAGCTAAGCAAATGTGTCCTGGCAGAAAAATCGCTGAGATTAAAGTAGCGCTTCGAAGCGCTTTTTCTGGTGAACACGCCCAGTGTTACCATTGATCGAGACTACATTTTTTTAAACAAAAGTACTTAATACAATCATCGTTATTTTCCCAGCTGGGCCGGCCAACTGATACCCCTCGTTGAATCTGAGAGCATTCGCGATCTCTTACGCACGGTCCACCCGAGCATGCGGCGTGACGTCAGAACGCTCTTTCTCTTTCTACCGTACGTGTTGTTGCATGCGATCATGTCTAAGAACAACGCGGAGTACATACTGGAGGAGATGCTCGCTGTTGTTGGTATGTTTTAATTGTTACTAAAACTCTTTTCTAATTCGTATGTATGTATTTGTTTTATCCCAAAACATAAGCTTGAAATACTTATGGCCTATTTAAAAATGTCCTAATAAGTTTGTGTTAGAATTGTCTGTACAATTCTAATACGAAATTATGTTATATATTTGAATTATTCGTTGGTTAGTGCTTTTATGTCCATGCTGAAACAGCTTCTTGTTTTATTACGCCGCTTTATTATGAAAAATCATATAGCCATCAATTTAAATTCATAGCAACAAACATTATCAGTTTTTTTTATGTTTTTAACGGTATCAAAAACATTACTTGCAGGACTAGAGAACATTGAAAGCAATTCAGTAACAACAGAACGTGCCAAGTATAAGATCCTGCGAAACGTTGGAATGACACCCAACGTTACCTCTGGTCCAGTAGAAGAAGGGAACCAGGTAATTAAAAACA
Source organism: Pyrausta purpuralis (assembly GCA_963924145.1). Lineage (NCBI taxonomy): Eukaryota > Metazoa > Arthropoda > Insecta > Lepidoptera > Crambidae > Pyrausta > Pyrausta purpuralis. The sequence goes on along the minus strand of OZ001644.1, from coordinate 22,962,079 downwards.
CCGGCCAAGTGCGAGTCGAAATCGCACACTAAGGGTTCCGTGCCAACTTTAACTGAATAAGGGAATCCACTTACTTCCACTGAGTAAAATATGTACCACAATATTTTGTTGACAGCAAATATATCTTTGTTTTATCGACGAAACTATAAGCGTTCGTTTTTTGCCATTCGGCTACGAATCCACTTAAAAATTATGCATGATTATAAATTATATTTTTTTGTTTATGTTCCTTTGTTTTTATTAGTATGGTAATTCTCCCATTATGCAGTGACAATATAATGTTTTGTATTCAAAACAATCTTGTTTAATTTGTTTAAAAAAGAAATCTTGGTTAATTTTAAAACAGTCATAAATTCACTTAATTTTACATAATGATTTCAGAGTAAATGCTGTAAAACAATATACACTCTATTAGACTTTCTGAACAGATGGATTTTGGAATGGTGTCATACGAAACCACGGCCAATGGAAAACGAAAACTACAAGTGAGTATCTCCCATCATTCTTAATTATCTTAGCTTGCACCTAAATTAATGTAAAATAACCTTTTAGGGCGATATCATCATTCCTGGAGAAGTTCGACAAATTGACAATAGCTCGGGGTAATTTCGCTTGTGGAGAGTTGGAACGGGCGTTACAATACCTCGAATTGTATATGGATGAGAACAAAGATAAGATGCAGGAACAATTGTCACTTCTGGCTGAAATATACGCGTTGTTGGATGAACCTGATTCTGTTGCAGGTAGGCTAAAGTTTACTAGAAAAAATATTCAACAACAAACTATGGATTAAAGTTCACCTAAGGCCTGAATTTTTTATGTCAGATAAGGAATATTCGTCGATTAAGTCACAATACGCTTAATTTTAAAAGTATTTTTCAGCAATCATTTATGTAAATGTCATTTTAAAATCGGTCACTTTATACTTATTTCGTCGGATATGTCTTTCTGACGCTGGTAAAATCGACTGTAAGAAAAATATACCTTTATGCTCGAGGTAAAAACGCTGATTTTCACGCTTGCTGCGAGGCAATTAAACTATGTAAACTAGTAAGATAGATGTATGCACCGGCATTATCATTTTATGCACTATCAAATCATTTTAACAAGACAAATGTATACTTCAACATTTTTTTTCTGAAATAAGTAATGCTTTTCATGCAATATTTCCGCCCGTGAGCCGAGATTACTTGACTTTAAGTCAACATTACGTGACGTGTATTTAAACGTTGCTGAGCAGGTAGCGTGAAATTAGAGCAGTGAATGTGATTTGTTTCAAATACTTATTTAATACTTTACTCCAGAGTTCACTACTGAGTTTGAAAGAGAGAGAACGTCAAAAAGTTCTAGAAATTGAAAATTTAATAATTACATAAAAATATATTTTCTGCAGGTATTCTGTCCATAAAAAGATCTGAGCCATGCCTGAAGGAGTTGATACTGACGCAAGTGGTCACAGGTCGATTACAAGATGCCGCACTGTGCTATGAAAGACTAGCGCAAGAGGGCCAACTAGATAAGCATAGTTTACAGGTAAATCATCTTATGTATGTCAAAGTAATTTATTTCGTAACAAAAAATATTGTGTGGGAAAACATAAAATTTTATAAATTAGACTTGATTTTAGATTTAGTTGCAAATCACTTAGAATTAGATCAATTTCAAATCTTACAATACAATTGAATTTAAATTAACAATTAACTATGTCAACAAGTACAAGGACTTGACTCCCGAAACAAATTATGGAATTGTATGGAGTAGCAAGCAAGAGGGACTTTTGCTCGTCTGTATTTACTATTAGATTTTTGTCCTCGTGCGGACTGTCCTGCCTGGTCTAGCCTCTCGCTGCGCAGACCATACTTTAATAATTCGTCTACACTATAAAAAACAAAATCCAATAGATATACCCTCAGTCTGTTTTTGAATTTAATTTGAATTGGAGCAATTTATTATAATAATTTTACTGCCTGGTATTTGACTTCGTGTTTAGCTACTCTTAGATGTGGCTGTATTATATTCGCTTTGTCAGTTATTCTAGTACCATGGCGTTTTATCATTCTTGGTCTTATTACACGCGTAGAGCCTGATTTCTGTTATAGAAACTAGCCAGCGACCTTTTCTTAATATAAAGTGCCCTTTACAATACCTACCTATACAATATATTTCTTTAAAATCAGTTTTAAGCGTCAGTTAGGTAACTGACACTTAACTGATAACAAACACTTAAGTTGTATAATGTTAGACGGAAGTACAAATTGAATTTATATACTTACGGCTTGTTTCACAATGTCCTTATTGGTTCTGGTTACCGTTATCTGTCCATTACCCCGTACGAAACGACGGACCATATTTGAATTATTCGTTGGTTATTTGTCCGGCCTTTTACTAATTAACTTTTATTCAAGCTGTTACCTTCCTCTGATAATACGCAGGATGTATATTATGATACATTTTATATGGTCTAATTACAGGGCATGATAGATTGCTACCTAGGTCTAGACCAGCCGTTCACAGCATACCGATTACTAAGCGAGCACGAATCTGAGGACAGCAGGATGGAAATGGCCGCGGAACCGCTATGGCGGCTCGGCAGATTCGATCAGTTGGAACAGCTTGTCAATAAACCTGTGGTGAGTTTAATTAATAAGGAATGCTATAAGTAATTAAGGAAGTTTAAATTGAGACAAATAAAAGGACATATGGAAAGAGCGGAGAGATAGAGAAGATGGCTATAGAAAATGCGAGAGAGATGGACGGGTGGAATGCAAGAGAAAAAGAAGAGATCAAGAGAGGATAAGATGGATGGAGAAAAAAGATAGAAGAAAAATGGAGAGAGAGAGGTTAGAAAACAGACGACTAGGCGGCGCTGACTAGAAATTTCGCGCGGTCGGACCGACAGCACAATTGGAAACAGCGTTAGCCCGGTTAGACAAAAGATGCAGGTTCGAGTCCCACCCGTGCGCAAATTTTTTGGTTTCATAAAATCAAAAGCAAATATTGTTTATTCAATTTAGGACACAATATGCCACTTATGAACGTCAAATGTTCAATTAAAAATAAAATAAAATAAAAATAAATAAATAAATATATATACATATTTTATCTTATGAGGTTAGGAAAGTAAAACTATGGTTTTAAGAGCGCTATCTTCAATAAGCTTCAAGCTTCAAAAGTATCTCGTTTTTAATCTGCTTGGGGCTGATTTTTCAATAGTCAGATAAGAAATATTCATCGAACAAAATACTATATGGATAATTTTAAAATGTCACCTTATCAGCAATCATACGTAACTGTATTTTTTTTAAATCTGTCGCTTAATATTTATCAGTCTGATAAGTTTTATCTTTATTAAAAAAACAGCCCTTTATAATATATTATTTTGAATAATGTCACTTACCTTTTTGTAGGTAAGGGGTATTTACTTAACGTTTCAACATACTTTCAGCCTCCATGCCGCGAGAACTGGGGTCTCCACATGGGTCGTATCCTACTATCATACCGCGCTCAAGATCACGAGGCCTTCGAGGCGTCTTGTCAAAACGCATGCGCCAGACTTTTGACGCAAATGGATGGCGAGAGCCGAGGCGAGAGCGCACTGAGAAGCGGCTATCAGAGTATACTGGGATTGCACATTATCACTGAAGCGAGGCATTCGGAGGAGGCTTTCAGAAAGTACGCTTTGGTTACTTTTGCAATTTAAAAAAAGGGGTCGACATTTGAACCCGTTGTCATGTATAATTTTCTATCTATATTCTCAATTGAATAAAGTAAGTTTTGAGTTAAGAACTGCAAAGGGACAGGTTTCCAAAAAGTCATTGATATACTTTAAACTTCATGCACAAACAAACCGGTACATCTGGTGGACATTATGTTAATGCTTAAAGCATTCTCTACCAGTCCACTATAGGTCTTAAGGGAGTAAAAATAAGTCAGCGCAAATAAAGTTATAAAAGGGCAAGAGAGGGAGTAAAAATTAGGTAATACTACATTAGTTCTGAAACTATGGCTAAAATAAAAATAAATACCCGCAAAAGTATTTGAAGTGCAAAGTCGTCTCTTTTTTATATTGTAAGTAGGCGGTATATGTCAGACTTAAATTTGGTCCAAAAGCTGCCTTTCAGCGACCATGGTTTATATTCGTTTAACCTTTACGTCACATTTTATTCCGCAGGATAAAAAAGTTGAATGACGGCGACAAGCAAGGCGGAGCAATTCTCGAGCAAATGCTAGACGAGTGGCGGCGGCGTCTATCCGTCGTCCAGTCAGATGTACGCACTGTAGAACCTTTACTGCGACTGCGGAGAATACTTCTGCAACAGACAAAGGTACAGTAAATTCATTTTTCATCTCTCCTGTTTGGAAAATTAAACTTTCATGTGAAGATAAACGGGTCGAAAATTGCTTTTCCATCCCTAGGGTGGAAAGTAATTTAGTTTTAATTGCTACGATCAGACATTGAGTTAAAGATAATTGAGTCACATCATATTATTAAAATAAACAAGCTTTCCATATTTTTTAAGATTAGCCTAACATTAAAAGCGTGTTTATTATGGTCACTGATTTTAAAAATTTGCCTAATTTTTAACAATTTAAAACCTACTAATATAATATTTGGTTGCCCGCCATACATAGTGACACTTTTTTAACCGACTTCAAAAAAGGAGGAGGTTATCAATTCGACTGTATGTTTTTTTTTTTTGTATGTTTGTTACCTCATATCTCAGTCGTTTGTCGACCGAATCGAAAAAATTTTTCGCCTACTTAGAGGGTGTACCTTCTAGTTGGTCCCATTTTTTCTATTTTAGGATCTGATGATGGGATCTTGGTGTAATCGAGGGAAACCCTCAAATTTTAAAGGCACGTATAGTGTTTCTTGACTAGAATCTTAATGTTGACGTGTTGTTACGTCTGATAGTCAACATCTTATGGGGCTCAGCTGATGGTGGAACTCCTTAACGCTTAGGAGTTCAGTAATTATAATGACGGAACTTATGATAGGTAATTTGTGGGTTCTTAAAAAAATTGAATCATAAGGTGCAACCCCCCCCCCCCCTTATGTACTCACTAAAAATGAAGAAATAAAATAAACTTAAAAAAACGTAAAAACCGACTTCAAAACCAAAATGCACTAAAAAGTCTTAAATAAACTCTTCACCATTGAAAGGAACGGAATCCGTTTTAGGCAAACAATTTATTTTTGGAGTCGGTGCCATTACTATGACCATCAAGCATCAACTATCACAGCACCGACTCCAAAAATAAATTGTTTGCCTAAAACGGATTCCGTTCCTTTCAATGGTGAAGAGTTTATTTAAGACTTTTTAGTGCATTTTGGTTTTGAAGTCGGTTTTTACTTTTTCTAAGTTTATTTTTTTTATTTATTTGTCTTTGGCAGTATATTTTTTAGTTTGGTCGATTATTGCACAGATTATTAAGCAGGCGGAGGCGATCACTAGCATAAGTTGTTTTTTTTTTTTAAATAACTGTATCATGAAAACATCTTTGTTGTGTTTTCTTAGTATACAACGTGTAATGTTAAATGCGCAAAACTTCAGACAACCCAAATGATTTTAAATACTAGCAGGGCAACTATTCAAAATACAATAATAAGTATTTGCAGAAATTAAAAGTAAACATAAATTCAGCAATACTAAATCGCTGATTGAAATCGAGTAACATATGAAACCAAAAAGTTTGTGATCACTAGCATATCACTATATTCATTGGATTGTTTTTTTTTTTGAAGTTAGCCTTTAGGACGAACAGTAAGAGGTCGTTTTTGCGAATTCAGTAATACCATATCTCCATACCTGATTTTTGGTCACTTGACACCCTTTTGCATAACAATGTCCAGTTAGTAAATACTATGAATTGTTTTTAGGAACTGTTAACGCCTACCCACCCTAACGCAGCGGACACACTGAAGTCTTGCATCGGAGAACTCTGGCTGCAGAGTGCGAAACACGCAAGAAAAGCTGGCATCCTGCAACAGGTAAATAACGAAGATACAGTGCATCATGGATCTTTTTTGGCCGACGGTGAAAATGGGAACTAGCACTGTCATCTTCGAAAATGCGGTTTTCAGATCTAGTGTAGTCAAATATCCCCAGTATATTCCCCAATAGATTTCCCAATTTCGCCTAAATGATGATGTTTAATTTTCCCTGATGTTTCATTTTCGTTACACTTTTAAATGCCGTAAAGCTGAACTTCCTAAATGTATTGAAAATATCTAATGGTTTTTGTTGTTTATGCAATTGATTTGCGTTTTAAATCTGTCGAGGAACATACATGATATACTGTACCATCATGCTTATTACTGGTTTAAATTAGAACCGTTCTCCTTGACTTTGCCATGATTGGGTAAAAAATATTAGTTTTCTGAACTCCCTGAATCAAGGAAGATTTATTGCATTAGCTACCCTGATTAAATGCTAGCGCCTCCCTGTCAATGTCATCAACCGGCCAGAAGATCCTTGTCACACTGTATTTAATGTGACTATTAAGGCACACCATTGCTAGAGTATAGTACAGTAAGCTTGCAGACCTTATGGTCTGCTACTATAAGCGCTACTATTGCATGCAACTGTACGACTATTATAAAAATGCCATTATAGAAATACATTGTAAGGAAATAGGTCCCTATGTCAATTCCCTTAATCAATGTTTTCTTCAACTCTCTGTTTGGGTTTTTTGTATCAATTTCTACTTTGTTTGGTGAACTTAGCAAAGCCACTTGACAATCGGGCTATGTATTTTTTTGTATGTCAGCCATCTGGTTAAATCAGCCAATCAATTGTATGCCTAGGAAGTTCTATAAACGCCAAACTGACTGATTCAACTACATGGCCGCGACATGTAAATTTAGGTCATGCTCTTAATTATAAGTACTTAAAGTGTTTTAAATTCCATAGTCATACATGTACATCCTTAACGCTGAGGAGTATCGTCCTGAAGAGCTTTTCATAGAAAAGGCGAAGATGTACTGGGCGCGAGGGCAGCAAGATCACGCGTTCACCACTTTACGACGCGGCCTTGAAGACGCCTATCCTAACCTTGAGCTGCTCACACAGGAGCAGAGGTGAGTAGAAAAGTACATGCAACAAAAATCATTGATTTTGAACCTTAAAACTAGGCCTTAAAGTTTAAGTTGCGGTGGCTAATATTTTTGCTGTCTTAACAAAAAAATTTAGGGGAAGTGTTAACCCTTATGTCAGAGATGAGCTTTATACACAGTCAGACATACTTCAATTGCCGAACAGGCTTAAAAACCGTTAAGTAATATTTATGTTACTTTTGGTTGTCATTTTATGCTCTTTAAGTTTCAATATCAGTATTCTTTTAGACTTGTGATTACCAAGACAAAGCGGTCAAATTCGGCAACGACTTTCAATGAAACATTTACGATTTCATTATTTTTCCCTAAATCACACAATTTATGTGCAAAATTACTATAAAACACAGCGCAGGAAATGAAAAGTACTTTTGAAGCAATGGATCCGCATCAAAACTTTAAAACTCAAATCATCCATGTAAAATTATGTAATTGTCTTTAAAACATAATTGAGGAATCACCGCATGCATGAAAAAAAAAACATGTTTCAGAAAAATATGCGCCAAAGCAAAGTTGCTTATAGCAAAATACAATGATGAGACTACCAACGTGGATGTGGATGTTAACATTGGATACTACAAAGAATCTGTCGAGGTGTTTAAGCAATGGGAAAAGAGTTTGGTAAGATTTCACTTATGCAAAAATGAAACTTATTGTCATGTCGATAAGGTCTTGTATTCAACTACATCTTTGCTTTTAGGTGTGCCTAGGCTCATATTATGAAAAAGTGAGCTCATCTGAAACGATAACCAATCATAGTTTGATGTGGACGCGGCGCTTACACGCCTTAAATAGTTATGGCAAGGCTTTGCAGTACGGCCACAAGTATTTGTACCAAAGCATGCCTAGGATGCTTTCTATATGGTAAGAACTTAGTATGAATTTGCAAAATAACATTAAAACACTATTATGAAACAAAATGATTTACTGACTGACTACTATGCCACTGGTCACGGCCCAATAAGCACAGAACTGCATTATAGGATGACACAACAGGCCACATCGGCAATTCGAGCATTTTTGAACACTTATAAGAGTACACTCTAACAGCCATAGCAGAAAATTACTCTCTCACCTGTATAATTGCGCTATTATGTGTCACGGTGAGAACGCAGTAATATCATAAGCGTTCATATGGGTAACTCATCCTTTAAAAGAGGTATATGCTGCTAATAAGCATTTCTTTGGTCTTTAACTAAGCTATTTTCTGAAAAGAAGGCCACAAGTACAACCTTAAAACTTTGGCATTTTAAGGAAGAACATGTGAATCACTTAAATGCAAATAGTTATTTTGTGACTTTAATTAATGACCATATACTACTTCTTGCTGTACATAGTTAATCTTAAATACTGTTCGTCAGCAATCGTATATTAGCATTTATTCAGCTCACATAATTAAAATGAGTGTATTGATATAATGTAAAATGAGAGCATGCTGCTATAAATTAGACCAATGTAACCCATACTCCCGCTTAGAGCTGAGTACTTGTCCTAGCAACAGCAATAAACCTGTTCATGAAGTTAAAAGACGTCTTAGAAGATTTATTATTTCAGCATATAGTTTTAGATTTATTATTTCAGTATATATGTAGTTGAGTTGTAAGAAATTCACGAGCCCCCGAAATTGTTTTACTAGAGACTTTGGTATTAGCGCACATGTTTACCCTTATTATGCTTTATATGAACCTGTGGCCGATTAGTTTATCACAAGAACTACTTCTGTCAGCTCAAAGCTGACTTACGGTCCACAATTGAACACTTAGAAAACCCATTGCATTTTATTGTGATTAATACCGTGCACATTGCTAACCGCCATTTTTTATGGATCTATTGAATAAGTTACGTATATTCACATCACCGATCTTTGTTAAGTTAACAACAATATCATAAAAGTATGACTATGAAGTAGTAATATTGTATATGAGTAGATAAAAAGCTTATTATAAAACTAAAATGACAAAATTATTTTTACATTTTTGCCCATTTTTCATATTTATTTACTAGAAAACAGAAATAATTTGATAGCGCGTAAAAATTTTCGCCTATATTTATATAGTATTTGACAATAAACTTTATTTCCCATTCGAATTTCAAGTAACATTAAGGAAAATCAATACGAAGTTTACGAAATAATCAATTTACCACAGTAAACTGTCATCAATTCAAGACGAACAAACTAAACGTCAATAGTAAAATATAAAAGTTGAAGGCTAAAGAATTAGTATTATATTAATTTACAAATTTGCCACGTAAGAATATTCAACTTTGTAGAAGCGTTAAAAGATCCTGCTAGAGTGTACTTTGGTAACGCTTGGCTACTACAAACTCTATAATCGGCCATTGTGCTGTTTAATTGGTAACATTTTACTCTATTATTCAGTCAATGTTCAGCTCTTAGGGTGACAGTTACCTATAATAATGCTCAAATAATGTTGTTATAATGCTAAAGTGACAGTTGTTCAGGTAATAGCTGATTAATTTGTGCCCAAATTAGAGTTAAATAAGCACTTACAGCGCCTCTAACTCTCGTATTCAGAAGGCTTGTATAGCTAAGGATTATATTGTAGACAGTAGTTCAGCTACTATACAGCAGTTCTGTGCTACTTGGGCTTCAAATGTTTATGTGATGAGAACAAACATTTGTGCCTAAGTCATGGATGTTTATATGTATTTAAGTACTAGCGCTCCTCCGCGACTGCGTCCGCGCGTTTTGAGTTGGCTCCCTCCCCTCCCATTGCAACGTGATGTTTTATAGCTGAAAGACTACCTCGATAAATGAGTTATCCCACTCAAAAATATTTTTTCAAACAAACAAACTACAGCTTTATAATACTAGTATAATTTTTGTAGGTGCCCCCCTGCATAATAGTTTTCTGGTATTGGTAACACATGGAACAAAAATCCTTTTTTCGAAATTTAAAAAAATATACGTTTTATATTTATTGCTTTAATACTTATTTGATCTTTTCCAGGCTTGATATGGAAGTGACGTCACAGGACACAAGCGCCCACTCTGTGTTGGCGCAAATGACAGAGATTATAAAAATATACTCGGACAGATTGCCATTGTATCTCTATCTATCGGCCTTCTCGCAGATCGTATCGAGAATCTGTCATCCTGTGAAAGAGGTATGTTCAGATTGATGTTTATCATTAAAAGTTCAGCATGTAATATTAATATGCATTTTCATAACATATAGTTGTAAGTTTGTAGTTTATAGAAAGAGCCGTTATATTCATAAAGATGAAATAAGAAACCAAAAATTTGCGCACGGGCGGGACTTGAACCAGCACTTTCTGGCTAACCGGGCCATAATAATAATATATGGACCTACAAATGTAGGTAAAACTTCATTGTCTCTAACAATTCTTGGTCGTAACATGTTGCGACATGTTTTTTATCCTGGCGTTGGTAATTTTTTTATGCAAGAATTTTAACCTGATTTTCATAAAGTTATTTTATTTGAGGAATTTGCTTATCAGTATTGTGTGCCGAGTATGCTTAAGAGGTTGTTGGAAGGTCGTTTATATTCTTATCCTGTTAAGAATATAAAAAAAATGGTTTCTTATTTCATCTTTATGAATATCAAATATGACACTGAGTGTTAAAAACATTCTAAACCATTAAAGTGCCGTTATGCTAACAGCTCATTATAAATAGATATTTAAATGAATGTAACTGCACATTTCCACATGAAGATCATTCTTCTATTCCACAAATAGATAATTAACATATCTTTGGTTATTTCAAGGTGTACCAGCAACTGAAAGCGATAATAGTAAAGCTAATCTTAGCATACCCTCAACATACGCTATGGATGATGATGTGCGTGATAAAGTCCAGTTACCCTCAGCGTATGAAGCGTTGTAGCGATGTATTTTCTGATCCTCGACTGAAAGAGCCGCATATGCTGAAACTGGTGAATGACTTTACGCAACTTGCTGAGAAGCTGATTGAGCTGTGCAATAAGCCGATTGCTACCTGTGAGACGGTGAGTGTGTTTGTTATAAGCTAGTTTCCACTAAGAACGAATTCCTAATGTTGGTAGTTTGTAGTGATTAGTTATGGTATGGAGATATCAATAAACGAATTCATTTATGACTTAAAATTAGGATTATTATTACTGTAAATACTTAAGTTTGTCTAAAACAGACATTTGGTAACGTGACAGTAAACGCCTATCAGAGGCTGTGACGTCACGCTTTGCTCGATGGCGGGCTTTTTTCTCTCTTTATAGTATTTTGCTGTCAAGATGACTTTCGATTTAAAGTCCGTTTTTCTTAGCTAGTCGAATAATGTCAACAATCTTTTTGTAACGTTTAAAATAATATCTATTTTGCTGTCAAAATGACTTTCGATTTAAAGTCCGTTTTTCTTAGCTAGTCGAATAATGTCAACAATCTTTTTGTAACGTTTAAAATAATATCAGTGAATAAAATTAATTTACTTTTTATTTTACTACGATTTAACAAGATATAAGTTTTAAACCACGATTTACCTAGGTAGTCCGTGATTTTTGTCTTTATCTTATTGTATAATGAACTATTTCGTAACAAAGGAATGTTAAAAATTGTTTAAAATATTTGTCAAGCAAAAAGGAACGTACTATAAGCAGTGATATCATTTAGATCGATGACAGTTCGGGCGTTTCTGAGGACACGGTTCAAATAGTTTTTTTTCGACCATTATTAAATCATGTAAACGTTCTGTATTTTTAAAACATCGATGTTTTGAGTATTATATTTTACTAATATAAAGGATTATCTAGTTTTTGAAATTTGGTTTACTAGCCTATCATTTATTGCTCCTTGTATGTTATTCTCGTTTTACACTTTGTTCGATGACGACACGACCACACTTTTATTTTATTCATCATTATTATTTCAAACAACTTGTCCATTGGTCTAACTACCAGTTGAGTTACTTTGACAGCAGTTTTGACAGTTCTAAATTACTAAAAATCTATACTAATATGAACTACTAGCGGTCCCCCGCGACTTCGTCCGCGCGTTTTGAGTTTGCTCCCTCCCCTCCCGTCGCAGCGTCATGTTTTATATCCTAAAGCCTTTCTCGAAAAATAAGCTATCCAACACAGAAATATTTTTTCAAATCCGTCCAGCAGTTCCTGAGATAAGCGCGTTCAAACAAACAAACTCTTCAGCTTTAAAATATATTAGCGCAAGCGCACGTTGTACTTAGCTGCGAACATTATTTTGGTGCGGAGTTATGTTAAAACTGTGATAGCTCCTAAGATATTTATTGAAATCAAATGATATAAAGGGCAACTTGGTTCTAAATGAAATGCTCGTGATGATGAATGTATTTATTTTGATAAGAATAAATACCTGTGTGTATAATACACCTCTAAAAATAATGCATTATTTTTTTACAAATGTATCAACATAAAAAAGGTTGTAGTAAGTCAACCATAAAAGATAGACATATGCTGTCGCGGACTTTATTATAGAACTCTTAATGCTGAACAATCCTGTCATACATGATTTTTGTGTAACTTAAGCGGTTTCCGCAGCGTATGCAGCGGAAGCTCTCAAAAGGAATAACTTTCTCCCGTTTTCGCAACATTTTTCATTTCTGCTGTGGTCTTATGAGTCGTATCTTTATGTTATATAGCCTAAAGCCTTCCTCGATAAATGGACTATCCAACGCAAAAAAAAAATTCAAATCGGGCCAGTAGTTTTTGAGATTAGCGCGTTCAAACAAACAAACTCTTCAGCTTTATAATATTAGTATAGATTAATATTTATTATTAATAACGATACTGCTGGGGCTGTCGAGGCGTTGTAGTGCATCGGGAATGTTCGCAGAGGCGCACATCGACGACTTCTACGCCATAATGCGAAAAAGAACCGCGTCAATGCTCACTATACTCTGATTTTTAATTAGATAGGCCAAAATGACATTTCGTAGGATACCAATTTTTCGTAATATAAAAATAGTGATGTGCCTAAATATTCGACAAATTCAGTTCTGATTCAATTGTTGCTTTTAAATGATTATAGAATAATTAATTGGATATAGTTTGAATTTGTGTTGTGCAAAAAATTGTTTGCATAAAATAAAATAGTTATGTATTACAAAAAAAATACCAATCAAGTTTTGTTTTAAGATCATGTAACCTGCAAAATAATATGTCGTGTATTTACAGTAAGTAGTAAATAGTCAAAATAGGTTGAAGTCATACTAAATTTTGGTATTGCATGTGAAGGGACTTAATTTTTTACCTATTAGAAAAAAATAATTATGTATTACGTTTCTTTGTAGTTGTGTTCAACGTTTTACATGTATTATGTATCAAAATAAGTAGAATCACTAAATTGAAAAATCTCATCACAAATTCAATTAATCGTTTACTATTGCATTGTTACAACACTATAGCTTATTTAGGCTATATAGCATCACGCATTTTGAAGGCTTTAGTTAGGCTATAAAGCATCACGTAGCGACGGGAGGGGTGGAAGCAAATTTAAAAACGCGCGGATTAAGTCGCGGGAGACCGCTAGTAAGTAATAGTTACGCTAGTTATCTTATAAAGGTATACTTCACAGACAACAACAGTATCATCCCTCGTCCGCACACTACCCCGGTTGCTAGCCAGCGATTCCTTCAGCCACATAATGATGCCGTTCCAAGAGTTCTGCAAGATCGTACTACCGTCAAAAGCAGCGAGGCAGGAGCGTGTGGACTTCAATATACCAGTGGAACCGCCCGTGTATATAGCGGGAGTGGAGGAACAGATAACCATATTGCCGTCACTGCAGAAGCCTAGGAAGGTGACGTTGAAAGGTATCTGTGAGGTTTTATGATATTTCTAATTTACTAGTGGGACTGAGTAATGAGAGCAAACTGGAGGACGAGGTACTAAGTAAAAGTTAAATACAATTTGGATCTTGTTGTAAAACGTACAAAGCTTTGATAAATATTACTTTCAGCTGTTATGCTCGATGCAAATGAACCAAGTGTCAGCAAAAATAAATCTCATTGATTGCCATTTATAGTGAGCAACGACGACATCCGTGGTGTAGTGGCTAAGCACGCTGGCGTCGACGCTCCGAGGTCCCGGGTTCGATTCCCGGTCGGGTCAATATAGAAATCAAAATTATCTATATTGTCTCGGGTCTGGGTGTTTGTGGTACCACCGTTGTGTCTGATTTCCATAACACAAGTGCATTGGCTACTTACTTTGGAATCAGAGCAATGTATGTGATTGGTGTCCAATATTTATTTTATTTATTTATGCGGATACTGACATGCAATCTATAAGTAAAATAATAGTATTCGGGTCCATATTGCAATAACCTTTCGCTTTTGTTCGATTCTACGTATATTGCTACAAATATGTAACAAATAAGTAGATGATGGCATTATAAGTATGTTCCGAGAAATGTATGAAAATTGTTAAATTATTGTATCAATATAAATTTATCCTTTGTCATGTAGGTTTTTGTTATGTTAAGAATCCACTTATCGTTATATAATGTTTTTATTAGCCGAAAAGATGAGTCAAAATTTATTCAAAAATGACCATAAGTAAATGACTTTGCTCCATAGGTTCCGACGGGAAGTCCTACATAATAATGCTAAAGCCTCGCGATGATCTTCGCAAAGATTTTCGCCTTATGGAGTTCAATGCAGTCGTCAATCGGTTCTTACAAGACGCGCCTGAGACCCGCCGTCGCCGACTGTACATCAGGACGTATAGCGTCCTGCCTTTGAACGAGGAATGTGGTCTTATTGAATGGGTGCCCAATCTCGTTGGCCTCAGACCGATACTGATGCACATTTATAAACAGAAAGGTAAGCGTGATAAAGTTGAATTGCCAGTTCCAGTAGTAAGGGTAATCCCCTGTTTCTTGTCCAATGATTACGTAATACATTGATAAAAAATACTGTGATGATCAGTTCTGACTCCAACCCAAAATTATTGACGGCGGTAAAAACGTAATAAGCAAAATTATTTTAAGACGGATGTGGTAGAATCATTTCGACGACCTCTGTGGCTAAGCACGCTGGTTTCAAGGCGTCGCCGCTCCGAGGTCCCGGGTTCGATTCCCGGTCGGGTCAACATGGAAATCAAAATTATCTTTATTGTCTCGGGTCTGGGTGTTGTAGTACTATCGTTGTGTCTGATTTCCATAACACAAGTGCATAAGCTACTTACTTTGGGATCAGAGCAATGTATGTGATTGGTGTCCAATATTTTTTTATAAAAAAAAAAGAATCGCTACCTAAGAAATTAAAAGCTACCAATCTCGTAAAAGATAAATTCTTTATTTTATGTTTGGTAGTAGTTTATAGCCCGAGCAATTCCGTGCTTCGGAAGACACGTTAAGCTGTTCCGGCTAATATCGGTTGATATTAGTCGTAAAGCCTTATGGGCGGCTTGATAACATCTGACAGCAGGGTTAGTCGCTTGCCTTGTAAACACCCCTCCACCAATCGGTACTAAGCCCGCGTGGTGGAGTATGGCTCGATCTACCTCATAGTTGAGGTAAGGCCTTTGCCCAGCAGTGGGACGTTACAGGCTAACTTTACTTATTTAACTTTACTAGTACTTTTACTGCCAATTTACTCAAACCAAAATGTGTTAATTATTAAATTATTGTTTGTGTAGTGCTTAATTTCGACTGTGAAATAGGCTATAAGTATACCACCGTCCGTATGTACGGTTGTATATATACATGTTACTTTAACAATAGCAAATCGTAACCTTTAGTAAGGGCAAAAGGCAAAGGTGACAAAAGGTTTTTGCTACAAAAAACAAAAAAAAACCTTTTCTTTTAGGTCTCCACACAAGCAATCGTGAGTTGAAGCAGATGATGTGTTCAAACAAAGATCCCTTCGAGAAGAAACGTCGAATGTTTGAAGAACAGCTGTTACCTCGGCATCCTCCCGTCTTTCAGGAGTGGTTTAGACGGGTCTTTTCAGATCCTTATGGATGGTAAGTGCTTTATTTTTTTACAATACTATTTCATCTTAAATAATAATTTTTTTCAGCAAAAGACTCTTTAACGGACATAATTATGTATTCATAAAAAAACACGTGCCCATTGAATCCGTTATTTTTTTGCTTATTAATTGGTATTCTTGTCAGACTATGAAGTAAATATATTGTTTGCTATGAACGAAAAAAAATGCATCCGTTTACAAAAGATATATAAATTTAAAGCTGGATAAAAGAGTTGAAAAAAATATTTGATTTAGTCAAACATTTGACACTACCATTCTGTGATCAACAAGGCGTTTGATCACAGAATGGTAGTACTCGTAACAGACATGTCTTATAGTAAACTTAAATCAATCCGTTTTCTTATGCCAGACTCTTTTAAGTATACTTATCATCATAATTGTAGTCATTACATAATACATAACGTGGAAAACGCAGATACGGTGTGTGTTTCACATTATGCTAGCTAACATTACGGGGTACACAGTCAAAGATGTCTCAATGTAAATTTACTTGTCAATTACTAAACTTGTGAAGGCTACGCTTTACATAAATACTAGATTTGACCTTCATTTCGTGTGATAATTTGGATTTTACGTTTCCGTTGTATAAGGTGTATATTTTTCGTTATTCGCATTCTGAAAAAAATCAATTCACACGATTGCAAATTAGATTTCCTCACGCGCTGGGTTTCTTGGCGAGAATTATGATGTCACATTGTTTACGACAAAGATTGAAGTTATTTTTATGTGAAAAAATATCTGGTCGTAGGTACCAAGCGAGATCTGCATATATTAGGACAACGGCTGTGATGTCAATGGTCGGCTACATTTTGGGTAAGTGTTGTTTTAACATTAATCAAAAGTATAACAGTTATGTGTTAATTTTTTAAACAAACAAGATCGACCTTCTTTGTTTTGTCACAGATGTCGAATACTCCAGTGACAATGAGTAATTTTCCCACTTTGTTTGTTGTTATTATTTGACTGCAAATTCTTGCCTCATATGAAACAATGCTTTTAAGACTTAAACAGATGTGATCATCACTAAACAGATTTTGTTTACTTTCCATGATTATTCATACCTTATTTTTGGTACATACACTGTCAAAAATCCAACGATATCACATACACGTTAAATAAATAACCTCTTTTTTAAGGCAGTAAATATATCAGCATTCTAGCGCAAATTGAAATGTTCTAGTAATCAGCAGGTGTTTGGTAATATCTGAGCTCCATTCCTTTCGCAGTGACAATGTCTATATTTGAGCTGATGGCATCGAAAAACAGTCTTCTTTTCACTCACCCATGCTGTTATTTTAATCTTAATATCTTCAACAGGTCTCGGCGACAGACACGGTGAGAATATATCGTTCGATTCCACGAACGGAGACACGGTCCATGTGGATTTCAACTGCCTTTTCAACAAGGGCGAGTCCTTCGACTGGCCTGAGCGAGTGCCGTTCAGACTCACGCACAACATGGAGGCAGCTATGGGGCCGCTGAAGCATGAGGGCATGTTCAGGTACATATATATTTTTATGTTACAAATTACAACAGGGTGTTTTGGTCAGTGACATCCAACTTAGGGATAATAATAATGAGGAAACTCACACCCTCGCGCGAATCTACGAAATACACTACGTCGTAGCTAGTAAGCTACGGAGAGGCGACCTGGTGTTAATAGTTTTGACACGCTCGCTAGTATCGCAATAATAAAATGAGTTCGTATAGTCGCTCGTCGCTGACCAAAACAACACCCGATAGGTTATGATGTCTAACAATAGGTAGTTCCATGATTTACATTTGTTTTAACCAAACTTTCTTAGACATTGTTATTTATTACGAACCATATATGGCTCCTTAAGCATATGCTTTACTTATGTTAATGATGAATAACGTGGAGTCTCGCAAGGTTGTATTCTGAGACCAGTCAATCTCAATTTATTTCAAATGGTGATGCCGGCTGATAAGCTACTTTTAAAACTTGATAACATAAAGTTATTTCGAAATGTAAAATAATACTGTATCGTGTAAAAATACATGTGCTTTTTCATGACACAACTGATCTATCTTATAGTTTTAAGCTTTAACTTAACAAAGTGATGTCTTCACCAGGAAAAGCTGCGAAGCAGTAATGCGCGCACTACGAGCTCAGACCGCAGCGTTAATGTCGGTCATCGGTCCGTTCGTGTACGACCCATTGGTGTCGTGGGGCCGCGGCCGACCCGTCGAGAGCGGCGAGCGGACCAACGAGCAGGCGCTGCAGCATTTGCAGCACATACGGCAGCGGCTCAACGGGATGGTAAGTGTCATCACTCACACAGGGACGCAAGGGAGCTTGACCAAGACCTAAAGCTCCAAGCCAACACTTGCAGCACATACGGCAGCGGCTCAACGGGATGGTGAGTGTCATCATTCACACAGGGACGTAAGGGAGCTTGATCAAGACTTATAGCTCCAAGCCAACACTTGCAACACATTCGGCAGCGGCTCAACGGGATGGTGAGTGTCATCATTCACTCAGGGGCGTAAGGGAGCTTGACCAAGACCTAAAGCTCCAAGCCAACACTTGCAGCACATACGGCAGCGGCTCAACGGGATGGTGAGTGTCATCATTCACACAAGGGCGTAAGGGAGCTTGATTAAGACCTAAAGCTCCAAGCCAACACTTGCAGCACATACGGCAGCGGCTCAACGGGATGGTGAGTGTCATCATTCACTCAGGGGCGTAAGGGAGCTTGACCAAGACCTAAAGCTCCAAGCCAACACTTGCAGCACATACGGCAGCGGCTCAACGGGATGGTAAGTGTCATCATTCACACAGGGACGAAAGGGAGCTTGATCAAGACCTAAAGCTCCAAGCCAACACTTGCAGCACATACGGCAGCGGCTCAACGGGATGGTGAGTGTCATCATTCACACAAGGGCGTAAGGGAGCTTGATTAAGACCTAAAGCTCCAAGCCAACACTTGCAGCACATACGGCAGCGGCTCAACGGGATGGTGAGTGTCATCATTCACACAAGGGCGTAAGGGAGCTTGATTAAGACCTAAAGCTCCAAGCCAACACTTGCAGCACATACGGCAGCGGCTCAACGGGATGGTGAGTGTCATCATTCACACAAGGGCGTAAGGGAGCTTGATTAAGACCTAAAGCTCCAAGCCAACACTTGCAGCACATACGGCAGCGGCTCAACGGGATGGTAAGTGTCATCATTCACACAGGGACGAAAGGGAGCTTGATCAAGACCTAAAGCTCCAAGCCAACACTTGCAGCACATACGGCAGCGGCTCAACGGGATGGTGAGTGTCATCATTCACACAAGGGCGTAAGGGACCTTGATTAAGACCTAAAGCTCCAAGCCAACACTTGCAGCACATACGGCAGCGGCTCAACGCGATGGTGAGTGTCATCATTCACTCAGGGACGTAAGGGAGCTTGAACAAGACCTAAAGCTCAGAAGAGTCTGTTTACTCTGACAAAATTTAATGGTTATAATCCATTAGAATCTCTGATGTGGGTAAAGAGCATAGCTGGGCACCGTTAATCAAATAGTTAACTTCGTTAATCGTTAATCCGCTACAAAAAAAGTTAGCTTCGTTAAACGTTAAAGCGTTACATTTCGGAAGAATTAACGCAAGTTAAAGTTAATCGTTAATCCGTTAATATATGTAAAATTGCATTTTTATATCGTTGCGTTAGTGAAATTATAAAACCTGTTTATTTAGGTTCTAAAAGTTAACAGGTTAGGAACAAAATAAAATACTTTTTTTTAATTCAAATGTGTAATTTAATTGTCGGGCATAAGGTGCATATTCCCCTTCATAAACATTAACATGTTAAAGTTCTCGTCTGAAAGCGGGGCTCGTTTTGGTGTTAAAATGTCTTTACCCGTGGAAAACAGACGTTCAACTGCAGCGCTTGAGGGTATGGCGGTATTGTGTTTAATGAATAGATTTACAAAAATCTGTTCCCCGAGGAATTCAGCATCGTTGAACGAGTATTTTGATTTTATGTCCAGCCACATTTTAACGAGACTTTGCGCTTTACTCTTTAAAGAGTTGGAGCTCTTTGGTTTTTCTAACTGAGTGACTGAATTGAAAAAGTCTTCGTTTGTTTGTGTTCACTCGCTGCCACGCGCCGCCCGGCACTTGTCGTTTCATACTTGTCTGAACCTGTTTTTCGCGCCGCGCCGCGGTGTTGCCGTGCGGTAAATAGTAGGCATTGGATTAAAGATTAACGGACTTCTGCATATTAACGGAAGTTAATGAGTCCGTTAACATTTGTAAAAGTTAACTTAAAAGTTAATCCGTTAATCAAAATGTTAACTTCGTTAATTAACGATTAACGGATTAACGAGTTAATGCCCAGCTATGGTAAAGAGTTTCACTTTTTTGCTGTGCTTATTATAAATGTCGACAGGAAGCGGTTAGTTGGAAATATCAAGAGGTAAGGACGATAACCCGCAGTGCGTCTAAATGAGCGGTTATAGAAGGAAGCTGGTGGATTTCCTATGCACATTCTTCAAAAGATATTTGATTTAATTACAGAACAAAAAATTACGTCGACTAACTAAGTACTGACATTTCCGTAATCAACGCAGAATAGTAGTTTCTTAATAAACATGATCATTAATTTAAAGGCACCGATTCTTTAATGCTTAAATGACCAATTTCAACACCGATTTGTATCAATTGTTACAGGTAAGAACAAAAAACAAGCAGTTATCGTTATCCCTATCGCCAGAAGGACAAGTGGAGCATTTAATCGTTGAAGCGACGAGTATACACAACCTCTGCCAAATGTACATAGGCTGGGGATCCTTCCTATAAATATAAGTTGTTATGATTATTGTACCTGCTGTATATTGGAAGTAAACGTGTTACCTCTATACATTAGTATGTGAAATACCTCATTGTAAGATAACAAGAACAATTAAAACTGACTATAGATTAGTCTATTTCATTATCAACTGGTTTCATTGAACTATGAATTATCTAAAGATAATATTATCTAAGTTACAACATAGTTTAATCATTGACCTAGTTACTCGTATGCTTCAATTAACCTAAGCGATAAAGTTAAAAATAAAGCGAATTTGTCTTCTGTTAATTGCCAAGGGAGTATTGGAAAGGATCAAAGCAGAGTAAGTTATAATCTGAACCCTAAGCGCGTTACCAGGAAAATTCAACCCGACGGATTTTAACGATATTTCCTAATTATATTTCAACTATGAAAGACTTAGGTGTTTAAGCTTCAGAGAGAAGCAAACGATGAATAAAATAGATGAGATTGGCTTAACGTTAACTAGTCTCTATTTATCGTCAGAATTTCTACGGCTACATATCGAATACGACGTTTCGTTCTTTCTTTGTGCTAAAGTTCCTAGTCTGTTATGTTACTGTTAATATTTTGTCTTCAGCTAAGATCTTTTTATTGTTTTTCTTATAATACAACATTTTTAAGCTTCAGAGAGAAGCAGACGATTTATTAAGTATAGATAAGATTGACTTTTCTTACCTACTCGCAATTTATCGTTACAATAAATTTTCTTCGCACGAAGAAAATTTGTTATGATTTCGTCAAACAAACCGCGTTGTGCTGTTTCTAAAAGTGTACGATGACTATAAATATTCACACAAAAAGTAAGGGCGGATTTCTCCAACTTCAAATAAGGAATATTCGTCGAAAAAAAAACAAAACGCCTAATTTGAAATCGCCACCTATTTGTCAGCTATCATAGAGAGACAGACTGAAATAAAGAAATTTGAAAAAAGACAGCAATACTTTATGAGAATGTCATTTTGAAATTCGTCGTTTAATACTTATTTCTTCGGATAAGTCTTTCCTAACGTTGGTATAATCAGTTGTAAGACGAATACACCTTTATGTCCCGATCCCGAATAAGTATGAAACGACCGATTTTAAAATTACAGTAATAAACGACACGCGGTCCCCCGCGACTTCGTCCACTCGTTATGAGTTTGCTCCCCTCCCCCTCCCGTCGCACCGTGATGTTTCATAGCCTATATATATTATATAGCCTTCCTCGACAAATAAGCTATCTAACACAATAGTATTTTTTTAAAATAGGTGTAGTAGTTCCTGAGATTAGCGCGTTTAGACAAACAAACAAACTCTTCAGATTTATATTTTTAGTATTGAAAGAAGGTTGTAGTAAGTAAACCATATAAGATAGACATATGCTGTCGTTAACTTTATTGTAGAACTGTTAATGCAGAATAATGTCATACATCAGCGGAAGTTCTCAAAGGGAATATTTCCCCCCCCGATTTTGCAACATTTTTCGTATCTAAATGCTATATAGCTTAAAGCTTTCCTAGATAAATGGGCTATCTAATGTAAAAATATTTTTTCAAATCGGATAAGTAGTTTCTTAGATTAGCGCGCGAAACAAACAAACTCTTCAGCTTTATAATATTAGTATAGATTGCTGACAAATAGGTTACGATTTCAATTAGGCTCTTGTATTTTATTCGAAGAATTTTCCTTATCTGCCGTTGCAAAAATCAGGCCTAAGTACTGTTAAATGACAACGCGCTTGTCAATATTTAATTAAAAACTTGTTGTTAATTGTTATTTTACGCCGCCTCAACTGTTTCTGTCTCACCCAATGGTTGACTGGTAGAGAATGCTTTAAAGCATGAAGTCCGCCATTTGTACTTCATTTTGTTTGTGCAATAAAGAATATATAAATAAAAAATAAATAAATGAAAAGTTTTGCTAGCGAGACGACAAGTGCCTTGTCGGATAACGTTCGTTGACCCTTTGTGTTGAAGAGTCTGTTATGTTTACGGAAATCTTTTGTCTTCAGCTGAGACTAGCAGATCGCACATACGTATTTGAAAGCCGCTGTTTTGGCGTTTAAAATAAAAAATGCATGTTATTGGATGCTAAAAAAATATGAAAAATGTAGACAGAAAATGACAAATCAAGTGGTAATGTAGAAAAAGTTAATTGATGTATGTACATACCTAAGTACATTATTTTCTTTTGTAAGCTTGTCGAATTCGAATCTTCTGAAGCGAAATTTTTATAAACCCCTATAAACCTTGTTTCGGTTCAAAAATAACTTTATTACATAGTTTTTATATTATTTGGTACAAAACCAGACCTCATAGATACGAATATCGTAGCAAGATCTATTTCGCGCTTTTGATTTCTGTCAGAAATCAAACGCGTTTTCTACTCTAACGATATATCACATCAAATTTAAAGACAAGACGTGAAACTGTTTTGCGCCACAGTTCAATACAACCTCATACTTATCTCTTACAAACCGAGTTACTGTCGGAGTTACTTATGGAAATCGACTTGTTATACGCCAAGAGCTTCTGAAGAGAGCCAGAGCGAAACATGTGTCGAACGAGAGTGCTGAGACCCCATCTGCATGTAAATTACAAGTTAGTATGAGTGCTATACACTTTATTCTGTCCGCAGTGTGTTAAGACGTAGATTAACGAAGCCTTGGCAAAAAGTTGGATGGGGACGCTAAAAGTCCTTTAGAGTTTTGCTCGTAATTTAGAAAAAAAAACCGGCCAAGTGCGAGTCGGACTCGCGCACTGAGGGTTCCGTGCCAACTTTAACTTAATGAGGGAATCCATTTACTTCTACTTAGTAAAATACCACAATATTTTGTTGACTACAAATATAACTTTGTTTTTCATAGTGTTTGTATGAAGTACAAAGTTATGTTTGCGGTTGTTGAAAATGTGCTATATCTCAAAAACTACTTGTTCGATCCTGTCCGAACCAATTTTCGTTGAAAGTATTTATTAAGATCTACATCACATATTTTTTTCAAAATTTACACTTGCTTGGTTTAGAAATTAGATGGGGGGGGACGCCTATTTTACCACTTTGGAAGCGTCTAGCTATGAAACGTTAGACTTAAAAAGAAAACGGTTTTAGGAACCTCTATGTTATTTTAAAAGACCTATCTATAGACACCACACACGCATAGGTTTGACAAAAAATTTTTTTTTTGGTTTTAGTTTCATGTATGAGAGCCCCCCCTTAAATGACATTTTTTTAAATTTTTTGTATAAGAATCGGTAAGCGGTTAACAAAATACATCTTCCTACCAAATTTCAATTGTGTAATGCTTATAGTTACAGAATAAAAAGGGTGTGACATACGGACGGACAGACAGACAGACAGACAGACAGACAGAAAGACAGACAGACAGACAGACAGACAGACAGACAGACAGACTTGACGAAACTATAAGGGTTCCGTTTTTTGCCATTCGGCTACGGAACCCTAAAAACCGAAAGAATATTTGTCTTTTTTTCTTACAATTATCAGATTGTTGACTCTTGATATTCTCATTTTATTATGGAAGTATAAGTAATTAATTTGATGTCAACTTACTTAATACGTTCTCCAATAAGCATTAATAGAAAGAAGCCGTTCAATCTACTCAGTATACTTAGACTTTATCCTAATTTTAATTAAATAGATAGGTAATGTTTTAGCCCAAGCGAGCGCAAGCATTTAAGATAATGAGTTGATATGAGCACATGTGTTTTAGTGCAGTGAAAGCTGTTAAAGCACACATTCAGAGGTTAATGCACTACTATTTAAACCAAAATGTTTGTTGTTTTGGCAATACAACTAAAGAAGTTTGTAATAAATACAACAGGGCCTGGTTAAGCAATATGATCGCGCGTTGGCCTTCAGTGCTTCTTTTGTAATCCTTAAACCTGACCAGTGGATTTACTTTTCATTTATTTGTATATATTTAATTGCCTGGGCTGTGTATCATCAGATAAGTACGGCGTGGTAACGAATTATTACAGCAAAATTGAAACAAAAATGATTATAAATTTAAATCAATGTTCCTACTCAAATCAGAAGGTTATTGTCATATTGTTCTAGAGATTTATTACCTGAAGTAGTGAATCTATTCCTTACTTTCATAAAAAGATCATTTTTTTATTGCTTAAGTATATTATATTTATTTGATTACATACAAACAAAAGTACTCGTCATATCAAACTGAATGGATGAATTTCACAATAACAAAAGTGTTTTTTGGCACATTTTAAACAATGACGGATTTCACTTCAAGTGCATTGTGTGGTTCTCCACCGAAGTACGTGTGTTGAGTTTCAATTTTAACATTTTCTACGTTCTCATTCGCAGTGATCTAGGTTTAAAGTTTCATAAAACTAAGAGCTAGAACAGCCAGAATATTTATCGTCAGGACTTACCTCTTTGGTATTCAATTAAAGTTAATTAATGGTCGTTAAAACTGGTTCGCACGTATTTATTCCGTACTTGGTTCCTAATATCTCTAAATTTCAGGATTCCTAACAGCGCTTTGGAAGTCTGACTTGGCTGAATCTAATTTGGAATATAGGATTAGTACCTAGTTACTCAAATAAATAAGCTGGAAGCATCATTTCAGGAATATATTTAATCCCAAATCGTCCCACCTTTTAAATAAGTGTATATTGAAAGCCTTTACCAAGTAGTTCACGTAGGTATTTTGTAATGTAAAATGCATTTTTTTTGAGACTGACCTACTTTCTTAAGTATATTTATGTAAATTTGAATCTTACAAAGGAAAGCTACTTGAATAGACACACACAACATAAGCAAATGAACCAATCTTTTTGCAGAGCATGTATGTAAAACTAGCAAAAAGTTGTGATCCGAGCAGATTCGTTGAGGGTGGGTGTAGCTATGCATAATTTGTACTGTAGCTAAGCTAGAACCTAATTTTCCAGCCATTCCATATTAGCATTTTTTCGTAAAGGCCAACATAGCAGTTGCAAATGCCGGTGGACTGTATTCACGCCATATTCCGCGGCTTCAGGCATTCTTCATTTTCCAGTTCACTGAGCTGTTGTTATGTAATGTTCTATGTGTTATCTCTTGCAATTTTAGACACCTGAGTTCTATCAAACTCCACTCGGGATAATTTTGCTAAATTATCTAGCTAGAGAGTCAAACATAACTTTATTAGGCCTCTTATAATAAGTACCTAGTTAAAAGTTGCAAAATAGCTGAACACTGTTGTGTCGTATTCAATGTTATAGCATACCAAATTTTGAATAGATACTACCTAAATAAAATCTCTAGTATGCACAAATCAAGTGTAATTTTCATGCTATTGTCCATTGTTACATTACTTCGCCAAAAGTTCTGCACTATTAACCAATCAAAACAAATGACCTAGCCTTTTTGTGGTTTCCCGTAACCTTGCAAAGTGTTTATTGCCTGCTTTTTAGAATTTTTGATTCGAATATCAACAGACAGGTCTATTGAATCTTCTAAGACAGTACCTGTACATGGTTATATCTAGATACTCGTATGTTGTCTGCTGTTATTAATCGGTGACAAACAGCAGTTTACTGTTTACAAAAAATAAAAACATTACAAAATTTTCAACACACTTGCTCATAACGACGTATTTATTCCACCGATTTTTGGCTCATAATCATAGATATTAAACACGCGTGGTTTTTCATTATATTATTGCACTAGTGCCTTTAGTTTATTAACCCGACCAATTTAGGTTTGTACCCTAGTACCAAGTCGTAAGTAAGAAGAAGAAGCGATATAATTTAGTCGGGTTATACAATACTTTTATTTTAGCAACAAACAGTATTTATGCGAAAAATAACAGTATCTACATATTTATTTCAATGAATGGTAAATCCAGATTTATTACTAAAAAATAGCTCAAATTCATTTAACATTTTCTGTGATTTGTGTTTTAAACACGACTTATTACATTTTAAATCTTGGCTTTTTTGGCCGATCTAGTTCGCGCCTTAGCCTTGCGCGCGCATCGGTATTGCGGCAAGAAAAAAAAAACAACGCGCCATTTTTCGTAAATAGGTAATTGTCGGCTATGACGAGGTTTACATTATTTAAGAAGTTTAATATTAATGAAAATGCCTACTTCAAGTGAAGAAAATGAAGAAAACCTATTATTTAGTCCGCCGGACATACGTAACGAGTCAAAAAACGAGTGCGAAACATAGAGGTCGTCATCGTTGGTGCGAAAGTCTTTGCCATCAAAATCGAGTGAAATGTATTTTTACTAAATGTTTTAATAATTAAAAACTTAGTAAATGAAGATTCTTGTTTTTTCCTCGCAAGTGTGTTGAAAAACGTCGTATGATACGCGTGTGCCTGTGACAATTATACTATACGCGGCTTTCTTATGGCGCACTCGCTTTCGCTCGTGCGCACATAATATCGCCTTGTATATAATGGTCAACTTAGCACACTTGTATCATAATGTACTATTATAATCCACTTAATTATTTCTAAGAAGATTATAGTCACGAACGCACAACGTCGCAGTCGCGATGTTAACGCGCGTAAGCATCGATGCAGTCACATAATGTCAACCTTTACACACTGCGCTACTTTTAGTATCGATATAGTCGCGATCCAGGAGCTGAAAATTGACAAATTTCTATGCTAAAGCACGACTGCATCGATGCCTAATTAAATCTGTTCATTGCATGAGTCACGATGCTGTAGCGCGTTTTCGAAACGCGCGGCTGCATCGATGCTAAAAGTCGCAATGTGTCCTTACGTAAAATACACAACAAAGACCCCTTGGTCTTTGTTGTGAATTTTTCGTTGCAATTTCCATTTGGATGATGTTACCCGGCTATCTTTAGAATGAACCTGACAAACATGTCACACGTAATTAAGTGTTTCAGACAGATGTTATTCTAGGGCACAATGGATAGGTATATCAGGTGGTATGTGTGATGAATCATTATTTCAGGTTGTGTTGAATTTATGGTGATTGCATTACATATTGTGAAGCCTAGTCTTAGGAGTTCAATCTTCATAAATAGACCACCCGTCGTCGTAATATCTCGCGGAGCCCTCCTCATCTATACTAGGCTATTACCCGGCCTCATTCGCAGTGGACAATATCAACTGAACGATGATATATTCCTATTAGGGTGAGTATAAATTAAGGAAACCTTTGAGATGAAAAAAATCATAATAATTATAAGGCTCATTGAATGCTGCCATATCTGTAATGTAGACTGTTGTTATATTATGTAGATAACATGTAACTTGTATGAGCTTTATTACCGTCAATGTGAAAAAAACATTTTACAAACCTAAACCACTGAAAAATATTTAAAAAGTTTGATAAATCAGCACGAGAAGCTAATCACTAAATTTCAAACAAAAAGAAAGCTAAATAAGGAAATTACTAAGTTAAAACAGCGTATAATGATGAGGTTCCCCGGGCGTTTATCAACAGTATGTTATATCTATACGTGTGATGTTTCATCTCTCCACTGGGCGCAAGGACAGTAATAAATCGGGTGATTTGCCCTGCCCCGTGTCGTATGTTTTTCCGCCAAATCCCGGGAAGTGTGGCCGCGTGGAGACCCTGATTTCAGCCTGCTCATTGCGTATTCCCCGCGCGTTCGGAATGACCCCTTCCCCTAGGATTGTCCTCGAAGTTTTGCGGATCGCTTATTTTTGCCGACCTCTGTATCGGGTTACTGATTCATAAATAAAGCAGATACTTCCCACCCGTTTGTCGTGTCGTTTACGTAGTTTTTCATCGGAAATTCATATTTGTGTACGGCCTGTGTCGTCGACTGTATTTTCTGAACGGTTTTACGGTAAATCGATGTGCGATTTTATTCGACAGAGAGAATTTTGGATACACATCGGAATATTGATGTTTTAAAATTTATGAGTGTTGTATGTAAGTTTGTGTTTTACATCAGCGATGAAAATGGGGAAATGGCTTACCTGCTCATGTCGTACCTGCTTTGCTTACAAAGTTTTAACAACATGCTTTTTCGTTGTTGACTTTTGACTATAATCAAATATCTTATTTCATAGAATTAAACAATTTTCTTCCTAATAAGTCACAATTTTACATTCTTAAAAATACTTGATTTAAAATACCTTCTAACATTATTAACCATGTAGCGACCGTGACATTGCAAAGATTACATATAGATTCGACTCGGAAGAATTATGTAACGCGGATAAAACAACATAATGGTCGTGTCTGGCTCATCTTTTATGTAATATCCCGCGTTTCGGCCCGCGGTGACCTGGCAGCGTTTAGCCGTGTAGGTAGCTATTTGACAGGCAATATCCGCGTGATCCATTGTTCGCCTCATTGTGGATTCAGAGCGAGGATGCGCAGCTCTAACCTTTCTTTCATTAAACTTTTGCCTTCCTATAAGGTCGGGATAAACTGAGAATAACAAGACCACTAATAGCAGTTTGCTCGGTGATTTTACCGTGTAGTTTCCGCGCGGTAAAGGAAAAGTGGACGAAAATAATCACTGTTTAATCTTCGTGTCAATACGTGCTTAGCGTGTGATAGGTGCTCCGGCTATAAAACATTTATACGGCGAAACGAGGGTCCACAGGTAGCTAGCTCGGGAGGTATTTAACTTTGTGTTCACTTTCGTTATTGCACAAGATACGTCCATCCATAGAGCAATAGAATGTAGAATGGTAGTTAATAAAATAACTCAACTCAAAAAGGTCTAGAACATTACGCCATTAATAGTATGTGTTCCATAGCTGTGTATGTATCTAGCATAAACAAGAATAAGTAAAATATTCATGTTTTTAGGGTTCCGTAGCCGAATGGCAAAAAACGGAACCCTTATAGTTTCGTCAAGTCTGTCCGTCCGTATGTCACAGCCAATTTATTCTGTAACTATAAGCATCACACTGTTGAAATTTGGTAGGAAGATGTATCCTGCTAACCGCTTAACGATTCTTGTACAAAAAAAAAAGATATTAAAAGGGGGATTTCCCATACATGAAACTAAAACCGAAAAAAATTCTTTTAGTCAAACCTATGCGTGTGGGATGTCTATGGATAGGTCTAGGATAAAATGTCATAGAGGTTTCTTAAACCGTTTTCTTTTAAAGTCTAACGTTTCTTAGCTAGGCGCTTCCAAAGAGGTAAAATTGGCATTCCTCAATTTTAATCTTACATACCTAGGTGACGGGGTCGTAATACTATCATATTCTGTGACTAGGTAATGTAGGTATCATATTGATTAGAAAAACCATTTCTATATACTCATTAGCACGAATATTTGCAATAAAAATATAGGAACCTAAATTCTTATAAGTGAGCATTGAATCGTCACCATTCCACTTATCTTTTTACTTCGAAGAAATCTAAATAAATACAAGCTACGTTTTCCTCGTTGCTCTTGGTAGGGAGTTCCTCGAGTACAACCAAAATCTATACAAATATTATAAAGCTGTAGAGTTTGTTTGTTTATTTGAACGCGTTAATCTCAGGAACAACTAGACCGATTTAAAAAAAGGGTTGGTTTGCTTATTTATCGGAGAAGTCTTCCTGTAAAAATCACGATGAGACGGAGAGGGTGGGAGCAAACTCAAAGCGCACGGATGCAGTCGCGGGGGACCGCTAGTATACTTAAATATATAATATAGCAAAAAAGTTAACACTTTAAACTAATGAGCTCGTTGAGGGCCTACTTCTCTTACATGTGTTTTTCATTTTATTCACTTTGTGACATCATAATTCATTTTTATTGTTAGGTACCTACACGTCTCAAGAATACTTTAACATCAGTAAAAAAGACAACAGCAACGTTTTCAGGTTTCACTCATGAGGAATTAATCCATACGCCCGCCATAGCGTGAATACTTATTAATGTATTTTTAGTTATTTTGTGGCAAGTCAATCCATGTACTCGTACTTATTTAATTGAGGAATACTTTTCCGATTTCATAAGCATAATATTATGACGGCATTTTAGTAAGCTCATATATTTCGGGTAAAATATTGGTTATTATCCTTAGCAATTTATTTATTCCAACAAGCTAAGCTAATCAAAAGCATTTTCTCGCATGACTTAATAGTTAAGTGTACATATTTATACGATCCGTATTAGTTCAAGTGGTGCACATTTTGTGGTATAGAAATATGAGCTAGTAAATACAAATAATTTGAAATATTTCCCAAACATAAATCGTAGAGTCAATCGGTGCTATTGGTTCAGTGGTTTCGATTTATTGAAATGATTATTGCATGCTTTAATTTATTCAGTTTTATGCTTTGATTTTTTAGGATTCTGTGGCACAGATACTTTAATACTAGTCTGTGGTTTGATTGGTAAGGTTTTTAAAATTACATATTATTAATTAATGAAATAATAAATTTTATAAGTTCGTTATCATGACAATAGGTAAATTAACATTGTAGATGATGCTTAACTACCTTGTATCTGTTAACAGTTTGTAAAAAGTAACTTTTGTACAAGAACTTGGGTTAAAATCGACTACATTGGCATTGAAATCCTCTCACGCAACAATGAACGTGTTTATTTTTATTCCACTTAGATATTTCCTTATAAGGTAAATGAAAACAATTCTTTTGTCGTCCAGATTTTAACGTCGCGCTTTGAGCTGAGTCATTTTTATCGCACTTAAAAAAGAGGAAGTATTTAAGTACATAATCAAAGAGACCACATTATCATTATTCAGTCATTCGTGTAGTATGTGAATCAGCACTTTTGAAATCTAAACAAAGTGATCAGATTGAAACCAGATCACCCCAGACTTAAGGCTTGTATTTCATAATATGTTGCCTTAAATAATTTAATTATTAAACTCCATTTTTCTTTGCTAGTCCAATAATGTAAACAATAATAATCAAACCGGGAGTTGTCTGTCCGTGGGTGCATATAGTGCATGCAGGGATAATCGTCGGTTTGTGTCACACAGCTTAAAAATAAAATAAATATTGGACACCAATCACACACTTTGTTCTGATCCCAAAGTAAGTAGCCAATGCACTTGTGTTATGGAAATCAGACAAAACGGTGGTAACACAACACCCAGACCCGAGACAATATAGAAAAGATCGTTTTCTACATTGACCCGACCGGGAATCGAACCCGGAACCTCACGAGATGGCGACGCTTGAAACCAGTGTGCTAGCCACTCGACCACGGAGGTCGTCAAGCTATTTTATTAATGATGTTTAAAGGGCCTCTGCGTGTTAGCTTCGGGCCCATGTACGCCTTCCAAAGATCCGGGACCCCATGGTCCTGAGAATGCAAACGACAAAAGAAACATAATAATTTCATAGGATTGTATCTTATATAGGTACACAAACCAAAACAACAGCACTAACAATCAATCTTTCAATCAACAACTTTTTTTATAACTTTTTAAATAATTATACCAAATAAAATTAATTAAATGTTAAATTTAAAAAGAACTCAGTTTTAAACCATGAATTACCTATATAATTTGTGAGTTTTGTGTTAACCTTTTTTTAAATTTATGATTTCGTTAAAAAAGGAATGTCAAGATTGTTTACAATATTTGACTAACAAAGTAAAATGGTCTTTAAGATACAATTTCACCGGATTTTCTATAGTTGGAGCAGGCAAACACTTATGTGAAAACAATAGATTGATATTCGTATTTCGTGATTTGAATCTTGATAAACTTAATTAGGTACGTACTAAGAATCAAGATTAGTTATTAATACTGTGAAAAACTCGTGCCCAGAAATCTATCACAGACTTCAAATAATTTGATATGAACTAAAATTTTCCGATTTTATACGAGTATTTACCTACCTTATAACATATGGGAAAAGGCAAAATAATTTACGTCTAGATACTACTGGTCAGTTCAAGGCATACGACTAAACGGTTATAGCATTTAATTAGGTTGCTGTAAGTATACTCGTACGTAATAATTTAATATATCTCGTGAATTTAAATGTGTCTACTCTTAGACAAGTGGCAGTGGGCAGGGCTCATAGCGCGAAAAACTAATGGCCTTTGGGGCATAAAAGTTCTATATTGGAGACCTTTTGACCAAAAGTGCAGCGTGGGACGTCAACCGACAAGATGAACGGAGGACGACCATGTTAAGATCGTGGGATCAAACTGGATGCAGACCGCTTGTGATCGGTCGCTGTGGAAAATCGTGGGGGTGGTCTATGTTCAGCAGTGGACTTACTTTGGCTGATAATGATGATGATGACTCTTAGACAAAAGGTCAGCTGAAATGCAGAACAATATAAAAATACCTATACATATTTATTGGACAATAATAGAAATTTGTACAAAAGGTGGACTTAACGCCATATGGCGTGTTCTACCAGTCATGCCTTTGGGCTAAGCAGAAATGACTGTGGGTGGTGGGACGAAGAAACAAAATTAATTATAGAAGTCCTGGGTTCGATTCCCGGTCGGGTCAATATAGATAACATAATTTTCTATCTAGGGTCATAGTGTTGTGGCACCACTGTTGTGTCTGATTTCCATAACACAAGTGCATGCATGTCTTGCCTGTTTTACCAATTGAATTACCAAACCACACTGTCACCACATGGTTTCAGGTAAGTACCGTTAAGTTCTTTCCAAATTCAGCGTTTATATTCACTTGAAAAGACTCCTAGTATTGAATAGTTTACCCGTGGATATAGGTACAAATGTTTTTAAAAGAAAACTTAAAAAGTATTTTTTAGCTAACTTAGATTAGTATGTATTTAAGTTTTGATTTAGTATGTTAGGGACTCGTGATCCCACAGACAAACTATGTAAATAATTTTGTGGGACTACTGTATACTTCACTGTAAAACGCTGTTTAAAAAAAAAAAATGAAATAAGTAGGTACACAATAAGTTACTTCCGACATAGTACATCGTCTATGATTATACTAAACTAAATCGTTTATCGGCTCAGTACAAGGTTGGTGTCATAAATGGTAGCTACCAACATTATGCACAAGAAATGACGATATCGACATCGGCACCGAAGGTAAAGTAACAAAATATGTTTAATTTTTATGAGATACGGCCTAGTATGTATGCATACATGATTGACTAGGAACATACAAAACTTACTCCCTATGTCGGTGTTTATTTTATCTTAATAAATTAAGATTTATCCGCTAACTACCAAATCTCGTGAGGTGCGACAGTTAATAATAAATCGCAAGATTATTGTTACACTTGTTCGTTAGCACAGATACCGTGGTAGGTATTGGCAGTTAGCGTCAAGCCGTTGTCCCATGCACTGGTTAAAAAGTTTGCGGGGCATGCGCACTGCGCACTGGTTGTCATGTCACAAGACCGCGGGAAAGTTTGACACTTCGTGAGAAAACTTTGTGTTTCTGTGAATAAAAATGAATATTTAGTAAATCAAAGTAATAATGTATGTGTGATCTAGTTTTGTAGTAATGGTGTTGTTTTTGTTGTGGTAAAAAGTATACAGTGGTGTTGTTGATCAGTTGGATTGTTACGGAGTTGGTTGACATTTGAAAAGGTAAGTTGAGTTGAATCTAAAGATTATGTATGTGCATTTCATAATATTTTACGTTGAAAGACATGGTCAATGGTCATTGGTATCTTCCTGTAATTTGAAAGATTACGATTAAGCGACTGCATGATGCCGGATGTCACTGATTTGATGATTTATGTAAGTAGCGCATTCATAAATTATATTTACAAATTGTTAGATTTTGTTTGCCAAATTGTTGTACAACTTTCTATCTACTCTTTTTTAGGAAGTAAATTTTACTACGTTTACACTTCACACGTTCGGTTTGCTTAACATTGTTTTAATAGTTAAGTAAATAGAAAAAGATCAAATGAAACAGTTGAAAACCTCGTCTTTTTAGTTCAGTCACTGGTACTCACGCAGCACTTTAAAAAAAAATTGAAGATATAAAAAATACCAGTGACTGCATTTATTTAAACAAAACCGGACTTCGTATGAAATAGTTTCCCAGTTAGGTACATAGTTGCATAAACGGTTTCTGTGGTAGTTATAAAAGTTTGAGCCGATAATGAAATAAATCTCTTCAAATACATTTCCTTTATGCAAAATAATATTTATGCTAGTTTTTATGAGGATGTTTACGATCATAACTATAAAAGCATTCGTTTTGCACTCATTCAAGGTCATGTAATTTGTAGAAACAGCTGTTAAACGTGAGTCTGATATAATTACTTTGATGTTCGTAAAATACCGATAAAATAATTTAAAATTATTATGAAAATGTATATTTATAGACATTGTCAGCGTAGCAGTCTTAATATTTATTCTGTTTTATAATTTATAGCCTGGGTACTTTATCTTATTATTAAAAGACAACCTAGAAAAACGTTTTAGTTCTTTAGAAGCCCTTTAGGAATAGCCCTTGTTTTGACATAAACAAAAAAATCGAAACATCCTCATTCCGTAACATATTTGTATACTGTTGTATAATCTTGTTTCTAATAAAAATTTAATTGATTATAAATTTTACAACTCGATTATACAATTTAACGATTGCTAAAACTATGAGATGATAATTCATTTGTTCAGGAAGTGTTAAGGTGTCAATTTAAATGGAATTGGTCATCATTACGAAATTGCATTGCCTTTATATTTGAATACAATGGACAGAGGTCAGTCGTTTTTAATCGTTGTTTATTTGTTTACTTTAGTCTTGTTGTATCGATAGATATCTTCGACTTCAGTGGTAACTTATACAAAAACGCGATGCAACTATGAAACCTCCCCAGAGTGACGCGATGGGTTTTAATTATTGGTTAATTATAATCTAAACTATCTTTGTGACATGACAATTTTATCCATAAATAAGTTCCGGACCAAAAATAAGCAAACTTCTTTTTTTTTCCTCGTGCAGCCTTGCATAACAATGTGGTTAGATAATTATACTACTTTAATTATAGGTATAATGTGTAGTTTAGTTAAGTTTATCTGCTTAGTTCATCTGTTGCACATACTTACGTCATTTCATAAGAGCAAAAATATAAGTTACTTGTACGTATACGAGATACGATTGATAGTAGATGACAATCCACTGTTTTGATTATGAAATGAACCTCTACAATAATCGTCTTTTACGCAGCTACCAAAATGAAGAAGACACTAGACCTGAGGCGATACGTCACCAACGTGTTTCCGATTCTACAGTGGTCGAGGTCTTATGACGTGCGGAATGGCATCGGAGACCTAATAGCTGGGATCACTGTGGCTCTGACACTCATTCCACAGTCCATCGCCTACGCCTCGCTGGCTGGATTGGAACCACAGGTATGTATTTAGAACCTGCGGTATATTAAGGGACGCCACACACACCGCTGGCGTTCTGCATTCTCCGGTCTGTGGAAATTTGTTGAAATAGAAAACAGCTCTTATACTCCTTGATCGTCAATTGTCTTGATACCAGGCAGAAATCCGGGCAAGGCAACCGATCCCGGTACCGGGTCTAAAGTCTGGGCAGATGATCCGACCGATAAGGAATATTTTTTCATTTTATTTCATAAGGGCAGAATATCCATCCATAGCTTCAACTCTGTGTGTTAACCTTCTATAACAATGAAAGCCCTTACTTTGAAATCGTATTGGCACAAACTTGTACAAAAACTGTGAAAGAATTTCATTCATGGTCAATTTCACTGGACCGCTGCTGGATGCAAAAACGCTGTGCGATATTATACTGGTATTCCGAATCGTGCCTACGTGGCTGGGTTACCTGGGGTCACCGAGGAGTTACAGTGTGCGGACAAAATGTGCCCAAACTAGGACACTTAACTTGGTATCACTTCGGTTCATGCTAATCCCGTAGTATTTTACGTCCGTGCTATGGTTACGCGTATTTGTTGAAGAATATACGAGTACGGTTACTATTTATTAATAAAGTTAAATTATAATTATAATTTCTTTTTAATCAATCGTTTTCATCATATTTAATCTACAAAAGTGTATTTATACAAAACCACATTTTACACTTGGGTAGATACTTTTACAAATTGCTAAGCTAGTAGAGAAATTCACCTATGATTGATTGACATTAATTAGGTACTCTAAATACGCATTAGGTAACATGAATTTCTCATACAGTAAAATGAAATACATGATCTTCAATCATTTGTATTCACAGATTACTCGTAAGTCGTTAACAGCAATAATCTTTGATCCGTTACTAATTATATCCTGACATTGAATTAGATTTAATTCTGATTTTCATGAATAACATAACATGCTAACAGCGAATACATCAAACTTTGATCTCTCCGTGTTACGTTAAATGAAAATTTCGGGAGTTCCATAAACATAATAGATCCGGATACCACTCAGACGGATATTGTGTTTGTTATCGAAATACAAATATTTGCAATACTTCGGTTCGTGGGTTCGTGGCCGCAATAGACTCGTACTAAGCCTATCAGTTCAAAAGGTTAAAACAAAACGCAAATATGCATCTCCGATTATTTGCTAAGCTATTATAATAGCTATTAAGTGTCGATTTTACCAACATAAGTAATATTCATCAAATATACAAAACGCCTAATTTGAAAACGTCACCCAATTTGTTAGCAAGCATTTATGTAAATGACATTTAAAAAATCGGTCGTTATATACCTATTAGGGCTGATTTTTCGATATTCGTAGTCGTATTGAACATGCAAAAACCTCCTCATGCATCCCGTGTTTTACTTTTTTTATTTCCAATTAATGATAAAACGGTATCAGCTTTCCAAATTCTAATCCTTTATTTGCGTTAAATATTTATAAGCGATGCAAGCCAAGTTATTTGAGCACCACAATTTAAAAGATCTCACATAATTCCTAGGAATTAGTTCCTGTAGATTTTCCGAGTCTGGATTGCAACCGCAGTGAAAAATGAAATCCTTTGTGGAGGAGATTTGACTCATCGTTCATTTTGAAATTTAATTTAGGTTTCATAAATCAGCTGTTTGAAATTATTTTCATTGGAAGAACTTTATTGTCGTTTTATATTAACATTATAGATATTAAACACTATAAAAGTAATATATAAGTGCTACAAGTTACAGTCTAAACACGAAGTTTTGTTTTATTTGCTTTTCGTGCCGAGATAATGAAATTAACAGTCACTTTTTAATCTATTGAACGAATTTTGTTTGTGATAGTAACCTTAATAAGAGTCTTCCATGCAAATGCAAGAGGCAATCGACGTTAAAAATACTCGACTTTATCCTTATGGCAGTCCCTTTATTTTAATATTACACGCTTTCGATTCTGAACGGAGAAAATTATGCTTATAAAATATTTATTTAATCTTGCATGGGATCTATATGTAGTGCTGTTTACTTAGGTGTTGTAAACACAATTAAGTTTTTTTCTGACAAAATATACCTACCTAAATAGATCTTGAGAAGTATGCTTCGTTTATTTTTTCAATTTGGCAAAATACATAAAATTTCCAAGTAGATTTTTTTTATATTACTTCTATCAAAATAAACCAAAGGAGACAAAGGAGAAGGGGATTGAAAAGGGCGCTCAAACCTGTTGCAGTTATTTTTATTTGTAAAAGAATAAAAAAGTGCGTTATGGACCGAATTGACATTCTTTAAGTTTTGATCGTTTTTCAAAAGCAGATAAATGTAAATTTAAAGCTAACTTAGAGTAGTTAGGTACTGAGTAGTTGTGCTATTTAACATAAACTATGATATGTTTTTATATTGTTTATCAGATTTTTAACATTGAGTTGTGTTGATCCTTCAAATTAAAATAACTATCGTTGTTAATATTTTTCATATAACCAGAAACAAACCCGCATAACAAAATCCGACGTGATAAAAAAATCAAAAGATAGAAGGCACGGTTTGCAATTGAGTTTGGAAACTAGTATTCCCAGCGCTATCAAAACATGAACAACGGCTGCATAACAATTTCAGTCCGATAGCGAACGATTTTGCTATCGGCGCCGTTAGAACAGTTTCTCTATTAATAATTCAATCGGATTGCTTCTAGCTTCGTCCATAACATATTTAATAAATCATTTTTCAGACTATTTTCAACGGGATTTACTCGTATTATGTTATGAAAGGTGTATGTTTAGTACATATTAAAAGTCAATAAAGTACTCGACCCTAATTTATAATAAGGTAGGGACACAATAATTAGTAGGTAGCTGCCTATTTGATATTCCAATATAGTATTAATTAGATTATGGATATTTCGCTATCCTCTGAAATAGAGCAGATTTAATTGAACACAGAACGAAATTCCACGTTTATCTCCACTATTAGGGAAATGTTAGATGTTTTACTGTTTCACAAAATTTAATGTTGCATACGATTTCATATCATGCACATTTGGCGATGAAATTAAATGACTAGATTAGTAGATAAATAATAGTATATAATAGTTTGCGTTTGTATCGTCCTCAAGTAATGTTAATTAGAGAGTACCTTCATCTTTTCTACACGTAACTTAATTAAATAACTTTAATTTCATATCATGCGCATTTGGCGCTGAAATTGTAAAGACTAGTAGTTAGGTGTAAGGTATGAAGCTGTATCGTTCTATTCATAAAGATGAAATAAGAAACCAAAAATTTGCGCACGGGCGGGACATGAACCAGCAACCTTTTGGCATACCGATACCGATTTGGCATACAAAAAAAATATTTTTGGTTTCTTATTTCATCTTTATGAATATAAAATATGACACTGTGAGTGTTAAAAAACATTCTAAAAGCACTGTATCGTTCTCATAAACCAGTCTTGATCAAATAGTATAAGAATTTATTATCTAAACACGTAACCATAATGAAGTAAAGTATTAATTATAACCATGTCACTGCTTGTCAAAGCCCTCATCTCAAACGTAATAATAACTGTCTGTTAACAATTGGGTATTTACATCTTGTGTTTTTGTATCAGGCCACTGACTACGCGACTCTACCTACCTACACTTAAATTTATGTACTTACACGACAGGTTTTTACATCGAGGCATCTGAACAAAAGGAAAATGATGTAGGGAAAAAGAGTTCACAATAACTTCGCGGGACTAATGAAGGAAGCAAGAGGTTTTGAATTACCAAAAATAACAATTCAGACTCATACAATACGTCTTCATTAACAATATACGAAATGTTTATTTCTCTTGATCACGAAATGAAAAATGTCGACATCTTGAGATACTGATTTATGTTCACTTGAAATATTTACTCCAATATAGCAGAAAGCTCTTCTAAAATGAGGTCAGACATTCGCCGTCGTTTCATTTCAAGTAAGTAGAATGATTCAATTATCCCAGAGTTAGTATTTGGTATGTTCGCGAAACATATGTTGTACTTACATTTGAGCCTTGGAGGCATTATCGAAACAGTGATTGAAACCAAATTTAACCAGACATTTCGATTACGTACGTTTCAGTTGTGATCACGGTATGACAGACCGTCTAATAAGCTTCATACTCTATATGAAAGTGGTTACATAGAACCAATAGTCGCTTGAATAAAAACTCAAAACGTAGGAGATGGAAATTCAATGTCTTATGAGATAAAATAAAACGAAAAGCTAACGTTAACCAAATCTTTCTTTAAAACTATTATGTTGTAGTTTTTAAGTATATCCGTGAAATCATGATCATAGATTATCAAAATAATTATCAAAAGAAAATTATCGCCGTATATTTCAGCTCTAAATTTAGTTTTACCTTCTTCTTCCAAGAAATTTGTATGATTTGAATACGAAATTGTGATAAATTATTATCGTCAATTTTTTCCCTAGAGAGAGCTTGTACGAATCGAGAAATCAAACAGAATAAATATTTTTCATTTCATTTTCAGTACGGCCTCTACGCGTCACTAATCGGCGGGTTTATATACGGCGTGATGGGCACATGCCCTCAAATCAACATCGGTCCAACGGCCCTACTGTCTTTGCTCACTTTCACATACACAAATGGGACGAATCCAGACTTCGCTGTTCTGCTATGCTTTATCAGTGGCATTGTTCAGCTTGTTGCCGGGGTTGCTCAATGTGGTAAGAAAATAATATCATAAAATTCAATATATTAAAGAACAGCGTGTTAGTTACACTATTTATAACTCAAGAACGGCTGAATCCATTTAGCTGAAAATTGGTGAGGCAAGGTAGCTTAGGACAAGGAAAAGGAAAGGATATTTTTATCAAGTTAAACGAGGCCGGGGCTGGAGTAGGACGAGGCCGGTGCGAAACAATGTTTGCTGGAACGGCTGAACTTTCAAAATAACTGATCTGAGCGGGACGGGGCTGGGGGCAAAGTTCGCTGGGTCCGCTACTTATTATATGTATAAATGGAGATAGCTATGCTCGGTGTTTCTGTACGAGATTGAATCGAAGAGAAACGTAGAAGAACTAAAGTGACAGACTTAGCCCTGCGAATCAGTAAGCTCAAGTGGCGGTGGGCAGGGCACATAGCGCAAAGAACTGATGGCCGTTGGGGCAGAAACGTACTAGATTAGAGTACTAGATTTCGACCAATGGCGCACCGTAGGATGTCCACCGCCAAGATGGACAAGTGCTTTTGCAAAGATCACAGGAAAACTATGATGATGATTATGTAGAGGTCAATGATCTTACAAAGCTGGATGGTGTAAGCAGCCATGTAGCCAAAAGCACATGTAGCTATCATTATTATAAACATCTGTAAAATAAATAAGCTGTGGACTAACACAACAGCTTAGAGCCGCAACAGACCTGCCTAAACCAGAAGAAGAACGGGTTTAGATATCCATAAGTGTCAAATTTAATTGATGTACTCGTTACATAATCTCTGAAAACTAAGAGTAAAAGATAATTTCACTTCGTGCCTTATAGTCACGAATTAATATTTATCGGTCAATACAGTGTAGCATTCAAATTATTATTATTTATTTGCAATACACGTGTATAAAAGGTACAGATTGCGCTCAGAAAAATATACTTACTCCCCACTATTTGATACTGATTACTAATACAATAAGGTTATTCAATGACATAAGTAGATTTACTTAGATATTTAATGTCTTTCAGCAATACTATCTTCATCTTTTCCAGGATTCCTCGTTGAATTTGTGTCACTGCCCGTAGTTTCTGGATTTACATCGGCAGCAGCTGTCACGATAGCATCCTCCCAACTCAAAGGCTTACTAGGCCTGAAGTTCAAATCTGAGAATTTCATTGGTACCTGGGTTGGTGTGTTCAACAACATCGGCACGGCGAGGATGGCAGATTCCCTGCTGAGTTTGGTGTGCTGCATTGTGCTGTTTGGAATGAAGGTATGGTTTTTTATTTTTTTCATAAAATTGCTGTCAGTGTTGGTTTGAAATAAAGTAATTACTTTATTTTGCTTTTTTAACGACCG
The DNA here is from genome assembly GCA_963924145.1 of Pyrausta purpuralis. Taxonomy (NCBI): domain Eukaryota; kingdom Metazoa; phylum Arthropoda; class Insecta; order Lepidoptera; family Crambidae; genus Pyrausta; species Pyrausta purpuralis. The sequence continues at coordinate 22,919,824 of OZ001644.1, read as the reverse complement.
GCAGTGTCATCAAGGTCATAATTATCACCCAAAGGACACCGTTGAACATAGGCTTTGAAGTGTAGGCTTATTATGCAACAGCGTTTGTACTAAAGTCAGATTACCGTTGAATGAAATTATCTATCAGACACTTCAGGGCTTACAATATAAGACTATATTATGAAAAAAACATGCGTTTAATTGAAGCTAAAGTAGGTTCTCCAAATCATCTCGGCATTGTAATAAAATATAATTTCCAAGACTGTCTCTGCAAAATATAAACACTAATTTCGTGACTTAAGTTATTAAATTTGTGAACATCATGGATTAAATTTTATCTTTGTTTGTTCTGCTAATCACATCAAATTTTCATAATTCTTATACTTAAACAAATAGGATTGTTAAGATCTGAGATTTCAAAAGTTAATCTTGCTTAAGAGTTTTCACATTTGCAAATCAAAAGTTGACGTCAAGTTTAATAGTGCTTAAGTGGTAATGCCACTTAACATGTACCTGACTTGACGGGAGATCCTTAATCCTCTGTATGTGATGTTAAGTGAAGCGTGGTGACGTGAGTGATTCGATCGGGTCACATCGATGCTCAATTAACCTAGTGTGTAAGGGGCATTTTCATAAGAATCAGGCGTTAGTCCATTGCAATAAGATATAAACCTTATTCATAAAGATGAGTTATGAAACCAAAACTTCGCGCACGGGCGGGACTCGAACCAGCTTTTTCTGGCTAACCGGGCCAAACGCTCTACCAATTCAATTTTCAAATTCCAATTTCCAGGTTGAATTTATTCTGTAAAGAATAACTACTTGGCCCACTGTTGCATAAACAGACGGGTAGATGGCGCTAAATGTCGCGCATAATGATGACGAGTCTATAGGAGACCACAAATTTCGCATGGTCGGACTGACAGCATGGTAGCTCAATTGGAAGAGCGTTTGGCCCGGTTTTAGCCAGAAAGTGCTGGTTTGAGTCCCGCCCGTGCGCGAATTTTTGGTTTCTTAACTGATGTTTATGAATGTAAAATATGACACTGTGAGTTTTAAAAATACCCATAAACCATTGTATACCTTATGTAAGATTATAGCAACTATGTATGTTAAAGCTATCACCAAAGCGCAGACCCTCATGTCGTTATTTAATCTGAAGAATAAGTAGTATCTGTAGCAGTTTAGTGATAGATAGTGCTGTGGATATTTCTACATTATGACTAACTTGTCTTGTTAATTATTGAAGATCGTGATTATGTCCAAGATTATTTTCACTGAATATGACTAGAGATGTAGTCGTCGTCGATGACATCCAAACGAACAACTTATATTAATTTTAACAGACTGTGACTGTTGGATAGTCTAAATTATAATTCCATTCATCTCTATGCGTTGTGCGTAACACCAAAGGGTAATGAGCTATTATGTAATTAATTTGTGATTAGAGGTAGAATGTCAAAGCAATGTATAGGTAACTAACTGTTTATTTCAAGGATATAACGTGAGAAATCTTGCTATGAATACCAATGACTTGATATTTTAAATGACTTAGCATTTGTATAAATGTAAACCATACTTTATTATAACGCACCTTTTCAAATTGATAAGGTTGACTGTTCACTCTGTTATGGAATTAAAACTCGTATCTTTGTATTTAAATACGTTGAAAAATTGGATGCTGTAATATTTATGCAAAAGATAGTCCACATTCAACAATTATATGCCGCTCTACATGAATGAAGGCAATTTGAATATTTTACTCTACTTCCGACAATTCCTCGCACTACGGTAATGACTATGCAATGAGCGCATCTAATGTAGGTTTTAGTGTATGATAGTATGCGGAAAGCAGCACTTTAAGCTGAATACTGTGGTATCTTATGCAGCTCTTGTAAGGGTTATATTTTAACAAAAATGTATTAGCCTGATGTGCCCGACTGTATATCAGGGAAGAGATTCTCTAACACGCCTATTCGTAAAGCAGGTATAATTGACGGCTACGTGTATTTCGGCTTTAAACGGGATCTAGGTTACCACTTGCCGGTGATCCGTTCAATGTACAGCCTAAAAATAGCTGACTGTCTTTAATGTCACTAATTTTCGTACACTGATGTCACTTTTTTGCGATCAAAAATAGCAACAACATTTACTTACCTTGAGTTCAAGTGCTTTTCAATTACTTGGTTCATGACTAGTTACCTAAGAAATTCTGAGAAACAGTACTTCATTCAATGAGGCTCGAATTTATTTGATAATCACGGATCGATTGGTTTGTATAATTTGTTAAATACTAGACCCTGGGTTTTTGAGGCTCTGAGGTGCTCGTAGCGCAGTGGTAGCAGCGTTTTGGTAGTGATAACGAAATGAAGTAACCTATAGGGCGGTCGTGTTTGGATGAGTGACAATTCCGACCATATAAGTGACGTATATCACCAATATTGGTTGTATAGTTTTAAATATTGTGTGTTTTACGTGAGGTGAGTTGGCTGATAATTCATAAGCTGTGACAGAAATGAATTGCGTAATTTAATGCTGTATCTCCATATTATACTAGAACAGGGGACGCGATTAGATGCTGTCTTTCGAGTGAAAGTAGGCTAAAGCTTTTGTTAATTTGAGCGCTGTTTTATGGTAATGAAGGCACTTTCGTGAATTAACTCTCAAGCGCAAATTCCTCATATTTCACGTATTGAAGGACTTTAAACGTCACATATATTTCAAGAACTTTATCATATAGCTACTAACAGTTTCTCAAATGAGGATTACATAATCGCCTAAACTCAGAGCAATTTAACAGCCGTTATAGGTTAAGTGGTTCTTGATTAACCAATCATAGTAGTTGAAACAAGAAATGAAGAAGCATTTAACCTGTTCGACGTTTAACTGATACAGATACAGGTTGATCAACAAAAAAACTGGTCGCTTATGAAAATTTTAGCAAACGCTTAGCTACATTTCGGGGAATCTTACGCAAACTCTCTCGAGAATTAAGTATCCTAATAGCGTCGAAAAGTTCGTCTATTAAACGGCAGCAAGTAGAAAGGACCAAACATCGTATTGGCTGGTATCAAAGGCGGAGGGGCCCTGAACCGTGCGGCTTGGAGTTCGCAAACTTTGTCCTGGAGTAAATAGAGAGACTAATTGTCCTACTCCGGCCTACCGCTCACAAACGCCTACACCTTGCCACAGTACTTTCTTAACTAGCAGTATGTAAACTTTGGTATAACTGCTTCTGGTACAGTTCTATAGTCAAACATCAGATAATCACTACAGCTTGTAAAAACCGGAAAAGAGCAAGTAGGATTCGCGAACGAATGGTTCCTTACCATTGACTTGGTAAAAAATTTCATCAGTTGGTTCATCGCGGTTCTTTAGATACAGCCTGGTGACTGACAGACGGATGGAAGGACGGACAGAAGGACGGACAGATGGACGGACAGACAGCGAAGTCTCAGTAATAGGGTCTCGTTTTTACCCCTTGGGTAATTAAATAGAATATTTTTATTTGCTTAAAATATGGTAAATTTGATAACATAATTTTCATTTAAGACCATCGTGTTTTGCCACAGGTGGCATGCAAAATTTAAATATGAAAGTTAAAACAATTAATTAAATACAGCCATTCAATATACACTATACACACATTTCAGGTTACATTGATTCATTGCTATATCATACTATACATTTCTATTTAATATATCATATCTATTTATTTATGGCATTATAATTATAAATTGGGTCAAGATTTTATTCAAGACTTTTTAGGTTTTAAGCCCTTTTTTTAAAAGTTAATTTTATATAAATTTTAGTGATTACAGGTTAGGGGGAGGGGTTGCACTTTATGACTCCGTTCTTTTAAAAGCTACAAATTACTAATCATACGTTCTGTCATTAAAATCACTGAACTCTTAAGCGTAATGGAGTTCCACAATCAGCTCAGCTCCACGCAATATTGACTATCAGACGTAACACGTCAATATTGAGATTCTAGTAAAAAACACTATACGTGCCTTAAAATTTGAGCGTTTCCCTCGATTGCACCAATATCTCATCAGCAGAGCCCGACTTGGCAACAATGGGACCAACTAGAAGGTATAACCTCTAGGTTTGCAAAAACATTTTTCAAATTGGTCCACAAATGACTGTAATATGAGGTAACACAGCCACAAAAAAACATACAGTCGAATTAATAACCTCCTCCTTTTTCGAAGTCGGTAAAAAATGATACCTACACATGCCCTAGCATGTTACATAAGCAGCAATGGTCAAAGATTGACAGCGCCTGATCTGACGAATCGCGTCTTGTAATAGCACCCCACAGTATCAGAGGTTTCACTTTTTTACTACGAACTTAATATTAATTAATATGTGTTTAATCTACTTAATTTACTATTTGTATTACCATTGTTCTACTGCTGGAAACAGGCCGAAGATAATTCGAGTGGAATCGGGTTCGTTTGTTTGTTACACTGTACACAGTCCCGAAGTGTTCGGTGATCGCAATTGTTGTCATAATAATTGTTGTATTCCAATTTAAACGACGTATAACCAAATTGCTCGCTATTATCATAACATGCTTTTAGTGTTATGAGAGATGCTATTGTTTATTGATATCAATAGGAAATAAGCGTCATTAGCTATTTTGTTAACAATAAACCATACATAAATACGGAATATCATGTATTAGATTTGTCGGTATAATTTTAACTTTTACAATTATTTAAAAGGTACACGACCATTTTATATATTGTACCTACCTAACTAAAGTCACATTGACAGTGCTTGTCATCTTAGTAGACCTAATATCAGCGTAGATATAATCGTATTTACCAAAAAAACAGTAATTAAACCATTTCGATCCCTTACTCACTGCGATTTTTATCATCGATGCAGTCGTGCGTTGGCATCGATGCAGACGCGCGTTAGTATCGATGCAGTCGCCAAAATTTAGTACATAATAACAATATTAACTCATTAATCATTTAGCAGCTTAAAGCTTTCTTCTTAACTTTAGGCAAGGTATCGTGGTAAATTTTATATCCTTAGGGGAAAAATCGTTATATTGTGAGCAACATCTGACCAGAGTAGTATGACGACCTACGTTGGTTCGAGTAGGAGGTAAAGAAATAGTAGATTGTTGTACAAGGGGAGAAAGCGACCCATTTAACTCAAGATGTTTCTGGCGCTCGAACAAAGTAAGAGCGCCAATAGTTTAAGTTTAAAATGGGTGCTATAACCCGAGTTAAACATACTATTTTTTTCATTATGACTCTCAGGAAAATATTTGCTGTGTGATTGTAGATAATAATGAGGTATTATGTAGTACGGCGAGGATGAAACCTCAAGATTTTGCACAAGATGTTAGTTTATTTACTGTCGTTATACTTACAACACACGATTGGACTGGGACTTGTAACGGCATGAAAGAAAACAGAGTGCATATAACGCGGGCGAAAATATTTCAAATCCTTGTTAAAAAGATCAGAGACAGTAAAAATAGTGGAAGAACGCAAACTTGTGTGTCACTAAAACTACTACTGCAGATTAGATTATCTCATAGAGAGAGAGAGAGAGAGATAGTTCAATGGTTGATAGCTTAAGGTGGGAGCGAATAAGAAGGTTTTATAATGAATAGATTCCACCGCTGCGAGTCGCTTCCGCTTGCTTACTAATCTGTGCAGTAAACGAAAGATAAAAAAAAAACATTATGTCAAAGAAAGAAATAAAAAGTGACACTATGTATCGGGCACTCCAATATTATGATTATGTATGAAAGATTTTTTTATTCTTAAAAATAGGACCAATCGCAGGTATATCGTAAGTCACCGATCGTATTAAACACTGTTTTTAATGTTTATTTAAACAAAAAATTGTGGAACGAAAAGGTAGAAAAGATGTGACTTAATCATCTTTGACCCCATCCATGTCTGATCGTTGCAATTAAAACTAAATTACTTTTCACCCTAGGTATAAAAAAGCTATTTGAAATCTGGCTATACACATGTAAGTTCAATTTTCCTAACAGGAGTGATGAAAAAGTTTTATACTTAATCTTACACGCAAACTTTGAAAACTCTATTATTAAAAACGGAAACCATTCCCTGCTAAAATAGCTTATTCATGAACTAGGAAACTAAATCAAACTGTTGTGATTGCGAAAGTCCACCGATAGCTTCGCGAAAACGAGTTTCCATTAAGTAGTCCTTTTATTTTTAGAAAAACCCACAAGTTCTTCAGTTACTTTGTGACTGTGTAACTGGCACGTGTTGTCACACGAGGAAACAGACTCGTGTATAAATATTACAAATTTCGAAAGCTTGTAAAAACGACTTTATTTATATTTTGTACTTGAGTCAAGAGACAAATACATGACAAAAATTTGAATTTCCAATACTTAATACTTATAACAGTTCTGAAATAATTTCGTAATTGATAAAGTGTATGATTGCAACCCTCTATCAGTTTTATTTTACTTATGTCAATCAATGCCAACTTTTAACCTAAAAAACATGAGTGACATGTCAATCAATCAACCAATTATTTATAGTTTTAGCACTTGCGTAAATATAGGATTTTATTAATACCATTATGAATTATAGCCTTCTTATTTGCTATTCTAATGTTTTTGTGATAAAATGAAAAACATGCATACAATAAATTTGCATTTATTATACTAATTAGCAGATCGGTAGTTTTAAATCAATATAAAAAGTTAGTTTTCTCAATAACATTACGTGTTGATGTGCATTTTGTACGAAAACATACACCAGAAGCCCTGTGAAGCGGGCGGCGCCCTAATTATGCCATTGCTCAATTCCGGTGTTTCCCGCAAGTGTACGCCTAGTGTTGAGAAGGGTAGAATAAATGTTTACGTGGTAAAAAACTTCATTAACACACTTTTTGTAGTAAGGTAGCTTCTTTTTTTTGTGAACAAAGAAGTGTCTTTGTTTTTTCCATAAGCAGTTTGGGTGGATATATGCACAAATTTAATTAAAGTGATTCGATAATATAAAAATATGCCAAAAGCAATGTTATAAAAACAAATGCGATAGAGTGGAACGTGATAAACACAATGATCCGACTCACTCCGAAAGTTTTCATCTATTCAGTTTGGTAGAATAAATAGTAAAAGTCTTAGATTTCATGTGTCGGGATAAGGATATAATTAATTATATCAATGTATGTGATTGGTGTCCAAATGACACAAATCACAGACATTGCTTTGATCCCAAAGTAAAGTTGCCAATGCTCTTGTGTTATGGACATCAGACACAACGGTGGTACTACAACACTCAGACCCAAGACAATATAGAAAATTATGATTTCTACATGACCCGACCGGGAATGGAACCCGGGACCTCTGAGCGGCGACGCCTTGATACCCAGCGTGCTTAGCCACTAAACAACGGAGGTCGTCATTATGTCTATGTAATTGTCTTATTATTATATATAGTATTCGTATATTAGTATACTTCTATCCCGATAACTGATACCTTGCTATTATTTTATTCAAAATTGAATTTGACGTTTATTTTGAGTTACACATGTAACATAATTGGGTAAGTACAATCAACATTGAAAAGGAAAACGGCCCCGAAAACAAAAAAAGCTTATTCAATTACATTGCTATTATCTCAGTGTCTTGTATTTCTCTTTGTTAATAAGAATCGTTGAGCACGGCGCACGCAACAAAAAGAACTAATCGAAATTTTAATTGGAAACAAAAAGTGTCTCAGAGCAGAAAAAATGGCAGTCAAAATTTTCTCCCCGGCCTCAAGGTTGTTTACTGGTATATGTGACTTTTTCTTGTTACTCGTAGTCGCTCGAACTCGACCAAATTAGTCTTAAAACTTTTGGTAGACACGAATTACGCAAATTGTTCTTAAATAAACATAAGTAATCAAACAATTACGTAAAATATTCAATCCACGCACATTTCACTACGCACACAAAATTTCTTTATCTCCGATAATTGCGTAAATAAATACACTGCAATTTGCGTGTGCTAACATTTCAGAAACTTGAGTACTTCGCAGAAATTGTTTGGGTTGATTTGAATAATTGTTCTTTGAATTAGATGCTGAAAGATGTTCGTGTGAAGGATGAATCGGACAAGAAAGGTCGAGGGAGTGCGATTCTTCAGAAGGTCTGCTGGTTCGCTGGTGTGGGAAGGAATGCTGTGGTGGTCATCTTTGCAGCGGTCATGGCGTACTTTGTCCACGACGACTCACAGAATCCTTTGATTCTTACTGGTGAGTGGTATTCGAACTTAATATGATTCACCTCTAGTTTGATTGGTTTCGGTAACCAAGAGTATTTAACTTTCTCCTGGGATTCCCAAAGTCTTGATTGACTTTCCATAATACAATATTGACTGTACATGTAAACTACCAAGAGGCAAATTGATAAAGGCAGGTTCTTAAATAAAGAGACACTCCGTAGAAACGTCTTAGAAAAAGCAGCAATAAAGTAAAGCACTTCAACGGCAATTTCCCATTTAATAAGACACAATTAAGTAAGCCGAGAACAAAGCCTCCGCGAGAGCGGTTAGCAAGTTAAATTACATTTGTTTTCAAGAAATCTCGATTTCAAGTAACATAAGTCTCGGGTTACCGCAACCACAGCCGCTTCACGCGTCACGATGGCAACACACATTATGATGTTTAGGGCGTTTGCACATATCCGTTATTTGCCAGAAACAAAAAAAACAGTATAACAGTTCCGTGAACTCTCAGAAACTATCAGCCTTACCACAAATAAATAAACAAGATTTGATCTTCTGTATAAATGTTAGGCGGCTAAAGTGAAATATTCGTCACCCTTAAGTCATTCGACTTGATTGACGTTGATTTTTAACTAGCCGTATCATATTTAAACAGTTGTCCTAACCTAGTTGTATATCTGTGGTAAGGCTGTATATTTTCATCAAAATCTTAAGAATAATTAAAAACAGCTCATATACTCTTAAAGCTGGGAGTGGACGAGAACTGAATTTGAAATCTTTTACAACTTTTGAAAGTGTGCAGCAGCCCTAGATTCTAAGTAGTAATTTGATAAATAAACAAAGTTATTAAACTAAAGTTCTACTTAAAATATTGGTGCCTTAAACTAATTTGAGAAGAACAGCTTAGGTGCAATTCAAAATGATTACACTCCTCACTAAACTACATAAACAGCAAATTTTAGAGCTTCTGCAAATATTGCAGTTCCATATGTACTTTAATGGTAAATTGGTTTTAAGGCAACATCACTCCCGGGCTGCCTACGCCACAGCCGCCACCATTTTACACGAATGTCGGTAACACTACATACAACACTGGAGACATGCTATCCCATCTCGGATCTGGGATGCTGGTCGTGCCGATCGTCGGCATCATCTCGAACGTGGCTATCGCTAAGGCTTTTGGTAAGTTTCCTTTCCTGTATCTTACTGAATAACCCTTGCCATAATAATATTTAAGTTACATACATACTCGTATACTAAGCGAGATTCGCACTCGCAGTCCACGAAAGTGGTTTGCGAGGTCATTAAGTTAAATTGATATTGTTAAATAAAATAAAAAATAAAGAATAGAAGATATAGTTGTACTACGTCACTTGTGTGGAAACCACCACTGTAATTTGAGCTTTGCTTCTTTGTCTGAAGCTCGAAACGATTGAATTGCTTTATAGCAACAGTCAAAATAGGACGCCATGACTTGATGACCACTAGAACTACCGATCACGCGACACTAGAATACAGAGACAGGCTGTGGAATGAGCGGGAAGGTCAGTGGCCAAGCTAAAAGTAATTCTTAAAAGTTAGTTGCTCAGCGTAGCACGACAGCTCAAACTGAAAATGTTAATGAAGTCTACTTTTTCTCTAAATCATATTCAAGTGCTATGCTAGGTATCATTTGGCAAAAGAATCGACTCGAAATGGTAGAGTAAGTCCAACATCATGTTTATACACTGAAAACATTGTAGCACTTATCTAAAGCCTTATGGAAGTTTATCTGCACGATTCGACTAAGCGGAGTGTAACTTTGCTCAGACTTTTTTTAAATCATTAATTAAACTCCTTTGTAAAATATAAATAGGATACACGCCTGTAGGTTCAAAACGCTAATTCATCGTTATAAAATTATGCTCGTATACGTTAACGAGTAAAAATCAAGAAACTACGATCTGTTGAAGGAAGTGTCATACCGAAAACTTACGCAAGTTTTCAATTAATTCCTGGTAAAATATTAGTTTGTTCAGCAATAATACCCACGAGATACAGAGAAATTGTCTGTAATACGAAAGATTTATGTTACATCGTCATTAGTGTCCAAACGCTTTTACGTCAAGACCTAGCCGCAATCAAATGATGGTCGCCAAATGGAGCAAGACTGATTAATGATACAATTTACGAAAAACATAATTATTTGTTTCGATAAAACATATTTCTTTTGTGCTAGTATTTGAAGAGGTCACTTACTAAAATACTTAAAAACCAGTATCATTAATAGGTATTCATTAATGAAAGGGTATTGTTTGAATTCATAATAGCTGAAAATAATGATCTTGACATTTAAAGATTGTATGAGGAACTTAAGCGAAAAGTTTCTATTTTAATCAAGCTAATTTAATTTGCTTCTTACGTAGTTTAGTTATTGATGGTATTCATAGTCATTATCCGCTTGAACGGCCATGGGTACTAGTAGTACCCAAAACAAAAATTGTAGTTGAGCGGCCTTGGGTACTAGTAGTACCCAAACGAAGTGTTTGAATATAAAGCCTTATTGCTTTCAAAATAAAAACAATTTCACCTGGCCAAAAATATGTGACGTTCCTTAAGAATCACCGGTTATTTCAAAGTATGACAATATGAAGAAAAATCATTCAATCAACTTAAAAAAAATAAAAATAAAATGATATTGCATTGTTTGTGAGCACGTTCAAGCTAACCAACAATTTTTATGAAGTTTTGGGACGGTTTTAAGTTAAAAATATTGTTCAATACGAAGTATTACGAAGCGGTTATATTTATTTTTTACATTAAGCATGTACAAAACATGCATTTTAAACCTTAAAACGTATAGGCCATTTATTTGAGAAACAAGCTAAAAATTATCGATGTTCATATTTGCAACCTATTTTATAAATGAAACAAATAATAAACTCTAATGTAATATACACAGTTCAAAAGGTCTGTTCATCAGCATTATGAAAAACTTCAAATGTTAGCTAACTTCTTAAACCGTCAGTCATAAATCGTCATTGTTTACGACATGTGCGGCACGCCCGGCGTTATCGGCGATGGCGAAAGCGCTCTGGTCACTTGACTATAATTTGAGACGCGCGGCTGGCCGTTCAAGCGGTTATAAACTGTTTCTAATTAAATTTTGGTGCTATACGAGGGTCAAACTGAAAGTTCGTAGAAAATCAAAAACTGATTACATTAGCCAGTTATTAGTTTTATTATATCTTTTCAAAATATTGTCCATTGACGTCAATACACCGCTGCATGCGATGGAACCACTGGGAAAAGCACTTTGCCCACTCGTCCTTAGGGGTCTCTTCAATGGCATCGCGATACGCAGCCACCGCTTCTTCAGCATTCATAAACCGCTTTCCTTTAAGTTTTTCTTTAATTTTTGGAAATAAATAAAAATCACAAGGCGCGAGGTCGGGGCTATACGGCGGGTGACCCAGTAATTCAACGTTTGATGTCGCCAAATAGTCGATCGTTCGCTTGGCGGTGTGCGACGAGGCGTTGTCGTGGTGAAGGAGGATCCTACTGCGAGGTCGTTTCTCTCGAACTTTTTCCAAGACAAGTGGCAAACAATTGGTAGTGTACCATTCTGCAGAAACTGTTTTTTTATCCTCTAACACAATTGTTGCGAAATGACCTATCCTTCCAAAGAACGAGGCCACCATTTTTTTTCCCACACTTCGATCTCTCTTCACTTTAGTTGGCAACTCCTCGAAAGGAAACACCCACTGAGCAGATTGTCTTTTGGTTTCAGGACCATAACAGTAAATCCAGCTTTCGTCACCTGTTAGTATGTCGAACACAGCATTTGAGTCACCTCCGTTAAATCTTTCAATCATTTTACGGCACCAATCCACACGATGGAGTTTTTGAGCCTTAGTCAAATTATGAGGTATCCACCGGGCGCAAAGCTTCCTGACCGCTAAATGTTCGTGGAGGATTTCGTGCACTTGACTCATACCGATGCCTAAGCTTGTCCGAATCTGCTGATAGGTCACTCTTTTGTCAGTCTCTATCATACGCCGCACAACACAGATGTTATTTTCAGTCGTCGCCGTAGAAGGCCGTCCCTCACGTACATCATCAGTGAGATTAGTGCGACCACGTTTAAACTCATTAAACCAGTTGTAAACAGTCGCACGAGATGGGGCTTCATCGTGAAAGGCCAATCGTAGTCTATCATAACTTTCTTGTTGACTTAAATGACATCGAAAGTCATAAAAAATCATTGCACGAAAATTTTCTCGTGTTAAATTCATGTTGACGTGACACAGACAATTTTCAATTTGCCGCCAAATCGTAAAACAAATGACAAATGAATGAAATATATACTCAGTAATATTGGCAAAGAGTTCTATTTTCAAATTTTAGAATATTTTTTTTATTATATTGTTTATAAGTGGCCAGTTCTAAGAACTTTCAGTTTGACCCTCGTATTTGGAAAGTCGATACTAGAGGTATATTGACGTTACAAATAACAGTTATTTACCGACAAATATCAGACCCTTTGATATTCATACACGATGCTATCATTTGTTATTGTAGACTAGACTATCAGTTCTATTGCGTTAGTGCTTTATTAAGCTCACTCTCTCGATGTCATGCATGCTAGTGAAGTGTATTCTAATGAAGTTACGTACTGTCTGATACACTTCATTTGTTAAACATACACATTGATTGTTAGTTCAGTAAATTATGCTTGTACAAGTTGAATATACTTTACATTTAACATTAATTTGTTGTCTCTACTTAAGTAAACTTGTTGTTTGATTCGTACCCAAAATTCCCAGTAAATAATTTACCTACGCGTACACAAAATATCTGTATAATTTAACAATACGATAAATATAATTTTTGACTTGTTGCGACAATGCCCGATCATACTGTCGTTAATGTGATGACTTGTTGAAGCTACATCATAACAGAGGTTCCGTTGTAGTATGTAGTAGTACAAGTATGTAGTTTCAATAAGATCAGTTAGTTCTGTAGTTATTAATTACGCACCTTTTAAAGTGTCTACTTGTCTACTGTTATTTCTTGTTACATTCATCCGTCCATTTTTCACAGAAATTTTGCTCATTATGTTTCACAGGTCGATGCCCCTCTTAGCATTGAGGACATTGTAATATCTATATCGACTTTTGTCAATAAGAGGTTTGGACGAAGTTTAATATCTGAATTCCGGCAAACAGCCCGTTAAAATACTTTGCACCATCGTGGCCATTAAAATAGGTCCTTCCTACAAAGTTAACCTGGAGTATTTCAACGAGTATTGAAACATTAAGCATCTCGGATCACAAAAAAGATACGAGGGTTAAACAGAAAGTTCTTAGAACTGGCCACTTATAAACAATATAATAAAAAAAATATTCTAAAATTTGAAAATAGAACTCTTTGCCAATATTACTGAGTATATATTTCATTCATTTGTCATTTGTTTTACGATTTGGCGGCAAATTGAAAATTGTCTGTGTCACGTCAACATGAATTTAACACGAGAAAATTTTCGTGCAATGTTTTTTTATGACTTTCGATGTCATTTAAGTCAACAAGAAAGTTATGATAGACTACGATTGGCCTTTCACGATGAAGCCCCATCTCGTGCGACTGTTTACAACTGGTTTAATGAGTTTAAACGTGGTCGCACTAATCTCACTGATGATGTACGTGAGGGACGGCCTTCTACGGCGACGACTGAAAATAACATCTGTGTTGTGCGGCGTATGATAGAGACTGACAAAAGAGTGACCTATCAGCAGATTCGGACAAGCTTAGGCATCGGTATGAGTCAAGTGCACAAAATCCTCCACGAACATTTAGCGGTCAGGAAGCTTTGCGCCCGGTGGATACCTCATAATTTGACTAAGGCTCAAAAACTCCATCGTGTGGATTGGTGCCGTAAAATGATTGAAAGATTTAACGGAGGTGACTCAAATGCTGTGTTCGACATACTAACAGGTGACGAAAGCTGGATTTACTGTTATGATCCTGAAACCAAAAGACAATCTGCTCAGTGGGTGTGTCCTTTCGAGGAGTTGCCAACTAAAGTGAAGAGAGATCGAAGTGCGGGAAAAAAAATGGTGGCCTCGTTCTTTGGAAGGATAGGTCATTTCGCAACAATTGTGTTAGAGGATCAAAAAACAGTTTCTGCAGAATGGTACACTACCAATTGTTTGCCACTTGTCTTGGGAAAAGTTCGAGAGAAACGACCTCGCAGTAGGATCCTCCTTCACCACGACAACGCCTCGTCGCACACCGCCAAGCGAACGATCGACTATTTGGCGACATCAAACGTTGAATTACTGGGTCACCCGCCGTATAGCCCCGACCTCGCGCCTTGTGATTTTTATTTATTTCCAAAAATTAAAGAAAAACTTAAAGGAAAGCGGTTTATGAATGCTGAAGAAGCGGTGGCTGCGTATCGCGATGCCATTGAAGAGACCCCTAAGGACGAGTGGGCAAAGTGCTTTTCCCAGTGGTTCCATCGCATGCAGCGGTGTATTGACGTCAATGGACAATATTTTGAAAAGATATAATAAAACTAATAACTGGCTAATGTAATCAGTTTTTGATTTTCTAAGAACTTTCAGTTTGACCCTCGTAGAAGCTATAACTTTTACTATAATTTCATTTCATAATTTAATAAAATATGTTTCTTATCCTAAAATTTACTAGTAATACTGAAATGAAATAGGCATGAAGCTTATGTATAAGTCACTTTGCTGGAAAAACGCAGAAACGTTCATCGTTTGTTTTATACATTTTCGTTGTGTCCGTAATTGTTACCAAATTACCATTGCTCCAGTATAGAAGATGTTTAACTATCATTGTATCCTTAGTTTTGACATCATAAGACGTACCGTAGCCATAGCTTGTAATGTTTTGATTCTTTCAGACACAGTTTTTATTAGATGACTTAGTCAATAAAACAAGTGGATATTGGATATAATAATGGTTTAATTATTAACAAAAAACCGGCCAAGTGCGAGTCGGACTCGCGCACTGAGGGTTCCGTGCCAACTTTAACTGAATAAGGGAATCCACTTACTTCTACTTAGTAAAATACCACAATATTTTGTTGACTGCAAATATAACTTTGTTTTTTATAGTGTTTGTATGAAGTACAAAGTAATGTTTGCGGTTGTTGAAAATGTGCTATATCTCATAATTACTAGTTCGATCCCGTCCGAACCAATTTTCGTTGAAAGTATTTGTTAAGATCTACATTGTGTATTTTTTTCAAAATGTACACTTGCTTGGTTTAGAAGTTAGATGGGGGGGACGCCCATTTTACCACTTTGGAAGCGTCTAGCTATGAAACGATAGACTTTAAGAGAAAATAGTTTAATGAACCTCGTCATTTTAAAAGACCTATCCATAGACACCCCAAACGCATAGGTTTGACTAAAAAATTTTTTTGGTTTTAGTTTCATGTATGGGAGCCCCCCCTTAAATGTCATTATTTTTTATTTTTTGTTTTGGTTTGGTTAACAGGATACATCTTCCTACCAAATTTCAATTGTGTAATGCTTATAGTTACAGAATAAAATGGCTGTGACATACGGACGGACAGACAGACAGACAGACAGACTTGACGAAACTATAAGGGTTCCGTTTTTTGCCATTCGGCTACGGAACCCTAAAAAACGAAACAAGGTGAAGGCTGAACGATAACAATGTATGGTCTAGCTTGTAAAAACATTAACATTGTAATATTTTAAAACCGGCTTTTATTAAAATATTAAGGGTTCCATGCCAACTTTAACTGAATTAGAGATCCACTTACTTTCACTTAACCAAAATACATACCACAATATTTTCTTGACAGAAAATATAACTTCGGTATTTTTTCAAAATTTACACTTGTCCATGATGGGGGGGTCCATGATGGGGGGTCCATGATGGGGGGGGGGCGCCTATTTAACTGCTTAGAAAATGTCTATCTCTCAAACATTAGACTTTTAGTGAAAATGGTTCTGGAAACCTCGATGTCATTTTGAAAGACTTATCCATTGGCACCCTACATGCATAGGTTTTAAAAAAAAAAGTTTTAGTTTCATGTATGGTGTTTTTTGTATGAGAATCGTAATGCGGTTAACAGAATACATCTACTTAAGTGTAATACTAATTGTTTCAGAATATAGTGGCTGCGATATACTGACGGACAAACAGACAGACTTGACAAAACTATAACGGTTCCGTTTTTTGCCATTCGGCTACGGAACCCTAAAAAGAGGCATTGACAATGTGACTGAGTTTGTTGCGCAGCTTCTTCTCAGCACCAGCCCACAATTGTCCCGAAGCTGTAGTAGGGCCAATGTAAGGACGTGTTTATGTGTATGTACAAAATAAATAATTTTTGAAGTTTTGGGTTAGTTAACTCATCTCTCTGTGGTGGTCGGCATTTTAAAGAATAATAATAATAATATCCTTTGGACATTCACACACAATCAAAACAGAAATGACAAATTTATTGGTATTTACATCCTAATAAAATAAATAATTTGTTTTCTGTGAAAATCAATAAAACATGTTTTATCTTCACGGATGTAAAGAAAGATTTTACAGGTGCTACATCGTCTTACAGTAAGTGCTGGACTATTTTTAGTGCTGCACTTCGCGCATCTTCGTGAAGTAGCTTGTTCTGACTGATGCATGTTGCTTTCCATTCCGTAATTGACAACATTTCATTTATGTAAAAGTATGAAAATTCGAAAATCGTTTCAACATTTTGCATTTCTAAACACGTTGAACATTTTTTCAGATTTTTTTCCGCTTTATTTTTAAAGTTAAATGAAAAAGACTGAAAAGAACATGGAAGTTGGCATTTCACAGGTTACGCCTTTGCAATGACGTTTAATGCAGAAAAAAAATGCTTTTGAACTTTGAGCTTGCAGTCAGTGGTCACTTTGAAGTTTAGTGTTGTTGTTGTTTCCGGTATTGTATTGGACAGTATCGATAAATTACGATGTGGTAAATTGAAGATTAAAAAAAATATTTTCATTCAAACAAATTTTTAGATACAAAATAATAATGATGATTCCGCATTCGAAATATGATTGATATTTGTAGTTATGAGAAAATATTGGAATAATTTTCAGACATCATTATAATATTAAATAAGAAAGGTTGCTGCGTTGTTTTATTTGGTTACTTTTAACATAACTTAAATAAGCTAATTTTACATAATAAAGTAAAATTCAATGGACTCAATGGATATACCATTGATATCAATATCGTAATTCTACAATTGAAATAGACCACAACACTATAAACGTCAGATATTTTTTTTATCGAACATAGCAAAGACGTAACCTTGTAACATCAAAAAATGTGCATATGAAAATTTTGAAATGTTGTCAATTCTGTTGGAACTGATGGCTTGTAGAGTTTTATCAGGACTGGAAGTGGAGAAGACGATCCAAAGCTGATTGATACTGATGAGATTTGAGGGAACGTTGCCACCATTTCAATACGATGCTACCATTTGTGAGACTTTTTCAACATACTATATAGAGCTTTTGTACTGCATTAATGCTTCATGACGTCTCTAAATCTATAATATGATTTGGAATACATTCACCTCCTGTGTACTCATTAACTTCTTCCATTCTAAAATTCTTCTTCCACTTTAGTTCCACTACATAAGTTTTTTTCGATGATGTTGTAACACTCGAGACATGACTATCTGAATTATTGTCAAAATTGGATAAGGGTATGTCATCATCTGATGCAAATTCATTTATTTAAACTTTATTACACTGTGTATGGTACAATTGGCGGACTTAATACCTTATGGCATTCTCTACCAGTCAACCGCTTGGGAAATGCAGAGAGTTAAATCAGTGGCGGAATATTGAAAATTACTGAGAGGGACCAAAAAATATATTTTTAAATGCAGTGACATAAACAAACATACTAATATTACATAGATAAAAGTAAATATTCATCATCAAGTCCTGTCTGTAGCTCTGGAGGTATGTCGCCGAGCGCCACCCAGTCTGCGGTCCATCATTGCACACTTGGTTCCAGACTACACACACTCTCACCATATCCGAAGGAATGTCTTTTTGAAGACTGTCTTGCATATCACGTCAAAATGCCACTGCACAACTTTTTCAAATTGTCGAATAAAAATGACCAACCGCCAAAGTTTTCCAACACATAATAACAATGACCTAAAAATCATAATAATCCAGCATATTATCGCCAATAAATGGTGTGAAAATTTGTGTAATATAACCGAAAATAAGTGGTAAAAAAACAAACCATGAAACCTGAAAGAGTGTTTATTTTATTAGCAAATATTTCACCATGTATTATTTTTCAGCTCGAGGTAAAACGCTGGATGCAACTCAAGAGATCGTGGCGCTTGGCGTTTGTAACATATTTGGCGCGTTTTTTCGCTCCTTTCCTACTAACGGATCGTTCACACGCAGTGCGGTTAGCGATGCGTCGGGCGT
This sequence comes from Pyrausta purpuralis, assembly GCA_963924145.1. Taxonomy (NCBI): domain Eukaryota; kingdom Metazoa; phylum Arthropoda; class Insecta; order Lepidoptera; family Crambidae; genus Pyrausta; species Pyrausta purpuralis. The sequence goes on along the minus strand of OZ001644.1, from coordinate 22,901,140 downwards.
GAGGACACCTGCAGCTGGGTTTTACACTGGTACGTAAGATTATGAAGTTATTTATCGTCTTGTTGGCCATTGTCCTGCCTTCGACTCTGAGATTTAATTGACCATGTAGTATGCCCTACTACGCGTCCATTCACTCGCACACAGGTTTAGCGCAAGAAAGAGAAGGTAAATAACCTCACTCCCTCCCACGCCTCACAGCACTGCCAGCCGCCTGTCACTCATTCGTGTCCGTGCGCGCGCGTCGTTACAACGCACGCAGTAACCACAGTATTTAATCGTTTAGTTTTTATTTCGTGCTAAACGAAACTTACCTTATAGTGATACGTATTTATTCATAAAGTGAATGTGAAGTAAAACGCACTACCCAGCGTGGCTGCACCATGCATGCTTTACGCTTGGCGGCCGAGCTAGCACGCGATGCTAGCCAGTCCGCATTTTCCGCTCCGAATCAATACGCGATATTGATCTGTAGCAAATAATGGCCGAGCTGACACGCGATGTCAGCCAGTCCTAATTATCTAGATCATTTTTGATCTCAGCGGAGACTTTTGGTATGCGTTGCTTCCAATATCCTACCCTCATTTTCATTGCGAAAAAAGGGGAACAAGTTGAGTGAATTGGGCTTAAATGCTAACAATAAATTACAGCCAAAGGCATTCATGCATAATTCCACATACTAAGCAGCGCTGACAATGCGCCATCATGGCCTCTAAGTATGAAGCAGCGGCCCTCGCCCGAACTCATCCGGCCCAACAGGCGCCTGCCTGGGTATGTTCTACCTGTGAGAACGCGACGGCCCATGATGCGCCGCGAATTACGTCGTGACGGTGATCTACCGTCACAATTCCAGCGTTTTTTCAACGCCTCGCACTCGGAATCAGTATCCGACCACAAAAGGTATGTGTTTTATGAAAGCTTTGTTATACCATCTTAAAGCCGTACGTACATATGTACTTATTACGGGCTACCGTATTCCACTCGTGGCGAAACCACGACCGAACACTTGTCTCAGCCAATCTTTTGACAAATATTAAAATGGAGCATAATGTAAGCCATCACACTTACAAACAAAAATAGCAATAAAATAATACCAAGTATCTTTTTCGTAAGTACCGAAAAATAATAGTGGCAGATTTATTTCAAATCGAATAAATTTATATTAATTATTTTGTACATTTTTGCTCGGAAAAGTAAAATTGAGATATTTAAAAACACTTTTACTGCCTCGACCTTAATCATAAATACACGTATTCTGCAACCTGCAGTACACGCTCCAAATTTTTTCCCAAAGCTCTAAAAACGGTAGCATGGCATCCCTCCATAGCTCACGTAGTTATGGGTGGTTTTGGTCCTATATCCGCGATTGATTACAACTCTTTTGTACCTACTTATTTTTTGCCAATGGCTATAAAATTGTCTAATTAGACAATGCTATGGTAAACACAACATTGCCTTATAATACTACTTAAAATATCGAATTTCATAGATTGTGTAAAAACAAAACAATTTACTTTTTAAGAAAGCAAGTTGCTACATACATTTCTGCTTTCTTCTTATACCTATAAATATTTAGCTTGTGGTTGGCTCTTTGATAATAAATAGCAAGCAAGCAAGCTGTAAGCTTGCCCAGTACGTACCAAAATATGGTTGGGTCCATATAAAAACCGGTCCGTTTAAAAACCCCATTTTTTGCTTTTAATTTTAACAGCTATGATAAAAATGAGAATGAGCTTTGTTCAATACCTGGCATATGTATGATTCTGAATAGTAGAAAATTTGCCGTATTTAGTTTTGAAATCCAACTAAGATTTAATCAATTTCTCAGTAAATAAATCGGTAAAGCTTAGATTTTATTTACCGACGCAATAACAACTAGCTAGAAACCGTAATTATTTTGAAATGTATCAAATTCCGTAATCAATTTAGTACTACCGTCATATTAGATCTATTAAGGTGCCCGCGGTATTCCATTGTTTTAGAGTTTTTACATTAGTGTACATTTTTAGAAAAATATGCTGTGACAGTGATACGCTTTTTTATGAATGCATTCATATGACCGTCGCAAAGTTTGGTACTTAATCTCGTGTCGAGAAAACTGTGTCCTTTATCTTTGGAACAGTCAGCCACCACCCAGTCAAAATTGTGACAACCTTTGGTCACCTTTCTCATAGAAACAAAAGTCAATTTTGTTTCTATGAGCTTGTTTTTTAACATATGCTGCCACAAGCACCACCGAAGATTAATTCAAATAAAACGTCATATTGTATGAAGGCAGGTAGTACTAACTAGAATTAATCGACACATTGTTAAATGTACCGTAAAAATAGGTAGCCACAAAATTAAAACAAGTCCATTTTACGAAAATAATGCCTTTTTTGTTTTTTATGGATATGCATAAACAAAGCATATGAATTGGTAGAAATTCATTTTCTCAAGTATAATATTATTATATTTCATATTCTTCGGTTATTTTTATTTGCCATTTGCCACATGTCACACGTTAAACGTAGGGACGTTTAAGGTAAGATAAATACAAGACATGTTCAATATTACACAAATACCACTACCTATCGATATTTTTTAACACAAGGCAATTATTATATATTTTTAAAAAATACTGGCGTATACTAAATGCAATGCAGCGTTAGACCCAAACTGCACTACAATTATCTAATTCGAGTTATTGGAAATATGAACCATGTTTACTTTCCTACTGTTTATTCTGTGATTTAAGAATAAACTACATTAAGTAAATATTTTCTTTAATCATCAGTTTATTCCACCCAATTACATTCATCCACTCCACAACAATCTTCCCAGAAAGCCACTAAGTTACTAAGGAACGATTCCTTGAAACGTTGCTCCTATTAGTAATAAAATAGATTCTTATTATATGATTTTTTTTTGTGTTTGATGTTTATAGTATTCGATAAACTGTGTTTAATAAATTTTCAAAGGACATTTTATCTTAATATTCACCAGTTACTAAGGTATGGTGAAACAATTGTAGAACTCAAATTAATAAGAAAACAGGTCTAAGGGCACGATAGTCCGGCCTGCTTCCTAGTTAAAAAATATATATTTTATTTTCAAAATATTTTTTTTAAAGGACTTTCCCTTTACTCTTACGCCTGAGGACGTCATGTGATACAATCATTTATTAAAATTTGAATGAATTAATTATTGTAAACAAAATAATTCTTGTTTTTTTTTATGCACCACATATAAGGATTATTTTTAAATATGTTTTAAACCAGTCCCCTCGGATACTCGATATGACAAAGGTACTTGTATACGATATCCGTTCATTTTTAGATTTCTTGTCCAAATAGGTACCCTAATTCTGAATCATAATCAGATTTCTTTGACACTACTCATAATATTGAACAAGTCAATATTTGTCAAACTTATAGTTAAATAAATAAAAAACTCATAGTAACTAACTCGAAAGATAGGATTGATATTTATTGTAATCCTTAAAGGTAATCCAAACATTTATCCAGGCAATAAAATTATGAATAAATTTACAACGAGAAATCTGACCATGTGCCGACTATCGAATACTCGGCGAACATTCTTAGTCGATTAGTCGAATATTAGATAAACATATTTGATCGGGGCCTGGTAGTACCAAAACTTCTGTCGGAAATCTTTTTGCGGTCGTTTGCCCTTATAAAGTCGCAAAGCTTTTAGAAGCCGATTTTTAATCTTCTTCAGAAACATAACTTGAATACTTATTAAATTTTAAGTTATATATAAATAATTAAAAAAAAAAAACATTACCTACTTACTTGCCTTAAAATTTCTGATAACGATAATATTTCAAAGCCGTTGAATTATCGTTTTCTTTTTGTAACTCAGCATTTAATCATATAGCATTGATAGACACATTAATATTTTTACGATCTTATGAGAATTACATTACTTCAAATGAATTTATTAATCAAATGCTTTTATACCAATCATTTGTTGGTTGGTTTTTACAACCAAATGTTTTCTCAGGTATTCGAAATTTAAATGTATAAAATATTATTTATATGTTTGGTATTCGGACGAATATCTTTAAAACAGTCGCATTAATACCTAAATATCCCATACTTAAAAGCAATAGAATATCATGTATGTATGTCAAAACTATAATTAGAAAATATGTTGATAACTGCAAGACAAAGATAACGATTTGTCAGACTTACCTTCAAGCCCGTTACCTTACCAAAGATAATACCCTAACTAAAAAGTGTTTTCTGTATGTAGCTTTCCTCTTAATAAAATTATCATTTATTTTACATGCCAAATTCAGTGTGTAAAACTATAATATTCGCAAACCGTCTCAGCTCAACAATACGTATTCCGTATGGTTTGCAATTTTTATAACACACCACAATAATAATAAAAAAAAACTATTTCAGTTTCAGACTACTAAAATAAATAAATTATATATTTTTAGTTAATCATTAATAAAATTAAATAAAAACTAACAAATATATTCTTCTTCCTAGTAAAAATATTTGTTTATATTAGAAAGTTATAACTTATCATAGTTATCATATATCCATTCTTTTTTAGAAATAGTGATACATGTAAATGTCAAAGATAGTGACATGAACAATGAATTGTTATTTAATATGATCGGTTTAATGATCAAACACTACTAACATCAGAGATGTCAACTTATCCTAATGTAACAACATTGATTTTACTCCAAACATCTACATGGTCAATTAAATCTCAGAGTCGAAGGCAGGACAATTGGATGATCAAACGAACTTACCTTAAGTGAAGTTCGATCCAAATTGTCCTGGCTTCGACGAAGAGATTTAAGGTCCCACCCTTCCCAATTTCCGTGTACGTTTTTATGCAAAAATAATCGTCACCCTTACAATAAGTATAATCAATGTTGTACATCTCATATAACGGTCTCCTTGCTCTGAAATGAATGAGTGACAGGCGGCTGGCAGTGCTGTGAGGCGTGGGAGGGAGTGAGGTTATTTACCTTCTCTTTCTTGCGCTAAACCTGTGTGCGAGTGAATGGACGCGTAGTAGGGCATACTACATGGTCAATTAAATCTCTTCGTCGAAGCCAGGACAATTTGGATCGAACTTCACTTAAGGTAAGTTCGTTTGATCATCCAAATAGATGTCATTGACAGGGGGCGCTTCAATGAGGATAGCCAGTGCGAGAAACTCCCTTGATTCAGGAAGTATGTTTATTTGTTAAGGTCTTTTTATTTATTACCTTATATTATTTACCCGACCACAACAAATGGGACTAATGGGAACGGTAATGATTACAATAGGACTATACATGTATGTTTATGTATGAAAATTATGACTTTTTAGGAGTTTATCTCTACGGTATTAAAAATCAATAAATTTAAAAGTTTATAAAGAACACGTACGAAAATAAGACAAAGAGAAAATCGAAAAATCACTTGTAAGATTGGGAAGATATTTCTACTCTGATCTGGCAACCATATTTTTGAATTTGACAGCGTTAGTTCTGATTTTTGCCGTTGGCCATAACATCCATGTCGCACTGTACATTGTGGTTGTTGTTGGCTACAGTAGGCACTTGTTTCTACCATGCTCCAATACTAACGTTTACAGTGCTACAAAAAAACAGCGGACAAAACTTTGACGCTATTTTCTGTTTTGCATCTACTTAGTAATATGTATTCGTTAACGTAGAGGTAGATGATACTCATTGCTCATACCTCATTGTACATAATGTTAAAAGGGGTCATCGGTCTTAATTTTTATGTCACGATCGTTACCGCGTCCTAATTGAACATTATTTTTTACGACATTCTTGTTCCGAAATTACTTTGTAACAATTTGTTACCACTCGCCTTATTACGTTTCGACAATTGTCGGGATGAAGGCTTGGCCAACTTTGTCAACTTTAAGGGCCTGTTTCTCGTTTGATGATGTCTCGAGCAATTACCAGAGCAATTTTGACAGCTGAATCAAAGGCGATGGTTTAAATCCAACAAACTTTGACACTTCGAGTTCGTCAATTTATCTTCTGATTAAGTTACTTACGATTTCAAAGATTGTGGGCTTCACGCTCAGTACATTGTTAAGGGTTGCTCAGGCTTAATATTGAAAGTATAATTTATTGTATAAATAAGTATTTGAAGTGGTGAAACGTAGTTAAAGGTCTGAAGGATAATCCTATTACGCTGTAAACGGTTTAGCGTTTAATCTGCCGTCTTGAACGTCTTATCCTCTGTTTGAAATGTAAAATAATTTAAGTTGATGTTTAGTGGGTAACAAATGAAAGGAGGTGGGTTTTATTAGTTGAAAGAATGACTTTGCAAAATTTAAGAGTAAAAATCTTTTGAGTCGAGTAGAGTCGGTGCAACCGTAATACCCTGAGTTTTAAAAGGTTTTAGTTGGCTTTGGTATTAGAGTTAGCGACTGAGACTACGTTTCTTAAATTCTTGAGAGCTTTAATGGTTTAAACATTTTTGGCCGTTTATTTATTATCTCTTATAATTTTATTTTTTAATCATAAATTTTATTATTTATTAGAAACTTAGGATAGTCGCAGCGAACTATTTTTCCCTTTTTCGCATAAGTAACGTGTAAACACCATACGTTCCACTATTAAACCACCTGCATTCTATGTCGAATACACAACCATAAGCCATGTACGATATTAATTCAGAAACCAAATGAGTCAAAATATCTTAAAAATATCATCTACAAAAATGAGTTATCGCTTATGGAGTGACAAGTGATTAGTTTATCTAAAGCCCGGATGCGGTCGCGAGACAAATGCTCGTGTCGCATGAATCACGATCCGATTTTTATAGTTACAGAATAAAGTGGCTGTGACATACGGACGGACAGACAGACAGACAGACTGACTTGACGAAATATTATAAGGGTTCCGTTTTGTGCCATTCGGCTACAGAACCCCAAAAAGGAGCTATTGCGATAGCAGGTGATATCTGCCGCGATGCGGTTCGCAGGCAACTGCTGTCGTCGTACAAATCATTTTCACCTCTTTAGATTTGTCTTTTGTTTTAATTAGTTGTCTGGTACCCATAACACAAGCTTGAGTAGCTTACCTTGGGACTAGATGGCGATGTGTGGGAATGTCCAAAGGATATTTATATTTATTTATTTATTTATTTAATTATAGTACAGATGTACTATAATTGTCGACCTCCGTGGTGTAGTGGCTAATCACTATGGGTTTCAAGGCGTTGCCGCTCCGAGGTCCCGGGTTCGATTCCCGGGTCAATATACATAGAGATCAAAATTTTCTACATTGTCTCGGCTCTGGGAGTTGTGGTACCTCAGTTGTGTCTGAATTCCTAACACAAGTGCAATTGCTACTTACTTTGGAATCAGAGCAATGTATGTGATTGGTGTCCAATAGTACTAAAGTATGTGAGGTTTAAAATCAAATAATAAACCAATTGAACAAGGCAAGATACCGTCTATAAAAATAAGTGATCGCTTTCCTGGAAATACGCGATTGATTGGTTCGTTCTAAAGCCGCGGGGTGGTCATAGGACAAAGCTCGTGACGCATTTTATTATCTTAATATCATTTATACGTTTAATTATCATTAAATTATGCTATTTATTAACCAATCGCGTCTCGCACTGTGTCGATCTGTCTTTTGGTCTAAAATGAATAGAGTTACCATTGCTAAATACTAACCTTTAAAAAGGGTTTTTGTCGTCACCTGTCTTCTTTCGCCTTTATAAGAGTCAGCCGTCAAACCACACCCGATATACATCTCAAGCACCTCACTAAAACATGATAAATCTAGAACAGAATCAGGGCTTCGCGAAGACAAAATGCGGGTCGCCCATACATCATGTTCGCGAGTCGCGCCCGCTCCATAAATCTCAGACTCCACCGCATTCAAGTTTTAGGATTAGTTTTTAGTTCGGGTGGAAATTTAGATTGCACTTGTTGTGCTGCGCGATTCATGTCAGCTAAGTTCAGAATTAAATAAACTCTGGAAGTTAAGAGCGGGAGATACTGATTATGAAGCGATTTACAATTAGTAGACTTTACAAAATCTGATTAAGTATTTTATTTTTGGTGTGTTTTGTCACTATACAAAATTAATATTATAAACTAGCGGACCCAGTGAACTTTGCTTCGCCCCTAGCACCGTCCCGCCTCGGCCCCGTCTCGCCCAGCCTCGTTATTTTAAAAGTTAAGAAAAACACTATAATTGATCAGTTATCGAGCGGGATGAAAAATGATCAAATTATTAAAATGGCTATAAAAATAGGGGTTGGTGATAAAAAAGTAAAAATTTAGGGTTGTATGTATTTTTAATGCCGCATTATAAAAAATAACAACAAAAAATTTCGTCCAAAAACAAAAAATAATAATTAAGGGTCACAATAAAAATAATAATATTAAGGAACATCCCTCATCACTTAGGGGTAAAAAAAATAGATAGTAGCCGATTCTCAGACCTACTGATACGCATATAAAATTTGGTAAGAATCGGTAAAGTCGTTTCAGAGGAGTACGGGAACGAACATTGTGACACGAGAATTTTATATATAAGATTAAAATTGTAAAAAGCAACTGTGTCCAAGGAATTAAAGTTGTGTCTAACGCAATCCGATTGTAGCTTTAACCACTGTGACTTAATCACCGTGAGGATGCTTGAACCACTCGGCCACCCAAACATTGGCAAGCCTGTTAAATTTTACAAGTGTTTTATTTTTTCGCGTATTAGGCTGCGTCACCTAGTTATGAGTAGTAGTAGCTTTTTTGCAAGTACAATTTATAATACACGTTGTTTTTCTCCACCAAACACATACGATTAATGTTCTTTTGAACATCATTTTTAATATCGCTTTAACAAGCTTTTTCAATATTATCATAGTAACACTAATAGGTATGACTATTTATTCCAATAATTCTCATGTATCAAGACCCTCTCTTTCACAAACGATATGGACAGAAATGTAGGTATATATTACATACGTTTAGTTTGAGTTATACAGAAGAACTTGTCTCAACTTTATGTCCTTGTTTCTGTTTCGCAAAGTTTTCCAAGCGGTTTGTGGAATATAATTTTTAACGAGCATCCTATATCTATCTCATCATCATCATTATCAGCCAAAGGACGTCGACTGCTGAACATAGGCCTCCCCCACGGCTTTCCACAGCGACCGATCACATACGGACATAGCCTTGAGAATCAGTAAGCTCAAGTGGCAATGGGCGGGGCACATAGCGCAAAGAACTGATGGCCAGGAAAGTTGGGTCAGGAAAGTTCTAGATTGGAGACCCTTCGACCAAAGACGTAGCGTAGGACGTCTACCGACAAGATGGACAGACGACCTTGTAAAGATCGCAGGATTGAACCTAGTTACAGTTACACGTGTTTTACTTCGAAATACAATATTAACTGGGGAAGTATTGCTATCTTGCTTTAAGCCTTTCAAGTTCTAAGCAGTTCAGTCCCAAGTTGAGTGTCCAGTTGAGTCCTCATTTGAGTCACCAAAGTAGCATTCTTATGCAACTTAAGTACAATTAAGAGTATTTCTATTTCACTAACTCGTGTAGTGCTGTCCCACGCTAACCTGCTGCGTGGATATTTCGATACAGCAATTCGAACTTCGCTGCTTAACAGCAGAGGCAACATCGCAATACGCACCCTAGTTTACCGGTCCAAGATTTACCGGTATTATAACGGTTTAACCGGTTTTATCGTAAAATTGCGTTCCGGAGCGGAACCAAATAAGAGCGATACTGTGAACCTCAAAAAAAACAGTTAATTCGTAGCCGCTCGCGACGATTGCAACGCGACTTGTTTTTAGACTGAATATTCTTCAAAAGATGTTAAACTAATTATCAGATTCAGAAACAAACGTCAGATGCGCTCACCGCTTGCAGATCTTAACGAAGTTCAGAGCAGGGCTTGGAAACCGGTATTTTTTTTGAACCGGTTTGACGAAAATACAGGTGGAACTTTTTGAAAAAGGTTATGTTCCTTTAAACCGGTTATTAAACCGGTTTGGAAAAATATGGGTATTTTGCATTAACCGGTTAAACTTTTCGTTCAGGCAGGACAACCACTCTGAATTTCGTTAAGATCTGCAAGCGGTGAGCGCATCTGACGTTTGTTTCTGAATCTGATAACTAGTTTAACATCTTTTGAAGAATATTCGGTCTAAAAACAAGTTGCGTTGCGATCGTCGCAAGCGTCTGGGAATTAACCGGTTTCTTGAGGTTCACAGCATCGCTCTTATTTGGTTCCGCTCCGGAACGGAATTTTACGATAAAACCGGTTTAACCGTTATAATACCGGTAAATCTTGAACCGGTTTCAAGCCTTGGTTCAGAGTGGTTGTCCTGCCTGAACGAAAAGTTGAACCGGTTAATGCAAAATACCCATATTTTTCCAAACCGGTTTAAAGGAACATAACTTTTTTCAAAAAGTTCCACCTGTATTTTCGTCAAACCGGTTCAAAAAAAATACCGGTTTCCAAGCCCTGGTTTAAAGACACTAACACAACACTTATTTCAGGAATAATCGTCCTGTTAACCCTCGCGTTACTGACGCCATTTTTCTACTTCATCCCTCGAGCCGCTCTTGCCTCAGTCATCGTATGTGCAGTCCTACACATGGTCGACTTGGCAATCATCAAGAAGCTTTGGTCTACCAGCAGTAAGTATTTTAATTACTTGGATCCAATGAGCGAAGTTGCTTTGAATGTTCCGTGACAAGGGTCAGCAACGCATTAACGCCATTAGAATTAATTTGGAAGATAGAACGGTAGATGTAAACTACCATTACATGACCACATACTGTTGTTGACGCTTGAATGAGTGTGTAAAATTTACAGAACATTCGTTTAGTGTGCATGATAACCTAAGCACCGCTTTAAGGTTTTTATTTTATGAAACTATTTTATTTATTTATACTTTATTGCACAATAATAAAATTCTGTACAAAAGGTGGACTTAACGCCATATGGCGTTCTCTACCAGTCATACCATTGGGCTAAGCAGAAATGATTGTGGGCGGTGCGACAAAGAAAACGAAATTAATTATATATAAAAAATGTCTACATAAATAATAGATACGTACTTAGATTTATGCAATTAAATGAATACCAAATAAATACAACTAATACCTACGTAATATTACACATACATAACACAAGCAATAAAATAAATGAATAAATTATGTTTTTTTTTTTCGATACACCTAGTAGTATATGTCACTAGAACATAAGTGTAACACTAAAACAAGAGAGGGATCACTAAGAAAAAACACACGGTGCTCCAATTTTAGGTAAACTAACATTCAATTTCTTAATAATCAAATAATATATAAAGACAATAATAACAAAATATCCCCTAATCCTTTCCCTAGAGAGCGGATTTTCTTCTTTAGATCCTTAAGTGCATTAAAGCCCAAAGTCCAGTCCACTAAACGTAAGCCCCTTTTCTCAAACCGAACTCCCGATCGAATTTAAAAGTCACAAATAGAATAACACACGCGATCCTAGCACTAAATCGGCTTCGGATTCACTTACCCAACCCGTCATAATCTGGCAAAGATTACAGCAGCCGCATTCAGATATTTCACCGCAACCGTTGGGTATTCCGGAGTTAATCTCTACGATCCTCGTGTTAGTGTATTATATGCTTAATTATTAGCCAGATTTTCAATTACAACAAGTGTGTGATGGATGCCGAAAAATATTATGTTACCTGATATAACCGAGCAGCTAAATCCAATTAAATAAATAAAATGTGCGCATGAAAAGTGTAATGTGTGTGCGATGTAAATGAAGGTCCATAAAACATATTAATTTTAGGTAAACTTTGTATCAATTAGTTTCCACTTAAAGTTATTGCGATAACGCTAAGTCAGACAACTATGACTGAAATTATCGCAAGTTAGATACGATGCTCAAATGATGAATCAAACAATAGGTTCATTTTATGTAACGGGTGTACCAGGTTGTAAGCTTTTAAGTGAGGAAATAAACGATTAATTATTTTTCGATCATGGCAATTTTATTGTTTAATCACTCACCGCTTTTGTTCATCTTCCTTAAAATGTATTATTGATGCAAAACTAAATTTTTAAGCCATTTATAGGCGTAACGGGCGTTACACGATTTGGCCTCTTGTATCAGTTATGTTGAGATAACTGCGAATTTCTGCAAATTCTGTTAATTCTCGTGCCTAAAACATATGCTTACAAATCAGTAATTAAAAAACTCTTTATTTATAAGTTGAAAGGTAGCGTTTTCCACGGAATGACCCAATAGTTATTATACACTAACGAAAAATGAAATAATATATTATAATATTTACATCAGTTGGGTTAGTTACCCTATTGTCATTATCAAACTAATTTCTCCTACCTACAGCAACGGAAATATCCCAGCATCCCGCCTACTTATCTCGCAGACAGCTACATTACTACTCCAAATGAGATTAATATCAATGATGTATTATGGTACTCCCCTATTGTGCGTGGCTAAACAGTTATTAGCGAGGTTTTGACTTCAATAGTATGATTTACGAGCATATTGAGTTACTGAGCCACGTGAATTAAGTTTACGATCTAATATGTCGAATCGAAATTACAATAGCGATAAGCGATATTAATATTTCCTAGAATATATGACAACATGTTTTCTAAAAGTTACGCAGAGTCTCTTATAAAAAAGTCTCATGCTACCACCCAGACGTCAAACTGATCCATAATATTCTGAGCAGCACTATTGATAGTATATATACCAACAAGGTATAAGGACAACAGCACGTCAAGGTAAACACTGCGGTATTTTATGCAGTTGTAATAAGGGCTAGTTTGCAACCAAAGTGGGGTATGATGTGCCTGTTACTGTACTTGTACTACTTAAGTCGATTTATTCTGGACTTGCATCTGCAACAGGCTAGTTTTCGCTAAGAACAAATCACAGTATTAGTAGTTTCCAGTGATTAGTTATGGTCTCATTTATTATGATTTTTTTAAATCATTTACATTTTTTACTCTCTCACGGACAGTGACCGCCTATAGGCGGGATAACAATAAAAAATTTTTTGTGTCTGGAGTACTGTCCGTAAAAGTGTTAAAAATAATAAGGTTTCTGATTAGTGTATTGAGACTTTAGATTTTGACTATAATGTAATCTAGTTTTTGAAATTTGTTCAAATAATCTATTGGGTACAACTTTTATACAATTACCAACAATTTAACAACCCCAATACTTTGTTTGCTAAAAAAGTGTATTTACAATATCTTAGAAGATATTTTTCTATTAAAATGCAAAAAGTAGCTCTGTAAACACTTAAATAGCGTCAGATGAACACAGAAGGATATGAAGTATTTTTCCTTATCGCCATCGTAAACGACAAATGTATGGAAGAATAGCGTTATGACAATGAATAAAAAGTACGTCATCGAATGGTGGTGTCAATAAGCCTATCTACTGCGTTACCTTTTGGTTTCTCTCGAGACTGTGCCCTTTTTTCCTCGCAAATCCTGTAATATTCATATGTTTGACCGCCCAAATCATCCCAATTTGAGGCAAATCTGGATAACTCTATGAATTCACGCCAGCTGCTAAGTCCCTTACATTGTAATGCCAGTTATCGCTTTCAGCTAAAATGTTCCAATCGGATGAATATCGTTGCTCTATTGTTCTGATAAGGCCCGTTTCGAAGTTGGACGGACCGTTTGTACGTCTTATTTCCGGAATATTATACGTACTTATAGGGTCGTATTTATAATTTATTGATATATTCTATAAGACAACCGTACGTTTACGTATGTTTCACAGTTTGGCAGAAAGTTAAATTTGTAATAGTATGTAACAAATTGGTTAAATAAAAACACAAAGTTATTTTTATTTTTAGAGCTAAAATCTAACAAACTTAACAAAGAAATAAATAAAATCTATGATACTTAGTAAAAATGTTCGAATAATCTTGAACCATTGGTAAAAGTTTCTTTTTGTACTTTTAATTGGATTCACATAATTTAATGATTGCAACGAAGAAGCCTAATCAAATTAGTGTCGATTAAATTACGATACAAGTAGAAAATGTAATTAGCAATTATTTTGTTAATAATTCAGACACCATTAGTAAATGCAATTATTGAAATTGTCAAAGCTCGGAGCAATTAAGTAATTAATGTTCTTGCTTATTACCAAACTTGTGAGAAATTAAAACCACAAGGGAAATTTTCCATATCATATTTCTGACTGAGATAAGCTTGCTTGCACCAACGAAGTTTAGTTTCAAGTGTATTGTATGCATACCAAAATCTAGATTTGTTTTCAGTCAGTCGAAAATGTCCTGAACAGAAAAACAATTACCCTAAAAGTATCATGAAAACAATTTACTGATAGGCTGTTAGCAATCGTTTTATGTTATCAAATCTGATTTCGGCAAGCTTAGCGCACAGTAAACTGGGGATTCTAAATTAATCCACCAGGATTCATACTCGGATGTGCATGTTATCGCTTACTACCCAAATGGGATTGATATCAGTGATATATTGTTATGATGTTTCGTAATTATGCACGTTTAACTCGTAACAGAGTGATTATGTCAAGCTTGTTATTTTATTTTATGGGATCGTAAACAACTTTAAATATTATCCGGTTTTATAGTATTTTACGTTAAAACAAATATTTCAGTTATTGCATGTATGTAACGAATTTTGTTGGTATTGATTTAGTATTAAATAATATGATGAACTTGACTTCTACTGACCTACAAACATTTTCTATCTTACAATATTGTGGTGGTTGATTTCAATCTACGCAAAAACCATTGTCTAAAATAATGATACGGTTAATGTAGACTATTATAATAACTGATAGTTTGTTATGATGATAGTTAATTAAATAATGCATGGTTAACGAGCAGGTACTTTATTGTCTCCCATCCGAATTATAATTTTGAACGGTTTAATTTTAGGCCAAGTTTTCGCTCTATTTGAATGTATAGTAGTTTAGGTACAGAACTGTATGGCTTACCACTACGAATTTTAGCATCGATGCACAACGTGCTATAGCATCGCGACTCACGCAATGCACAGATTTAATTTAGCAGCGATGCAGTTGCGCGTTAGTATCGATACAGTCGCCAAAATTAAGTACATAATTTGTCAATTTCCAGCTTCTGCATCGCGACTGTATCGATGCTAAAAGATGCGCAGTGTGTAAGACCCTTTGCATATTGTGACTTTTAGCAGCGATATAGTCACGATGATAACGCGCGTTAGTATCGATATACAGTCGCGATGCAGAAGCTGGAAATTGAAAAATAATGTAATGTATTTTGGCAACTGCATCGATGTTAACGCGCGACTGCTTCGATGCTAAATTAAATCTATTCATTGCGTGAGTCGCGATGCTGAAGCGCGTTTTGAAACCGCGCGACTGCTTCGATGCTAAATTAAATCTATTTATTGCGTGAGTCGCGATGCTGAAGCGCGTTTTGAAAACGCGCGACTACTTTGATGCTTAATTAAATCTATTCATTGCGTGAGTCGCGATGCTGAAGCGCGTTTTGAAAACGCGCGACTGCTTCGATGCTAAATTAAAACTATTCACTGCGTGAGTCGCGATGCTGAAGCGTGTTTTGAAAACGCGCGACTGCTTCGATGCTAAATTAAATCTATTCACTGCGTGAGTCGCGATGCTGAAGCGTGTTTTGAAAACGCGCGACTGCTTTGATGCTAAATTAAATCTATTTATTGCGTGAGTCGCGATGCTGAAGCGTATTTTGAAAACGCGCGATTGCTTCGCTGTTAAATTAAATCTATTCATTGCGTGAGTCGTGATGCTGAAGCACGTTTTAAAAACGCGCGACTGCATCGATGCTGAAAGTCGCAGTGTGTAAGGGGTCTAAGGTTGACATGTCGCGACTGCATCGATACTAACGCGCGGTAAAATCGCGAATGCATCGCTGCTAAAAGTCGCAGCGTGTAAAGAGTCAAAAAGCTATGTACATTTTCTTTGCAATATAACATTGTTGTTATCCTTTTTGCTCCCTGTGCGGGGCATATACCATCTTTAGCCACGCAGTGACGTATCGGCCAATAACTAACTATACTGAATCGAACCGTTCCGGTTGACTCCCTACTCCCTAGGCACGACCCTTCATATAAGTTCCAAACTCGTACTTTGGCTCAATCCTTGGGTATGTTTTTGGTGACGTGGCAAGGGCTCATTGTTTTATTAATACGAAGTACAAAATTGATGAAATTAAATTGGATTACTTACTGTGACGTGAAATTATTATTAAAGGTTTTTCAAGGTAAAAAACTTAAGGATAATAGAAAGAGAAGTGTACGATTTATAATAACTAGACATAAAACTAGACATGTGGCTATTACAGTGTTCAATCAACATGTCTGCACTTTTTAATACATTATCAAATATCATTAATTTGATAAAGCCAGGGCTGCACTAGCGGGAAATGTCGTTGATTATCTCGATTATAGACTGAAACAGCCACATTAAATGTTCATTAACTCGCTAATCAACTGCTTTAGCCGCCATACTGGCCACAGTATGACGAAATTAACTAAAATGATCCGTGATATTATTTAATAACCATATCGTAATCATTGCAAACAATCGATACATTTTGTGCGTAGAAACATGAAATTGAAATATTATTTAAATTTACAGTAATTGGCTGTGTTTGTAAGAGACCTTTTCACAAATAGCCAAATTTGTGAAAAAAACATGTTACGGTCCAGACTCAAATAGGTCCAGACGCCCACTGCTACAATTTTTAACAAGCATATCGTTAGTGCGTTGCTGACATGCTGATAATTTTGCAGTTGAATATCCCTTAGGTCTATTACTTGGCTCAATTGCTTTCGCATTGCATTTGCTAGTGACATCTAGACATTATTTTGAAAGCTCCAAAGTAAGCACGTATAGCTTTCGACAGCGCTGACAAATAATATATCTGCTCGGACACGTATGACGGTGTTCGCTATTTTATTTGCAAGCGTTACAAGAACTTACTGGCCATGCCACACTTGAATTTCAAACGATCACCATGCAATATTTGTAACGTCTTTAGTACGATTCCGATAAGGATGCAACCACCGTATCTTGCCAAATAAAGGCGGGACATAGCATGCCGCATGCGAATGTGATGGTGTAATAACCAGCAAGGTTACTTTAAGATTCTTCAATGTAGTAATAAAAATAAAGTAAGCACTTAACAATTTAAAATTATGTAATGTTTTTGACAGGGTTGGATCTTATCCCATTATTTGGCACATTCATTTGCTGCCTAGCGCTAGGGATCGAAGTGGGACTCATTTGCGGTGTGCTTGTGGATGTTTTGCTACTTCTGTACTACCACTCCCGACCACAGTTAGACGTCAAATTTGTTGATGTGAGTATGGATTCTTTTTCCTTCATAAACAAATGAGTATTTTTTATGTGTAACTCAGTTGTGACAATCAGTGAAGACAACAAATGTATTTCTTACAGAGTGATTTTAATGCCCATGCAATGCGCTGCTTAAATGTACTTTTCAGGTGCCCATATATTAATGCTCCAAGAAATATGGTGAAATTTAATTAAAAGGAAAGTTTCACGCATAAAATTGTCGGGGTTTCATTAATTTTCAGCCATCGCTTTTACAGTACCTACAAAATAAATTGCCTTCATTTGGCTTCTTGTGCTATGTAATGAGTAAGAGACGGGTTACATTCGTGTGGCCGCTGCCAAAGCGCTATCGAATGTGAATTTATTTGTTTTATTGAATGGTTGTTGGCACCGCGCGGACAGCCGTGTTACGCGGGTAGAGAGCCATTACATATCTACCCGCAAACATATTTCGTTGCCTCTAAAATTGGCTTCGTTATGCGTGCTTGTACGAAATAAGTAATATTATTATATTGCATGAAGTTGAGCGTGATTTAACTATAAATTGAATTTTGAGAAGTAAATATTCAGTGTAAATGGGAATAGGAAATAAACGCAATAAATGTTTCGGCTCTACATTATGTTGTATTGTATTCCTTGCACATATTAAAGGTGATCATGATCATGTTTGTTAGTGTGAAATTGAGATTGAAAATATATGATAATGAACATCCAGTCAAATGCAAATAAAATTGCTATAACACTCAGTATCACTTAAGGCGCTAACCGGATTTTTAACGCGCACACTTGCGCAACTTTAGTAGAAAAATCATAACTCGTTAAATAAAAGCCTAATCGAAAATCTGATTGTTGCGATTGTACCTCTAGTTACATACAATGTTTAAGTTCAATAAAACAGATTTCAGTTTCAGTTAGAGAGAGAATTTGCCAAAAGTGGTCATATTACAGTAAACTACTTTAGAAACAATTTAAACGTACTAAATAAACTATAGAACCTGTACTACAATATTGTCTACCAGATTTTTGATTGGTCTTTTATTTAACGAGTTATGATTTTTCTACTAAAGTGGCGCTAGTGTGCGCGTTAAAAATCCGGGTAGCCCCTTAACTTTAAGTTGACTGTGAACGTTCTACGAAATTTCGTAGCACCTATTCCTATTACTACGACCATTCGTAGTAAGCTAATGTTCACAGGTACGCTACGAAAGCTCGTAGCTCGTAGTCGCTGGTTCCACTTTTAATCTTTTTTTTTAAGGATGGGAATCTGCCGCCCCACTACGCCATTCGGCCAGTTGGTGGCTTACATTTCGCTGGCGCTGAACACGTCAGATCCAAACTATCTGCGTTGAGGAACCCAAATAACAAAATAAACAGGCCACTAGAGACCCTGACGGTCATACCAACCGATGAGCCGGTAAACCGGAGGCTTGAAAACGGAATCGGTAATGGAGTTGTGGTCAGATGTAACACGAAGGCATCCAACGCTTTGGTCGTCTACTGTGATTCACTGTATAGGATGGACTATACATTTTTGCAGGTAAGTTATTTTAACGAATTTATTATATTCATTCTTTAATAATAGTAGTCTTCGTAAACAGTAATCTTAGCTTTGCTGTTTGTAGAAATCAATATGTATTTGCATGTTTAAAATAAGTCACTAAAATTATCTTACGACTCGTTAAACACGTAAACAAATCAGTGAACTGAAATCAGACAAGTGAACTAAAGGTACCCTTGAATACGTCTAGACATCGGAGATAGCCGCACGGGCCAGCTCGTCTTACCAATAAACATTTTCATTTACATTATGAAGTTATCGATGTAACAATATGTGGCGTATTAGCTTCATTTAATATTCCGGCCGCCGCAAGCCGCAACGTCAAATCACATGCAATGTTGACGTCCCGACCGCAGCGTAGTTTAAATATCTACAAGTACGTGCGGGCGACAGTCATAAGGGCCACGGAGGACCTGCGATTATTACATTTCGGGTATTTTAAAAGTAGCAAAAGTAGGTCGTCAAGTCATATCAATACGTCAAAAAGAAATGGAGAAAACTCTTAAAGAGCATAGCTCTTAAATGAATAATATCTAGACCTAGATTTCAACGATGGTCATTTTTGATGATTGGTAGGTTCCTAAACTTATTAACCTTGATATGGTTTTGAGTTATGAAATTCCTTGTTCAACTTTTCATCACATTATAGTACTTAGTA
Organism: Pyrausta purpuralis; assembly: GCA_963924145.1. Lineage (NCBI taxonomy): Eukaryota > Metazoa > Arthropoda > Insecta > Lepidoptera > Crambidae > Pyrausta > Pyrausta purpuralis. Next base: position 22,881,535 of record OZ001644.1, on the reverse strand, counting down.
TTCTAGGTAGAATCTGTACTGTAACCTGCTTTTAAAGTAAATCCAAGCGAAACTCTTTAATGTAGTTAAAAAAAGAAAACTATTTTCTAATGCAGTTAGATTTTCCTTTGAAATGACAGTTTGTAAAAGCGTCTATGTAAAACGTTTATTTTGAAGTATTGATTATTAGTCCGCTATAATTCTATAGCAGACTAATAATCAATACTTCAATGTAGATAGATAACATTAAACACATAACAGTTAATAAACAGTAACTACTTCTTAGAATTTTGATCTAGTGCTAAAAGAAAAGATACCTCAGAACGTCTGCCAAAATGAAAAAAAAATCCTTACGTTACTATTTATAAACTTATTCCAACCTCCCTCGAGCGGCGGGCCTAACAGCGCAACGTGAACGTCATAATTATGAAAATTTTTGGCGTAAAACCGCGGCCGGCAAACATTCGCCCTGTTATTTTAACCGGCCGAATGTGTTTTCGTTCCATTTGGCTTCCAAAGGCACGTTCCAAATCCTTAAAAGCATAATTAATTGACTTGAAAAAGGATTCTTTTCGACCCGCCTTCTGCTTACCCGATGTAATCGGTATTTCCCCTATGCCCAGATCCTTTTCAGTTTTAAGCTTTTGAGTGGCGGGTTCTTACATTATTTATTTGAAGTGGATCCCGGTGAATAGGTCATAAAAGTAATTAGATGTCTGAGAATTTGAATTGCAAATGGTCTTTTCAGCACTAAATAACTACTCAAACAGAATTGGTTAACATTCACATTCCATTAGAATTTTAAGTTAAATTTATTGTCTTGTGTTTTGCTCTAAATGCTTTGACCTAATCATTATTGAAATATTTTTAAAACTATTTATAATTTTTAGTATGCCATTGTACATTACGTATTCATTTTCAACTGTAGAAAATATCTCGAGATCGCCATGCAGTCGTGATATAGTAGTCTTTGGTCGTCACATAGTAGTACCATAGTAGATTTGTTTCACGTTCATACATACAGAAAGTATTTTTAATTAAGTTAAATATATAAAAAAAAAACTAAATAAAGGATTCTCGCAAAATGATTATTGATTTTGAATAATGGAAGCCGTTCATTGTTTTTTTTTTGTTTTGATAATAGTTACAGTGTTTTGTCACCATTTTACACTAATATTAACTCCCTCTTGTGATACACAAATATTTTTTGTTAAGATATTAACGTGCATAAATTTTTTCAGAGTATAAAAATGCTGGTCGCAGAATGGTCTATCACCGGCCGCGTAGTGTGGTGCGACCTCAAGCCCTTACTTAAAGAGCAGCTAGACAGCGTATTACGTGAGGTGGTGTATTGTGATAGCAGTGATCTAAAGAACTTTTTGAGTGGTAAGTATTTATAACCATGAATAGTAACAAGACTATAGCACAGTGTCATAGTAATTGTTTATTCAACTTGTTCTTTGATTCAGGTTAAATTGTAGGTAACATCTTGATTACGTTATCAAATTATCAACAGTGCCAAAAATATTTATAATTTGCATAAGTTATAAAAGTACAGATATCTATGTGTCTAAAGTTTTAAGAGTACTCGTAAGTCCGAATGACCAGCAACAAGGTACATTCTCATTGATTTTTCGATTAAAAGTAATTTTATGATGTACTAATTTTACGGAAAGCACATAAAACTATCGATTTCGTGACTTTTAAAAAGTTCTTACGTAACAACGGACTTGCCTACACGTTTCAAATCATTCCACGTACCGGGGCAACAGGATAGATGGCAGCCCGAGGGACCGACGCGACGATACACGCACGAAACTAAGTTACTAATCAGACTGTGTCGTCACAGCGATTGCCGTTCGAGTATTGAAGAGATTTTTTAGCAGCATTATATACGTTTTGGTTTTTAACCGCTGCAGTTGGTAGGCGCTGTAGTTTTTTTTAATATTTTACTGATTTAGGCCTGATTTTTCCAAAGTCAGATGAGGAATATTCGTCAAATATGCACCAAAATACAATACACCTAATTTGAAAACGTCGCTTATGTTTCATCAATCATTCATGTATATTTAATTTTAAAATCGGTTGTTTTATACTTTTTTTGTCGGATTAGTCTTATATGACGTTAGTAAAATCATCCCGAAATCATTTATTTATTTCAAAAGTTAATAGTTTTCGTGACGTTCTAAATTTATATCTATATTGTCTTTCGTACATTATGAGTGCTTAACGTAAAATTGAACTCGTAGTACCTTAGTAAGGTTTAATACAACCTACCCGCTTATTATCCCTACAATCGGGACAACAGGATAGATAGATAGCAGCCCAAGGGAGCAACGTGATTCTTGATACACGCACGAAACTAAGTTACTAATCAGCCTATGCTGTCACAGCAATCGCCGACTCGGGTATTGCAGAGATTTTTACAGCTACACTTGCGTTTTGCGTTATTTACCGCTTCTTTGTTTGCTACCTGTATGTGTGTTTAATTGCGTAAATTAATAATATTATAGTGATTTCCATTCAGGAAAAAATCTGACAAACTGAAAGGTACAGTTTCTTTTTCAGAACTCAGAAAGGCGTATGGAACTTTTCAAGTTCAATTTTCGGTCCGCAATTTTTTTTTGATAGTAAATGTTTTTTTCGGCTCTCAATAAAACCTTAAAAAATCTTTAGCTTTTTTACTTATGAAATGTTCTATGACAAAATCGCAAATACTGGCATTTTTAGTCATCAACAATTATCGTGCAATTCGTTTACAAAAAAGTTCACCGATGAATACCTTTTGATATCTCAGGGTCACGATTTAGATTTTTTTCGTGCGCTAGTTCTTTTACGTGTAGATATTTTACTTGTTTTTTTTTAGGTAAAACTCGCAATCGCATTACTTCACGAAAAAAGTTCGAATGTCGCAAGAATCCCCAGGGGGCCTATTCTCGTGTATTTTGTATACGAAAAAAGTTCACCGATCGAATTTTACTAAACGAAGAAAAAATTTGCTTTGGATATCTCACGGTCACGATTTTATTGTATTTATAATTTGATCGTGGGCTAGTTTTTTACCGTTGAGGTATTTAACTTTATTTTTTAGGTAAAACGGTTAAACTCGCAATCGAATTACCACACAAAAAATTTCGATGCCGCGAGAATCGCTCTCAGGCTGTAAGTAATGCTCGAATTTTACTTTACGTCTTTAGCAGCTTATAATTCGGAAACCTGTCATTTTACGAAATTTCACAAAAGTATATTTTCGATCGGTAATTGCTTTGATATTTTTTCTTGAATCAGCACAACATAATTTATGTTTTATAATCTTTAATCTTCTTGAATTTTACCTAGCCAAATGGTTATGGTGACCACCTAAGTGTCCGCACATGATTGAACATATTTGGTGCGTTTGACAGTCGTATACGCAGCCAAATACGTATGCGAAACAGCAGCTCTACTTGGTAGATCTTTTACCCGGATTCTTGTATATAGCCATACTTTTCACTCGTAAGGTTTTGCTGGTATGGGCAAAAAGGACATGTATATTCAAAGATATTGGGAGTCTGTGACGTAGTAAGGCCTCAGGCCCTTCGATTCGTGTTCCAAACGCCATACTTCATTGCGAGTAGGCACGCTCGGCGTTCGCTTGGCTGAAGCTAATGTTAGTGTGGCGGGCCTCGCACTGGCAGGGCTATTACGTGTTTCAATCGCTATTGCATTGTAATTAGTAAGGATCTAATAAAAATAACGTCCTCGTGGTCAAGTCAATCTCAACTAAGATTGGCCATCAGTGCAGGATAATGTTTATAGTGCTCAAACATTTACGCAATAAACAAGGGCAGTATCTGTTCCTTCACTCTCATTATTCGGTGAGGTGGCAGATAAGACGTGACCGGTGAGAGATCAGGCGCAGGACCAAAGGCTTAACGTAACGCGCTTTTCGAGGAACGGGGGTGTCATCACCACCAACATTCTGACTCCGAGTTTTTTTCGAGTTTTACCAAGACAGAAAAATAAATTTCGGCCCGAACCGGGATTTGAACCCGGAACCTCTTTGGTAACAACTAACGAGCTAACCGCTACACCAACGAGTCATATCTAATACATGGAACGTGTATGTACCGTCGACTTGTCATTGGCCGTTCGGCATATTATCCATGTATACAGCGGGGACATGCGGTCGGTTAACAGACGTCCTCAAGTGCCGATTGTTTGTAGGAGCATTGAGTCACGTCAATACCAGTATGTTGAAAGCGCCAAAGTAAAGCGTCATTCGTGCTTACTTCGGCCATCATACACGGATTGTTATTGCTTTGCTAGTTACGTAGTCACAGTGATATTTTCACCTCATTGCTCCACGTACGAGGTGCGACTGGCACAGTTTCAAACTACGTTTCAAAGCCAAATGTGTAGCTCACTCAGGTATTTCAATTAGTGTTCCGTTTTAATCGGCAATGCATGAATTTCATCTAAAATTAAATTGTTTGTTTAAATCAAATCTGCGGTGCGGTAAATGATACAGCTGTAGTCGAATTGAGCGTTTCATTGGTTTCGCATTAACCAATTTTGTGATTTCACACTATGGTGAAGAATTAATAATTTGAATTAATATTTTTCATTTACGTGTACATTTAATACTTTTGGATTAAAAGCTTTAAAATTTACTTTAGTTTGTTATTTATTTATAAACTTTATACGACCTATTAAATGCACAGTTAAGTTAATTATTATTTTGGCCCAGTTAGCCAGAGGTTTTTGGTTCCTCATAAAGATGATGTTTTAACACTCAATAAGTCACTAAGTCATATTTTATATTCTTAAAGATAAAATAAGAATGGTTTAGAATATTTTTTTAACGCTTCCAGTCTCATATTTTATATGCATCATCATCATTATCAGCCAAAGGACGTCCACTGCTGATCATCGACCCGTCTGGTGTAGTGGTCGAGAAATCGCCTACTACGCAGCGGGTTGCGGGTTCGATCCCCGCACAATACAAACATTTGTGTGCATTAACATGTCTGTTTGTATTGGTCTGGGTGTTTTCTATGTATATCATGTTACCATGTATGTATTTACAAACAAAAAGTATTTAAGTATTATATCCGTTGTCTGGCACTCATAACACATGCTTTGAGTAGCCTACTTTGGGGCTAGATGGCGATGTGTGGGAATGTCCAAAGGATATTTATATTTATTATATTATTTATATTTATTTATCATAGGCCTCCCCCACGGTTTTCCACAGCGACCGAGCACAAGCGGTCTGCATCCAGTGTGATCCCGCGAGTTTAACAAGGTCGTCTGTCCATCTTGTAAGTGGACGTCCCACGCTGCGCTTTTGGTTGAAAGGTCTCCTATCTAGAACTTTTCTTCCCCAACGGCCACCAATCAGTTCTTCGCGCTATGTGCCTTGCCCACTGCCACTTGAGCTTACTGATTCTTAGGGATATTTTATATGCATAAAGATGAAATAAGAAACCAAAAATTGCGCACAGCTGGGACTCAAACTTGCAACTTTCTGGCTAACCGGGCAAAAAAATTCTCTCACGTTCTCTTAATGGAGCTACCGTGTTGTGCTGTGCAGGTTCGAGTCTCGCCTGTGCGCAAGTTTTGGTTTCTCATTTTATCTTTATGCATATAAAATATGATACTGTGAGTGTTAAAATCATTCTAAAACCATTATAATTAATAACTGTATCGTGTATTTAATGGGTTAGTTTTGTATATATGCTGTATTATAAATGTTGTGAATATTACCAAAATTGTAGTTAAGTATTTCGTGTTGATAAATTATTTGGATCCAGCCCATACCGCATAATAGCCAATGAGTATAATTTGTATGCGAACAAATAATACCGATTGCCGTAATTTCGTTTCAATTACAACATTGTTTCTGTAATGGTAACGAAACCAATATTAAACAGCGTGAAAATCCTTGCAGTGATTATTTAAATAGCTTAATTTTGTACATTCCTACTGTGCATTTTTAATTAATCCTAGACACAATTTAAGAGCATAATTGCAGAATAAAAAGATAAAATGTATACATGTTTTTGCTTTAAGTACTTATACCGAATCTTTTTAGGTAAAATAAAAATCTCAGATAATAAATACCAAGATAAGGCTTCTTAATTGCTAATGTACTTTGAGAAGCCACCGTTAAACATTTTGTATTAGTTAAGAATATGATTTGATGAATGAAATAGGCTAACTTATCAAATTAATAAATAATAAATAAATATCCTTTGGACATTCCCACACATCGCCATCTAGCCCCAAAGTAAGCTACTCAAAGCTTGTGTTATGGGTGCCAGACAACGGATATAATACTTAAATACTTTTTTTTGTAAATACATACATGATATACATAGAAAACACCCAGACCAATACAAACAGACATGTTCATGCACACAAATGTTTGTATTGTGCGGGGATCGAACCCGCACCCGCTGCGTAGTAGGCGATTTCTCGACCACTACACCAGACGGGTCGTCAATAAATATTTCATTTTTTAGTGAAACATAGCTTATTTCATACTCATTTCATTATACCTAACCTTAAATAATTGTACCAACGTTAGAGAAATATTTGTCAAATAAAATACAATACGCTTTATTTGAAAACTTCACGTATTTGTCTGCAATCATTTATATAAATGTTATTTTAAAATCGTTCGTTTTATACTTATATAGTCGGAGTCTTATCTGGCGTCGGTAGAATCGGTCCCTGCGGGCTTTTTCACCACAGTCTTGCGATTAAGGATATGGCACATCTTTTTTAAATAAAATAAGTGTAAATAAAATAAGTAATAATGAAATAAGATAGCAACATTCATGGTGAATGAGATAAATCAGAAGCTCTTAATTGAAAACCTTTTAAGTTTATGCTCATGGGAATATATACTTATACTTATATAAGAGATGCTCCATGAAAAATAATGTCGGGGCACGGGTTTTGTGCAAATTATATTTTTTTCGTTTCTTTCCAACATACTTTTAACTGGATAAGCTAAGCTTTGGAATAAATCTTTTTGATTTGGTAGGTGTGTACTTATTTGTATTGTGACAGTGAACTGTAATGCCATGGTAAAGTGTAGGTACTCATCTAAGCAATTTCAAGTATCGCATAAATATATGTATAAAATAATTTATTGGTTGTTAATCAATGATTCTATAGAATATACGTAGTTACCTTGACCTAGTTAAACTGCTCTAAAATGCTTTAACTCAGAGATATAGTAATCAAAAATTACAATCTCTAATCAATGTATATCAAATTCGATAACTCGTAAAATAACTGATAACTTTATTACCTATGATGGCGAATAAATTAATTTGTATTTGTAAGTTGGTTCGAAACCATTTAGAATTGATAACTACTTAAAGGGTCTACATTATAATTGTTTGCACTTATTACAGGCAACATCCTGTATAACACTTGCATGAGAGTATAAATCTTTGATTACTTTTCAAACTATGAAATTATGCTCAATTTATAAAGAATCCAGGTATCCATTTAATTAATTACGCGTGCACAATTGACGAATGCACAAGCTTGCTTGAGAAAAGCGCTATCATACAATTAGTAAATAGTCATAAGCGTATTCATTTGAAAAAACAATCATCACAGTTCCGGATTAATTCGTATGCAAATACTTATTTTTCTGATTAGCTCAGGAACAAAAGATTGTAGATATTTCACGAACTTTGTTTGGACTAGATAGAATATGTATCGAAAAATATGCGTCCTAGCGACATAAGACCTTTTACAGAATCAAAGCCAATAAGATTTGCTGCAACTTTTACTCAGTCCAGTTTTTGAACCGACTTAAAAAAAAAAACGAATGGGAAACTCGCCCCCTCGCTTGTAGCTTGCGCGTAGGGTAGAAGTACCGTTTGTGGCCACTGTACCATTTATGGCCATTTTTTGTCTAAATATACTATAATAATAATTCTGCTTAAACAATACTATCATAATCTTGACTAAATTAGGCGTAAAAAGTTAAAAATTTAATAATAAATCATTTTAGTGTTATAGTTTTCTATGAATTATCGCAAATTTCAACTGTCAACAAACGGTGCAAAGGTGGCCAAAAACGGTACTTCTACCCTATCTACGAAATACTACGCCGTAGCTAGTTAGCTACGAAGCGGCGACCTGGCGTTGGTTTGTAGTTTTGACTCGCTTACTTGACTCTATCGCAATAATACATTGATGTTGTAAGAATTTTAATTTAAAAAAAGTATTTTTTTACTTATTTTTTGGCATCATCATCGTTTGTACTACCACCTCTGAGTCGCTCGTCGCTGACGAAAATAACAACCTATATAGAGCCGGAGCGAGAGCGAGCAAACGAGAACGTATTTTGTTGCCGGTTGTGACCATAAAATTATTATCCCTGGTGACACGGTCCGTGCATGACACGTGTGACAAGTGACGGTGACGGACTAGAGGGCAAGGTGTCATAGTTTTCAATACAAAGAATATTTTATTTCCTGGCACGTTCATAGAACGATCATGGTAATACTAAGGTGTAGTGGACAAAAACCATTACTATTCATACCAACTTTTGCATTCAAATATTGTAACAACAAAGATACTACATAGACTCACCTACCAATAGTAGTCGGTTGTCAAAGACTTATCGTAATAAACCTAGAATAAACTCGTTATGTTGTGAAATCTATAACTAAACCTTTGTTTATGTGTCTGTGAGTGAGACTAATTTATTTCTATTTTGTTTTAGGTGTAGCTCTGGTCGACGACGCAGCAATAGGTGACACACATCTATAGTAAAGTATTATTAAAATTTAATAGATAGTCTGACAAGCAACAGTGAAAATATTGTGATTATTACCCACATCCCACTATCTCGTTAAGATTTTTTGGATGATACTTCGTTTATAAAGACTATTAAAAAGATAAATTTACAAAAAATACTTTACAAATTTAATAAATTATACCACATACAGGAAACGAGTATGTAAGATTTCAGAAAAACTGCTGGACTAACATAAGGATTTCACAAGCATTAATGATCATTTCAGGAAACACACCATGAAGTCATGTTATCCTATTTTATTTAACAATTGTTATTAAATACACACAGACCCTTAGTTTTATTTACATTAAGTATTATGAATGTTGTGCCTGGTCCGCCCCTAATAACGGCAATCTGCAAGTGGACGTTGATGAAAATAAATCTATGATAATAAGAATTTTTAATGACTATAATAGTTTTACAAAATGTGTATTTTGATTGTCATTATGTGGATGTTTCTGTGATCTTAGTTATAATTTATTAGTACCTCTTACCATTTGTAAAATGTATACCAGCTATTCAATTAAAGTATTCTTGTAAGTTATTTTTGAGATTAGCTAATTGAATAAATCAAATATTGTTATTATTATGTATGTTAGTCTTAAGGGTTTCGATTGTATGGGCCTTTGTTATAGTTCGAAAAAATGGTTTAATAAAAATGTCTATTAAGAGGAATACTTTAATAGTGTATGTTTAGGAATCAATATTAAATTCGGAACACTTTTATACTACATTCTTTAATTCAGATATACCTACTGCAAATTATATGAGTCCCATGTTTTATCACAAATATCATCTTAAAAACGTGAAGTTTACCCGAACCTTCATAAAATTGAGATAAAATATGTAAATAAGGTACATATTGCGACAAACACAAATGCTGGATTTTAACTTTGCGGGCTTAATTAAATGACGGGGCTTTTGTTGTATCTGCGGGTTATATTGTCTCATACAAAATGCCTATTGTCCCTTAAGCCGGGTTCACACTGAAATAGGCAAGTCGCAATAAAAATCGGCCCTTTTGCTTATTGACGTACATAAGCAAGTTGGTTATAGGTATAGGAAATTAAGTGCGGTAATATTATTATACAGCTGAAGAGTTTGTTTGAACGCGCTAATTTAAGGAACTACTGGACCGATATAAAAAAATATTTTTGTGTTAGGTAGCTTATTTATCGAGGAAGAAATATACATCACGCTGCGACGGGCAAACTTAAGACGCGCGGACGAATTCACGGGTGACGAATGACGGCGGGAGCGGCTATAGGAAATAAGTGGGAAAATTGGTAAATTGTGTTGCGTTTGCTGCGGTTGAAACTATTCATATGTTTGTGTGTGTGTATACCTACTGTATTTTTATTAACAACAAAGTTCCGACGTATGACAAATCCATTGTCATACGATGTCATTTAAATCCTTAAATTAAATAATTAAGTAAAATGTATCTTCTTCGTCATAATTTAATAAACTTGACGGTGAAGCTTTTTTCTGAATTATTTTTGGACGCCGCAGCTTCATCTTTTTTTATTCAATTGTGACGTGTGTGCGTAAAGATTTTCCTTTGTTCTTTTTTTATCCAATTTATACCTCTATGGGAAACAAACATATCCACTTATTATTATTTTACCAAAAAAGACCAAACTACGTGGAAATGATAAGACTCGCTCATCGCATCGTCGGAATCAGGTAAAGAAGTGGTTACAATATTATTTTTGTAGAGCCAATTACCTAATGACGTTCAATTCAAAGAATGTGGGTAACGCATAGTTACTTTATTTCCTTTAAGCGCCTAATGAGCGCTTTTTGTCCACAAAGGGTGTGTCGAGAAAAGCTCTCGCAAATCCTGTTTCTGTCGATGTATTTACGCCAATTACCCACTTAGTGGTTTCCTGCAACCTTTTTATTATGAAAAGTAATCAATAATCACATCAGTGTATGTACGGACAACAACACGTCAAGGTAAACATTGCGGTATCTTACGCACTTGTAATAAGGATTAGTTTTCAACAAAAGTGTATAGACTGATGTGCTGGCGGCGGTACCTTGCTTGACGTAACCTTAGAGACTTCAAGCTGTGCTAAAACTTGTGAACTCTGAATTAGGTATTAATAATAAAAATAAATATTATATTCTTTATTGCACAATACAGGCAAACCATTTGTACAATATTGGCGGTCATATCGCTGGAAGCGATCTCTTCCAGACAACCATTGGGGTAGAGCAAACAACGTTTATCAGTGAGTTAGAAACGGTGTGCAAAAACCGACTTCAAAACCAAAATACATTAAAAAGTCTTAAATAATCTCTTAACCATGAAAGGAAAGGAATCTATTTTATGCAAACAATTTATTTTTGGAGTCGGTGCTGTGATAGTTGATGCTTGATGGTCAAAGTGATGGCACCGACTCCAAAAAGAAATTGTTTGCATAAAATAGATTCCTTTCCTTTTAATGGTTAAGAGTTTATTTAAGACTTTTTAGTGTATTTTGGTTTTGAAGTCGGTTTTTACTTTTTTTAAAGTTAATTTTATTAATTCATTTTAAAGATTACAAGAGAGGGGGGGGGGGGGGAGTAGCACCTTATGACTCCGTTCCATAAGAAGCTACAAACTACTGAACTCCTAAGCGTTAAGGAGTTCTGCCATCAGCTCAGCCCCACAAGATGTTGACTATCAGACGTAACAACACGTCAACATTAAGATTGTAGTAAAGAAACACTATACGTGCCTTTTAAGTTTGAGGGATTCCCTCGATTACACCAAGATCTCATCATCAAATCCCAAATTCGCAACAATGGGACCAATTAGAAAGAAGACCCTCTAGGTCGGCAAAACAAATTTTCGAATCGGTCGACAAACGACTGAGATATGAGTTAACATAGATACAAAAAAAAACATACAGTCGACTTGATAACCTCCTCCTTTTTTGAAGTCGGTTAAAAATATAGCTTGAATTTTATACTTTAAAGATAGTTACATACTAAAAGTAAGAATAAAAATATATAACTAATACACTCATATCACAAATACAATAAAACAAATGAATAAATACAAATAATATATAATAATAATATACATATAATATACGTGCAAACGGTATTAGTGGTCATATTTAAAAAAAATGCATAATATTTTTGCATGATTTGATTGAACCAAGTGAATGGCTTTAACAGTTAGCATAGAATGTCTTGTCCCTAGACTAACCACTTACGAGTATATTGCTTTAAAATGAGATTTATCTAGCTAGAGGTACATAAAAGTCAGCAATGATTAAGGGACAAAGTACGTGGAAGTACTAATTCCATAAACACAGGATTAGATTAAGTGTTAGGTTTCAATAAACTGATTATATAATAGTAGTCCTTTCCTTTCCTTTGGTCATTCCAACACATCGCCATCTTCAAAGTAAGCTACTCAAAGCTTGTGTTATGGGTGCCAGACAACGAATATAATACTTAAATACTTTTTGTTTGTAAATTCATACATGATATACATAGAAAACACCCAGACCAATACAAACAGACATGTTCATGCACACAAATGTTTGTATTGTGCGGGGATCGAATTCGCAACCCGCTGCGTAGTAGGCGATTTCTCGACCACTACACCAGACGGGTCGTCACTACACCATTACGTCCCCCTAGGCGATTTCGACTACGGTGGCCAGTCACAACGACTAACCGACTGCGCGGGATATATTATAGTGCACAAGTGTGTGCGCAAACACAGGTGCACTCTCTATTTCTTTCACTCTTATAGCCCGATGGGACAGCAATCTGACACGACCGGAGAGAGATCAGGCGCAGAACCAACGGCTTTACGTGCTATTACGAGGCACGGGGGTGAAACACCGCCAACTTCCAAACTCCGGGCTACCCTAAGAATTTCTGAACAGAAAAACTCAGGTATATATTTTTGGCCCGACCCGGGGATCGAACCCGGGACCTCTGGCGCAGCCGTCGCTTTAAAGTACGACCCTCTTACCGCTGCGCCACCGAGGCAGTTAAACTGATTATATACCTTCAATGTGTAAGGTAATTCCGTAGAAAAAAAAGCGTTTGCTGGGCTAAGTTTTAGTTTAGTTTACCTAATTAATTATAAACCTAATGAAGTTTTAATTGCACTGTGTAGCTTATTTCGACTTACAAACAAGCAATCACAGTTATTTTTGTTAATTAAACTGACTACAGAGTTGCTACGCACACTTGGTATAAAAGCCCTGACTTGACTAAAGGTTTATTGTTTGTGTTGGTGACAATCAAGTACATTATCTCTCCGTTGGCATCATGAAAGAAATCAGTATTTTTATTCTTCCAATTTTGACCCTTTCTGTCCAAGCTGGGAACGTTAACTATGACTTGAGGGACTCTCCGTTCCTGTTTCAGAAATTCGTCAAAAAATATGACCGTCAATACAAGGATACGGCAGACTTGTATGAACATTTTGCTGCGTTTGTCACAAACCTGAAGGAGATTAACAAAGCGAATAAAGTTAACCCACTAAGGAACTTCGACATTAATGAATTCACAGATTATACGGACGAAGAGAAAATGTATCTAAAAGATTTCAAGAAGGTAGATGTCTCCGGCCCTGTATATCGACAAACTGAGAATAAGCCAGTATCTGACTACTCCTACTATCAAGTTTGGTGAAAATATTTACCTTTTGTATGAAATATTACATGATATCTCATAAACATACAGCACTTTCATTATTATTTTATTTGATCCTGGTTTTTAACGATTCCTTTATAGTAATAGACTCGTTATGTGAAAATTTTCTGCAGTGCCTGTACTATACTTTTTTTACTTAAATTTATATAGAGCAATATGAATTTCATGGCATGTACCTATAGTAAGTACCTATACTATCCTAGCAGAAATTGTGACAATGAAACACTTGTCCGTTAAATATTATGCAAAATATTGGCAAAAAAAGGACTGAATACGCAAGAATGACCCCATGTAAGTGTTACCTATATCTCAGACCTCTGAATGAATATAACCCAAGTCACTTCGTATGTATGAAAGTCAGAATGAGCAGGCTTCTTTTTCTGGACAAGGTCGTTCCTTTTTGCCTCGCTTAGCTTTGTTTGGAGTCAAGATCAAACCCATTCTCAAAAAGATAGATATCCGTGCCAAGTTCTTCCTCCGTCAAGGTAAAGCCAAACTAGAGCAATGTATAAAATTCATTCACCCAATTTAATCTAATTGATCACTTAAATAAAAATACGATTTGATTGATAAATTCGGTAATGATGGAGCGTGAACTAAATAAAAAGGCTTCAAAGAAAATATAACATGTAGGCAGTTTAATTGTAGGGTCCTAACTGTGAGTTGTTACTTCATACTACGTATAGAGAAGCTATGAGAAGCAAAAAAAAAATGGCGCAAATACGACAGCTAAATTGTGACGTTTTCCTTGAAATTTGAATTTCGAATCTGTACTATGAGTAATCTGTACTGTACTGTAGTTGATGTCTGTGTTGTCAATTCATGGAGCGCGAAATTTGTTTGTGGTGTCAGTTCCATTCGCTAGTAATAGTAGTTTAATGGATCCTAATAACCTAATTGTAGAAAGAAATGAGAACTGTATTTTCTGTCCAAAGACCGTGCCTGATAGTAAGTGAGATGAATCCAGAGCCGATGCTGGAAGTCTGTGATGTTAGATGGCGGTCGAGAGGAGTTAGTACTTAGGGTATAGTTCTTTTATATAGTTATTAACAAAGTATATGTAATTCTGCACATCAGGTTACCCAATCTTGTTGCAAACTAGCCCTTATATCAACTGCATAAGATACCGCAGTTTTTGCCTTGATGTGCTGTTGTCCGTACGAGCGCATTTGATGAAAAATACCTACCTGCACACACATATACACCATGATAAATTGAATAAGTGCGTTGAATTGTTAAATTAGAGAGATATTATTGAATTTTGCCCAATTTAGTAATTGTATAGTACTAGCGACCGCTCGCGACTTCGTTCGCGCGTTTTGGTTTTACTCCGTTCCCACCTCGCTGTTCCCGACTGACTTACCTTGATTGACAGTCCTGTGCGTATAATGTCCATTTCCTTTCTTCTTTTTAGTATAGTAAATATGATATATGAATACCTACCTAATCCTTAAAGTTATATACCTATGGACATTAGTAGGCGCTTGTTAACAATCTTTAGTTTTCTACACTGCAGTAAATACCAGATGTTCGGGCAATACATAATAACTATATTTTACTCCCCTTTCCCTCTCCTCTACCTCCCCCACACCTAATCTAATAATCATCAGCCTAAATACAAAATTTTGAGATTCTGACTTTGAAACTGACGGACTTTCATACAAACTTTCAACCCTCATTTCACCCCTCTAGAGGTAGAATTTTGAAAAGTCCTTTCATAGTGCTGACTTTAATCATTTAAGGAACTTATGTTAAATTTTCAAATGAATCCAATCACGGAATGAGAAGTTTCACACAAATTTTCCATCCCTGTTTCTTCCCCTTAGAGATGGAATTTTGAAAAATCCTTTCTAAGTGGATGCCTACTCTGTATAAGGTATCTATTTGCAAAATTTCAAGTCTCTAGGTTACGCGGTTTGAGCTGTGCGTTGATATATCACCCAGTCAGTCAGTTTAGAATTTTATATATCCAAATATTCTTTTAATTACAAGAACTTAATTATAACTAGTAATAAGACAAAAAAGTACTTTATACTTTCATTTGATTTACAGCTAGCTATTATTGCAAATTCTGTTCATATAATTGATTACATGTAAAGGCATAATGGATAAAAGTATATAAGACCGTAAATTGATGTGGTCGAAGTATTGGTAGTTGTCATACCATTCGAATTCTTGTGTGTTAGCGAGGAACGGCTAAGCATTTGCAATCATGAAAAGGGTTGGTTTCCTCGTATTTGCGATATCTTTCGTTTTAGCGAACGCCAGCCTTAAACCTTACTACGACTTGGCAGAAGCTCCATACTTGTTCTTTAAATTTGTAAAAGAATATGGCCGTCAATATGAAAATACCGCAGATGTACTGGAACACTTTGCTGCATTCATCAGGACCCTGAGAGTAATAAACGAATCTAACAGGAATTCAGAATCAGCTGTGTTCGATATCAATGAATTCGCAGATTATACACCTGAAGAAAGTCAAAACCACTTGGGATTCAAACCACGTATGTATAACTTTATTCTTGGAGACATTATTTGTTGTGCTTGTTGACAGCTACCACGCCTCGCAATATAAATCGATTTAAGGAACCTGTCGGTACTTTTTTTAAATGTTGTTAAAAGGGAAAATACGCACCTTCCGTCGCAGCGTGATGTTTTATAGTCTTAACTCTTTCGCGATAAATGAGCTATCCAACACAAAAATATTTATTCGAATCGGTGCAGTAGTTCCTGAGATTAGCGCGATCAAATAAACAAACAAACTCTTTAGGCTTTATAATATTAGTATAGATGCTTACGCATTTGTTGTAGGTGAATTATGGCAACAAGGAAAAGAAGAAGAAGTGCATCCGTTTCAATAAATTATACTGATTCAAAACTGACTTTATTATGTTAAGCAGCAACGATCCAAACATAAATGCCTAGTTCTAGTTAAATTGTACAGCAAATACTTAAAACTACTTAATACTGCTTTGATTTTTTTCATGAGGTTATTTCTATTGTTGCTTATTTATTTAATTTAATTTGTATTTTCTCATAGGTCCACGATCAACGGGACGATAATGATGACGATTACAGACTAATACAAAAAGTAAAACAACCTATATGATTATTTTTTGGACTTATACGGAAACTACAGTATTTTAATAAAATTGGCTCAAAATAAGCGATAAGTTGTTTTATTCAACTCAGTTTACCCTATAGTTTACACACATTAACAGAATCCACGGATTTTTTAAAGATACCGTACTTATTTCAGTGAGTTGTTACTACTACCTACATAGAAAGAAGTTATGAGAAGCGAAAAACTTGTCGCAAATACGACGACTCTATTGTGACATTTTCCTCGAAATTTGAATTTCGAATTATAAATATGTTACTATGAGTTGATGTTTGTGTTGTCAATTCATGAAGCACGAAATTTGTTCGTGGTGTCAGATTGTACTAACTCGAAACACAAAATCGTTGAATTTGCCCGTACTAACTTACGGAGCGCAAACGTGGTCATTGGCCGAAAGTACAAAATCCAAACTCAAAGTTTGACATACGAGCTATGGAAAAGTTTATCATTTTAAAATTTTCCTATTATTACTAAATAACACTAAGATGAAATAAAATTCGTTTAGTTCCCTGAATTTAAAACTATTTTTAGAGAAACTCTACATGACCGTGGTACGTTATTTTTGTGAACATACCTTATAATCAATTTATCAAAAGCAAGAATACAAAAAAAGATACTAAATTGTTTATTCTAATGCCGGACGATGATGCCATTTTGCCGTCTTTTGTTAAGGTCAGCTTTTGCTTTTCAGACTCTAGGCTATTTTAAAGATTTGAATTATGAAAATATTAAAAAAAAACTACAAATATTTTTTGGGTCTTAATATAGTTCGTTTATAAGTATTCATACAAATGTTACAAGTTGAATGTAGTTGAAGGAAATTCAGTTTTGAAAACCGATTATTATTTAAAAAAATATAAAATCTGATTAAACTGTCAATGTGTTGAGACAAAGGTCTCATGTTCTATTTAAGACCTCTTACACACTGCGTCTTTAGCAGCAGCCGCTCGTTTTATAAACGCGCGACAACATTGCGACTCGCGCAATGAACATATTTAATTTGGCATCGATTCAGTCTGCATCCTATATACAGTACATAATTTGTCAATGTCTAGCTTCTGCACCGCGACTGCATCGACGCCAAAGCGCGATGCTAAAAGTAGCTCATGTGTGTAAGGGTCAACATTTTGCGATTATCGATGCTGCATCGCGACTGCATTGCTGCAAAAGTCGCAGTGTGCAGAGTCTGAGTGTTCGTAAAGTTGTTGTTCCATCTTTCAAGACGGGTAAATCTCTGAACTATCTTTAAAGGTAAGGTATCTTTCTTATAAGATTTTAATATAATAAATATAAATATTGGACACCAATCACATACATTGCTCTGATCCCAAAGTAAGTAGCTAATGCACTTGTGTTATGGAAATCAGATACAACGGTGATACCACAACACCCAGACCCGAGACAATATAGAAAATTTTGATTTCTATATTGACCCGAATAGGAAACGAACCCGGGACCTCGGAGCGGCGACGCCTTGAAACCAGGGTGCTTAGCCACTACACTAAGGAGGTCGTCAAAACTTTGTTTACAAGACGAATTCCGGCCTACACAATGGTCTTGGTTGTCCCACCTGTGGTCGTAGTGCGAGCGAAACTTACTCGATCAAACGCATAGAGCACATTAACGTGAATTCATATGGTATTTACGCAGTGCCGTCTAGTGGCTAACGTGTTCACTAAACAGTCCCATATAAATTCACGTTTACGCACTCGATGCGTTTGATCGAGTATCGCTCGATCGAGCATCACTCCGACTCGCACTACGGCCTCTGGTATGAGGTCCACTCAGTTCCGAAGTGCCATTGACGGCTAACTGTCCCTCTAGAGAACTCTATAGGGACATTCTATAAGAATATTCTTAGGAAGCTGGATGAAATCCACACAGGAACTTATCTGTGAAAAGCAACGAATACCATTGCTAGTTACCCCATGGTAATGATTCCAAGCCCACAAAAACCACCACGCGATTGAAAAATTTATAACATTGGCGGACCTCTGTCACCATTTCTCTACCAATTTTTTAATACAAAATTCACGTAGCCGTTTCTTTATTTTATTATCACGTAAAAATAAATAAGTAATAAAATATTTAATTAAAATCCTTTGATTCACTTCTTTGATGAAGAATATGTTTCATTACTTTTCGTTTTGTCAGCTAGCCATATGTTATTTCAACGTCTGCTTATAGTTTGTGACGCCTGTCGCATTGTCCCATATAGACGATTACGGGTATTATGGGGTTCAAACGAAAAGCATCGATAAAGGGCTCAAGGGGCTACTCTAAGGACCCCCATGTATGTTCCGCGAAAATTTATAGTTTTCGACAAAACAGCAAAGAAGTAAAAAATCATCCAAATAAAAAGTTCACTTTTTTGCAGGAAATAATTAGTTTGAGTTACAACTGTAGTAGTGTAATGAAAGGCCTATTAATTTTTCACATTCCCAAAAATACAAGGTTCTAGTAACAATAATTTAGGAGAAATCATTAAAAAATACATCATTTTGGGTATTAACAAAAAAAAGGTGTTTTCTCGAAAACTATAAATTTTCGCGGAACATCCTTAGAGTAGCCCCTGGGCCCCTCTATCGATGGTTTTCGTTTGGACCACATGAAACCCGACACCGTGTACCTATTGAAAACGGATTGACGCGTGGTTGCGCGGATCCGGTTATGCCGAGGATCCGCCGAACATGAGGAGGCAACGCTATAAAAAAAAACAACGAATGCCTTCTGAAATGTCTAATCACGATTTTATTTCAGTAAAATTTACTGACTGAATCGGAATTAATAAAAAAATCAGATCGTCTCTCTTTAGTTAGCTTTTTTCTCAGAAAATTCTAAAACATTTCAGTGTTGTGTCGTATGTTGTAATCGTTATGAATTACAAGGGTTTTATCGTAACGAATAATTAGTAATTTTAATAGTATAATTCGACATACAACCAGCTATTACGGCAAGTTCTGTTAATATATAATTGAATACATGTAAAAGCATAATGGAAAGAGTATATAATAATTATTGTGGTGAACTTATTGTCATTATTGCTTGGTAGTCGTGTTAGATAGCAAGTAACAGCTGAGAATTTGGCAATCATGAAAGGGATTGGTTTCATCGGAGTATTTGCAATTGCCTTCGTTTTGGCAAACGCAAAGGTTCCCAGCGAGGGTTCTGTTTACAATTTGGCAGATGCTCCTTTCTTGTTTTTAAAATTCGTTAAAGATTACAACCGTGAATATAAGGATACCGCTGATGTGGTGGAACACTTCGGTGCATTCGTCACGAACCTGGGAAAAATAAACGCAGACAATAAAGCCAGCACTTTAGCAACATTTGATATCAATGAGTTCGCCGATTATACACCGGAGGAGGAGAAAAAGCGTTTGGGATTCAATCCGCGTCCGAGTATGTACATACATATAGTATTTTTATCTATTATATCTTTGATTACGCATAGTATTTTTTTTCGGCAATGTCGAATCCAACAAAGTAATAATCATAACTCTCGGTCCAACCGCTCTCGAGTGGTGTAACTAACACGTCTATTTATGATAAATGCTAGACTGAGCAGCCATTATTACACCTTAAAAGTGTTATATAAATATAGTATCCATTTTAAGGTATTTATTTTTCTAACAAAAATATGAAGAATTGCATGGATTGGTGATGTGAAGTCTAAGTAATAGTTTTTTAAGTTTGGGAACAGCCGTCCAGTGTAAAAAAAACTAACATGAATAAATTTTGTTTGCATGTTGGAATGTAACACCTAGAGTACCAAAACTTACAATATACCCTAATTTGAACTAAGGTTTAGTTCAAATTAGAGTATATTGTAAGTTTTTTATCATTATTAAACTAAAAAGAAACTTCTCGCTATGATTTCTGGTTTTCAAAAAATCCTGTGACTAACATACAGTTATTCAAACATACTCGTCCATACACTTAAGAAATTTGCACACTTATTAGGAAGTCTTATTCATAGATTAACATACTAAAATTTTATCAAATTCTGTCGAAATCACATACATGTACAAGTCGAAATGATTACCTCCTTATTTCAAGTCGATAAAAACATGAAATACCCAACCAGAAACTGCAGCTGTTTTTTTTTTATATATGATTTACATAATTTGTATTTTTATAGGTGAACGGCAGCGGCGGGTCCTTCATCGCAAGCCCAGGGTATACGACGATAAATACGAAAATAATTATAATTATTATAGTAACTACGCGTACTAACTAATATAACAGGATAAACTCTTCTATAAACATATGTCATAACAAATGGTTATTTTCAAAATTGGTTTATCTGTCAAAACTAAAAAATAAAATAAATTGTAATACCATATGATACTAGCATTTTATTCTTTTATTTTTAAGAGCCCCTTAAATTACCTACTTCATATATAAGTATTTGGTTCTGAAGTTTAAATAAATTAAAACTCCATAAAACATTCGGGAAGTAAATAAAACATTAAACCACCTTCAATAAAAGCTTTCACAACAACGGTTTACGCATAAATGTGTTATTTTGAGCTTTTAAGTCAGTTTCTTAGGGTGGTTGAATTTTAAAACCATATTTTAATTTTTACTTCAAAAACTACTGGACCGATTTTGATGAAATTTACAGTTGAAATATAATTAATTGAACTAACAAATAATCGTCTTGCTCTTGACCTCTCGTTTTCGTGAAATCCGTGGACAAATATACTAAGTAGTTATCACTAATACAGGGTGGTCGGTCCAATGACGTCAAGATATTTTTTTTGAATTCCTCCCTCCTAGTACCCAAAAATACCCCATGTATGTTCCCCGTTTTTCTTTAGTTTTCGAGATACGATTTTTTATTAACCTCAAAAAATTATACACTAGTCGTAAAAATAATTATTATTACCACCAAGATGGGTTTTCTGTAATTTGGAGCAATCACCTATTTAAAATTATGAAATTAAAGTTCCACAATTGAAGTTACTTGATTGGCCAAATTTTCACTCCACTACATTTGTAAAGTAAAGTAAAGTAAAGTAAAATGCGTTTATTGCTTCCCATACAAAAAATAACTTATCTCTATCACAATTTCTATATTTTTATCATTTGAAGCCCGATTACAGGAAATAATGGCCCCTTCTTTGTATTTTTTGGAAAGCTTAGAGACTAGAGAAGTTTTTAAAATTTATTAAAATCTTTGCAACCTTTTGTTTTTTTTTAATTTGAATTTGTAAATTTAACTCTAGTTCGCAGAAACGTAATTTATTAACTTTGGATCAAAATTGTTACAACATTTAGCAATGTTAGGTAGTTAATTCTTATGCATGTGAAAGAACACTTCACGAGAATAAGGTTTCAAAAAAAAAACGTAAAAAAAACGATCAGTTTTTTTTATGTAATTTGTTTATGAAAACACTAGCGAAATTTTCGATGAAAGCATAAAAAAAATCGTATCTATACATGGGGTATTTTTGGGTACCCCCAGGAGGGAGGAATTCAAAAAAAATAAATCTTGACGTCATTGGATGGACCACTTTGTATATGCATTTTCGTTGATATTTAAAACCTAAATTTTATTGTTATTTGATATTAATTTGTATCTTGGTTTGATATGTATGCTATTCACTATAGACCCGCTAAAATATTATTAAGCTAAAGAGGTTTTTGTTTGGTTGATAATGTCAAAATTATATTAAATTCAATTGAAAATTTGTGTTATATAGAGCTGGAGGAAAGCAAGGAACGCTGTAAGCCACCAACACTAAACTACCATTTACACTCGTAGGTACGGATTAAAATCAATGTGCGTGGACAAAGCTGCGAGAGCCCGCTAGGACATTATAATAAAAATACCACACTAAAGTATTTTTTCTTTGCTAATCGAATATTATAAACAATCTTGACATTCCTTTACAACAAAAAAATCATTTTAAAATAAGTTAAACACAAAACTCAAATCCTACATAGCCTATTAATCGTTATACGCTGAGATCTTTTTTAATAGATAGTAAATTAGATTTATTCACTGACATTATTATAAAAGTTATGAAAATATTTGTTTGCAATATTGGATTAGCTAAGAGAAACGGACTTTACTCCACTTGTTGCAGAGAACCAACTGAAAAAAATTTGCACACTTATTAGGAAGTCTTATTCATAGATTAACATACTAAAATTTTATCAAATTCTGTCGAAATCACATACATGTACAAGTCGAAATGATTACCTCCTTATTTCAAGTCGATAAAAACATGAAATACCCAACCAGAAACTGCAGCTGTTTTTTTTTTATATATGATTTACATAATTTGTATTTTTATAGGTGAACGGCAGCGGCGGGTCCTTCATCGCAAGCCCAGGGTATACGACGATAAATACGAAAATAATTATAATTATTATAGTAACTACGCGTACTAACTAATATAACAGGATAAACTCTTCTATAAACATATGTCATAACAAATGGTTATTTTCAAAATTGGTTTATCTGTCAAAACTAAAAAATAAAATAAATTGTAATACCATATGATACTAGCATTTTATTCTTTTATTTTTAAGAGCCCCTTAAATTACCTACTTCATATATAAGTATTTGGTTCTGAAGTTTAAATAAATTAAAACTCCATAAAACATTCGGGAAGTAAATAAAACATTAAACCACCTTCAATAAAAGCTTTCACAACAACGGTTTACGCATAAATGTGTTATTTTGAGCTTTTAAGTCAGTTTCTTAGGGTGGTTGAATTTTAAAACCATATTTTAATTTTTACTTCAAAAACTACTGGACCGATTTTGATGAAATTTACAGTTGAAATATAATTAATTGAACTAACAAATAATCGTCTTGCTCTTGACCTCTCGTTTTCGTGAAATCCGTGGACAAATATACTAAGTAGTTATCACTAATACAGGGTGGTCGGTCCAATGACGTCAAGATATTTTTTTTGAATTCCTCCCTCCTAGTACCCAAAAATACCCCATGTATGTTCCCCGTTTTTCTTTAGTTTTCGAGATACGATTTTTTATTAACCTCAAAAAATTATACACTAGTCGTAAAAATAATTATTATTACCACCAAGATGGGTTTTCTGTAATTTGGAGCAATCACCTATTTAAAATTATGAAATTAAAGTTCCACAATTGAAGTTACTTGATTGGCCAAATTTTCACTCCACTACATTTGTAAAGTAAAGTAAAGTAAAGTAAAATGCGTTTATTGCTTCCCATACAAAAAATAACTTATCTCTATCACAATTTCTATATTTTTATCATTTGAAGCCCGATTACAGGAAATAATGGCCCCTTCTTTGTATTTTTTGGAAAGCTTAGAGACTAGAGAAGTTTTTAAAATTTATTAAAATCTTTGCAACCTTTTGTTTTTTTTTAATTTGAATTTGTAAATTTAACTCTAGTTCGCAGAAACGTAATTTATTAACTTTGGATCAAAATTGTTACAACATTTAGCAATGTTAGGTAGTTAATTCTTATGCATGTGAAAGAACACTTCACGAGAATAAGGTTTCAAAAAAAAAACGTAAAAAAAACGATCAGTTTTTTTTATGTAATTTGTTTATGAAAACACTAGCGAAATTTTCGATGAAAGCATAAAAAAAATCGTATCTATACATGGGGTATTTTTGGGTACCCCCAGGAGGGAGGAATTCAAAAAAAATAAATCTTGACGTCATTGGATGGACCACTTTGTATATGCATTTTCGTTGATATTTAAAACCTAAATTTTATTGTTATTTGATATTAATTTGTATCTTGGTTTGATATGTATGCTATTCACTATAGACCCGCTAAAATATTATTAAGCTAAAGAGGTTTTTGTTTGGTTGATAATGTCAAAATTATATTAAATTCAATTGAAAATTTGTGTTATATAGAGCTGGAGGAAAGCAAGGAACGCTGTAAGCCACCAACACTAAACTACCATTTACACTCGTAGGTACGGATTAAAATCAATGTGCGTGGACAAAGCTGCGAGAGCCCGCTAGGACATTATAATAAAAATACCATACTAAAGTATTTTTTCTTTGCTAATCGAATATTATAAACAATCTTGACATTCCTTTACAACAAAAAAATCATTTTAAAATAAGTTAAACACAAAACTCAAATCCTACATAGCCTATTAATCGTTATACGCTGAGATCTTTTTTAATAGATAGTAAATTAGATTTATTCACTGACATTATTATAAAAGTTATGAAAATATTTGTTTGCAATATTGGATTAGCTAAGAGAAACGGACTTTACTCCACTTGTTGCAGAGAACCAACTGAAAAAAATTTGCACACTTATTAGGAAGTCTTATTCATAGATTAACATACTAAAATTTTATCAAATTCTGTCGAAATCACATACATGTACAAGTCGAAATGATTACCTCCTTATTTCAAGTCGATAAAAACATGAAATACCCAACCAGAAACTGCAGCTGTTTTTTTTTTATATATGATTTACATAATTTGTATTTTTATAGGTGAACGGCAGCGGCGGGTCCTTCATCGCAAGCCCAGGGTATACGACGATAAATACGAAAATAATTATAATTATTATAGTAACTACGCGTACTAACTAATATAACAGGATAAACTCTTCTATAAACATATGTCATAACAAATGGTTATTTTCAAAATTGGTTTATCTGTCAAAACTAAAAAATAAAATAAATTGTAATACCATATGATACTAGCATTTTATTCTTTTATTTTTAAGAGCCCCTTAAATTACCTACTTCATATATAAGTATTTGGTTCTGAAGTTTAAATAAATTAAAACTCCATAAAACATTCGGGAAGTAAATAAAACATTAAACCACCTTCAATAAAAGCTTTCACAACAACGGTTTACGCATAAATGTGTTATTTTGAGCTTTTAAGTCAGTTTCTTAGGGTGGTTGAATTTTAAAACCATATTTTAATTTTTACTTCAAAAACTACTGGACCGATTTTGATGAAATTTACAGTTGAAATATAATTAATTGAACTAACAAATAATCGTCTTGCTCTTGACCTCTCGTTTTCGTGAAATCCGTGGACAAATATACTAAGTAGTTATCACTAATACAGGGTGGTCGGTCCAATGACGTCAAGATATTTTTTTTGAATTCCTCCCTCCTAGTACCCAAAAATACCCCATGTATGTTCCCCGTTTTTCTTTAGTTTTCGAGATACGATTTTTTATTAACCTCAAAAAATTATACACTAGTCGTAAAAATAATTATTATTACCACCAAGATGGGTTTTCTGTAATTTGGAGCAATCACCTATTTAAAATTATGAAATTAAAGTTCCACAATTGAAGTTACTTGATTGGCCAAATTTTCACTCCACTACATTTGTAAAGTAAAGTAAAGTAAAGTAAAATGCGTTTATTGCTTCCCATACAAAAAATAACTTATCTCTATCACAATTTCTATATTTTTATCATTTGAAGCCCGATTACAGGAAATAATGGCCCCTTCTTTGTATTTTTTGGAAAGCTTAGAGACTAGAGAAGTTTTTAAAATTTATTAAAATCTTTGCAACCTTTTGTTTTTTTTTAATTTGAATTTGTAAATTTAACTCTAG
This sequence comes from Pyrausta purpuralis, assembly GCA_963924145.1. NCBI lineage: Eukaryota > Metazoa > Arthropoda > Insecta > Lepidoptera > Crambidae > Pyrausta > Pyrausta purpuralis. Next base: position 22,855,389 of record OZ001644.1, on the reverse strand, counting down.
TTCGCAGAAACGTAATTTATTAACTTTGGATCAAAATTGTTACAACATTTAGCAATGTTAGGTAGTTAATTCTTATGCATGTGAAAGAACACTTCACGAGAATAAGGTTTCAAAAAAAAAACGTAAAAAAAACGATCAGTTTTTTTTATGTAATTTGTTTATGAAAACACTAGCGAAATTTTCGATGAAAGCATAAAAAAAATCGTATCTATACATGGGGTATTTTTGGGTACCCCCAGGAGGGAGGAATTCAAAAAAAATAAATCTTGACGTCATTGGATGGACCACTTTGTATATGCATTTTCGTTGATATTTAAAACCTAAATTTTATTGTTATTTGATATTAATTTGTATCTTGGTTTGATATGTATGCTATTCACTATAGACCCGCTAAAATATTATTAAGCTAAAGAGGTTTTTGTTTGGTTGATAATGTCAAAATTATATTAAATTCAATTGAAAATTTGTGTTATATAGAGCTGGAGGAAAGCAAGGAACGCTGTAAGCCACCAACACTAAACTACCATTTACACTCGTAGGTACGGATTAAAATCAATGTGCGTGGACAAAGCTGCGAGAGCCCGCTAGGACATTATAATAAAAATACCACACTAAAGTATTTTTTCTTTGCTAATCGAATATTATAAACAATCTTGACATTCCTTTACAACAAAAAAATCATTTTAAAATAAGTTAAACACAAAACTCAAATCCTACATAGCCTATTAATCGTTATACGCTGAGATCTTTTTTAATAGATAGTAAATTAGATTTATTCACTGACATTATTATAAAAGTTATGAAAATATTTGTTTGCAATATTGGATTAGCTAAGAGAAACGGACTTTACTCCACTTGTTGCAGAGAACCAACTGAAAATCCTTCTACCAAATCCAAAAAACCGGCCAAGTGCAAGTCGGCTCGCGCACTGAGGGTTCCGTGCCAATTTTAACTGAATTAGGAAACCCACTTACTTCCACTTAGCTAAAATATCACAAGATTTTGTTGACAGCAAATATAACTTTGTTTTTCATAGTGTTTGTATGAATAAAGTTAAGATTGCGTTTTTTTTAATTCATTATATAGGCAGACATTTGGCCACAATCTCACCTGATGGTAAGCGATGATGTGTCCTAGGATGGATCATGTCTGTCTAGTAATAGCCTATTCACTCTCTTCTTGAACTCATCCAGATCATAGTAGCTAGGAAATACTTCTGCTGGGAGCGCATTTCACTCCCAAGCCGTGCGCATGAGAAACGTAAATCGTAATCTATTAGTGCATGTCGCTGGTATGTCTTCGACGTAAGGGTGGGAAAAGTTTGCGGTTGTTGAAAATGTGCTATATCTCAAAAACTACTAGTTCGATCTCGTTGAAACCAATTTTCGTTAAAAGTATATGTTTAGTTCTACATTATATTTATGAAAAAAATAATGCAAACTATCTCCGGTCGGGTGGCTTCGGTGTTCGATTTCAGCACACCATTTCTTGCCACAGTTGACTCAGGTCAAGCGTGTGTCAAGGGGAGTTGCAGCTTTGCGTTGAAGCCTCTTTTTAACCGACTTCGATAAAGAAGGAGGTTATCAATGGGACTGTATGGTTTTTTTGTGGCTGTGTTACCTCGTATCACAGTCATTTGTTGACCGATTAGTTTTTTTTTTCAAATTTTACACTCGCTTCGTTTAGAAATTAGAGTAGGCGGGGGGACGCCTCTATTACCACTTTGGAAGCGTCTATTTATCAAACGTTAGACTTTAAAATAAAATGGTTTTAGGAACCTTTATCCGTAGAAACCCCACACGCATAGTTTTGAGTAAAAAAAAACGGTTTTAGTTTCATGTATGGAAGCCCTCCCTTAAATATCTCTTTTATTTTATTTTTTGTATAAGAATCGTAAAGTAGTTAACAGGATACATCTTCCTACCAAACTTCAACGGTGTGATGCTTATAGTTAGAGAATGAAGTGGCTGTGACATACGAACGGACAGTCAGACAGACAGACTTGACGAAACTATAAGTGTTCTGTTTTTGCCATTCGACTACGGAACCCTAAAAAGGAGGTAATCCAATGTGTATGTATGTGATATCGTTAGAATCCGATAAAATTTGAGTATGATGACCTAATAAGGCTTCCAAACACGTGTGCTAAGTTTCGTAAGTGTTTGTATTTTTGTATATTTCTTGAAAACGAGGAGCCGTATCGAGATGATATTTTTAAGTTTAAATTGTTAGTTTCTTCCATATTGGTCTCGTAGTAGTTTTGGGATATGGGTAATAAAAAATAACGAAAAGAAAAAATAATTTCAAAATTAAACCGCCTTACAAAACTGACTGAAAAGCTCAAAATAACGCATAATTATCCTCTGTTTATGAGAAACAAGTTCATTTGGAGTAGTTGTTTGATCTCAAGCTTACGTACTTCAATAGTCCACGCACATCATGAGCCGACTCCAAATGAATTGGTTCCTCCTCAACAGAGATTAATGCGTTATTTTGAATTTAACCATGTTCAAGCTTAATTTGACTATTAAAAATATTGGAACATGGTTAAAATGCATTAATAAAATGTACTTTCTTAATAATTCTTTATTAATTGATTTGAAATAGCATGTACAATGTAATTGACTCATGAGTAGTAAGAGTTTTTTAGAGGTTCCTTTTTAATAGTGGAACCGCCAGCCACCATGCAAGTGGTTGGTGTTGTTTTCATTTGTATTGTATCCGTTTTTGCCCGTTCCTTAGACGTGTATCTGGAGTTGAAGAATGAGTCGTACCAAGATATCCGAAATGATCAAAATCGTGAGATCGAAGACCAACTAGATGATTATACAGCAAATGAGGCTAGCTCTTCAGACGCCTACGCCTTTACTTTGTCAATAGGCTATCCCAAAAAATATAGGTATACTAATACGGAGAAACTTACTGATTCTGATGAACTGAGTGAGTAGTTGTTTACATTCAAGTCACTGCCTCATTAAAATAGATACTTGTCTTTCGTGTTAACCGCTCATAATAATGTAAAAATGTGACCTGTATTTTAATTTAAAACTTTGCTATTTAAAATGTAGCCAACTTAATTAGCTATTTCTACCTAAAAATACCATTGGATTCACTCATTTGCCCTATATGAAAAAAAAACAAAGGTCATTTAAACAGCCATTTTGACAGTGCATTAGTAATGATTCAACCGCTGATGACGATTTTAAACCTTTATTCGAATATCGATAAAAACCGACCCGTAGTGATACCTACATCCATTATTTTAATTTATTCGTAGTGATGAAATGGCACTTAATATTACCAACATACATAAAAGTGTCGTTATATCTACATTGTACTTTAAGGATTTTAGGTATTTATATCAGAGCTGTCATTTCATCTCAAATGATATTTTTCAGGCTTCAGCAGGCGGTATAGAAGTCTTCTCCCTCGGGCACGAATAAAACGTAAACATATGCTGTTTTTCGCTTCTGTTTATTACACCCTGAAAAACATTTAAATAAGTTTAATAGCTAAAAAGTTTTAAGAATTATTAATTTTAAATCTTATTCATAGGTTTACGCTGCCTTGGTCTGCGATGCTAAAATGCAAACGAGTGAATTCGGCAAGGTACGAGCAAAGACTTTTGATGCTGACCCTACTTCAAAAGAAGATATAGCACCGACACTACAAAACCATTGATTATTCTTCAAAATAAATTAAACTTTCGCTAGACAAAGCAAATAACTTTAACTGGACACGGGTGACTTATTCATTTACACAAACGCACACTACTGGGTTCTGGAGTGCTTTGGAGCTGTAAAAAAATCAAACCTCCAAATCGTAAATTGTATGGTATATCACATGTAATGTCTCGCTTCAATAAACAGCTAGATGTTATGGTGGCATATTTATCGGTATCATTCCACCAGTAAATCAGGAATGCTCTTTACGCGATTTAATCTCTCATACAATTGCAGTCGCGAAGTAAACAAAACTCCATATTGTGATTTCCGTAGTCAACTGGCTAGACGCAATATCTCCAAGCACAAAAACTTCAAAATTTGCAACGGTTAAACGATGCGCGAGTTCAACTATATTTGGCCGGGCTTGTTTTAAAAGTACCCAAATAAATGAAGAAAAAGAAAAATCTATATTTGCAGATCGTAATTTGATTCCGTTGTCAAGATAATGATATACATTTCGTTGTCAATAACCATGATTGATGTGTCCACTGGCCGTATTCAATCGATTTAGAAAACGCTACTAATGAAAACGATTCCTATAAATATGCTCTAAATAAAATAAAATCTCGCATTCGATCACATTGGCTGTTGCTCAACGTAAACATGAAGCTATTTAGTGTTTTCTTGATATGTGTTTTGTTAATTTGCTTCATTCAAGCACGGCCTCAACCGGTATACTACGACCTACAAAGTGCTCCATATCTATTTGAAAAGTTCATAAGAGATTACAATCGCCATTACAAGGACTACAACGAATATTTGAGACGTTATGAAATATTCGTACGCAATCTTCACAAAATCAATATAAAGAATACGTCCAACCAATCTGCAACTTTTGGCATCAATCAATTTTCAGATTGGACGCAGGATGAATTGCAGAACCTGACTGGTTTTGGTTAAAAAATACTGGTAAGTTATCGAAATGCATCATAGCATTTTACTTTAAAGGGTATTTAATAGCTCACTAAATAAATATTTTTCGTGAGAGTACTTTCCAAGATATAGCCACCTATGGACACGCTGCAACCTAGGTATATAAAAAAAATGGATTAACAATAAAACAATTCAGGATTATTCATTATTTTCTAGGTGCTTTGGTCAGATAACATTTTAAATTCAATCGTTATATTATATTCCTCGTAAAACAACGTTTTGCTGACTTAAATTGTCTTTGTAGGATCTCGGACTATTACCAGAAACTACCAGAAAATAAGGTAGTTAAATAATTGAAGTGTATTCTATATAAATAAACTTTTGGTTTGTCAAATTGTTTATTTTATTTAACGGTTTTTATTAATCTGTAATGTGTGTGTTACGGACTCACTACTTAACCTTCTTTTTTAATAACATTTGACAGCATGCTGAATTTATGACGAAATTTTCTTTTAATATTTTTATCCTATTTCATTCTACCATTGTGTACAGTGACTTTACATCTATTGGTAGCAAAGTTATAAATGATAATTGTGAGTCTTTTGTTTAAGTTTTAAATTTTAAAATTTTAAATTTAATTACCGGTAAGTTTACAAAGTGTTCTGGTAGTTTTTTTTTCCATGAAAGAATTACAAATCTTTCGAAGTCTGAATTGTGGAATAGCAATTTTATCCTTATTCCTAGTATTGTATTTGAGTATATTACTTTTTTCGTTAATGAATGAATTTTTTGCGTACATTCATTACATTTTCATAAATATGTATACTGAGAGGCTACAGGTAATATTCTAATTTCTTTAAACAACTCTCGTACGGAATCCCGAAGTTTCAGATTATATATAGCTCGCACGGCTCTTTATTGTAATACAAAAAATGATTCTATATTAGCAGCCGAGCTCCACAGTAAAATGCCGTAGGACATCAAGCTTTGGAAATAACTAAAATAAACTAGCCTAGCTCTTTCTACATCGTCAAACGTCTAATTTTCCTTACAGCAAAAGCAGCTGAGCTTAGTTTCCCTGCCAAGGCCTCTGTATGTATGAGGACCCCATTACAATGAAGAATTACTAGTCATTCCTAAGAATGTTGTGGAGTCAATAGTATTAACTGGTTTGTCTTGCATCTTCACCTGACTTGTCCTCTATGGCTGTCGGAAATTAGGCATCATAAACTTCACACATCTTGTTTTATTTCCGTTAAGAAGTTTTACAGTTAAGTTTAGATATTTACATAGTCAAAATTTCCTTTACCTCTTGGAATTTTAAATATATGTTAAGTATCATCTACAATCAATAAGTACTATATCACAATAGTACATTATGATACAAGTGTGCTAAGTTGACCATTACATACAAGGCGATATTGTGTGCGCACGAGCGAAAGCGAGTGCGCCATAAGAAAGCCGCGTATATAATGGTCACAGGCACACGCGTATCATACGACGTTTTTCAACACACTTGCGAGGAATAAACAAGACTCTTCATCAAGTAAGTTTTAATTATTAAAACAGTAAAGATACATTTCACTCCATTTTGATGGCAAAAGACTATCGCACGCGTTATTCGCCTCGATACGTATGTCCGGCGGAGTTAAAAACAGGTTTTCTTCATTTTCTTCACTTGAAGAAGACATTTTTAGGGTTCCGTAGCCGAATGGCAAAAAACGGAACCCTTATAGTTTCGTCAAGTCTGTCTGTCTGTCTGTCTGTCTGTCTGTCTGTCTGTCTGTCTGTCTGTCTGTCTGTCCGTCCGTATGTCACACCCATTTTATTCTGTAACTATAAGCATTACACAATTGAAATTTGGTAGGAAGATGTATCTTGTTAACCGCTTACCGATTCTCATACAAAAAATAAAAAATAATGACAGTTAAGGGGGGCTCTCATACATGAAACTAAAACCAAAAAAAAATTTTTTTGTCAAACCTATGCGTGTGGGGTGTCTATGGATAGGTCTTTTAAAATAACATAGAGGTTTCTAAAACCATTTTCTTTTAAAGTCAAACGTTTCATAGCTAGACGCTTCCAAAGTGGTAAAATGGGCGTCCCCCCCATCTAATTTCTAAACCAAGCAAGTGTAAATTTTGAAAAAAATATATAATGTAGATCTTAATAAATACTTTCAACGAAAATTGGTTCGGACGGGATCGAACAAGTAGTTTTTGAGATATAGCACATTTTCAACAACCGCAAACATAACTTTGTACTTCATACAAACACTATGAAAAACAAAGTTATATTTGTAGTCAACAAAATATTGTGGTATTTTACTAAGTAGAAGTAAATGGATTCCCTAATTCAGTTAAAGTTGGCACGGAACCCTCAGTGCGCGAGTCCGACTCGCACTTGGCCGGTTTTTTTTAATATTAAACTTCACAATAATAAATCAAAACTTCGTCACAGCCGACAATTAATTTGGAAAAAATGGCGCGTTGTTTTTTTTTCTTGCCGCGATACCGATGCGCGCGCAAGGCTAAGGCGCGAACTAGATCGGCCAACAGCCAAGATTTAAAATGTAAAAAATCGTTTTTAGAACACAAATTACAGAAAACGTTAAATTAATTTGTGTTATTTTTTAGTAATAAAGCTGAATTTACCGTTTCTTGAAATAAATATGTAGATACTGTTATTTTTCGCATAAATACTGTTTGTTGCCAAAATAAAAGTTATAACCCGACTAAATTATATTGCTTCTTCTTCTCACTTACTACTTGGTACTAGGGTACAAATGTAAATTGGTCGGGTTTAATAAACTAAAGGCACTAGTGCAATAATATAATGAAAAAGCACGCGTGTTTAATATCTAGGATTATGAGCCAAAAATCAAAATTGAAAAATAAAATAAAAAACCACAAATCCCCAATTACATAAGAGAGGGTACCTCTCTTATTTAATTGGGAATTTGTGACAAAGATCGCTGGGACACACCCATTATTAGAGAAGCTCCAGAAGACTTAGTTTAGTTTACAAATATTTTTTGCATTCTACCTAAGAGATAAGAATTAATTACGTTTAATGAGTTCAATGATGTCCCATAGTGAAAAACCGCTTTGGATAGTTCACAGAAAATACCTAAAGCTTCATATTGCCTATTATCACGGTCTTCAAATATATGTGTTAAAACAGCAACTCCTGCGTCCGTAGTGCTTCTACCTTTAGTAAAACCAAATTGTATAGTATGCAATAACTTGTTCAATGAAAAGTGTGCAAAAATTGATTGAATATAGCCTTTTTATACATGGTGACTTTTTTATCAGTACCGAAATTTTGTATAAAGACTCCACTGATGAATATGAACAACTTTTACTATGGGGGCAATAGTGAAATCGAGAAAAAAATATCTGCTCTTCCATACATTTTGACCGCGCGCCAATTGAATCTGTCATTTTTATACGATTGCTCATTGTGTTTTCTAATTTTGGCGCCAATCTTTTAATAATATTTTGCGATATTAAAATGGAGTGGGGTGACAAAGAGAACCGAATCGCTGTGATTGCATTACACAAAATTGGTATGGAGCCAAATGCAATTTTTGAAACTCTCCATACGCTTGGTATTAGTAAAATGTTTGTGTACCGGGCTATCAATAGGTACAACGAGACCTCCTCTATTTATGACAAAAAAGATCTGGCTGTCCACGTAGTGTTCGTACGAAAAAGGTGGTCAAAGCAGTAAGAGAAAGAATTCACAGAAATCCTGTCCGAAAGCAAAAGATTTTATCTCGGGAGATGAAGATAGCACCCAGAACCATGTCAAGTATTTTAAAAGATGACTTAGTACTTGCAGCCTAAAAGAGACGCAATGGTCATTTTTAACTAATAATTTAAAAAAGAATAGGGTGATAAAATCGAAAAACTACTGAAGCGGTGTACGCAAAGGGAGGTCTCAGATAATTTTGTTTTCGGTAGAGATTTTTTTTACAATTGAGCAACATTTTATCAAACCAAATGACCGTATTCATGCTCAAACCTCTAAGGAAGCTTCCCAATTAGTCCGCAGAGTGCAACGTGGGCATTACCCGACTTCAGCGATGGTTTGGTGGGGTGTTAGCTATGAAGGAGTGACTGAGCCATATTTTTGTGAAAAAGGTATCAAAACATCGGCACAAGTGTATCAAGATACCATTCTTGAGAAGGTAGTTAAGCCCCTTTACAACACCATGTTCAATAACCAAGCATGGTCTTTCCAACAAGAATCGGCGCCGGGTCATAAAGCTTTGTCCACGCAGTCTTGGTTAGAAGCGAACGTTCCGGACTTCATCAGAGCTGAAGACTGGCCGTCGTCTAGTCCCGATCTTAATCCGCTGGATTACGACTTATGGTCAGTTTTAGAGAGTACGGCTTGCTCTAAACTGATCTGATAATTTGGAGTCCCTAAAACAATCCATACGATTGGCAGTGAAGAATTTTCCCATGGAAAGAGTGCGTGCTTCTATTGATAACTGGCCTCAACGTTTAAAGGACTGTATTGCAGCCATTGGAGACCACTTTTAATGAGCTTTTTATATTTTAAATTGTTTTATATTTATGTATAAAACTAACACACTGTAAAAGTAACAAATATTTAAAAAAAAAAACTTTTTGGCAATATTTATGGCATGTACTTTACAAGGAAGAGATGTCGAACTTGTCTCACTGACCTCTTTTTTTTCTTCTTACATGTGTACCATTAGTATAAATTATGTGTATGTACTATGTGTATGTTTATTATTTCATAAATATGTATTAATGTACGGTGTTTATGTAATACGTAGTATGTATGTTTATTTTTTGTTTTAAATACCTATTGTGATTTAAATCAAGCTCTTTCTTTTGCCCCTCTATCATTTCCTTCACGCCGCCAGCATTTTCTCTGTATAGACCTATGGTTGACTGGTACCTTTTGTTAAAATGCATGTGCATGAAGTGTTTGAAATAAAAATAAATGTACATTGATGACATACGAGTAGTTGCTTGCTTTATCAAAAAGAAGAAATGAACAAGTTACCTATACTTGTAAGTAACGGGCTTATCAGAAGTCTGTTGAGCATTTATAGCTACTAATCTGAAATTATAACGTATTTAAGTTTAGTGAGCCTGTAACAGGAGCAAAAAAAATAACCCTTTAAGTATCCAGTAATCAATTCTTAATGGTTTTAATTTATTATAATGTAAAACAAATATTGTTATTTTCTAACAAAATAAATCGAACCATCATGGTATTGCAAACATGTGACCAGTCATAGAACTTGACGTTGTCACTTCCTACAACGTAGTAGCGATTTTGATATATAATTAGGGACTGGAACTTTGTATAACTATAACTCTAAGTCGAAGCATTTTAGAGCACTTTAACCAGGTCAAGGTAACTACGCATATTCTGTAGAATCATTGATTATACATTTTGTTTTCATTACATGACACACGCTGTGTAATTCGTATATTGTTTTCGTCTTCATTTTTCGTTTTATAATTTGATTTAGATATCCCACATCCGGAAGAAAAAAATACTGGCCGCATGTCCCATAAAATAACGACACTTATATGGAAATATTACAAATACTCAGTGATTAGTAATGTTATTTAATAAGCAGAGTAGTAGTTAGAGCTTTAAATTAATATTACGAATGATTGCTATCAAGAATTTTTAGATGACAAATTTTGACATTGTTTCTTTTTGTATCAATTATTATTATTTAATTAGGACTTGATAGAATTATGTCTGCATTTTGGATATTTAAATACAATTTGTTCACTTTTAATGACATTTTCACACGCCGAATGTTGCCAAAACATGTATATACTAAAATCACTATTTTATTGTCATCATTTATGTACACACATGTTTAGTAAATAAATATCTTTATCTTTATCTTTTTTTATCACCCAAAATCATATCCTCAATGAGAATGCTCAGTATAAAGTTGCTTTTATTGACTTAATCTACTACCTTAGAGACTGAAGTTAGTGTTACGTATGTGGGACCAAATAAATGTTTTGTAAAGAAACAGTATTGCTAGTCTTAACGAGTAGGACAATGCACCAGATTTATAACACTCATTGACCATGAGGCATCAAATTTCAGAATATATTTTTAACTATGAGTTCAGATAAACCTTTTAACGGCATAACTTATCGTATTTTAATACTTACCTGTTAACCAAATCGGCGTGAATAAAAGATTGTTGGTAAACGCCAACGCGAGTGATAAAAGTCAAGTTAAAACCGGCCACTATAATAAAAGTCTAGAGATGAACCTGTTTAGGTCTCAATATTACATTTATTTCCGTAACTTTCCTTTTCTTTCAAGATGAAGACTAGTTGTGCGCAACCCCAGCAAACGAAGTTAAAACTTAAAGTTAAACTAATTTTCAGCTCTAAGCTAAGCTAAGACGCCTAATTTATAATTATATTAATAAGTTCACGAGATGAGAAAATAACCTAAGCAAACTTGAGGATATACTTACTGACCTTACCGTACTAAGGAAAAATAATCGACAGGAACTTTAGAAAATATGATCTTAAACAAGCTTAAGTATTTCATGCTGAAATGAACGCTGGCTACTTAGACTTTATGGATGTCACCACCGCCTTACCACCTTGAGAGCAAATATTGCTTGCACCTCTCATCATATTTAAGTCTCTTGTTGATACCGAAACCGTGCCTACCTACATATTATCATTTATTAATTCTTGAGTGTAAAGCGTAATGAAAATAGTGTTTAGGTTTCTCTTATCTGAAGTTTTTAGTGTTATGCACTTATATGAACAAAAAATAATTCCAATTAATTTTTTTGTCAATAACAAGCGAAAAACGAGTTCATCGCTTACAACGTTTGCTAAAAATAAACACACCGGTAGGACATTTGAAGTTGTAGGATATAAGGTAAAATCATGTCTGCGCAAAAACGTGACATATTCGTGAGCAACACGCGAGTCGCTTTCGATGACATATCCAAAAACGTGCTGCGTCACCTTTTTCCGTTTTGGCGAAGAGGGTTTCCAAAACAAGATACACCACTAGCCATTTCCGAATAGTTTTACGAGGGTGCGTAGGTCCGTCAAATTCTCGGGCCGCGGCACTCTGATCGGACCCTCCCTGTTTCAATTTACTCGTAGTACCGATTGCCGGTCGAATAAAATGTCACGCTTTGTTTCGGCGAGGACGATAGTTGTTATTTTTATGTCTCAGACTATTGGCTAAGGTCCCTTGTTGAACGAAAAGTTACAACGAATTTTGGTGTTTGTTTTTTAGGTACAGAGGTGCGCATGTTATTCCGATTTCTAGAATCTCGAAGAACATTTCTTTCATACTTATTATACATAACTTATAGGACCTATTTATTCTTACGCGGAGCTTAGAAAAAAGTTTTTTTTTTTATTAAAAATAGTATTTTTTTTTGGGTTCCGTAGCCAAATGGTAAAAAAACAGAACCCTTTTAGTTTTGTCAAGGCTGTCCTTCCGTATGTCACGACTACTTAAATCTAAAACTATAATTATATCACAGATGAACTTAGTAGGTAGGTAAATCCTGTTAGCCACTTTACGATTCCTATACAAAAAAAAAAACGTATGACAGTTGATACATGGAACTGCAACAAAAAAAAATTTTGTTTAAAGTTATGCGTGATGGGGTTTCTATGAATGGGTCTTTAAAAATGACATTAAGGTTCATAAGGAAGAAGAAGAAGAATTTGTTTAAAAGATCTAACATTTGTAAGATAGACGCTTGCAAAGTAGTGACATTGGCGACCCTCCTCCAACTTTGAAATAAAACAAACAAAAAATGTAGTTCTTTACAAATACCTCCAGAGAAAATTGGTTTATACAAGATCGAACCAGTAGTTTTTGAGATATAGCACAGTTTCAACAACTACAAATATAACTTTGTCCTCCATACAAATACTATAAAGACCGGCCAAGTGCGAGTCGGACTCGCAGACTAAGGGTTTCGTGCCACCTTTACCTGAATTAGAGATCCTCTTACTTCCACTAAGCCAAAATACCACAATATTTTATTGACGTCAAATATAACTTTGTTTTTCATAGTATTTCTTTGAATAATATCATAATGTTTGCGTTTATTGAAAATTTGCTCTATCTTAAAAACTACTAGTTTGATCTCGTTCAAACCAATGTTAGTTGAAATTCTTTGTCAAGGTCTACATCACTAATTTTTTTCGAATTTAACACTCGCTTAATTTAAAAGTGAGATGGGATGGATGCCCATTTTACCACTTTGGAAGCGTCTATCTCTCAAACGTTAGACTTTTAGAGAAAATGGTTTTAGGAACCTTGTAATTTTGAAAGACCTATCCATTGACACCCTACATGCATAGTTTTGACAAAAAATAGCTTTTAGTTTCATAGGAGCCCCCTCTTAAATATCATTGTTTTTTATTTTTTATATGCGAATCGTAAAGCGGTTATAGTATCCTGTAACCGCTTTACGCTTACGCTATTAATTAGTAGGTATACATGTATCAATCTACCTACTAATTTTGAACTGTATTACTAATATGTAGTTTCAGAATACACACATACAGACAGACTTGATGAAACTATAAGGGTTCCGTTTTTGCCATTCGGCTACGGAACCATAATGACTCGCATTTGGCCGTTTTTTTTTAAACTTTTTTGTCCTACTACGGTTCGTCGGGTAAGGTGATCGTTAGCTATCTCAACTTATGGATGTCGTTACCAGCGGTTGAATATTTCCGTTTGGGCGTGTTTTGCAGTCAAAATACCTTAACTATCGATCATGCAACCGGGCCTTAGAAGGTAGGTAGATATCGTATCAGCGGTATTATGAAGTCTTGGAAAGCCTTGAATGAAATGACAATTTATGTTTGAATAGGAAAGTTGTAAGTTTATTTTCTATGTTGCTTGTCATAGTTTGATTTTGTTCTTGTTAGTTATGATTATAAGGATTATATTATATATATGATTATATTAGGATTCTAATTTAAATTCTTAAATGAGTTCGTTTTATGCTAATAAGGAACTTGAAGTGTCCGCATTCTAATGCTCAGTAGAATTCCTTAAATATTCTTAGATATTTTATAATATTCTTATCGTTATGGACATAGGTACGTTATATTGACGTTAAGTCTTACATTCGTTATGAGGTTGAAAAAACAAATGAAAAGTGGTAGGTACGCATAAAAAGACAATTTAATTTTGGGTATTACTTAGGGCCGATTTTTCAATGGTCAGATAAAACTTATCACACTGTTAAATTACAAAGCGACAGATTTAAAAAAAATACAGTTACATATGATTGCTGACAATAACGTGACGTTTTCAAATTAGCCATATTGTATTTTGTTCCATGAATATTTCTTATCTGACTCTTGAGAAATCAGCCCTTAATCAATATAATATTTTCTTAACATTTTTTTCATATGCGGTAGGTAATAGTTTCATTCATCATCATTGCGTCTATTCGTGTCTGAATCTGGAACAATAAATAATTGATATTTAAATTCTTATAAAATATACTGTTTCTAGTTACTTATGACTCTATCTGGCATTAAATTGCTATGAGTAACAAACCAATGATAATAATTATGTGTAATTGATAAACGATACAACAAAACAATGAAATGGGTAGATAAATAATCATAGCAGCAAAAAAGCAGAACATGTTCTCATCTCATATCACTTTACATTTTTATTATAACGCTTAATTAAAAGATAATAACAACACAAGAACAAGATTTTTTAATCGTAAATACTTTATTTTGATTTTGTAAATAGGTATAAATTATGCTCATAAGTTGTTTTTGTGTTTCATGTTCTTAATATCATTATACACTGAATATAACATTAACATAAATATACATTTAAAATATTGTACTACTGATGCAATACTAAAATCGACCTATAAATAAACTCTACTATGACGAGTGTTCTCTTTGATACGTGGCCAAAGAGTGATATAAGAACGGCTAAACCGCGCCTGCTCTAATGCGTAGTAGGTTAATTAAATGCGTAAAAAGGTCTTAAAAAGTAAAACGTCATACTCAGCTGTTTGTATTCTTGCTCAACTTATCCTGTTTCTGAAGTATTTTGGTTTTGTGACTCAAACAATAGATAACAATTAATACCAATACAAAATGTTGTTACTCACAATTTTACTTCGATCCCTTAAATCCTAGCATGCTCTTTCTCTCCTCCTCAGTATAGTCGGCAAACTTGTTTATTCCGAAGGTCGCGGATGTGCTCGCTGCGTTTTGTTCATTGATCTTTTGCAAGTTCTGTTTGAACGCTTCAAAGTGGACTTGTTTATCAGCGTCATCCTTGTACTGTCTGTCGTAGTCCTTGATGAATTTCTCAAACAATTCTGGGGCCTTTTCCACGTCGTATTGTTCTTTCTTCGGAGCTGCCATGGCGAGTGCGGATAGACAGACGAGTAACGCAATACTGACATAGAGCTTCATTGTGTCTGTTTAGTGCGCCGTACCTAATGGACTGGATTCTCTGAACAAACAGAAAGAATAAGCGTCTCCGAGCACGCATTTATATACATTCGACTAAACTAATAAAATAAAATAACTAATGACTGTGACGGGACTAACCAGGGTTGCCACCCGTACTTAATAAAGTATTGTACGTTATTTCAGGTAATTTACTCTATACTTTATGAGAATAATAAAGTACTCAAAAATTCTTTATTTAGCATTATTAAATTTTGTCATTAGGATTTTGAATTTTGAAAATTTTTGTAGTAAGTATTTTTCATTAAACGAAATTTATCGATTAATGATGAATAAATACTGAAGCAAAGTAAATTGTACTTTATTTTCATACTGTGTACTTTGTTTTCCTTACCTTTAACAACCGATGGACTTTATTGCAAAAGCCAAAAAATAAAGGTGGCAACTCTTGCACTATCTGGGGTGCGATTGTGTAAAGCAATCGTATTCATTTGACAGTTCAAAACGTACGGTATGGTCTGCCAAATGGCAAAAAACAAAGGGTTTGACAGATCATATCGTACGTTTTGAACTGTCAAATGAATACGATTGCTTAACACAATTCCACCTCCGACTACAATGGGACATATTTTTTAGGTTATTTAATAATATTTTCCCCTTGAACTAAGGCTCCCATTCATGAAACTCCCCTCTAAATTCTAAACTAAGAAACTAAGCGAGTGTAAATTTTAACAAATAATTTCAACGAAAATTGGTTTGGAATGAATCGAACTAGTAGTTTTTGACATACAGTACATTTTCAACAACCGCAATCATAACTTTGTTCTTCTTACAAAAGCTATGAAAAACATAGTTAAATTTGCTGTCAACAAAATATTGTGGTAGGTATTTTAGCTAAGTGGAAGTAAGTGGGTTACCTAATTCAGTTAAAGTTGGCACGGAACCCTCAGTGCGCGAGTCCGACTCGCACTTGGCCGGTTTTTAAACTACTTGTTTAATGCGTAATAATAAAATGTTCTCAATAAAAACATGTGTTTGGCGACCAGCCGTACAAACATACATTATTAGCATATTTTAGCATTTAAGTAATTGTATTGACACATATGGTTTGTTTTTAGGACAAATAATCTGTATAAGGCGAGTGACGTATGACTTATTGCATTATGACGTATATGTCCAAAATTTTACTCATCCACCAAAGTAACATCAACGCAGTAGTTTGTATTTTTGAATCGTTCGACTGCAGTGTTGCCATTTTACTAAGAATTGATAAATTAATGTATAGACATTACAGTTTATATTCGTTTACGGAACCTAAAACAAGTTTCCATTTAATATCACTTAACATTTTCGATATTACGTTGAATTAAGTGATAGTACAATATCAAGATTTGTTATACCTTATGTATTAAGAAGAAGAAGATAAGATTTATGATTTAACAATGATTATGAGTTTTATAATAAGAATAATGTTTGTTTGCTAACAAGATGAGTTGTACATGGTATCTTAACTTAATTTAATTATTGAGTATATAAGAGCAGCACAGATGTGACATGTCAACACTCAACACTGGCTGAACTAGCGGCTCAAATAGTGGAAACGAGGTAGTATCGTTTATGTTTTAGGAGATAGTTTAGTTTTTTGTGGTTTTCATAGCTAGTATGTGATTTAAATATTGTGGGCAGTATTCATGGTTATTTTTCACCTGCAACGGAACGGAGAAGGTGTATGCATTTGAGGTGAGAGGAAGGAATGTTCTAAAATAGGCATTATATTATCCGCCAGGGGTTGTAGAATTCATTTTACTATTTATGACAGCATTTGATGCGGTAAATTAAACCACGATTAAAATAAAAAAACAAAACCAATTTGTAAACCAAAACAAAAAAATGAAAAAGGCCATGACGGGTAAAATAGTGAAATTACCTTCTTCCCAATTGAAAAAAACAATAATTTTGCTAAAAGCACCCGACCGTTAATACCTACGTATCCATCGTGCCCCGTACAGAAACAAGTGTGTAAATAATACGTTATGGATAGGCTGTATAACTACTGTCTCCACATTTTATTAAATGTTCGGCGGGAAACTTAAAAAAAAAAACTACAAAACTTAAAAGATTAAAGATTGAATTCACATTGATTTTAAATTAATAACGTAAACATAACGCTTAGATTTATAAGTTAATATTTTGTCGTTGTCTACGGTATTAAAATAGTAAGAAAAAGGCTTGTATATCATTTGTTATTTGATGTACAAATATCATCTTGATCTGGAAAAATGGCGGGCAGTTATTTTTAGACAGAAATAATACATGTACTTAAAACATAACCGAAACTTAATTATTTAATAAAAAAATATGCATTATACAACGTGGTTAGGAGAAATTACTACGAAATTTAGTTTTTTCATTGCCTTGCAGTAGTTGTCAAAAGAAGATTAGAGTAAAAATGTCTTTGGCTTGGACGAGCTTGAATCCCTCGCTTGACTTAGAATTTTCTATTAAAACCAGCATCCAAATTATGATCGTTTTGTTCCACTCGTTATTTTTATAGCATTACAAAATGTACTGAAAATGTTACTGACTTACTTTTACTTACTTCGATGTCCTAATACCTCACATGCTCTTTTATTCCCCCTTAGTAAAGAGGCAAACTTGCTTATTCCGTAGGTCGTGTGTTTGCTTTCTGCGTTTAATTTATTGATAATTTCCAAATTCTGTTTAAATGCTTCAAAGTGGACTTGTTTATCGGCGTCATCCTTTTAGTGTCTGTCGTAGTTCTTGATGAATTGCTCGAACAATTCGGGTTTTTTTCAATTCGGGGACAAACAGTTTTTTCCACATCGTATTGTTCTTTCTTCGAAGCTGTCATGGCGAGTGCGGATAGCAGACAGAATAACAACGCAATATTGACACTGAGCTTCATTGTGAGCGTTTAGTGCGCTGTAACTTAGTATTGGTACCTAATAGCGTAGATTCTTTGAATAAATTTGCTCCGAACACTGTTTATACCTATATGGGTATAAACAATCGATTAGCCACTCATGCGCTCTTGCCCTCTCCGTTCACCTTTGATTGGCTTTTTGATTCGAGCGTAATAGCGCGTCGCATAAATTATTTCTCGAGTTTTATTTTGGACTACATTGTTTTATCGTAAAATACGTCAGAATGAAGATATCGTCTAAAAAGTATTTACGGACATAATTGCGGCCTGTGCGGGTGACATACGAGGTGGCAAAGATAATTATCCAAAAGAACACATAAGAATGTATATGTATTTTATGTGTTATATGTATATATTTTAAAAGAAGGAATAAATATTTATTTATTTATTATATAATTGTATATAAGTAATAGGCAGTATGTATGTTTATCATCGTATTATAGTTATCTTTATCGCTATTCTCTTCTCTTTTCTTGCTTCTATAACCTTATTTACACCGCCTGAATATATATATTCTCTGTACTGACTTATGGTTGACTGGTAGAGAATGCCTTAGGCATTAAGTCCGCCATATGTACAATTTTATGTTTTGTGCTTGAAGTTTTAAAAAAATACTAAATAATAAATAGTGGAATCAAAGCTTGTAATATAAAATGGTAACAACTCATTTTTTCAGTAGACTTTCGAGTTTAGAGGTTTCAGGCCTCTGTCTTCATTCCGAGCGATTGAATCTCGTTTTTTTTTGCGGGGATATCAAATAAGGCAGGGTATTTTGAATCTGACTCCTCCTTTAGGTATACGAAAAGATACGAAATATCTTACATAAATATACACTTTGATAGTGGTAAAATGTGTCCTCCGCTTCTAGGTTTTTTAAAAGCCATTGAAAAAATACCTGCTGAAATAAATAAATAGTATAGCCTTCCCCGCTTTTCTCTCCTCTTTGCACAGCACTTCCGTTTCAGCCGGAAAATCTTTGAGCATCCTGGCCAGCTTTCTGAAGTGAGAGAGGCGGAGGAGTTTTGGCAAGGTCTCTGTCCTAGAGAAGACATTCCAAAGGAACGTCACCAGCAAAAACTTTGGCATATCCCTCTTGCGAGGGAGACCTTCAATTCTCTACTTCAAAATTCTGTCAGTGTCAGTGGTCGTGCAAGGCTCTTGGCGGTTTCCTGCAAAGATTTTGGTCACTGGCTTCATGATTTACCGTCGAAAAATTAAGGCACTCTTTTCGATAGTGAGTCTTTCCGGGTGTGTGTGGGCGTCCGCGTTGGTACCCCTATATGTGAAATTTATAAGTGTCCCTGTGGCAAGGAGGTTGACAAATTTGGTCTCCACTGCCTTTGTTGCCAGCAAAGCGCTAGGCATCTCGCCTGTCACGCCACCCTTAATGATGCCATCAGAAGAGCTCTTGCCACCATTAATGTTCCTTCGACGTTGGAACTACGTAGTTCGTGACGATGGCAAGAGACCCGATAGCCTTACGCTTATTCCCTGAGAACGGGGTCGGGCCTTAGTTTGGGATTCAACTTGTGCCGATACTTTGGCCCCCTCTCATCTCAGAGAATCAGCCCTTAAAGCTGCAGCAGCAGCGGGGCCATTTTTTGAGCACCGTTTTTTGATGGTCACACGTTTGTAATTCCAAACATATTCAATGTTCAATTTAAGAATAAATTTGAATGTTTTATCATGTATCTATCTTTATGAATTCACTTTAAAATGTGTTATTATAATTGTAGTTTTGTAAAAAAAAAAAAATACCATCGGAAAAGGGAGTTGAACTGCTGTTCTTCGCGCGTCACACTCAGTTGGCGCTCAGTTTAAACACTTTCAACATGCTAAGCTTTTAAATTATATTAATATAACATATGTCATAAAATTAGATGTATAGTCAGGATATTTTATTTCTTTATTTTTAATTTTATAAAAACGATGTACAAAACAGGTTACAAACAATATTTTAAAAACCAAATGTCGAACATGCTAAGTAACAAGTTTACAACCCTTAGTGTTTACATACTATTATAAATAATTTAAGCAAACTAGACGCTAACTAAATATAACACAATACAAAAAGTAAAACTAAAAATACAATTATTAGAGTAAAAATGTAATCGTTACAGCTTATAATAAAATAAAAAAAGTAAATTTAAAAACAATAAAATAATTCTTTATCTATCTACCTCTAAACTATAATCTTGGCAATATCTCTCCTGAATTTATATCGACTGCTATTAAAAATATCAATGTTCGGAAAATCATCAATCAGCTCGTTGTGTTGACGGCACATTATAGTGAAAGGGTTATTTATATATTTAATAAGAGGTGTTAATTAAAGGTAAGTTATATTTTGGTGAAAAAAATCCGTCTTTAGATTTAAATTTAATATAATTTTATATTGGTCACACGATTTAACCATTTTTGAAAATGTGACACATAAATGCTCATAACTTCAAACGGGTTCAACCTATCGACACAAACCATAGGTCCGCAGAAACTTCAGACGTGTTAAGACACAAAGAGAAGACAAATAAATATCTCACAGCAATAATATAGCTAATAAAGCTCCTTGATTTTTATTTTTTTTCTTCAGACTCTAGTTCATGTGACCCTTCATGGGTGATGTTTTAAGATTATAAGTCAGCGTTAGGAATAAATGTCTACCATTAGTTCTGAAACTCATAGTCAAGATTCATTTGAGCTGATAAGATTACATGTCATAAGCGTTAGTTAGTTTGGCTGGGGTATTTTCCGCACTTAGCCTCATGATTGGGCCATTGTACGTATGTCCCTCCTTTTTATTCAAACCAACCCAGGCTTTCCCAGAAGGCTAGCAACCTGTTCAGATTACAAAAGGCCTCCGGGAAAGTAGCTAGGGATTTGAGAATATTTGCACGTTGTTCTGCCACACTTGGGCACTCCATGAGCACATGATGTGGTGTTTCTTCTGCCCCCATGCACCCTCTGCATAGGGGGCTGTCTGTGACACCTATTGTGAAAAGGTGTTTGTTTAAGAGACTATGACCAGTTATGGTTCGTATGGTTAAGCGTAGTTTGTCTCTTGGTAATCGGATGAGGTTGCGGGCAAGCCTTTTCGATGCTACCGGAACAGCCTTCTTAGTTCGCCTGCAACCATCGCCATTTCTCCATTCATCTTGGTGTGCTGCTTCAGTTTCTTCACGTAGCCAAGTTCTTATTTGGGCCAGCGGTAAGGGCACCAAAGGTTCCGGTCCATATACTGTCGTTGCTGATCCCCTCTTGGCTAGTTCGTCAGCTGCGTCGTTACCTAGTGAGTTACTGTGTCCTTTGATCCATTGCAGAGTTACCTCATTTGTGTTTGCTATGGATTGTAGTGTGTGGGAACCACATAAATTACAAATTATATTTTTAATCATAACATTTATTTCAACATATTTACAATATTAAACATATCTATTTACATAATATAACACTAAACACTTACACTAAAATATTTATTTATAATTTAAAATAAAGTACAGTTTAATACTACACACAATACATTCATTCATCACACTAGCACAACATTATCAACATACAAACACCAAAACATTAATAAAATTAATTACACGAGCAAACCCGCACGATACTCGTAGTATGCGGCGAGCGTTGTGTACCGGACGCGCTATAGCTACGCGCGCGCACCGCGCACCGCTCGGAAGTTCGTTCGACTCCCGCGCACTGCGAATGCTCGCCAGTCGAGAGAACATCGTCTGACGCATAACCCGTGCCCCTCGCCGCGCCGCCGATGCCTACGCGCTCGGCCACGTAATTAGAATCTGAACGTTTTATTGTGCGCGTTCATCTTCTTGTGTTTTGTGCTATTGTACTGTGACTTCTACTGTGTAAATTTGTCTCTTTATGTACTCCTTCTTCATGTTCTGTGTTGAGTAAAATAAACAATATTAATAGTGATTTGGACTTGCTCACTTTAACTCCACACATACACAATTAACCGGAAGTGGCCCAAGCACGTCCATACTGGTTACCCTCCGCAAGAACACACAAGAGACATCACATAATGCCAAAGACAGATTACGAAGATAGCGAGGAGGAGAACGTCAATACGTTGCCACGACGTCGACCTGAAATCGCCGCCGCAACCGAATCACCGCCGGCGCCCGTGCAGATTCGCATACCGCCATTTTGGCCAGAAAAGCCGGCAATATGGTTCGCGCAAGTAGAAGGTCAGTTTACGATAATGCGGATTACTGACGATGCGACCAAATTTTACCACATGTTGGCCACACTCGACAGGCAATACGCAGCAGGGGTTGACTTGAATTGTCCTTACCGGTCCAGCCGATTATAAGAAACTCAAATCCGAGCTTATTAAACGATTATCAGTGTCACGAGAGAACAAGGTTAAACAACTGTTGATGCACGAGCAGCTTGGTGACCGAAAACCGTCACAGTTTCTCCGTCACCTGCAACATCTCGCCGGACCTGGTATACCGACCGATTTTTTGAAGACGATTTGGATGAGCCATCTACCCACTGGTATGCAACCTATTATCGCTTGCCAACCGTCGTTGAGCTTATATGCCCTGTCAGAGCTAGCGACCGTATCAACGACATCGCGACACCAACCCAGCAAGTTGCAGCCGCGAGTTCCTCACCAATCGACGAGCTCACACGTCAGGTGGCAGAGTTGACCAGACAAGTAAGCGCCTTGTCCACCCAAATCAACCGCCGCCCACGATCTCGAGAACGACGTCAACCAAATCAGCGCGGCCGTTCCCCATCACAACGGTCGCACTCTAATTACAGACGTCACCCAGTCTGCTGGTACCATTACAAGCACGGTGACCAAGCCCGCAAATGCGTCAAGCCCTGCGACTACAAGGCGACGGGAAACACTCCGGGCAGTCAGTAATGGCGACTGACGACTGCCACAGCTCACCAAGTCGCCTCTTCATCACGGACCGCACTACGAAGACCCAATTTTTAATAGACACTGGCAGTGACATTTGTGTTTACCCTGTTTCTGCGCTTCGTGAGCGCCGGTGTAAAACGAATTACCATTTAAGTGCTGCCAATGGTTCGACTATCGACACATACGGTTACATTCAGCTTAATCCAAATCTTGGCCTGCGTCGTAATTTTCCATGGCGCTTTGTTATTGCTTAAGTGACCAAAGCTATTATCGGTGTAGATTTTCTTTCATTTTATCGCCTTATAGTTGATGTCAGTAAACAGAAGCTAATCGATAGCCTAACCAATGTGAGCATGGTGACATCTTTATTCAAGCCTGATTGTTTAGTTTCTAGTGTGAAAATCTCGACTGGTGGTAATAGTAGATATCACAAGATTTTGTCTGAATATCCGGAGCTAACACGCCCAGCTGGTACTCTGGGTATCGTTCGGCACAACACTACACACCACATTCGCACCACACCAGGCCCACCTGTCTCATGTTCACCTCGACGTCTTGCCCCAGACAAACTCAAAATTGCCAAGCAAGAGTTCGACGCTATGCTAGCTGTTATGTATGCATACATATCTATGTGCGCGTGGCTGCGTCCCCGCTCCCGCGCCTCACCCGGCGCAGCTGTGTCGACGAATAAAGCAGTGCGTTGCCAGCTAGCAAGTCTTTTACTCGTGTCCCGATACGTACGCCGATACTTAACACTGGCGGCGATTTCGCGTTTACCCTCTCGCGTGCAAAAATAAAATTAAGATGTCCAGTACACATTTTGGAATTTTAAATAGTTTCGACCATAACCTGCAGAGCTGGAAAACCTACAAAGGGCGGCTTTCACAGTTTTTTGTGGCGAATGACATCGGCCAGGAAGGGGATCCAACTGGAAAAAAACGTAAAGCCATCTTGCTCAGCGCACTCGCCGAAGGGACCTACAGTCTTGTAACAGACCTAGCACTGCCCAAGGACATTGATATAGTGCCCTATGAAGATATATTGCAGCTTCTAGACAGTCATTTCACCCCGAAGCGTGTGGGGTTCGGGGAGCGCCATAATTTTTACGCTGCTACACAGCAGGCGGGTGAATCGCACACACAATGGGCTGCGAGATTACGAGGACTGACAGCGCATTGTGGGTTTTTAAACATAGAAGAAACACTTCGCGACAAGTTCATCATGGGAATGCGGCCGGGATTGGAGAAAGAAAAGCTTTACGCGCAAGACCTTTCCGATCTCTCGCTAGCCAAGGCCCTGGAGCTCGCGGAGAGCTGGAGCAGCGCGCGCGCGGCCGCCGCGGCGAGCGCGAGCGCAGCGCCTTCGCCCGCGCCCGCCGACCAGCTGTACAGCATATCGAAGAGCGGCAAGAGTGGAAGTGTAGGAAAAGTGAAGTGCAATGTGTGCGGGTTTACAAATCATAAAACATCTGAATGTAAATTCGCTAATTATGTGTGCCGAAAGTGTCACGTCAAGGGCCACTTGCGTAGAATGTGCTCGAAAGTAAACTACGTCGAGGTGGACGGCGGTGACAAGGGTGAGGACGGTGATGACGGTAAGCTTTTTTACATTCGATCAGTGAGAGGTGAACCCATGGTAGAAATAATTAATTTAAATAATGTTCCGTTTAAATTTGAAGTGGATAGCGGATCTGCTGTATCAGTAATTTCGGAGCGATGCTATAAAACGCATTTTCAAGATGTGCCATTATCACGCGCGCGTAAACAGCTGATGTCGTATACCGGTAAGAGTATCACTTGTTTAGGTACAATTCGATTGCCCGCGTCTTACTCGGGACGGGACAAAAACACGATCTCGATATTTATGTCGTTCAAGATGGCGGTCCGCCACTCTTAGGTAGGGATTTTATATCTCAGTTCGGGTTACAGTTGGCGCCAATTAATTATTGCGGCGATGAAACCATAAACAAGTTGGAACAAAAATATCCCGATCTGTTTTCCGACAAGTTGGGTACTTTTACCAATAAAAAATTAAATTATTGTTGCAAAAAGATGCAAAACCTATTTTTTTTAAGGCACGCCCGATCGCTTTCGCGCTGCGCGAAAAAGTTGAAAATGAAATTAATAGGTTAGTGTCATTAGGGGTGCTGGAGCCGGTCGAATATTCGGAATACGCATCACCTATAGTTCCAGTGTTAAAACGCAATGGCTCGGTTAGAGTATGTGCCGACTACTCTGTAAGCCTTAATAAACAGTTACTCGTAGAACAGTATCCGTTGCCTTCAATCAATGAACTATTTTCTAGGATCCATGGGGGTCAACAGTTCAGTAAGCTAGACCTGTCAATGGCGTATAACCAGTGTGTTTTGGATGAGCAGTCACAGGCGTTAACATGTATTAATACGCACCGCGGGCTTTTTAAATACACGCGTCTAGTGTTTGGTTTAAGCAGCGCGCCGGCTGTTTTCCAACGGGCCATTGAAAGTGTGTTATCAGGGATGGAAGGAGTGGTATGCCTATTAGACGATATTTTGGTGACAGCTCCGAGTAGGGAACTTCATTTAGAAAGGTTAAATGAAGTACTCAAGCGTTTACAAAACGCGGGGCTGACCTTGCAAAGAGAGAAGTGTGAGTTTCTCAAAGACGAGATTCAATACTTAGGTTATAGTATCACGAAGGAGGGCTTACAAAAAACCCCAGAAAAAGTCAAAGCAATGACGGACGCACCTGTTCCAACTAACGTAGCGGAATTACAGTCGTTTCTAGGCCTTGTTAACTTCTATAGGAATTTTGTGCCAAACGCTTCCATGATTCTCAGTCCTTTATATGACCTTTTAAGAAAGGGCTGTAAATGGGAATGGACTGAAAATCACAATTCTGCAATTAAAAAAATCAAAAATATTTTAACTTCAGAACAGGTGTTAACGCATTTTAATCCAAAAGCCAAATTGATATTGACCGTGGACGCTTCGCCTACAGGTTTAGGCGCGGTTTTATCTCAATTGGATTCGGACGGAGTCGAAAGACCTATTTCGTATGCCTCAAGAACATTGAACGCTGCTGAGAAAAGGTACGCACAAATCCAAAAAGAGGCAACCGCTATTATATACGGCGTGCGACGTTTTCATCAGTATCTGTATGGTAGATCGGAACCATTCATATTACGTACCGATCATAAGCCATTAATTTCTATTTTTGGGCCACATAAGGGTGTACCTGAAATATCTGCGAATAGGCTACAACGATACGCATTATTCCTTGGCAGTTACAACTACGTTATCGAATACGTACGAAGTCGTGATAATAGCGCAGATTATTTGTCGCGAGCGAGCCTGCCCGCTGCCGGCGCGAGCGCGGCCTGCCCCCTCCCGCGCGCCGCCTGCGCGACCTGCGCGTGTGCGGAGCCGTGCGCCGAGAGCGAGTCGACCTGTGATCGCGCCACCTATATTTGCTTTGTATCCGACGGTAGCATGCCTGTAACCTTAGATAAATTACGGGAGGAAACAAACAAAGATAATGTTTTAAAACTCGTAATAAGTTTTATAAATAACGGTTTACCATCGAAAGTTAGCGATGTAAGATTAAAACCATTCTTTTTATGTAGGTATCAGCTGTCTTTCGAAAATGGATGTGTTATGAGAGGTCATAAGGTTATTTTACCGGAAAGTTTGTACACGCCGATTCTAAAGGAACTACATACTTCTCATTTAGGTGTTGTAAAGACAAAAGCCGAAGCGCGTTCGAGATTTTGGTTTCCGGGGATCGATCAAGCTATAGAGGAAATGATAGGCGCCTGTGAGGTCTGTGTCCAGTTGCGGCCCTCGCCTCCCCGCGCCCCTCCCTCTTACTGGGAGTTCCCTTCTTTTCCTTTTCAGCGCCTTCATATCGATTTTTTAGGCCCAATCAACGGTTGTATGTATTTAGTTATAGTAGACGCACACAGTAAATGGGTCGAAGCGTATAATATGAATCATTCTACAACATCTACTGCCGTGATAGAAAAGTTATGTGATTTCATATCGAGGTTTGGTGTTCCAAAAACAGTTGCGAGTGATAATGGCACAGCGTTTTGTTCACACGAATTTGAGTCTTTCTGTGCGAGTAACGGCATTACACATATTACTTCGCCGGTGTATTACCCAGCGAGCAATGGCCAAGCAGAGAGTTTTGTCAAAGTAGTGAAAAAGGGTATAAAATCTTGCCTTTTGTCAAGCAATAATGCCAGAGATGCTAATATTAAATTACTGAAATATTTAATGGACTATCGTAATTCTGTTCACTCTGCCACGGGTGTGTCGCCTGCACAAATGGTATTTGGCCGTAAATTACGATCGCGTTTGGATTTGATTGACCCAAAACCACCTTTACCCTCGTCACCGGCCGTTGCTAATCGTGTAAAAAATAAACAGTGTACGCAAATTAAAATAAGTAAACAAAGAGAAATATTTAATGAAAACGAACATATATTGTTTAAAAAAATTATTAACAAAAATAGATACAAGTGGTGTGAAGGAATAATAATAAAGAAAATAGGTAAAGTAATGTACCAAATTAAAGAAACGGACACTTCAGAATGCTACAAAAGACATAAAGATCAGTTAGTATTGGATAAAGGATCACGTAACGAAAAAACTACAGAGATAAGAAATTCTGAAATAGACTTGCCTGGTCCGTGCTCTCCGCCGCAGTCTCCTCAAGTGTCTCTGCCGCCGACTCAGCTTTCCGCACCGCCGACGCCGTCTTCAAACCAAAGTCTGCCGACTACATCTACGAGTCAACCTTCTCCACTTCCGAGCCCGTTACAGCTGTCTCCAGAGCTATATAGAACTAGTAGGGGGAGAAGGGTAGAACTATATGAGGCAAACGACTCTACTTCTTCAGAAGTCGGTGACCAAGTAGTACAACTTGCTGAACAAACAACCTCTGGGAGGGAAGATCCTGTTCCTAGAAGTGATTCGGAATCTGACGAAGAATTTAGAGAGGCGGAGACAATGAGTTGCGATGACCAGATGTCTGCGCAAACAGAGGCGCTCAATGCTGCATCCAAGAGATTGTTACGTGATCGTCCTGTTGTTGATTATAGAAAGTTTTTCTAGTACGCTATTGTATCTCTAATATTATTTTGTATAACCTTAGGGGTATTGTTGAAATATTGTTGGGAGTGGATGTTATGTATGCATACATATCTATGTGCGCGTGGCTGCGTCCCCGCTCCCGCGCCTCACCCTGCGCAGCTGTGTCGACGAATAAAGCAGTGCGTTGCCAGCTAGCAAGTCTTTTACTCGTGTCCCGTACG
Organism: Pyrausta purpuralis; assembly: GCA_963924145.1. NCBI lineage: Eukaryota > Metazoa > Arthropoda > Insecta > Lepidoptera > Crambidae > Pyrausta > Pyrausta purpuralis. Next base: position 22,827,186 of record OZ001644.1, on the reverse strand, counting down.
CCGATACTTAACACTAGCCAACGGGACTATCCGTCCCTCAGATAGCCCATGGGCGTCGCCGCTTCACCTTGCGTCCAAAAAGGACAATGGTTGGCGTCCATGTGGAGATTATAGGATACTTAACGCTCGGACTATACCTAAAAAGTACCCAATCAAACATATTCACGACTTCTCACACAGTCTGACTGGTTGTAAGATCTTCTCCACCATAGACCTAGTTAAAGCGTACAACCAGATCCCGGTCTTCAAGGACGATATACCGAAGACCGCACTCACCACACCCTTCGGTTTGTACGAGTTCCCTTTGATGCCGTTTGGTTTACGTAACGCAGGACAAACTTTTCAGAGGTTTGTCGACGAACTGACCCGCGGACTCGACTTCTGTTACCCATATTTGGACGATTTTTTAGTATTTAGCAGATCGCCCCAGGAGCACGAAGAACACCTTCATCAGCTCTTCACACGCATGAGAGACTACGGCGTCCTCATCAACACTGCCAAATGCGTTTTCGGTGCTTCTGAAGTCACGTTCCTGGGCTACCAAATCTCTGGAAAGGGTACCTGACCGGTTGATGGCAGAGTTCAAGCCATCGCTGAATTCCCAGTCCCAAAGACCGTCAGAGAACTCCGTAGATTTTTGGGAATGGTGAATTTTTATAGGCGATTCTTGAAAAATGCCGCTCAAACCCAAACGCCTCTGAATGCCTTACTAACCGGCTCTGTTAAAGGTTCACACCCAGTCACCATAGAGGGGAACGCACTTCAAGCCTTTGAAGATTGCAAGAAGAGCCTTTGCAACGCAGCTCTGTTGGCTCACCCTGATACGCAAGCTAAGTTAGGACTGGTCACTGACGCCTCCGATACGGCGATAGGTGGAGTCCTGCAGCAGCGTAAGGAAGGAGCTTGGGAACCTCTAGCATTCTTCTCACGTAAGTTGAGCCCGTCACAAACTAAGTACTCACCATACGACCGTGAGCTCCTTGCGATCTATGAGAGCATCAAGTACTTTCGCCACATGCTAGAGGCGACCCATTTCACGATCTATACTGACCACAAGCCACTATGCTTCGCATTCCACGAGCGTAAAAGCAATTGTTCTCCACGTCAGTATAGACACCTCGACTTTATCTCGCAGTTCACCACCGACATTCAGCACATATCCGGCGCTAAAAACGTTGTCGCCGATACTCTTTCACGCATCAATGAACTGCAGATACCCGTCGATCTCGAGGAAATGGCCAAGCTCCAAACCACAGACCCAGAGCTTGCAGCTCACCTGGAGGGCGAAACATCACTTCGTCTGATAAAGACGAGCATGCCTGGTAGCCGTACGGAACTGTACTGCGACGTCAGTACACCGGCGCCCAGACCTTTCGTTCCACATCAACTGCGTCAGCAGGTATTCAATTGTCTCCATTCATTGAGCCACCCGGGACCCAACGCTTCAGCCAAATTCGTTGCCCAACGCTTTGTCTGGCCGTTAATGCGCAAGAACTGCCGTGAGTGGGCTAAGGCATGTTTGAACTGTCAACGTTCAAAGGTAAGTAGACACGTCTCATCAACTTTAGGCACGCTGGACTTACCTTCTGCGCGTTTCAAACATGTCCATATAGACTTGATCGGCCCATTGCCCCCTGCTGGTGATTATCGGTACTGCCTCACAGCCGTCGATCGCTTCACGCGATGGCCGGAAGCTGTGCCACTTACCGATATCACCGCCGAAACTGTAGCCAAAGCGTTTGTCTCCTGTTGGATGTCTCGATACGGCTGTCCAACCAACGTCGTTACTGACCGTGGTGCACAATTTCAATTGTCACTTTTCCAGCAGTTGTCCAAGTCCATTGGATTTGACCACCGCCGGACCACCGGATATCACCCACAATGTAACGGCTTGGTGGAACGCTTTCACAGGCAATTGAAAGCAGCAATCACCTGCCACGCCAACTCCAACTGGGTTGAGAACCTACCTCTTGTTCTCCTCGGCATCAGGAGTGCCTTCAAAGAAGACCTCCAGTCCTCATCAGCTGAACTAATGTTCGGTGAGCCGCTCCGCTTACCTGGCAAATTTTTTGGCCACGACGTAAACGGTTACACCACCGACATCACTGATTTTTCAGCCCGTATGAAATCTTTCGCCGAGAGCATACGCCCAGTCCTAACTCAGCACCACACGAAAAATAAAATCTTAATTTTTAAGGAACTCGCCACTTGCAGCCACGTATTTTTAAGGGAAGACGCGGTCCGTGGCTCACTCCAACCGGCCTATACAGGCCCACACAAAGTCCTAAAAAGAGGTGCTAAGTACTTTAAAATTAGCGTCAAAAATAAAGACGTGGCAGTAAGCATAGACCGCCTTAAGCCAGCCTACTTACTGTCCGACGACACACATGTATCATTACAAGACGCTCCATCACCTAATCAATCATCTTCACACGATTCACCAACACAACCCCACAATCACAACTCTCCAGCGACAAAAACCACTAGGTCTGGAAGGAAAGTTCACTTTCCTGACTATCGCCCTTAACAAGGTCTCTGGAGGGGAGTGATGTGGGAACCACATAAATTACAAATTATATTTATAATCATAACATTTATTTCAACATATTTACAATATTAAACATATCTATTTACATAATATAACACTAAACACTTACACTAAAATATTTATTTATAATTTAAAATAAAGTACAGTTTAATACTACACACAATACATTCATTCATCACACTAGCACAACATTATCAACATACAAACACCAAAACATTAATAAAATTAATTACACGAGCAAACCCGCACGATACTCGTAGTATGCGGCGAGCGTTGTGTACCGACGCGCTATAGCTACGCGCGCGCACCGCGCACCGCTCGGAAGTTCGTTCGACTCCCGCGCACTGCGAATGCTCGCCAGTCGAGAGAACATCGTCTGACGCATAACCCGTGCCCCTCGCCGCGCCGCCGATGCCTACGCGCTCGGCCACGTAATTAGAATCTGAACGTTTTATTGTGCGCGTTCATCTTCTTGTGTTTTGTGCTATTGTACTGTGACTTCTACTGTGTAAATTCGTCTCTTTATGTACTCCTTCTTCATGTTCTGTGTTGAGTAAAATAAACAATATTAATAGTGATTTGGACTTGCTCACTTTAACTCCACACATACACAATTAACCGGAAGTGGCCCAAGCACGTCCATAAGTGCTTTATGACACTCCAAAATAAGGACAGATGTAATGCTGTTGTTTTTTTAGGGCTTGGAGCACCGATGCGCTGTCTGAGACGATTTTAATGTGTAGGTCTTTGACGTCTCTGGCTGCAACTGCCTGTGCTGTCCTAGTGATGCCGATACATTCTGCTTGGAAGATAGTGCTCAGCTTGTCTAAAGTTGTTGATATTTTAATGTTAAGGTCATTTGAGAACACACCAGCTCCTGTACCCTTTGAGGTTTAGGAGCCGTCTGTGTATATACGAACCTCTTTTGTGCCTGAGCTGTCACTAGGCTTTCCGGTGAGTTGGATGTTGTACTTTCTATCAAATATATGTTGGCATGGTATTCTGTCCATGGGTGCGTCTAAAAGTGGTCTTTCTTTCAGAGGCCCATCTAGGATTTTTGAATGTGTAGTCACTATGTTTTGTTTCCATAGTCCGTTTGCCCTAAGTCGTAGGGCAGCTGCCTTTGCTTCTTCCTGAATGTCATAAGCGTTAGTTACATAATTTAATATTTCTGAAAAATCGAAATTTGCGTCACTTGCGTGGTACAATTTTCGTGGTCAATTGCCCACGAAAGTTACAAATCATATTACGAAAGGTTATTAAAGTGTACTGATCTCACTAGAATTTATGTTTTGTGGTTTGTAAATGCAGTCAAAATAACGGCCTTAACGTTGTAAACTTGATTTTTTCTACTAAGACAGTTTCCAGAGGCACAGATATGATTTGTAGAAATAATGTAGCTTACTAGAAAAATATGTAGAACATGACGTCTTAAATCTTGATTTCTATAAATCATATCTGTGCCTCTGGACATTCGGCTTTGAATCGCCTGATCAGTCTGTTTAATTATATAACAACGTAAAGTAATCACACTAAATTTCTCTCAAAAAAAGCGTACTCATTAATTATTGAATTTAAGTGCATTATTCGTAATTTCCCCTAATTTGTGTAGGTTACATGAGAAAATAATGAATATCACAAAAGCAAACCTTGAAAATAATTCTTTGCCACTAATTAGAATGATGGCAGTTTATTATATATAGTAATTTAATCAACCAAGCGGCATGGCTAAAATTTGAGCCTGGTCTAAAGCTAGAAAATTGACCACTAGACCGATAAAAGAGTCTATTTTGAGGCTACTAGATAAAGACTTGAAATCATGAGTTTGGTTTAAGGAAAAAAAACAACAATAAACACTCATACTATAACATCCAAGGTTCGACAATAAGCGCGTGACGTCTGGAATTTATTTCCAAAGATGCTAAAGAAATAGTTTAATTCTTTATTGGATGAGAAAAGGTCATATTTTGATCGCTCTTACAGCTATGATCCAGCAGTTAGTAGTCTAAATAGTCTCACTCCAGGCAAGAAAAATATCTGAAAGATTAATTTATTTCTTGTAAAGTTTATGAAAGGAATACCTTATACGCAACCTTAACCGACAAAGTTAAGTTAAAGTAAAAACTCGATCGTTCTGTTTAACAAGGATTCGAATTATTCGATTACATCCGCGTTGTATGTAGGTACTATATTTTCTTCCGTGTCGTAACTAATCCTTCTAATCATCATCATCATCATTATATCTACAGTCACACAGCTACATTTTTTTTCCTCACAGTCGAAATGGAAAATAGTATGCTTAACTCGGATCAAAGCACCCATTTCACCCTCGAACTATAGGCGCCCTCACTCCGTTCGAGCGCCAAAAACATCGCGAGTGAAAAGGGTCGCTTTCTCCCCTTGTATCACAATCTACTATGTTACGTATATAAAGGATGTGGTAAATTAGGATTTTTCATTAAAGCATATTACAAAAAATATAGCACCTTTGGTCACATAACTTCTGAAACTCAATCGTAGTATTCTCATACCTATAACAACATTTTGCTGACTAAATTATATTTTGTAGGATCTGGGACTATTACCAGACACACTACCAGCAAATCAGGTAGTTTAAATAAATGAAGTGTATTCTAGAAAAATAAACTTTTGGTTCTTTAAATTGTTTGTTTTTATTAACGGTTTTTTATAAACTTGCATATGTATTTTACGGACTCACTACTTTACTTCCTTTTTACCTGCGACGGTACTGAGAACATGTATGCGTTTAGGTTTTAGGAAGTTTGGGGGCTTGTGTGTTTGCGTGTTTACAAACAAATGTTTCCATGTATCTCAAAAACGGCTTGACCGATTGGCATGCAGTTTTCTGCAGTGGAAAGATCAGGTAGGTTCTCCTCACGCAATGTCTGGAGTAATTATTTTGCTGCATTTTGTAGCGGCAAGTAATATTAATTTGTTTAAATATTAGTATTGCTAACTTAAATATTCTTTACATTAAAAACTACTGCCAATTTACCAGAAGAGTTAGAAAATTACAACGATTTTACCTTGTGTAGGTTAAGGTAATCAGAAATTCGACTATCACTACGATACAGGGAAATCCTCAATGTAAAAGTGGAGTTGATTTACCCACTTGTTAGTCATTTCTTAGCAATATGCAACAATGCACGATGCGTGTATTGTTGCATATTGGTAGTTGGCGAACGTAGTGTTTCAGTGCATTATGACGTCAGAGACGTTTCATACTTATTCCTAAAGTAGCGGTCCTCCGCGACTTCCTGCCCTCCCGTCGCAACGTGATGTTTTATAGCCTAATCCGTCCTCAGTTAATAAGCTTTCCAACAAATTTTTTTTTTCTGTATTACTGAATCGATTTGAAAGAAATATTTTTAACCTACGATTAGCGCGTTCAAACAGACTCTTCGGCTTTATAATATTTGTATACATTTCGTACGAGATCACATCAGACAGTATGAAAATAACCGAGGATGTGTAAGAGCTCCAAGCCGCGTTCGTGGCCAACTTGCTCATGCATGATGAATAAAGCAAACGTTAAAAATCCATACATTTCCTACGACAACCATAAATATTTGGACTTCACAGAAGAAGAGTTGAAACATGCTCACATTATTTTGAGTAGGTAAGTATTTTGGCACTTATAGCTACTAATCTTAAACAATAACTGGTACAAGTTTCGTAAAAATAAAATGTAACCTTTTTAGTATCCAGTAAAAAAATCTTAATGGTTTTAATTTATTATATGTAAAAAAATATGCTAATTTCTAACAAAATAAATCGAACCAGCAAAATATTGCCATAAAATTATTATCCCTTTGGAAAGGGGATAGTACTTCTATGGGTATTGCAAACGTGTGTCCGGTGTTACCGCGTGTGGGGTGCTTGAATAATAAACACGTACCTAGCGGTTATCTTCTGGTTCATCTCCAATATATTTATTCCAACAAAATAGCACAAAGATAAGGCACAAAGTCAGAGAAAGTACAAATAGCGCCCTGTTCTTGGCATGCTGCTCGCTTTAATTATTTAGTAATTAATCGTACTGAATTTAGTTAGCCTTTTAGATTATTATTATAATAGTTAGAATAATTGAAATAAATCTAACCATCATCAACCAATCAGAGTCAACTTCCTTTGTCGCCAAAACTAACATTTGTTATGCGGCAAACATAAAAATCTAATAAGTGCCCCAATAATCTTATAATATTCAATTTACAGTAAATAAAACATAAATATAATAATTAAATTATCTCAAGATTAATCCAAGTTATTCTTATATCATAGCCGAATTACATTCAACATGGTGGAAACTTCCAGCATTTTCACAATAAACGTTATTATTATGTCAAATCTAGACAGGTGTATAAATAATGATGTATTCAATGATATTGTATATGTATTGAACATAATATGACAAAGAGAATGTGTAATTTAGTGAGTACAGTGGTGTTACATAAGTCGCAGTGAGTATGTGGTTTAGTGCATTACAGAACGAAGTAAATATGTAGGGCAGACTAGGATCGGGAATCATCTTGTAACATCAGCCCCCTTACTCTGGACACTAAACCCGATCCAATGAATATAGCCATCCCTGTCACACTCGTACACGGCCTGGTATGAGTGACAGGGATGGGTATATTCATTGGATCGGGTTTAGTGTCCAGAGTAAGGCCTCAGTTATATAGAACTTGACGTTGTCACTTCCCACAACCACAGATAAAATAATAGTTTGATGACATAATAAGTTTTGTTAAACGAGGTGACATCATATTTTAAAATTTTAAAATATAAAGTATGATAGACTTGAATAAATACCTTCCAAAGACTTGAACACTTTTTTTTTCCAATTATTGAATTACCCTTTGACGACCTTCGTGGTCAAGTGGCTAGCACGCTAGATTCAAGCGTCGCCATCTCGTGAGGTTCCGGGTTCGATTCCCGGTCGGGTCAATGTAGAAAACGATCTTTTCTATATTGTCACGGGTCTGGGTGTTGTGGTACCACCGTTGTTTCCGATTTCCATAACACAAGTGCTTTAGCTACTCAGCTTGGGATCGGACCAATGTATGTGATGTTGTCAAATATTTATTTATTTATTTTTATTAGGGAATGTAACTTTATACATATTACATACTATATCTCTGAGTCAAAGCATTTAGAGCTCTTTAACCAGGTCAAGGTAACTACGCATATTCTGTAGAATCATTGATTTTGTTTTCAATACATAACACACGCTGTATAGCTTGTATATTGTTTCCGTCTTCATTTTTATATCTTATAATTTGATTTAGATCAACCACGTCCGGAAGAAAAAATGACTGGCCGCATGTCTCATAAAATAACGACATTTAAATGGAAATATTACAAATAAACAGTGATTACTAACGTTTTTAATTTGATAAGTAAAGTAGTAATAGTTAGGGCTTTAAATGAGTTTTACTAATAATAATGCTTAGTATAAAGTTGCATTTATTGACTTAATATACCAACCTTAGAGACTAAGTTTAGTGTTATGTATGTGGGACCAAATAAATGTTTTGTAAAGAAACAACATTGCTAGTCTTAACGAGAAGGAGAATGCATCAGATTCAGAACACTCATTGACCATGAGGTATCAAATTTCAGAATATATTTTTAACTATGAGTTCAGATAAACCTTTTAACGGCATAACTTATCGTATTTTAATACTTACCTGTTAACCAAATCGGCGTGAATAAAAGATTGTTGGTAAACGCCAACGCGAGTGATAAAAGTCAAGTTAAATCCGGCAACTATAATAAAAGTCTAGAGATGAATCTGTTTAGGTCTCAATATTACATTTATTTCCGTAACTTTCCTTTCCTTTCAAGATGAAGACTAGTTGTGCGCAACCCCAGCAAACGAAGTTAAAACTTAAAGTTAAACTAATTTTCAGCTCTAAGCTAAGACGCCTAATTTATAATTATATTAATAAGTTCACGAGATGAGAAAATAACTTAAGCAAACTTGAGGATATACTTACTGACCTTACCGTACTAAGGAAAAATAATCGACACGAACTTTAGAAAATATGATCTTAAACAAGCTTAAGTATTTCATGCTGAAATGAACGCTGGCTACTTAGACTTTATGGATGTCACCACCGCCTTACCACCTTGAGAGCAAATATTGCTTGCACCTCTCATCATATTTAAGTCTCTTGTTGATACCGAAACCGTGCCTACCTACATATTATCATTTATTAATTCTTGAGTGTAAAGCGTAATGAAAATAGTGTTTAGGTTTCTCTTATCTGAAGTTTTTAGTGTTATGCACTTATATGAACAAAAAATAATTCCAATTAATTTTTTTGTCAATAACAAGCGAAAAACGAGTTCATCGCTTACAACGTTTGCTAAAAATAAACACACCGGTAGGACATTTGAAGTTGTAGGATATAAGGTAAAATCATGTCTGCGCAAAAACGTGACATATTCGTGAGCAACACGCGAGGCGCTTTCGATGACATATCCGAAAACGTGCTGCGTCACCTTTTTCCGTTTTGGCGAAGAGGGTTTCCAAAACAAGATATACCGCTAGCCATTTCCGAATAGTTTTACGAGGGTGCGTAGGTCCGTCAAATTCTCGGGCCGCGGCACTCTGATCGGACCCTCCCTGTTTCAATTTACTCGTAGTACCGATTGCCGGTCGAATAAAATGCCACGCTTTGTTTCGGCGAGGACGATAGTTGTTATTTTTATGTCTCAGACTATTGGCTAAGGTCCCTTGTTGAACGAAAAGTTACAACGAATTTTGGTGTTTGTTTTTTAGGTACAGAGGTGCGCATGTTATTCCGATTTCTAGAATCTCGAAGAACATTTCTTTCATACTTATTATATATAACTTATAGGACCTTTTTTTTTGGTCAAAGTTATGCGTGATGGGATTTCTATGAATGGGTCTTTAAAAATGACATTAAGGTTCATAAGGAAGAAGAAGAAGAATTTGTTTAAAAAATCTAACATTTGTAAGATAGACGCTTCCAAAGTAGTGAAATGGGCGACCCTCCTCCAACTTTGAAATAAAACAAACAAAAAATGTAGTTCTATACAAATACCTCCAAAGAAAATTGGTTTAAACAAGATCGAACCAGTAGTTTTTGAGATAAAGCACAGTTTCAACAACTACAAATATAACTTTGTCCTCCATACAAATACTATAAAGACAGGCCAAGTACGACTCGGACTCGCACACTAAGGGTTTCGTGCCACCTTTACCTGAATTACCTAGAGATCCTCTTACTTCCACTAAGCCAAAATACCACAATATTTTATTGACGTCAAATATAACTTTGTTTTTCATAGTATTTCTTTGAATAATATCAAAATGTTTGCGTTTATTGAAAATTTGCTCTATTTTAAAAACTACTAGTTTGATCTCGTTCAAACCAATTTTAGTTGAAATTCTTTGTCAAGGTCTACATCACTTATTTTTTTCGAATTTTACACTCGCTTAGTTTAAAAGTTAGATGGGATGGATGCCCATTTTACCACTTTGGAAGCGTCTATCTCTCAAAAGTTAGACTTTTAGAGAAAATGGTTTTAGGAACCTTGATGTAATTTTAAAAGACCTATCCATTGACACCCTACATGCATAGGTTTGACAAAAAATAGGTTTTAGTTTCATAGGAGCCCCCTCTTAGATATTATTGTTTTTTTATTTTTTATATGCGAATCGTAAAGCGGTTATAGTATCCTGTAACCGCTTTACGCTTACGCTGTTAATTAGTAGGTATATGTATCAATCTACCTACTAATTTTGAACTGTATTACTAATAGTTTCAGAATAAAGTGGCTGTGACATACGGACGGACGGACATACAGACAGATAGACTTGATGAAACTATAAGGGTTCCGTTTTTGCCATTCGGCTACGGAACCATAATGACTCGCATTTGGCTGGGTTTTTTTAAACTTTTTGTCCTACTTCGGTTCGTCGGGTGATCGTTAGTTATCTCAACTTATGGATGTCGTTACCAGCGGTTGAATATTTCCGATTGGGCGTAATTTAAAGTCAAAATACCTTAACTATCGATCATGCAACCGGGCCTTAGTAGGTAGGTAGATGTCGTATCAGTGGTATTATGAAGTCTTGGAAAGCCTTGAATGAAATGACAATTTATGTTTGAATAGGAAGGTTGTAAGTTTATTTGCTATGTTGCTTGTCCTAGTTTGATTTTGTTCTTGTTACATATAATCCTAATTTAAATTCATAAATGAATTCGTTTTATGCTAATAAGGAACTTGAAGTGTCCGCATTTTAATGCTCAGTAGAATTCCTTAAATATTCTTAGATATTTTATAATATTTCTTATCGTTATGGACATAGGTGCGTTATACTGACGTTAAGAATCTTACATTCGTTATGAGGTTGAACAAACAAATGAAAAGTAGTAGGTACGCGTAATAAGACAATTTAATTTTGGGTATTACTTAGGGCAAATTTTTTAATGGTCGGATAAAACTTAACACACTGACAAATCACAAAGCGACAAGTTTTAAAAAAAAAACAGTTACTTACATATGATTGCTGACAATTAAGTGACGTTTTCAAATTAGCCGTATTGTATTTTGTTCGATGAATATTTTTATCTGACTCTTGAAAAATCAGCCCTTAATAAATAAATAAATTTCTACACAAATTTTCATATGCAGTAGGTAATAGTTTCATTCATCATCATTGCGTCTATTCGTGTCTAAATCTGGAACAATAAATGATTGATATTTAAATTCTTATAAAATATACTGTTTCTAGTTACTTATGACTGCATCTGGCATTGAATTGCTATGCCAATGATAATAATTATGTGTAATTAATAAACGATACAACAACACAATGAAATAGGTAGGTAAATAATCATTGAAGCAAAAAAGCAAAACATGTTCTCATCTCATATCGCTTTACATTTTTATTATGACGTTTAATTATTTTTTATAATAAATTAATAGTTTTTAAATCTTCTCACTATGTTGTTCTGTCATAAGTTGTTGTTGTGTTTCAGGCCATTATTTGAGCATTGTTTTTTAGATGGTCACACGTTTGTAATTCCTTACATATTCAATGTATAATTACATTTTTGTTTTTATAGTGTTTTGTCACTATACAAACTTAATAATATAAATTGCACTTGTAAAAAGCAACTTTGGCTCTGTGACAGACGAGGAATGGAACCCCGTGTCATACGCCCATACGCCCGGATTGCGTAAATATTTTAAATACTTTGCGTTATGTGTTAAATATTTTTTTGTTTGTAAATACATACCTATATGATATACATAGAAAACACCCAGACCAAAACAAACAGACATGTTCATGCACACAAATGTTTGTATTGTGCGGGGATCGAACCCGCAACCCGCTGCGTAGTAGGCGATTTCTCGACCACTACACCAGACGGGTCGTCGAGGATTTAAGTTTGTGGTTTGTAAAATGCAGTTAAATTAAACTCTTTTAACGTTTAAAACTTGATCTTTTCTACTAAGAAAGTTTCTAGAGACACAGACAAGATTTATACAGGGTGGCCAAAACAGTGACGTCCAAAATATTTTTTTGGAATCCTTTCATCTAGGGTCCAAAATATTTTTTTAGAATCCTTTCATCTATCTATTTACTTACTATATAACAAAGGAAATAATCACAATAGATTACTATTTGAAAAAAAATACTCATTAATTAATTGATTTTCGTGCATTATTCGTAATTACCCCAATTTGTGTAGTTTACATTAGAAAAATGTATATTACAAAAGCAAATATTGATAATATTTTTTCCACTAATAAGAATGATGGAAGTTTATGCCAGTCGTCTTAAAACGAGTTAACCAAGCAGTATGGCTAAAATTTGAGCCTGATTTAAAGCTTGATTTTTGAGATTGTAAATAGACCGCACATCTTGCTTTTGCAGTATGAATATTGATTCTATATCAGCAGCCGAGCCCCATAACAAGATACCATAAAACATGATTCTATGGAAATAGCTAAAATAAACTAACCTTGCCGTTTTCACGTCAGTCAAAAGCCTTATCTTTCTTACTGCAAAGGCAGCTGAACTAAGTTTCCCTGACAAGGTCTCGATATGTGGACCCCATTGAAGATTATTATCTACGGTTATTCCCAAAAACGTTGAGCTTTGTGTAGTATCTAGTGGCTCATCTTTAACCATGATCTGCGTTGCGACTTGTCTGACATTAGGCATTGTTAATTTTATGCATTTGGTTTTACCCACATTAAGCACTAAATTATTACCGGTAAACCAATGAAGCACCTGTGAAAGAGCACCATTTACATCGTCAAAAGTCCCTTGGAGTCTTAAAAATTAAGGAAGTATCATCTGCAAACAGTACTATTTCACATATATTATCGACAAACTATGGAAGGTCATTTATATAAATCAGAAACAACGACGGTCCCAATATCGATCCTTTGGGCACTCTCATTTTTAGAGGTGCTCCAGGAGACTCAATTCCATTAATATAAACCTTTTGAGTTCTATCACTAACATAAGATTTAAATAGATTAAGCGCATCAATCGAAACGCCGTAATGTTGAAATTTTTTCAATAAGGTCTCATGGTCTACACGATCAAATGCTTTAAAGAGGTCACAAAATACCCCTATAGCATCACACCTACCGTCGTATGCATCAAATACATGTTTCAAGAGTGCAACTCCAGCATCAGCAGTACTTCTACCTTTTGTAGAACCAAATTGTTTATTATGTAATAATTGATTTATTGTGAAATGAAATAGAAGTATTTTATTTAGTTAAATTATATTAAAGATAAAAATTAAAACTAAGACATGCTACATAAAAAAATAACTTAAAATATACCTATTCAAAAACAAAACCATTTCCTTGCGGCAAAGAGGCTATGATGCTGGCTGCGTTGCCGCGTTGGATAGCTATGCCGATCCTTTGAGGTAGGAACCAGCCAGCTTTATTATTGGCTGTCACAGAATTTAATTTTGGCGAAATTTTTCTAAATAGCAATTTGGCAGAGGGTCCCCACGGCCCAAATGTTTCAACGCCAAACGGCGCAAACACGTAATCACTTGCAAGTGAAACGTACTTGCGACGCTTGGCGTTTTCAGGCAACTCCGCTTCCGTTCCAGCTTTAAGGGCTGATTCTCTGAGATGGGAGGGGGCCAAAGTATCGACACAAGTTGCATCCCAAACTAAGGCCCGACCCCGTTCCCAGGGAATAAGCGTGAGGCCATCGGGTCTCTTGCCATCGTCACGGACCAAACCACGTGGTGCAACGTGGAAGGAACATTAATGGTGGCAAGAGCTCTTCTGATGGCGTCATTAAGGGTAGCGTGACGGGCGAGACGCCCAGCGCTTTGCTGGCAACAAAGGCAGTAGAGACCAAATTTGTCAACCTTCTTGCCACAGGGACACGTAAAAATTTCACATATACCAGGGGTACCAAGGCGGAGGCCCACACACACCCGGAAAGACTCACTATCGAAAAGAGTGCCTAAATTTCTCGACGGTAAAGCATGAAGCCAGTGACCAGAATCTTTGCAGGAAACCGCCAAGAGCCTTGCACGACTACTGTCACTGACGGAATTTTGAATTAAAGAATTGAAGGTCTCTCTCGCAAGAGGGACATCCCAAAGTTTTTGTTTGTGACGTTCCTTTGGAATGTCTTCTCTAGGACAGATACCTTGCCAAAACTCCTCCGCCTCACTCACCTCAGTAAGCTGGCGAGGATGCTTAAAGATTTTTCCGGTTAAAACGGAAGTGCTATGCAAAGAGGAGAGAAAAGCGGGGAGGGCTATACGAGAAATTTTGCGAATTCCGATCCCACCAAAACGAATAGGAAGCGAAGCCTGAGCCCAAGAATTATTATCAAAATGTAAATTTAATTTTTTTTCTAAACCATTTTTAAGAGTGGTGTCAAATAGTTTTAAATAATTATTTTTTTTCCAGATAGGGCTAGCATGAAGGAAATATGTATATTTAGGCACAAAAACACACGATTTGTGTATAGTAAAAGCAATGTGTGAATTTAGGTGTTCTAATCTGGGGGCTGAAAGGGTGAAATCATTCAATTGTTTATCAAGAAAAGGTTCGATGCTGGGATCAAGAAGAGGGGCACCTAGAAGGCAAAGAGATTCAGAATTAAGAATTTTTATGTCAGGTGCAAGGGAATTAAATTTATCAATGATATCCTGACGGTAACCAGACGAAACATGATCATTAATAAACAGTTCACATTTTGAAAGGTTCAGTTCTAAGCCTAATTTCTTAAATCCTTCTATAACCAGGACTAGATCTTGGAAAACAACATCTGCTTTGCCTCCAAAGGAGCCGTCATCCAGATACCAGGCATTGAATTTGAATTTAATGATGATATGACAGGATGAATACCTAAACTAAAAAGGGCTGGACCGAAAGGGTCGCCTTGCTGTACACCGACTGCAGAAACAATCGAATGTTCATTGTAAAGCAATTTTGATTTATTATTGTAACACTGAAAAACAAAGGGATAAATCTGAGGAGTGTGAGTCTGAACTTCATTCAGCAAGGCTGTCAAGAGAATTGAAAGCATTTTTCACATCAACTTTCAAAAAAACTTCAGATTCGTCACAGGAGAGGAAATTGCGAGCGGAATGAACCACGGCCTCGCAACCTCCCTTACTGCCGAAACCAAGTTGTATGGATTGGAAATACTCTTTCAAAGGAGAAAAAGATCACGACAGGCCAGTTTGGCTGCAAGACGGCGAAACGTTGAGCCAATAGCAATAGGGCGAATGCCACCATCTTTTTTTCGAAAGGCACAAAATCTAGCACCAAATAAAAACGGGAGAAAACTTTCAGTAACCCTGCCAGATAAGAGAAGGTTGCACAGTTTCGTAATGCTGGAAAGCAAAATTCTACCGGCGTCAGCAGCGGAAGCACTCACCAAGTCCTTTAGGTGTTGGGGCGTGATGCCGTCGATGCCGCCAGCAGAACCAGCCGGAAAAGACATGATGGCAGCAAACGTGTCGCCGTCATCAAATATCTGTAAGGGTTGGAAATTTTGAGAAGGAGGAACAGGTAAAGATGGAGAATTTGGTCGCGAAGGATGCTTACTACGAAGGCTCTCGAGAGTTTCCTGATTAGGGGGAGCGAGAGTGTCATCGGAGAACAAGATTCGAGCTGCGTTTTTTAGGTCACCGTCCATAACCTTGTTCTCAACGGTACGATAAACGTTAAATTTGGAAGATAGCGTACCAGACAAACTGGACGGAAGGGATGGATTGTGGGAATTTGAAGTATTATCTAAAAGCGCCCGAGTTAAAGTTTTAGACTGAGAGTTTACATGAAAAAACGAGTGTGAAAATGTAAAAAGATTTTGCCAGGCAGTTTCAGTATTATCGAAACATTTTTCAATGCAAGAAGAAAGGCATTTAGCTAAAGCTATTCTCGCTCCCCTAGGGATTCTTTTAACTACTGGAGTAGATTGGTGGAGGTTTGTGATAAAAGATTCAAAAGATGGAGAAGAAGATAAAGGATTTGAAGTAGAGGTTAGATGGAGAGATGCGGGTAATGCTATTATGCTGCGGGCAATATGAATATTAAGGCCTCTCTTACCTTTAAAAGCCCTATTGGAGTTACAAAGAATAATTAATAGAAGTTGATTATAAATTATCTTTTCAAAATTTTTACTAAGCACAGGTAAAATCGATATTGGTCGAAAGTTGGTCACAGCGTACTCGCAACGTTTAGCTTTAGTTACCCCGTGATCATGACTTGCAACAGTGCCGATATATCGGATACTCATAATTAATTTAGTACATTATAGCAATCTCGTAGGTAACTAACTATTCTCATGTCAGTGATCATTATGAATATTTCAGACTTATATTACTATATCTCACCAATCCTTTTAGTTTCATCTACATTTATATTTATAAGTTAATATTCAAAGTTTGTAAAGGACATGTCATGAACCGTAAATAACATATGTAATATCAAATTAGTTTTTAGCACCGAATAATCTATACAACACGACGCTGCGTAACTTTCGTGTCACAGTCAGTAACTTTCGCGGCCGACTAAATTTCAAGGTTAAATATCTACATGAATAATGAACTGATTTTCATGATTCTAACAGATTTTGTTACAATTTGTTATTTTCCTTAAAGCAGTATTTTTTTCATTTAAATCATATCAGTATGCATTTTCGCCACGAAGGTGACGCGAAGAACACTTTCTGAAAAATGCCCTTTCATGGTTTAAATTTAACATTTTACACTGAATACAACAATAACATCAATATACATTTAAAATATCGTACTACTGATGCAATACTTGAATCGGCCTATAAATCAACACTACTAAAACGAGTGATCTGTTTGATACGTGGCCAAAGAGTGATTCTCAAAGCTGTAAATAAGAACGGGCTAAACCGCGCCTGCGTAATGCGTAGGTCTCAGCTGTACAAACATCTGAATATGACGTTCTTGCTCAACTTCCATCCTATATCTGGAGTATTTTGGTTTCATGACTCATACAATACATAACAATTAATAGCATTAAAAAAATTTGTTACTCACAATTTTACTTCTATCCCTTAAATCCTAGCATGCTCTTTTTCTCCTCCTCAGTATAGTCGGCAAACTTGTTTATTCCGAAGGTCGCGGATGTGCTCGCTGCGTTTTGTTCATTGATCTTTTGCAAGTTCTGTTTGAACGCTTCAAAGTGGACTTGTTTATCGGCGTCATCCTTGTACTGTCTGTCGTAGTCCTTGATGAATTTTTTAAACAATTCTGGGGCCTTTTCCACGTCGTATTGTTCTTTCTTCGGAGCTGCCATGGCGAGTGCGGATAGACAGACGAGTAACGCAATACTGACATAGAGCTTCATTGTGTCTGTTTAGTGCGCCGCAAATTGGTATATGTACCTAATGGACTGGATTCTCTGAACAAACAGAAAGAATAAGCGTCTCTGTTCAAAACGTACGGTATGGTCTGCCAAATGGCAAAAAACAAAGGGTTTGACAGATCATATCGTACGTTTTGAACTGTCAAATGAATACGATTGCTTAACACAATTCCACCTCTGACTACAATGGGACATATTTTTTAGGTTATTTAATAATATTTTCCCCTTGAACTAAGGCTCCCATTCATGAAACCCCCCTCTAACTTCTAAACTAAGAAACTAAGCGAGTGTAAATTTTAACAAAAAATATCAACGAAAATTGGTTTGGAACGAATCGAACTGGTAGTTTTTGAGATACAGTACATTTTCAACAACCGCAATCATAACTTTGTTCTTCTTACAAACGCTATGAAAAACATAGTTAAATTTGCTGTCAACAAAATATTGTGGTAGGTATTTTAGCTAAGTGGAAGTAAGTGGGTTCCCTGGGCAAAATTAACCTTAGTAAGTGGTTGAAATCACTAAATTATAAAGAAGCCGAAGATTTGCTTAAGCGTAGTAGCTGACTGTTTCACACACACACACACACACACACACACACACACACACACACACACACACACACACACACACACACACACCACATCACACGCACACACACACACCACACGCACACAGACACACACACACGCACACGCGCGCACACACACACACACACACACACACACACACACACACACGTGCGTTTCGTGATTGTAGCGATAAGATTTTTGTTTTGTTTAGTATTTGTTGTTTAGTTTGTAAATAAGATTTGTATTGATAAGGAACAGTGACTCCTTCTGGCACAGGTGCTATGCACTTAAAAGAACGAGTCCACATCTAGTATTGTTATATGTCTTTGCAACAAATAAAGATTTTTCATTTTCATTTTCATTTTCATTTTCATTATTTACACACTTGTTTCTGTACGAGGCACGATGGATACGTAGGTATTAACGGTCGGGTGCTTTTAGCAAAATTATTGTTTTTTTCAGTTGGGAAGAAGGTAATTTCATTATTTTACCCGTCATGGCCTTTTTCATTTTTTTGTTTTTGTTTTGGTTAACAAATTGGTTTTGTTTTTTTTATTTTAATCGTGGTTTAATTTACCGCATCAAATGCTGTCATAAATAGTAAAATGTATTCTACAGCCCCTGGCGGATAATATAATGCCTATTTTAGAACATTCCTTCCTCTCACCTCAAATGCATACACCTTCTCCGTTCCGTAGCAGGTGAAAAATAACCATGAATACTGCCCACAATATTTAAATCACATACTAGCTATGAAAACCACAAAAAACTAAACTATTTCCTAAAACATAAACGATACTACCTCGTTTCCACTATTTGAGCCGCTAGTTCAGCCAGTGTTGAGTGTTGACATGTCACATCTGTGCTGCTCTTATATACTCAATAATTAAATTAAGTTAAGATACCATGTACAACTCTTCTTGTTAGCAAATAAACTTTATTCTTATTATAAAACTCATAATCATTGTTAAATCATAAATCTTATCTTCTTCTTCTTAATACATAAGGTATAACAAATCTTGATATTGTACTATCACTTAATTCAACGTAATATCAAAAATGTTAGGTGATATTAAATGGAAACTTGTTTTAGGTTCCGTAAACGAATATAAACTGTAATGTCTATACATTAATTTATCAATTCTTAGTAAAATGGGAACACTGCAGTCGAACGATTCAAAAATACAAAATACTGCGTTGATGTTACTTTGGTGGACGAGTGAAATTTTGGACATATACGTCATAATGCAATAAGTCATACGTCACTCGCCCTATACAGATTATTTGTCCTAAAAACAAACCATATGTGTCAATACAATTACTTAAATGCTAAAATATGCTAATAATGTAAGTTTGTACGGCTGGTCGCCAAACACATGTTTTTTGTATTTTTGAATCGTTCGACTGCAGTGTTCCCATTTTACTAAGAATTGATAAATTAATGTATAGACATTACAGTTTATATTCGTTTACGGAACCTAAAACAAGTTTCCATTTAATATCACCTAACATTTTTGATATTACGTTGAATTAAGTGATAGTACAATATCAAGATTTGTTATACCTTATGTATTAAGAAGAAGAAGATAAGATTTATGATTTAACAATGATTATGAGTTTTATAATAAGAATAAAGTTTATTTGCTAACAAGAAGAGTTGTACATGGTATCTTAACTTAATTTAATTATTGAGTATATAAGAGCAGCACAGATGTGACATGTCAACACTCAACACTGGCTGAACTAGCGGCTCAAATAGTGGAAACGAGGTAGTATCGTTTATGTTTTAGGAAATAGTTTAGTTTTTTGTGGTTTTCATAGCTAGTATGTGATTTAAATATTGTGGGCAGTATTCATGGTTATTTTTCACCTGCTACGGAACGGAGAAGGTGTATGCATTTGAGGTGAGAGGAAGGAATGTTCTAAAATAGGCATTATATTATCCGCCAGGGGCTGTAGAATACATTTTACTATTTATGACAGCATTTGATGCGGTAAATTAAACCACGATTAAAATAAAAAAAACAAAACCAATTTGTTAACCAAAACAAAAACAAAAAAATGAAAAAGGCCATGACGGGTAAAATAATGAAATTACCTTCTTCCCAACTGAAAAAAACAATAATTTTGCTAAAAGCACCCGACCGTTAATACCTACGTATCCATCGTGCCTCGTACAGAAACAAGTGTGTAAATAATGAAAATGAAAATGAAAATGAAAATGAAAAATCTTTATTTGTTGCAAAGACATATAACAATACTAGATGTGGACTCGTTCTTTTAAGTGCATAGCACCTGTGCCAGAAGGAGTCACTGTTCCTTATCAATACAAATCTTATTTACAAACTAAACAACAAATACTAAACAAAACAAAAATCTTATCGCTACAATCACGAAACGCACGTGTGTGTGTGTGTGTGTGTGTGTGTGAGTGTGTGTGTGTGTGTGTGCGCGCGTGTGCGTGTGTGTGTGTCTGTGTGCGTGTGGTGTGTGTGTGTGCGTGTGATGTGTGTGTGTGTGTGTGTGTGTGTGTGTGTGTGTGTGTGTGTGTGTGTGTGTGTGTGTGTGTGTGTGTGTGTGTGTGAAACAGTCAGCTACTACGCTTAAGCAAATCTTCGGCTTCTTTATAATTTAGTGATTTCAACCACTTACTAAGGTTAATTTTGCATTCCCTATAGGTCATTGGATATATTTCTAAGGCTTTGTTTATTTGGTTATATAAATACGACGCTAGGCTATTAAATTGGTTTTGAGCGAAACTTGTGTGTGTGCTTTGAGTTTCCATGACATTATGCTTTCTTCTTTTCTTAGTTAGGTTTTGGTTATAATTTGAGGCCTTATGTTTTTTTAGGATGGTTCGAAGAATATAAAGTTTTCTAATTGTTAGGACATCCGCTATGTAATACAGTGACTGGGTTGAAAATGTTCGCTCTTTAAACAGCATTACTTTTAATAAAATTCTTTGAGCTCGTTCTACGTCAAGGAATTTGGTTTTGAGTGCACCACCCCATATGATAATAGAATACGTTATGATAGACTCGACTAACGCAACATAAACTAGGTGAAGCAGTTTTTTAGTTGCTATATGTCTTAGAGATTTAAAAATCCAAATCATCTTTCTCATTCTGCTTGAAACCAATTCAATATGAGCATGCCACGAGAGTCGATGGTCCACCATAACTCCAAGGTATTTTACGCACCGTACCCTATTAATAATAGGGCAGCTGCATGCGTCATGAGTCTTGCAGGAATGGATTTTAATCTCCAAGTTGTCGTCCGGCTGAGTCTTATCATAGATTGTGAAACACATATAATTAGTTTTTGAGGTATTTAGCGTCATAAGGTTTGATCTTAACCACGTGCTAATTTTGGCTAATTCAAATTCGGCTGATGCTTTAATGCTGTTCCAAGAGTGTCCAGTAAAAATAACAGCAGTATCATCAGCGTAGGATATTATTTTACCGCTATTGATTGGCATATTGCAAAGGTCATTAATGTAGAGTAAAAATAAGGTCGGGCCCAGTACGCTTCCTTGAGGGACGCCGTATTCTACTTGGATCTTGTCACTAAAAATGTGGCCAACCTTCACTCTTTGTTTTCTGCCCTGCAAATAGCTTTTAAATAAGTCGAGGGGAATGCCCCTGACACCAGCCTTTTCTAGTTTTTTAATTAGTATGGAGATGGAGACGGTGTCAAAGGCTTTTTTAAGATCTAGGTACACTGTAAGGCATTTTTTCTTGTTATCCAAATTGTCTATTATTTCAGATGTCATTTCACGAATAGCGTCTTCAGTGTTTTTTCCTACACGAAATCCAAATTGGCATGGTGATAAGATGTTATTTATCTCAAAGTAGCTTAGTAACCTTTTGTTAATCAATTTTTCTATAATTTTAGATATTGAATTAAGGACTGAAATTGGCCTATAATTATTGACATTGTTTTCATCTCCACCTTTATGTATCGGCGTTATTATGGACTCTTTTAGGAGCGCCGGAAAAATACCTTTGCTAAAGCAGAGGTTTGTTAAGTGGGTAATTATAGGGACTATCTCGTTATTTGCAAATTTTAGAAAGCTGGGTGGGATATTGTCCCATCCTGTAGCACTATCTGATTTTAAATTCATGAGGATTGTGTAAACTTCATAGTGGTCAGTGTCTGTCAAGACTAAAGAATTAACAGGGGATTTGTAGGAATCAATAGAATCCGGTGTAGGCTGATCTATGGCATTTGCTAATGTTTTCCCAATGTTTCCAAAAAAGCGATTAACAAAATTGACTGACTCATTTGGTGACGATTTAATATTTAATAACTTAGTATTGTCTGATGGTGTCTGTTTCAGATGAGTGATTTGACGAATGTTTTTCCAAAGTTGTTTTGAGTTACCTGTAGATTCATGTAATAGCTGCCTTTCATAGTTGCGCTTCAATGTTTTGACCAAATTATTGCAAAAGTTACGATATCTTCTATATGTAATTTTAAGAATTTCGTCATGAGGATTACAGTGTAACTTTTGTTGAAGTTTATTACGATGCCTTATGCACCGTAATATACCAGGTGTAATCCACGGCTTAATAGTTCGGTCCTTTTTAGATATATTTATGTCTTTTGTATTTTCTTTTAGAGAGTCAGCTATTCCATTTATTAGTTTTTGTGTTATTTCGTCAGGATCATCACAGAGCAACAATTCTAAGAGATTTTTCTTTGTTAGGCTATTGAGTGTTCCTTCATAATCAGTCTTGGCTCTTGTTCGCCTAACGCCACTATAAACCGTTAATAATACGTTATGGTTAGGCTGTATAACTACTGTCTCCACATTTTATTAAATGTTCGGCGGGAAACTTAAAAAAAACTACAAAACGTAAAAGATTAAAGATTGAATTCACATTGATTTTAAATTAATAACGTAAACATAACGCTTAGATTTATAAGTTAATATTTTGTCGTTGTCTACGGTATTAAAATAGTAAGAAAAAGGCTTGTATATCATTTGTTATTTGATGTACAAATATCATCTTGATCTGGAAAAATGGCGGGCAGTTAGTTTTAGACAGAAATAATACATGTACTTAAAACATAACCGAAACTTAATTATTTAATAAAAAAATATGCATAATACAACGCGGTTAGGAGAAATTACTAAGAAATTTAGTTTTTTCATTGCCTTGCAGTAGTTGTCAAAAGAAGATTAGAGTAAAAATGTCTTTGGCTTGGACGAGCTTGAATCCCTCGCTTGACTTAGAATTTTCTATTAAAACTAGCATCCAAATTATGATCGTTTTGTTCCGCTCGTTATTTTTATAGCATTACAAAATGTACTGAAAATTTTACTGACTTACTTTTACTTACTTCGATGTCCTAATACCTCTCATGCTCTTTTATTCCCCCTTAGTAAAGAGGCAAACTTGCTTATTCCGAAGGTCGTGTGTTTGCTTTCTGCGTTTAATTTATTGATAATTTCCAAATTCTGTTTAAACGCTTTAAATTGGACTTGTTTATCGGCGTCATCCTTGTAGTGTCTGTCGTAGTTCTTGATGAATTACTCGAACAATTCGGGGTTTTTTTCACATCGTATTGTTCTTTCTTCGGAGCTGTCATGGCGAGTGCGTATAGTAGACAGAATAACAACGCAATATTGTCACTGAGCTTTCTTGTGAGCGTTTAGTGCGCTGTAACTTAGTATTGGTACCTAATAGCGTAGATTCTTTGAATAAATTTGCTCCGAACACTGTTTATACCTATATGGGTATAAACAGTCGATTAGCCACTCATGCGCTCTTGCCCTCTCCGTTCACCTATGATTTGCTTTTTGATTCGAGCGTAATAGCGCGTCGCATAAATTATTTCTCGAGTTTTATTTTGGACTACATTGTTTTATCGTAAAATACGTCAGAATGAAGATATCGTCTAAAAAGTATTTACGGACATAATTGCGGCCTGTGCGGGTGACATACGAGGTGGCAAAGATAATTATCCAAAAGAACACATAAGAATGTATATGTATTTTATGTGTTATATGTATATATTTTAAAAGAAGGAATAAATATTTATTATATAATTGTATATAAGTAATAGGCAGTGTGATGTTTATCATCGTATTATAGTTATCTTTATCGCTATTCTCTTCTCTTTTCTTGCCTCTATAACCTTATTTGCACCGCCTGAATATATATTTTTCTCTGTTCTGACTTATGGTTGACTGGTAAAGAATGCCTTTGGCATTAAGTCCGCCATATGTACAATTTTATGTTTTGTGCTTGAAGTTTTAAAAAAATACTAAATAATAAATAGTGGAATCAAAGCTTACCTTGTAATATAAAATGGTAACAACTCATTTTTTCAGTAGACTTTCGAGTTTAGAGGTTTTAGGCCTCTGTCTTCTTTCCGAGCGATCGAATCTCGATTTTTTTGCGGGGATACCAAATAAGGCAGGATATTTTGAATCTGACTCCTCCTTTAGGTATACGAAATGATACGAAATATATTACATAAATATACACTTTTATAGTGGTAAAATGTGTCCTCCGCTTCTAGGTTTTTAAAAAGCCATTGAAAAATACCTGCTGAAATAAATAAATAGTATAGCCCTCCCCGCTTTTCTCTCCTCTTTGCACAGCACTTCCGTTTTAGCCGGAAAATCTTTGAGCATCCTCGCCAGCTTTCTGAAGTGAGAGAGGCGGAGGAGTTTTGGCAAGGTCTCTGTCCTAGAGAAGACATTCCAAAGGAACGACACCAGCAAAAAGTTTGGCATATCCCTCTTGCGAGGGAGACCTTCAATTCTCTACTTCAAAATTCTGTCAGTGTCAGTGGTCGTGCAAGGCTCTTGGCGGTTTCCTGCAAAGATTCTGGTCACTGGCTTCATGCTTTACCGTCGAAAAATTAAGGCACTCTTTTCGATAGTGAGTCTTTCCGGGTGTGTGTGGGCGTCCGCCTTGGTACCCCTATATGTGAAATTTATAAGTGTCCCTGTGGCAAGGAGATTGACAAATTTGGTCTCCACTGCTTTTGTTGCCAGCAAAGCGCTAGGCGTCTCGCCCGTCACGCCACCCTTAATGATGCCATCAGAAGAGCTCTTGCCACCATTAATGTTCCTTCGACGTTGGAACCACGTAGTTTGGTCCGTGACGATGGCAAGAGACCCGATAGCCTTACGCTTATTCCCTGAGAACGGGGTCGGGCCTTAGTTTGGGATGCAACTTGTGCCGATACTTTGGCCCCCTCTCATCTCAGAGAATCAGCCCTTAAAGCTGGAGCAGCAGCGGGGCCATTTTTTGAGCACCGTTTTTTGATGGTCACACGTTTGTAATTCCAAACATATTCAATGTTCAATTTAAGAATAAATTTGAATATTTTATCATGTATCTATCTTTATGAATTCACACAAATGTGTTATTATAATTGTAGTTTTGTAAAAAAAAATATTTTACCATCGGAAAAGGGAGTTGAACTGCTGTTCTTCGCGCGTCACACTCAGTTGGCGCTCAGTTTAAACACTTTCAACATGCTAAGCTTTTAAATTATATTAATATAACATATGTCATAAAATTAGATGTATAGTCAGGATATTTTATTTCTTTATTTTTAATTTTATAAAAACGATGTACAAAACAGGTTACAAACAATATTTTAAAAACCAAATGTCGAACATACTAAGTAACAAGTTTACAACCCTTAGTGTTTACATACTATTATAAATAATTTAAGCAAACTAGACGCTAACTAAATATAACACAATACAAAAAGTAAAACTAAAAATACAATTATTAGAGTAAAAATGTAATCGTTACAGCTTATAATAAAATAAAAAAGTAAATTTAAAAACAATAAAATAATTCTTTATCTATCTACCTCTAAACTATAATCCTTGCAATATCTCTCCTGAATTTATATCGACTGCTATTAAAAATATCAATGTTCGGAAAATCATCAATCAGCTCGTTGTGTTGACGACACATTCTAGTGAAAGGGTTATTTATATATTTAATAAGAGGTGCTAATTAATGGTAAGTTATATTGTGGTAAAAAAATCCGTCTTTAAAATTTAAATTTAATATAATTAATTTTATATCGGTCACACGATTTAACCATTTTGAATATGTGACACATAAATGCTCATAACTTCAAACAGGTTCAACCTATCGACACAAACCATTGGTCTGCAGAAACTTCAGACGTGTTAAGACACAAAGAAAAGACAAATAAATATCTCACAGCAATAATATAGCTAATAAAGCTACTTGATTTTTATTTTTTTTCTTCAGATCCTAGTTCATGTGACCCTTCATGGGTGATGTTTTAAGATTATAAGTCAGCGTTAGGAATAAATGTCTACCATTAGATCTGAAACTCATAGTCAAGATTCATTTGAGCTGATAAGATTACATGTCATAAGCGTTAGTTAGTTTGGCTGGGGTATTTTCCGCACTTAGCCTCATGATTGGGCCATTGTACGTATGTCCCTCCTTTTTATTCTAACCAACCCAGGCTTTCCCAGAAGGCTAGCAACCTGTTCAGATTACAAAAGGCCTCCGAGAAAGTAGCTGGGGATTTGAGAATATTTGCCCGTTGTTCTGCCACACTTGTGCACTCCATAAGCACATGATGTGGTGTTTCTTCTGCCCCCATGCACCCTCTGCATAGGGGGCTGTCTGTGACACCTATTGTGAAAAGGTGTTTGTTTAAGAGACTATGACCAGTTATGGTTCGTATGGCTAAGCGTAGTTTGTCTCTTGGTAATCGGATGAGGTTGAGGGCAAGCCTTTTCGATGCTACCGGAACAGCCTTCTTAGTTTGCCTGCAACCATCGCCATTTCTCCATTCATCTTGGTGTGCTGCTTCAGTTTCTTCACGTAGCCAAGTTCTTATTTGGGCCAGCGGTAGGGGCAGCAAAGGTTCCGGTCCATATACTGTCGTTGCTGATCCCCTCTTGGCTAGTTCGTCAGCTGCGTCGTTACCTAGTGAGTTACTGTGTCCTTTGATCCCTTGCAAAGTTACCTCATTTGTGTTTGCTATGGATTGTAGTGCTTTATGACACTCCAAAATAAGGACATATATTATGCTGTTGTTTTTTAGGGCTTGGAGCACCGATGCGCTGTCCGAGACGATTTTAATGTGTAGGTCTTTGACGTCTCTCGCTGCAACTGCCTGTGCTGCCCTAGTGATGCCGATACATTTTGCTTGGAAGATAGTGCTCAGCTTGTCTAAAGTTGTTGATATTTTCGTCACTTGCGTAGTACAATTTTCGTGGTCAATTGCCCACGAAAGTTACAAATCATACCACGAAAGGTTATTAAAGTGTACTGATCTCACTAGAATTTATGTTTTGTGGTATGTAAATGCAGTCAAAATAACGGCCTTAACGTTGTTAACTTGATTTTTGCTACTAAGACAGTTTCCAGAGGCACAGATATGATTATAGAAATAATGAAGCTTACTAGAAAAACATGTAGAACATGACGTCTTAAATCTTGATTTCTATAAATCATATCTGTGCCTCTGGACATTCGACTTTGAATCGCCTGATCAGTCTATTTAATTATAAAACAACGTAAAGTAATCACAATAAATTTCTCTCAAAAAAAAGCGTACTAATTAATTAATGAATTTTAGTGCATTATTCGTAATTTTCCCTAATTTGTGTAGGTTACATGAGAAAATAATGAATATCACAAAAGCAAACCTTGAAAATAATTCTTTGCCACTAATTAGAATGATGGCAGTTTATTATATATAGTAATTTAATCAACCAAGCGGCATGGCTAAAATTTGAGCCTGGTCTAAAGCTGGAAAATTGACCACTATACCGATAAAAGAGTCTATTTTGAGGCTACTAGATAAAGACTTGAAATCATGAGTTTGGTTTAAGGAAAAAAAACAACAAAAAACACTCATGCTATAGCATCCAAGGTTCGACAATAAGCGCGTGACGTCTGGAATTTATTTCCAAAGATGCTAAAGAAATAGTTTAATTCTTTATTGGATGAGAAAAGGTCATATTTTGATCGCTCTTACAGCTATGATCCAGCAGTTAGTAGTCTAAATAGTCTCACTCCAGGCAAGAAAAATATCTAAAAGATTAATTTATTTCTTGTAAAGTTTATGAAAGGAATACCTTATACGCAACCTTAACCGACAAAGTTAAGTTAAAGTAAAAACTCGATCGTTCTGTTTAACAAGGATTTGAATTATTCGATGTCATCCGCGTTGTATGTAGGTACTATATTTTCTTCCGTGTCGTAACTAATCCTTCTAATCATCATTATCATCATTATATCTACAGTCACACAGCTACATTATTTTTTTTCCTCACAGTCGAAATGGAAAATAGTATGCTTAACTCGGATCAAAGCACCCATTTCACCCTCGAACTATAGGCGCCCTCACTCCGTTCGAGCGCCAAAAACATCGCGAGTGAAAAGAGTCGCTTTCTCCCCTTGTATCACAATCTACTATGTCACGTATATAAAGGATGTGGTAAATTAGGATTTTTCATTAAAGCATATTACAAAAAATATATCACCTTTGGTCACATAACTTCTGAAACTCAATCGTAGTATTCTCATATAACAACATTTTGCTGACTAAAATATATTTTGTAGGATCTGGGACTATTACCAGACACTACCAGCAAATCAGGTAGTTTAAATAAATGAAGTGTATTCTAGACAAATAAACTTTTGGTTCTTTAAATTGTTTGTTTTTATTAACGGTTTTTTATAAACTTCCATATGTATTTTACGGACTCACTACTTTACCTCCTTTTTACCTGCGACGGAACTGAGAACATGTATGCGTTTAGGTTTTAGGAAGTTTGGGGGCTTGTGTGTTTGCGTGTTTACAAACAAATGTTTCCATGTATCTCAAAAACGGCTTGACCGATTGGCATGCAGTTTTCTGCAGTGGAAAGATCAGGTAGGTTCTCCTCACGCAATGTCTGAAGTAATTATTTTGCTGCATTTTGTAGCGGCAAGTAATATTAATTTGTTTAAATATTAGTATTGCTAACTTAAATATTCTTTACATTAAATACTACTGCCAATTTACCAGAACAGTTGCAAAATTACAACGATTTTAGCTTGTGTAGGTTAAGGTAATCAGAAATTCGACTATCACTACGATACAGGGAAATCCTCAATGTAAAAGTGGAGTTGATTTACCCACTTGTTAGTCATTTCTTAGCAATATGCAACAATGCACGATGCGTGTATTGTTGCATATTGGTAGTTGGCGTACGTAGTGGTTCGTGCATTATGACGTCAGAGACGTTCCATACTTATTCCTAAACTAGCGGTCCCCCGCGACTTCCTCCCCTCCCGTCGCAACGTGATGTTTTATAGCCTACTTCGTCCTCAGTTAATAAGCTTTCTAACAAAAAAAAAAAACTGTATTACTGAATCGATTTGAAAAAAATAATTTTAACCTACGATTAGCGCGTTCAAACAGACTCTTCGGCTTTATATAATATTTGTATACATTTCGTACGAGATCACATCAGACAGTTTGAAAATATCCGAGGATGTGTAAGAGCTCCAAGCCGCGTTCGTGGCCAACTTGCTCATGCATGATGAATAAAGCAAACGTCAAAAATCCATACATTTCCTACGACAACCATAAATATTTGGACTTCACAGAAGAAGAGTTGAAACAGGCTCACATTATTTTGAGTAGGTAAGTATTTTGGCACTTATAGCTACTAATCTTAAATAATAACTGGTACAAGTTTCGTAAAAATAAAATGTATACCCATTTAGTATCCAGTAAAAAAATCTTAATGGTTTTAATTTATTATATGTAAAAAAATATGCTAATTTCTAACAAAATAAATCGAACCAGCAAAATATTGCCATAAAATTATTATCCCTTTGGAAAGGGGATAGTACTTCTATGGGTATTGCAAACATGTGTCCGGTGTTACCGCGTGTGTGGTGCTTGAATAATAAACACGTACCTAGTATAAATCTTCTGGTTCATCTCCAATATATTTATTCCAACAAAATAGCACAAAGATAAGGCACAAAGTCAGAGAAAGTTCAAATAGCGCCCTGTTCTTGGCATGCTGCTTGCTTTAATTATTTAGTAATTAATCGTACTGAATTTAGTTAGCCTTTTAGATTATTATTATAATAGTAAGAATAAATGAAATAAATCAAACCATCATCAACCAATCAGAGTCAACTTCCTTTGTCGCCAAAACTAACATTTGTTATGCGGCAAACATAAAAATCTAATAAGTGCCCCAATAATCTTATAATATTCAATTTACAGTAAATAAAACATAAATATAATAATTAAATCATCTCAAGATTAATCAAAGTTATTCTTATGTCATAGACGAATTACATTCAACATGGTGGAAACTTCCAGCATTTTTACAATAAACGTTATTATTATGTCAAATCTAGACAGGTGTATAAATTATGATGTATTCAATGATATTGTATATCTATTGAACATAATATGACAAAGAGAATGTGTAATTTAGTGAATACAGTGGTGTTACATAAGTCGCAGTGAGTATGTGGTTTAGTGCATTATAGAACGAAGTAAATATGTAGGGCAGACTAGGATCGGGAATCATCTTGTAACACCAGTTATATAGAACTTGACGTTGTCACTTCCCACAACCACAGATTAAATAATAGTTTGATGACATAATAAGTTTGATAAACAAGGTGACATTATATTTTTAAATTTTAAAATATAAAGTATGATAGACATGAATAAGTACCTTCCAAAGACTTGAACACTTTTTTTTTCCAATTATTGAATTACCCTTCGACGACCTCCGTGGTCGAGTGGCTAGCACGCTGGTTTCAAGCGTCGCCATCTCGTGAGGTTCCGGGTTCGATTCTCGGTCGGGTCAATGTAGAAAACGATCTTTTCTATATTGTCTCGGGTCTGGGTGTTGTGGTACCACCGTTGTTTCCGATTTCCATAACATAAGTGCTTAAGCTACTCAGCTTGGGATCGGACCAATGTAAGTGATGTTGTTAAATATTTATTTTTATAAGGGAATGTAACTTTATACATATTACATACTATATCTCGGAGTCAAAGCATTTAGAGCTCTTTAACCAGGTCAAGGTAACTACGCATATTCTGTAGAATCATTGATTATACATTTTGTTTCCATTGCATGACACACGCTGTATAACTAGTAGATTGTTTTCGTCTTAATTTTAGATCTTATAATTTGATTTAGATCAACCACATCCGGAAGAAAAAATGACTGGCCGCATGTTCCATAAAATAACGACATTTAAATGTAAATATTACAAATAATCAGTGATTAGTAATGTTATTTAATAAGTAGAGTGAGCTTTAAATGTGTACCATACATTGTTATTAAGAAAAAAAAAACATACAGAATCATTTTCTCAATTATAATGCTCAGTATAAAGTTGAATTTTTTGACTTTATCTACTAACCTTAGAGACTAAGTTTAGAGTAATGTATGAGGGATCAAATAAATGTTTTGTAAAGAAACAACATTGCTAGTCTTAACGAGAAGGCGAATGCATCAGAACACTTATGGTCTTGTTGCATAGAATTTCAGAATATATTTTTAACTAAAAGTTCAGATAAACCTTTTAAAGGCGTAACTTACCGTATATTAATATTTTAATACTTACCCGTTAGCCTAATCAGCGTGAAAAAAAGATTGTTGGTAAACGTCGACGCGAGGGATTAAAATCAAGTTAAATCCGGCCACTACAATAAAAGTCTAGAGATGAATCTGTTTAGGTCTCAATATTACTTTTAATTCCGTAACTTTCCTTTTCTTTCAAGATGAAGACTAGTTGAGCGCAACCCCAGCAAACGAAGTTAGAACTTAAAGTTAACCTAAGTTTTAGATCTAAGCTAAGACACCTAATTTATAATTATGTTAATAAGTTCACGAGATGAGAAAATAACTTAAGCAAACTTGAGGAGATACTTACTGACCTTACGTTACTAAGGAAAAATAATCGACAGGAACTTTAGTAAATTAGGATCTTAAACAAGCTAAAGTATTTTATGCTGAAATGAACGCTGGCTACTTAGACTTTATGGAGATCACCGCCACCTTACTCCATGAGAGCAAATTTTGCTTGCACCTCTCATGATCTTTGAGTCTTTTGTTGATACCTTAACCGTGCCTATCTATATATATCATTTATTAAGTTTTGAGTGTAAAGCGTAATGAAAATAGTGTTTAGGTTTTCTCTTATCTGAAGTTTTTAGTGTTATGCACTTGTGAACAACAAATAAATCCAATTAAAAGTTTTGCAAATAACAAGCGAAAAACAAGTTCATCGCTTACAAAGTTTGCTAAAAATAAACACACCGGTAGGACATTTCAAAGTTGAAGGATATAAGGTAAAATCATGTCTGTGCAAAAACGTGACATATTCGTTGAGCAACACGCGAGGCGCTTTCGATGACATATCCGAAAACGTGCTGCGTCACCTTTTTCCGTTTTGGCGAAGAGGGTTTCTAAAACAAGATATACCACTAGCCATTTCCGAATAGTTTTACGAGGGTGCGTAGGCACGGTAATATTATGTCTACAGTATTGTAACTTCATACAAACGGACGACGCGCGAGCTATACCTACTCGTTCGGATGTCGGCATGCGCTCGGCATGCTACAGTCGCGGACGTGCCGCAGTGACGACCGGACGGTGTGTTGGTTTTTAATCAGTAACCGCGCGAATTTTTACTAGAAATAAGTGGAAATAAGTACAAGTAGCTATTTAATATGGCAAGTAAAAATAAATAAATAATAAATAAGCCTTTTATTTCTTGCTTCTACAATGTTGAAGTAATACATGATAATAGCAGTATAGAGAAAATATATATATATGGTTAGTTCTTGATTTTAATTAAAACTAGGTTTGTCAGTATTGTTTTTAAAAAGTAAAAATAAAAAAGGATATTCTTGTTGCTGATTAGTCAGCAAGAACCCCGGATTGGGTAAAGGCCTCCTCCATAGATCCCCATGCATCTCTATCTTGGGCTACGACTCTCCAGTTTGGGCCGGCTGTCCGCCTGAGGTCGTCTTCCCAGCGAGTTAGTGGTCTTCCTCGGTTTCTCTTGCCTGGCGGGCCATTCCACGATGTCACTCGCGCGGTCCACCTCTGGTCTGTAGATCTCGCTATGTGGCCGGCCCATCTCCATTTAAGCTTTTGTGCGTACGTTAGAGCGTCTGTTACTTTGGTGGTTTTTCGTATCTTAGTGTGTCTCACTTTGTCTATCCTCCTTATATTAAGCATGCTTCTCTCTAGCCCCCTTTGACAGGTTCTGATTTTGTTTTTGGCTTTAGAGGTAAACTTCCACGTCTGGCATCCATAAGTGAGACATGGTAACAGACTAGAGTTCATAACTTTTGCTTTGGTATCTGTAGGTATATTGCTCTTGAAAATTTCTTTTAGGCTCCAGTACTTGTTCCATGTTAATTGGACTCTTCTTTCCGCTTCTAGCAGGTCGCTATTTTTATCGAAACTTACTAATTTTCCCAAATATGTATAATTTTCAACTTGTTCTAGTGGCTCTCCGTTTATTATTATGGGTCTCTTCCAGACGCTGTTGGTCATTACCTTGGTTTTAGTTAGGTTCATCTCCAGTCCCACCTTGATACTGGCATTGTGTAGAGAGACTATCATGCGCTGCATCTGGTCGGCCGTCTCTGCCAGAAGAACCAGGTCGTCTGCGAATCTAAGATGGCTTAAAAATGTCCCTTTGATATAGAGGCCTGATCTGCTCCAGTCCACTTTGCTGATGATGTTTTCAAGGATTGATATAAATAGTATTGGGGAAAGCGGGTCTCCTTGTCTCACTCCTCTTTTTATAGAAAATGGAGGGCCAATAGATTCGAGTTTGATTCTTCCTATATTGTTGTTGTATATACTTTGGATAGTTTTTATATATACTTCTTCAACTTCTTGCTCTACCAGGCTCTCCCATATGCTTGCATGGGACACCGAGTCGAAGGCTTTTTGGTAGTCAATAAAAGTTATATATAAAGTTCTCTGCTGTTCTTGATATTTTTCTATGATTAACTCTATTGTGTGAATGTGATCGATTGTTGAAAAACTCTTCCTGAAACCAGCTTGTTCTACTGGTTGTTTTGCTTCTAATACAGTACTTATTCTTTTGTTTATAATAGTAGAGAAAAGTTTGTAAAGGCTGGGTAGTAGGCTGATTGGTCTATAATTGCCAATGTTCTTAGGGTCTCCTTTTTTATATAACAGTATAATGTTTGCTTCCGACCACTGAGTAGGAGTTTCAGAGTTTTGAAGAATCAAGTTAAACAGCTTGGATAATGGTGCAGCCAAAATTGTGTGAGCGATTTTCAGTGCTTCATTTGTAATGTTATCGGATCCTGGACTTTTTTCAAGTTTAAGATTTTTTATTGTTTCTACAACTTCTAATTCATCTATCTGTACAAGGTCTTTATATTGGTTTTCTTTGTTATTGTTGGGTGTTGCTATGTAGTTATCATTGTTGTCGTTGTATAGATTTCTGTAAAACTCCGTAGCAACATTTACAATATCCCTTCGTTTGTATATATCTTTGTCCAGGTTTTTTAATCCTTTTATCCAAAAGTTATTTGTTCGAAGTTCCTTATATGGTTTCTTCGTGCTACCACAAATCTGAAGGTGTCTCAATATGGTGTCTTGTCTGTATTTTGAGTAATCTTTTCTTATATATTTGTTGACTAATTTGTACAAGGCAGACAGTTCGTTTCTCATGGAACGAGTTTTGTTTTTGGTTTTCTGAAGTTCTTTTCTTCGTTGAAGGAGTTTTTCTGTCTTTTCTTGTATTATTTTATGTTTAGGTTTTTTCTTGTTTATTTGTGCAAATTTTAGGCTTTCAGAAATAGCTTTTATTATTTTATCATAACAGGTCTGTACAGTTTCGTTTCCTTGACAAGTTGTTGGTTCAGATAGTATTAATTCTAAATTTTCTTTGTACCTTTCTATTTCTTCTTCACTTATGAGTTGACATCTTTGTTTATAAGTAAATTGGCTTCTACTTATTTTTTGTTTGGAGAGCTTTATTGTTCCTCTGATTGCACGGTGGTCAGACGGGTAGTTTAGATTTAAAACTTCGAGGTTTGTAAAGAATCTTGGTTGATTTGTGAGAATGTAGTCGATCTCGTTTTTGTGAAGTCCGTTTGGAGACCGCCAAGTCCATTTTCGACTTGGTTTTTTCTTAAAGCAGGTATTTATTATTGTCAACTTGTGTTCAATTGCAAAGTCCACAAGTTTCTGGCCCCTGTTATTCCTTGTGCCGTGTCCATGTTGTTTAACAACCAAATCCTCTTTTTCTTTAGGAGCTCCCACCTTTGCGTTAAAGTCGCCCATAAGGATGATGTGTTTGTGCGCGGTTGTTAGTGCTTTCTGAATAGTCTCATATAAATCGTCGATTTCAGATTCCTTTGCATCTGCCGTCGGGAAGTATACTTGTATTATGGATATCTTGTGGCCTTCGATGTCTATGTTGAGTATAGCTGCGCGCTCTGATATTCCAATGAAGCCCTCTATATTGTTTTTCATAGACTTGTTAATAATGAAGCCTACCCCATATTGCCCTGCTGTCTGTCCTATGTAGCAGAGTATAAAGCTATCATGTTCTTCTATTTCACAACCGAGTCGCCTTACTTCTGAGATTCCCATTATATCGAACTTTATATTGCTTAAGCATTTATCTAGTTCCAATAAACGTTCGTATGAAGATAGAGTCTTTACGTTATATGATAATATTTTTAATTGATGGTTTTGTTTGGTTTCGTTGTTCCTTAAAATTGTGGTTTTCTTTGGAGGGTTATGGTCGTAATCCTCCACGGTGACCAGCCGGGTTGGAGGATTTGTTATGTTTTTTGTGTTTAAATATTCTGTTGTTGAATCTTCATGGGGAGAGGCCGCTAACTGCTATGCTTTATTCTTCAAGGTTTCTTGATTTATTGCGTTGTTTTTGTTTACTAGGAAATTTAGCATGCTCGGCTTAATTACTCCTTATATTTATTTATCTATTAGTATCTGTACTAATAGATAAATAAAAAGTAATAAATTTACAATCTCAAAACTAGATAGAAACTCAAAGTAGGCAGATGCAATAAAATAAGCGCTGTAGGTAGGCGACAGCCCTATCGCATGCTAACGTACTGTGCTGCTGTAGGTACTTATTTCAAGGACACGGGCCAGTTACAATACTGATAGACATAATATTACCGTGGCGTAGGTCCGTCAAATTCTCGGGCCGCGGCACTCTGATCGGACCCTCCCTGTTTCAATTTACTCGTAGTACCGATTGCCGGTCGAATAAAATGCCACGCTTTGTTTCGGCGAGGACGATAGTTGTTATTTTTATGTCTCAGACTATTGGCTAAGGTCCCTTGTTGAACGAAAAGTTACAACGAATTTTGGTGTTTGTTTTTTAGGTACAGGGGTGCGCATGTTATTCCGATTTCTAGTCCCGATAAAACTTGCTTTCATACTTATTTTACCTAAATTATACGCGGAGCTATTTTTACTTACACAGAGCTTAGTAAAAAAGTGTTGTTTTTTTTACTTTTCGCCCTACTAAGGCCCGGTTATGTGATCGTTAATTATCTCAACTAATGGATTTCGTTACCAGCGGTTGAATATTTCCGATTGTTTTGAAGACGAAAAACCTTAACTGTCGATCATGTAACCGGGCCTTTGTAGGTAGGTAGGTAGGTATCTATATTATATGTGTATATTTATACCGGGGTACTGGCGGTATTATAAAGTCTTGGAAAGCCTTGAATGAAATGACAATTTAAATTTGAATAGGTTGGTTGTAAGTTTGTTTTTTATGTTGTATGTCTGAATTTGATTTTTTCTTGTTTCTTATTAATAATCCTAATTTAAATTCATAAATGAATTCGTTTTATGCTAATAACGAACTTGAAATGTCCGTATTCTAATTGTTAGTAGAATACCTACTTAGAGTATTGTTAAATTGTATGTTAAATTATAATTCTTATTTTTATCATTACGGACATCGTTATACTGATGTTACAATCTTACATTCCTTATAAGGATGAATAAACAAATGAAAAGCTGTAGGTACGCATAAAAAGTAATTTTAATTTGGGTAAAACTTAATCAATATAATTTTTGTCTTAACTAATTTTTCATATTCGGTAGGTAATAGTTCCATTTATCATCTTTGCGTCCATTAGTGTGTGAATCTGGAACAATAATGATTAATATTTAAATTCTTATAAAATATACTGTTTCTAGTTATTTATGACTCAATCTGGCATGGCGTGTTGGTATGAGTAACAAACCAATGATAACAATAATGAGTAATTGATAAATATTACAATAACACAATGAAATAGGTAAATAATCAGTGCAGCAAAAAGCAAAACATGTTCTCATTTCATATCGCTTTACATTTTTATTATTCCGTTTAATTTAGTGATTATTGCGACACAAAAACCAGTTTTTTTTAACGTAAATACTTTATTTTGATGTTGTAAATAGTTTTAAATTCCCACTATATTGTTTTGTCATAAGTTTTTGTTGTGTTTCGGGCCATTATTTGAGCACCGTTTTTTTGATGGTAACACGTTTGTAATTACTACCATATTCAATGTATATTTTGAGAATGAATGTTGTATGTTTTATCATGTATCTATCGATATGAATAAACTTTAGAATGTGTTATAATATTTATAGTTTTGTAGAAAAAATATGTGTCCGTCGGAACGGGAGCAAAACTACTGTTCTTCGCGTGTCACACCGAGTTGGCGCTCAATTTAAACATTCATATCTTGCTTGGCTTTTACATTATATTAATATCGAAAAAAATGATATTTAGTGAGGATTAGTTACATTGAGAGGAAAAAAACATCTTTTGATTTAAATTTAATATAATTAATTTTGTGTCGGTCACACGATTTTACCATTTTCGAAAATGTGACACATATTCGTAAATGCTCTTAACTTCAAATCTAACTCTCTTAAAATCAGAGCTATGATTCAAGAATAAAGTTCGCACATTTCTGAAAGAGTGAATAATTGCATAGTAATATTATTATTATATGTATGTATTATTGCTTCCGCTTACTTTCACTCTTTCAGATATATATATATATATATATATATATATATATATATATATATATATATATATATATATATATATATATATATATATATATATATATATAATGTTTATAGTTAAAGTTACTACTACTACTACTTAAATGTAGGTTTATCTATTTATATAATATATTATAATATGTATATTTATTATTATAGGATAATAGGATTATTGTTACTATGTTCCTTCTTTCTTTAGAAGCTTCACCCGTTCACTGCACCCGTTGACACCTTTCTGCATGATCTAAAGGTTTGACTGGTAGAGAATGCTTTTAGCATTAAGTCCACCTTTGTACACTAAATTTGTGCAATAGTCTTTAAATAAATAAATATAGCTAATACAGCATCTTGATTTATATTTTTTTTGTTCAGACCCTTGTTCATGTAATCCTTATGGGTGATGTTAAAGATATTATTATTAGGTCCGCATTAGGACTAAATGCCATGGGAACATGAAACTCATAGTCAAGATTCATTTGAGCTGATAAGATTACATTATATGTGTTAGTTAATTCAATAATCCTGAAAATGTGGTCTATTGACAATATTTAAAAAAATATAATTTATTTATATGTGCATTTTATTTTATTTCCTCAAAGAACTTCAAAAATGAAGACACCCATATTTTTTTTAATTTTCATTTCTTTTCAGTATTTTCTCTAATAATATTTGTTTAAAAACTCTCCATTCTTTTAAAGAGCGTAAGTACATGAGATTGGATGTTACGAGGTCACGTCTTTGCTATATTCGATTTAAAAAAAAAGTTTAGTGTTTTTGTCTTTATCGATTGTAAAATTAAGATGTCGATAACAATGGTTTATCCATGAAGTATTTAATTTTACTTTATTATGAAACATTACCTGATAAAATTACCTGGTAACCAAACAAAGCTAACGTAGCATCCTTTCTTATTTAATATCATCACGATGTCTGGAAAGACTTAAATATTTTCTCATAACTACAAATATCAATAATATTTCGAAAGAGGAATTGTGCTGAATATTTCGTATCTGAACTTAAAAACTAGAATGCATGTTTTTTAAAACATCTTTAATATGATATGGTAATATCGTCATTTATCGATAATGTCCAATACAACACCGGAAATAACAACAACTCTAAAGGTTAAAGTGACAGCTGACAGCAAGCTCTAATTTCAAAAGCAATTTTTTTCTGCATGAAATGTCCTTGCAAAGGCGTAACATGTAAAATGCCAACTTCCATGTTCTTTTAGTCTTTTTCATTTAACTTTAAAAATGAAGCGCAAAAAAATATAAAAGATGGTTAACGTGTTTAGAATCGCTAAGTCTTGAAATGGTTTACGAATTTTTATACCTTTTCAAAAATGAAATGTTGTCAATTGTCCACGAAAGTTACAAATCATACCACGAAAGGTTATCAAAGTGTACTGATATCACTTGAATTAATATTTTGTTGTTTGGAAATGCAGTCAAAATAAGTACTTTAACGTTTTTAACTTGAATTTTTCTACTCAGATAGTTTCTAGTGACACAGACAAGATTTATAGAAATAATATAGCTTACTAGAAAAAAATGTAGAACATGAGGTATTAAATCTTGATTTTCACTCGGCTTTTATATAAAAACGGAAAGTAATCACAATAGATTACTCTAAGAAAAAAGTACACCCATTAATTGATTTATTTTCGAGTATTATTCGTAATAACCCCAATTTGTGTACTTTACATGAGAAAAAATGGATATTACAAAAGCAAACCTTAATAATATTTTTTTCACAAATTCAAATGATGGCAGTTTATGCCAATCGTCTTAAAACGAGTCAACCAAGCGGTATGGCTAAAATTTGAAAAATGGAATGAATGGATGAAAAATGGTCCACAGACTGATTAAAGACTTTACTTTCAGGCTACTAGATGAGGCTTTGAAATGATGAGTTTTCTTACCGGGAAACATTCAAGGGGAAATATTCAAACATAACTGTTAATTTCCTTTCTTTTTTGACGTCATTTTTAACAACTATGATCAAGCAGTTCTTAGTCAAAATAGTCTAATTCCAGGCAATAAAAATATATCTGGAAGGGCTCATTTATTTCTTGAAAAGTTTATGACCGGTAAATAACCTTATGCATTTGACTTTGAAAATGAGTTGATCTCTTCTCATAATAGCCAGCAAATATCTAACTACTAGAATACAGGGTTACCTACCTGTAATTTTAAGCACTACTTTGGAGGGGGGAGGGGGAGCTTGATTGCTACAGATTTTGCTACCATGTACCTAATTATTTATGAAGTTCTTATATTACAGCACTAGTGCACATGCACTTTACAGATAGATAATCTTATCTATTAGGATCAGGTCCAAACTACTTATTCAAGTTTCAAAACCCTCAGATAAGTTCGACATAACGCGACTACCTACCAAGATTAGTCAGGGAAGCTCTAAAATTACAAAATACTTAAAATTCAATCTTGGGAATGGATTGGAATTGTCAAATGTCAGAATACCAGTGATTCGATAGTATGAAACCGTAAGATTAAACAAGGTATTCTATCGCTGACAGATACTGTCAGTGTTGTCTGTCGAGAACAGATGCGAGTAAGTAGTGAATTTGTGGTCAGTGAAATACAATAAAATAATTCGAAGGAAGGTAAACCGTAAAGTCTGCAAATACAGCTTACTCACAGCGTTTAGTTTAAGTTACCTTGTAATCATGACACTTGCAACAGTGCCGTAATACCGGATACTCATAAATAATTTGGTACATGGTAGCAATCTAGTAGGTAACACACTATTCTCATGTCAGTGATCATCATGAATATTTCAAACTAAACATTATATCTAACCACAATCCTTTTAGTTTCATCTACATTTATATTCATAAGTTAATACTCAATCACTGTATAATGACCAGTCATTTTTTTTGATATGTTCTTAGATTTAATTATTAAGATGTTGGTAAGTTTGTAAAGACTGATGAACCTATAAAAACATACGTAATATCAAATTAGTTTTTAGCAGCGAGTAAAATAAATGCAGGATTAAATATGTATTTATTACCATTATTATTATTACCTTATATTGTACATGTTACTAAATATGTACAATATAAGGTAATGTTTCAAGTAATTGATACTTTTAGTACCGAATAATCTATACAAAACGACGCTGCGTAACTTTCGTGTCACAGTAAGTAACTTTCGTGGTCGACGAAATTTTAAGATTAAATATCTACATGAATAATTAACCGATTTTCATGATTCTTGACAGATTTTATTACAATTTGATAGCTTCCTTAGAACAGTGTTTGTTCCATTTAAAGATTATCAGTATAAATTTTCGCAAGGAAAGGAAGGAAGGTGACGCTAAGAACACTTTCTGAAGAAATGCCCTTTTATGTTCTTAATTAATAATAATTATACACTGAATACAACAATAACATCAATATACATTAAAAATATTGTACTACTGATGCTATACTAAAATCAGTCTATAAATACACTCTACTATAACGAGTCTTCTGTTTGATACGTGGCCAAAGGGTTATTCCCAAAGCTGTAAATAAGAACGGGCCAAACCGCGCCTGCGTAATGCGTAGGTTAAGCAACTGCGTAAAACTGGTCTTAAAAAGTAAAACGTCATACTCAGCTGTTTGTTTGTATTCTTGCTCAACTTATCCTGTAACTGGAGTATTTTAGTTTTGTGACTAATACAATAGATAACAATTAATACCATTACAAAATGTTGTTACTCACAATTTTACTTCGATCCCTTAAATCCTAGCATGCTCTTTCTCTCCTCCTCAGTATAGTCGGCAAACTTGTTTATTCCGAAGGTCGCGGATGTGCTCGCTGCGTTTTGTTCATTGATCTTTTGCAAGTTCTGTTTGAACGCTTCAAAGTGGACTTGTTTATCGGCGTCATCCTTGTACTGTCTGTCGTAGTCCTTGATGAATTGCTCGAACAATTCTGGGGCTTTTTCCACGTCGTATTGTTCTTTTTTCGGAGCTGCCATGGCGAGTGCGAAGAGACAGACGAGCAACGCAATACTGACATTGAAATTCATTGTGTCTGTTTAGTGCGCCGCAAATTAGTATCTATTGGTACCTAATGGACTGGATTCTCTGAATAAACAGAATGAATAAGCGTGTCCGAGCACTGCATTTATATACAATCGACTAAAGTAATAAAATAAAATAACTAATGACTGTGACGGTACTAACTGACCACAATGGGATATATTTTTTAGGTTATTTATAATATATTTCCCTTTAACTAATTAATTATGAGTAGGTATGATCGAAGACAGCGTGCATTGTCGTTGTTGTTGCTAAGTTGGAGAACTTTAGTTTAGATATCATAGGATCTTACTCGTATAAATAACATACCTAATCTTAATGTTTCTATTAGTGATACCTACTTTCAAACTTCCTTATTTAACCTATAATTTACACAGTATCATCGAGGTCATCGCCGTCTAGCTCTAGCTCTTACGTCGCCGACGCCTGTATTAGTATTATGTGTGCTTGCTAGCGATTTTCGTTTGAAAGTGGTTAGGCGGCAGAGACCTCGACTGTACAAGTAATAGCAATGACTCTTAATAAATATTAACTTAACCGTTTACTACTACTACTACAATTTTATTAAAGTACTTATTTAGTACGTTAAATAAAAATGTTCTCAATATAAACTTATGTTTGGTGACAAGTCGAATGAAGTTGACATACTTACACATTAGCTTAAAGGTATATTGACACATACGGTTTGTTTTTGAGACCAAAATATTTATAACACGAGTGAAAAAATGTTGTTAATTATTACTTACTGTTTATGCCAAAATGAACCTTTATAAGGTCATAGGACTCTTTGTATGAAAACAACACTTATAAAAAGCAAAATATTTAATAATTTAGGTACCTATACATTACGCGCTTTGTACTGGGCTACTTAAAAATAACTTGTATGAAGGTAATCAATTTGTTAAGCACTGAGCTGTTTTTGGTATAATTCCTAAAATCCATTTGATACACACGTTGGGAATTTAATGAATGGTGAAATAAGCGTGCATAAAACCGCTGATAAGTAGTAGAAATATATTATCGTGAGTAATAATGACGACGTGTTTGGTGTATTTAGTCAGAGCTCCTGACTATTACGGCGGCCGTCACGGGATCGAATCCCGCAAGGGGCAAATGTTTGTGTGATGAGCACGAACATTTGTACCTGGGTCATGGATGTTTAATATGTATATAAGTATTTATGGGAGACGCCCCCGTCATAATCGTTGTCTCGTATTCGTAAAGGAAGGAAATTCCTTACTTCGAAACCACGACAATTGGTGTGTTGTCTGGCGCATATTTATTTTATTTATTTATATTGTGAATAGTATTAGATAATTAAATTAATTGTTGTTTGTGGCAAAAGGTACAAAAAGTACTCCTCGTTGTAATAAATAATTACCCTCCGTTATAAATAATTATTAAATATTAATATTTAATAATCCGGCTTGCTAGCCGGATCTTTTAACGTATTTTTATTTTTAGTATTACTACATATTATAAAACAAAGTCGCTTCCCGCTATATGTTAGTATGTATACTTAAAACTTTAAAACTACGCGACGGATTTTGATACGGTTTTTAGAGTTCCGTAGCCGAATGGCAAAAAACGGAACCCTTATAGTTTCGTCAAGTCTGTCTGTCTGTCCCTCCGTATGTCACAGCTATTTTGTTCTGTAACTATAAGAATCACAGTGTTGAAATTTGGTAGGAAGATGTATCCTGTTAACCGCTTTACGATTTTCATATAAAAAATAATACATAAAACTAAAAC
Organism: Pyrausta purpuralis; assembly: GCA_963924145.1. Lineage (NCBI taxonomy): Eukaryota > Metazoa > Arthropoda > Insecta > Lepidoptera > Crambidae > Pyrausta > Pyrausta purpuralis. The sequence goes on along the minus strand of OZ001644.1, from coordinate 22,783,234 downwards.
TAAAAAAAATATTTTTAGTCAAACCTATGCGTGTGGGATGTCTATGAAGAGGTCTTTTAAAATGATATAGAGGTTTCTAAAACCATTTTCTTTTAAAGTCTAACGTTTCATAGCTAGACGCTTCCGAAGTGGAAAAATGGGCGTCCCTCCCATCTAACTTCTAAACTAAGTGAGTGTAAATTTTGAAAAAAATACATAATGGCGACCTTCACAAATACTTTCAACGAAAATTGGTTCCAACGGGATCGAACAAGAAGTTTTTGGGATATAGCACATTTTCCACAACCGCAAACATAACTTTGTACATCATACAAACACTATGATAAACAAAGTTATATTTGCTGTCATCAAAATATTGTGGTATTTTACTAAGTGGATTCACTAATTCAGTTAAAGTTGGCACCCTGTTGGCATTCAGTTACAGGATTCCCTCAGTGCGCGAGTCCGACTCGCACTTGGCCGGTTTTTTCCAATAGATAGTGATTCAAGAGGAAGGTTTATATGTATAATACATCCGTGCGAAGCCGGGTCGAGTCGCTAGTAAATAATAAAAGATTTGCTGGGAACTTCCTCCACGGTTAGCATAAGAAAAAATCCAACCAATTTTCTGATAGTTTTATGTTTTTTTTTTACATATTTCTCAGTCATGTACGAGTGTCTACACACATCATTGTGCGCTCATATTTGGAATGTCTCCAGTCTATCTTCGGCTCAACGATCCTAAGGAATAGATTTGTGTGGCACAAGGCACAATGTTCCCAAAGGAGGAGTGTATTTGTGTTTCTAAGGCGGTGTTTCCCTCGCAGGCAATAATGAAGACGTCGCCGATGAGAGCGTTTAATTAACTCGCAATGAGGCTGCGGCTCTCTAACTTCGCGGAGTTTGCGTCAAACTTAAGGTGGGCGTTTACTACTCCGCCAAGCGCACCGTACCAGAATAGAACGTGAATTACCATTTTTTTTATTTTTATTGGTCCCAAAGTAAGTAGCTAAATGCACTTGTGTTATGGAAATCAGACACAACGGTGGTTCCACAACACCCAAACCCGAGACAATATCGAAAATTTTGATTTCTATATTGACCCGACCGGGAATCGAACCCCGGACCTCGGAGCAGCGACGCCTTGAAACCAACGTGCTTATCCACTACAACACGGAGGTCGTCATGTCGTGGAGGTTACCATCTATGCCATATGGTTTGAGTAATTTTATCACTCGACTTTTTGGCCGGTATTATACCGCAATCGGCTTTTCAAAATCATGGAAAAGTGCTTAATACTGAATGAAAAAAGCATGCGATATCGTTATGTTTATAAAACCTTACTTATGTAGAACAAACGTTTGTGGATATAAGTAAGAATTACCCAACAAACTTACGCGCCAGCTTTTGAAATAAAGGGGAAATGAATTAAGGGGCTAACTCCCCAAATTATCTTTGATATAAAAGGTTTATATTGCTAGGTATATTTTGATCGAACAATAATGAAGGCATCACTTAATAAGTCCGCTTTACCATGCAGCATCAGGAGGCCGATTCTCGTGGCAATCGAACCTTTTTCAAGTGGTAATTCGATTACGAGTTTAACCTTTTACCTAAAAAAAGTTCAATATCTACACGTAAAAAACTATCAGACTAATCTAAATACATAGTAATCGTAACCCTGAGAAATCAAAAACTATTTTTAAAAATTTGATCGGTGAACTTTTTTTTGTATACGAATTGCAGGAGAATTGCCTTGAATTGCGTTATTGTGAGCGCTCACCTTAACGCCGGGAAGTTGGCTTCGAACTAATAATAATGAGCCGACAGCCCCGGCTGCGTCAAGTGATTTTAAACTTTTTTCCCTTCAACTTCACTGCAAATAATTTACTAGAGGCTAATTGTGCTTGGTCTTTTAAATCCGACAACAAAAAAAGAAGAGTTCACTAACTAATTACTGTTTTAAAAGGAGCGTCTAGAAGGCGTGGGTGTTGGACAAAAGATTGCAAATAGCTACTTAAATGTAGTTGCTTGATGTTATCTTTTGGTTTGTTAAACTATTTCAGTGTTTTTAGTCCAGCTTTTACGATGTAACCCAAGACAAGCTTATTTTTAACCAATTGGTGTGTCATCTGGCGCAAATTTTTATTTATTATCTTTAACAGCTTTAGTTAATTTTATAATTAATTTATGAAATACTCGTAATCTGGGCAGTTGCATTGTTGTTTTATCAAGGCATTTGTCACAATCATCATTGTTTATACATGGAAAACAAACGGTCATTTATAACCTAAGTTACATTGTTCGTAATTACGGATAATGAGAATCACTTAATGTTAGCCTGTTTCAATGTTACATGAGAAAAACAATGTATTGCCTTTAGGTATGATAAACTTGTTTTATAAATTGCACTTGTAAAAAAAAACAACTGTGTCAGACATCGATTCGAACCCAGTGTCTTACGCTATTCGGGCGTTTGCCTATACCATTCGGACACCGATACATGTTTTAAAAAAAATAAAATAATAATAATATATCATTTGTAAATATTTTTTTTTCAAGTATTCCTACTTTTTTTGCTTGCTTTCAAGGAGACAAGATTGTATGATAACAAACTAACAGGTGATAAGTGTAAAAGAAATAAGCGAAGTGCATTTTTAGGGAATGTAAAACTAAATTTTGCTTTGCACTTTGTAAAGAAGCAAGCTGACTAATTAGCAAGAAAGAGCTCTAGCACACAGGACAGAGAAAAAAGTCAAACCACGCAAACACTCACATGATTCCCTTCCAAGGGCCTAATTAACCGTGTCTAAGAAAGCACTACCCAACGAATAATTCAAATAAAGAACGAATTTTCCTTGAAATTTGTATGAAGTATCTGGCAGATTGCACAACCTGAAAAGGCTTGGACATTGTGAAACATTCCCTTATTCTTAAAAACAAATAATTTTGTTAAGAAATTGGGGTAGGAAAGCAAAACAAAGGCACGTAACTTAACGTAACGTAACTAGGTACGTTTCGTTAAATACAATACGTGATTACCACCTTTAAATACTTATATTACCTTATTTACCTATTATAAGAAGAGTAAACGAATTATTTAAAAAAATGCTACAGTTGTGATACACAATGAGATTGCAGTTTTGTTTTAAGATCATGAAATATAAGCAGAAGGTAATTAATTTGTTAAATCGAGTTAGTAGTAGACCTAAGACTGATTTTGCATTAATGCCTAAAATGCACATACGTATTGGCTGTTTTATACGAATTATGTCAATGCTCTGTTTCGTACCAGGAAATACTTTCGCTACGTTAAGTGAAGTACGTATTCATTAATTAAGAGGTATGCATTTTACGAGGGTCAAACTAAAAGTTCTTAGAAAATCAAAAACTGATTACATTAGCCAGTTATTAGTTTTATTATATCTTTTCAAAATATTGTCCATTGACGTCAATACACCGCTGCATGCGATGGAACCACTGGGAAAAGCACTTTGCCCACTCGTCCTTAGGGGTCTCTTCAATGGCATCGCGATACGCAGCCACCGCTTCTTCAGCATTCATAAACCGCTTTCCTTTAAGTTTTTCTTTAATTTTTGGAAATAAATAAAAATCACAAGGCGCGAGGTCGGGGCTATACGGCGGGTGACCCAGTAATTCAACGTTTGATGTCGCCAAATAGTCGATCGTTCGCTTGGCGGTGTGCGACGAGGCGTTGTCGTTGTGAAGGAGGATCCTACTGCGAGGTCGTTTCTCTCGAACTTTTTCCAAGACAAGTGGCAAACAATTGGTAGTGTACCATTCTGCAGAAACTGTTTTTTGATCCTCTAACACAATTGTTGCGAAATGACCTATCCTTCCAAAGAACGAGGCCACCATTTTTTTTCCCGCACTTCGATCTCTCTTCACTTTAGTTGGCAACTCCTCGAAAGGAAACACCCACTGAGCAGATTGTCTTTTGGTTTCAGGATCATAACAGTAAATCCAGCTTTCGTCACCTGTTAGTATGTCGAACACAGCATTTGAGTCACCTCCGTTAAATCTTTCAATCATTTTACGGCACCAATCCACACGATGGAGTTTTTGAGCCTTAGTCAAATTATGAGGTATCCACCGGGCGCAAAGCTTCCTGACCGCTAAATGTTCGTGGAGGATTTTGTGCACTTGACTCATACCGATACCTAAGCTTGTCCGAATCTGCTGATAGGTCACTCTTTTGTCAGTCTCTATCATACGCCGCACAACACAGATGTTATTTTCAGTCGTCGCCGTAGAAGGCCGTCCCTCACGTACATCATCAGTGAGATTAGTGCGACCACGTTTAAACTCATTAAACCAGTTGTAAACAGTCGCACGAGATGGGGCTTCATCGTGAAAGGCCAATCGTAGTCTATCATAACTTTCTTGTTGACTTAAATGACATCGAAAGTCATAAAAAATCATTGCACGAAAATTTTCTCGTGTTAAATTCATGTTGACGTGACACAGACAATTTTCAATTTGCCGCCAAATCGTAAAACAAATGACAAATGAATGAAATATATACTCAGTAATATTGGCAAAGAGTTCTATTTTCAAATTTTAGGATATTTTTTTTATTATATTGTTTATAAGTGGCCAGTTCTAAGAACTTTCAGTTTGACCCTCGTACTTAAAAGCTTGCCTCTTAATTAATGAATAGGTTTTCATAAGCACACTATTTTCGTAATTCTTATTATTATATCATAACCTCTATAGATGTGCTCGTAGCGTAGTGCTTTGATATTTTTACCGAATTTCAAAACAAAGCAACCCACCACGTGGCGTTCGTGTTTGGATGGGTGACCATGGTCACTTCCATCCATATAAAGTGACGTATAACTGAGATTCTCCGAGCTGCGGAAGACACTGGTTCCGCCACAAATCGGTTGATATTAGTCGTTAGGCCCAGTCAGATATAAAATTTGACAGCAAGGTTGAGTCGTTAGGCCCAGTCAGATATAAAATTTGACATCAAGGTTGGTGGCTTGCCTTGCTACACCCCTCCACTAATTCGCATTGAGTCTGCATGGTGGAGTAAAGCTCATACCACCTTATACTTGACCCTTTTTTCGGCAGCGAGATTTTCACAGGCTAAGTTTAATTTAATATTATTATAGAAAGAGAAATGTGAGTGCTGTTATAATTTCAATCTGAATACTTATTTAAATTAAATTAAATCTTTGTAGTAGTCAATTACATCCACAGGTTTAGAGGATAACCTTGGAAAAAATAACTAAATGTAGTAATTTGACATCTTAACTTTATTTGACCTTAGATATGTTCATTTTTAATTAAAAAAAGATGCAAACGGATCGTCTTCTACATTACTATTCAAAACATGTCATCTTTTACGATAGCAAAAAAAACTCTGGCGTGAATTTGCATACAGACTCGTTCTATTTTAATTAAAGTACAAATAGTCTCTTCATTTTCGAGTTTCATTTGATACATCAACATTAATGCGGACTTCGGAGCCAAAAAACCTTACTAAATATTCAAACATTCCCTGAATTTTAGCTGAAACGCGATAGTGTTGCCAAAAGTTCGTCGCAGTTAAAACTTTATGATAATTAGTAGAGCGGGCTAATTTCAAAGATCAAGCCGCGGAGAATAGAGTTTGTCAGACAGTTAGACTTGCTGTCTACCCACTGAATGCGATGCACGCTAATTTAAATGGAAGCTACTTGTATTTAATATTATTAACTGCTTCTTTTCCTTCTTTGGTGAGATCAATTTAAACTATTACGTGCACTTTTTTAGATAGGTCAGGTTCAGATCAAGACTTGTCTCTAATTATCAAATAATAAAATAGAAATAAATAAATAAACCAAGAATTGTAAATTATAACCCCACCTTATTGCAGTAGCTGCCATGCTTTGTATTATTGTTCGATCATGTAGTCTATATAAGCCTAATAAATTCACATTCATACGTTGACTACAAAGATGACGACTTCCGTGGTGAAGTGGCTTAGCACGCTGATTTCAAGGCGTCACTGCTCCGAGGTCCCGGGTTCGATTCCCGGTCGGGTCAATATCCAAATTTCCATTTTGTCTCGGGTCTGGGTGTTGTGGTACCACCGTTATGTATGATTTCCATAACGCAAGTGTATTAGCTCCTTACTTTGGGATCAAAGCAATGTATCTGATTGGTGTCCAATATTGTTTTATTTATAAAGATACCAATGAAACGGAATTGGACAAAACTATTTATTTTCTCGTCTTTTTCAGTAACAAAAAAGGCGCAGGTTCTACTTTGTCTAGAAGGTAGCTTTGTAAATCGTCGCCACCCCAATGGACAGCGAGCCAAATAGTGTGGTAGCTCGTAGACGACACTTGAGCAATACCCAGACGTGTCTCCACAAATAACTTGCTAACTAAATCGTATCCGGATGGAATTTAAACCGCTGAGAGTTTTAACGACTGCACTTGTTGGTGTCTGTTTGTTGGTCGTGGAATGATAAAACTTGATGGTGCCTTTTAATCTTAGTTAATATGAAATGCAGTGTCGCTGTTTTGTATTCAGACTTTTTTGTTTTCTGGCCATAATATTCGTCCATCGAAAGCGCGGCGCTTACGGTTTACGCGTTACCCCCAACTATCTGAATGTGATTAATTTAACTGTTGAAGGTCATCTAATATTTTCAGTCTGAGTACACGGAACGTACCTGTAGGTATACGTCATGAAATTGAGACTATCTTATTACATTTCCTTTCGGTGCCATCGCATTGACCATCATAAGCATTATCTATCAGGGCACCGACTCTAAAAGAAATTGTTCGCCTAGAATAGAATCCTTTCTTTGAATAAAAAAGAGCCTTGAGTTTATTTAAGACTTTTCAAAACATTTTATTTTTGAAGTCAGTTTTTTTAAAGTTATGGGCTTATTTGATTTCATGAGTTATAAACAAGATAGAACTGAATATTTTGTTAAATAAACTGAACATTCTATCGTATTACGAGTAGGTAAGGGTTTGATTTTAGTCCTGATATTAAGGTTTAATTATTATTATTGGATTACCTGATATACCTACAACGTACATTTGTGTATGTAGAATGTTCCTCTAAAACAAAATTAGTTCACTAATGTAACTTGGAATATCGGAATTTGAATTTAAAGTCTAAAGTAGAAAAAGCACACTAAAGAAAAGAAATAAGATCGTACACTAACGATGAAAAGTTTCAGGATTCGAGCGAATACTTTGATTTAGTTGAATGTAGTTACGAGATAGTATTGTTATCTCAGTTTGATTCTTGTCTTGTTTGTTCTTACAAGTCTTTTGGACAAACTTTCAAAACACATTTTGGTATTTTTGTTAAGTTTGTTATACAAATGTATTTTCTAAAGTAACCTGAAAACGCAGCGTTTATTTCGAATCGCCAAGTAGATTTCTTGTTATTTCCGACTATAATCAAATTAGACAAATAAACATAGTAGTAAGTCTTGTTAGTTACACTCATTACCTACTCGAGAACAGGCGGACCGATTTTCATTATTTTTACATTGTTCGATTCGTCGCCGTCGTGGCACGTAGTTCGCTGGGATCGTTAGTTTTGGTAAAAAGATGGTGTAATGAAGAAGAAGCAGAAAAGCGACTGGTAAAATATACTTAATGGAGGTTCAACTATTTATTATATTTGTACGATATTGATATTCATAACGAATTATAATACGATATTGAGGCAAAACAGCGAAATCTTTTCTTTTAAAACCACAAGAAAACCCTCAAAAGTTTTCCTTACGCCAAAAAAGGCGGAGGATGTGTCATAATAACTCGACTGAGTAGACTACACACTCCCTCGTGTGCCATCATAAAACAACGCAAACCCGTAACGTCTCACTATAAATTGCAAAAAATAACCGATAAAGTTTCAAAAGGACGTAATTCTTATGCGATTACGGCGCCACTAAATCTTTGGAACTCGTTAATCGAAGTTTCTGGAAGTATTTCGCGTCTGACGCCAACTGCCTTTGGCAGACTCCGCTCGCTCTGGGCTGTGCCAATTTAAATGATAAAATTGAGATCCCTCAAAGGATAAAATTCAAATTATTCCGCCCCAAACTAAATTAAAAAATGTACCTGCGAATGTAATGTAAGTAACCGTTTCTAGAGGTAAGTAATAAAGGAAGATTGGGATGGCAAAAATATAAAATTACATTAACTATTTTTTATAATTCAACAGTTTCTTTTAAGTTATGTTAAAAAAGGGTATTGATTACCATTCGTATTTTCAGGCTAAGGAAAAACTGTGACAACAATTGTTTTGTCTTACGGACAATACTCGGCATATTTTCATGAATGTACTATCTTTTGTATTGTTTTTTGTTTTTTATAGTGTTTTGTCACTATGTAAACATGGTAACATACATTGCATTTGTAAAAAGCATCTGTGTCTGACAAGGAATCGAACCCTGTGTCTTCGGCTATCCGGGCGCATGCCCATATGGCCCGCATGGTTACCGGTCACCGACACATTGGCAAGCAGCATTGTATTCCAGTTCGTGGGGTGTTCCCCCAAGGAGTGACAAGAGGAAAAGGTATGTGCTCCAATACTGGTACCTATTCCAGTAAACATTCCAATTTGCCGTGTTACAGGGAACACAATAATCAGCATTCGGTCTCTTTGTAGCACTGTACATTGTAGTTGGTGACATTCCGTTCGGACTAATGGCCAATATCAGGGGTTCTCAACATTCTGTAAGTACCAGATTACTTAGCCTAGGAGTAAACATTTAGAGCGCTTTTACATTTAGGCGACTTTATCAGCGTGGCAGGCAGCAGCGCGACGTACGCACGAAAATCGCGCTGCCGATAGTTTCATACTATAAACGGCAGCACGGCAACAGCGCAGCAGCGGCGGGTAAAAAGTCGCGCGACCGTCGCGTTGCTTATCGCGGTGTTGTTTTCGTCAGCGACGAGCGACTCAGGGGTGGCTGTACAAACGATACCGATGTAAAAAAAAATATATTTATTTTTTTGAAATGGAAAAAACCCACAAAATCATTTTTTTAAGCGGTACAGCAGTAGTTCAAAACTACCATCACCAGGTAGCCTCTTCGAAGCTTACTAGCTACGGCGTAGTATTCCGTAGAGAAGCTCTAGCTACGTGCTAGGGCGCTCCCATTTCTTTTGTATTTTTTTTTAATGTTGAGAATAGATTTTCTTGTATAAAACTTGCTCAGAATTTTAATTTTTTTTTTTTGGAATAATCATAACTCATATTCAACTCTGAGTTGGATGTCACTGACCAAACAACACCCTGTATAAAGGCATGCGCTGCTGCCGCACCGCTGCCGCACTGCTGTCGCGCTGCTGACGCTCTAATGTGAAGGCGCACTTAGGCTCAATTTCTCCATTGATAGTAATGGTAAAATGTCGTTACCAATTGTTGAATATTTACGGTTGTGTTTGTGTGTTCTGAAGAAAAAATACCTTAATCATTCAAATAGGTCATTAAAACAGGCATTCCGACATTTGGTAAAGGTATTTTTTCTTTAAAACTCACATACAATCATAAATATTTAATCGCTGGTCACGACATTTAACCATTTCTATTAATTAAGAAATTGAGCCTTACACGTCTATTTAGGTATAAAGGAATATGATACATATCGGGTGTTTTCTCCTGTCAGTCAAAGGACGCTGACTGCCAAACAAAGGCTGTAAATACGTTAAAATCTTTAATCTTTTCAGGATTTTTTTGTAGATGTAAGTCAAGCTTGAAGATGCTTAATTTTTTAAGCAATGAGTAATGAAAGGTATAACTATAATGTCCTCAAATTAAGTGACATAAATATTAAAAGTTTCCGGTAGCTTAGAGCATCATAGTTACGTCCTTTGTAAGTTGTTTGTTTTACTTAGAACATCTAAAAGAATGTTATTCCTCGAAGATCGAGGTTGTTTTAAGTTTACACTTGATTTTTTTTTCTAATACGGCAATTTAACTACCTACCTACTGCGCGTTCATACATTGGTAGTATGTAGAAAAGTGCAGTCAAGACAGGATCGACTGACTGCACATTTCAATGACACTTTGGGAACCGGTGGCCTACACAAAGGGAATCGATGAAAACGACCGCAACCAGATCCAAGATCGAGAGAACTTTAACAAAGGTACTTGTGTTTCACAGAAAGTTGTATTTGGATGTCGCTTCGTGGGTGTAGAACGTTTTGCAAGTCGGTGAATGCTGGCAATAATGTTGGGACTAATTAATTTTGCAAAAGTTTCAGATACGTATGTACCAAAATTATAAGTTTGAAAAGTGAAAAGTTTTCATGTCAATAAACAATGGTCTTGTTGTGATATATGACAGTCATAGCCTTACGTCTGTTTGTATCTTCTGTGTGAACAAGGGGCTTAACGAACCGGAAAACCACGTTTTCCACCCATTTATACTTTTTTTTTTCAATCTATTTATACCTGGCAAATGATGCGTTCGTTACTTATATAGTAGCGGTCAAAGTGATATTTTTCCATAGATTTTTACGGATATAGTGGCGACCTCCGTGGTGTAGTGGCTAAGCACACTGGTTTCAAGGCGTCGCCGCCCCGAGGTCCCAGGTTCGATTGCTGGTCGGGTCAATATAGAAATCAAAATTTTCTATATTGTCTCGGGTCTGGGTGTTGTGGTACCACCGTTGTATCTGATTTTCCATAATTTTATATAATAATATTTTCTACCAGTTCTAATAACTATCATTTTTTTTTGTTATTCTTATGTATTGGATAGTCAGACATTTGGCCACGATAGCACCTGTTGGTTACACTGTACCCAAAGATGGACCAAGTAACAGCCTATTCACACCCTTTATGAAAACTGAAAGTTGTTGAAATTTGATGCAGTTGAGGTAATTTTAGTTAATTGTAAATATGATTATTAACAATACTGCCGTCCACAAACTAAAATGCCGTTAAGTGCAAAAACTAAATTCGGAGAAAAACGGGTTTAAAGAGTGGGAACGAAAAAAATTCGCTGTTTCAAAAGTAAAAGAGCAAGGTGTAATTTTGATACACCGTCAGAAAGGTAATTAAAAGAGCTAAAAAACAGTATGAGTTTCTCAACGCTATGTGTTATAGATTTTGAAATATTTTAATTTATACGTTTTAATTAAGTATCAAATAACAAATAAGTCATAATAAACACAACTTAAACGCCGCTATAATGCCTTAACGGCATTCTAGTGTTGGATCTTGAATATTTTTTTAAAGATTTGTAAAACGAGTTGTTTTTGACGAGGCATTACTTGCCTATAATGCGGCTAATGTCAGTTAACGTCATTTTAGTCTGGTTTATTCACAAAAAAATGGATGCTTTTTGTATGCTTATCTAATTCATCTTTATTACAAGACTAAAATGCAGCTAAAAACAAAACTTTTCACCATAACGGCATTTAAGCTGGGCATAAGTTACTTGACAATTTAGAATATAAAGAAAAATGCGTTTATGTCAAAAATAAGAAAACCTGTTTTAGTTTTCAAAATCAACATATTTTTTTTTAATTTGGCTCGTGGCAATGAATTATAGTGACTTTTTATCTGAATTTGTTTAATTTAGCAGTTGATCAATTTTCTGCTATTCATATCAAAATATTAACAATACACATTTATTACAAACTGTTTCTCACAACCATAGGTATTTGTAATTTGTAAATAATATACACGTTATATGTAAGTGACACAAAGATCCTTAAAATATAATCAAATCTTAACCATATTTTAAGATCAAACGATTATTTATCGTAATTCTTAAATCTAACAGTTTAACAATTTTCTAGATTTTTTATAAAAATAATAGGTTACTGAATAACAATCATCAGAAACTGTTTCGAACAGTCTTACATAGCTTTATATATAGAAAGAAAGAAAGAAAATACATTATGTATGTAGATTCTTACAGAAGACAATAAATAAAATAAATAAACATCCTTTGGACATTCCCACACATTGCCATCTAGTCCCAAAGTAAGCTACTCAAAGCTTGTGTTATGGGTGCCAGACAACGGATATAATACTTGAATACTTTTTGTTTGTAAATACATACATGATATACACAGAAAACACCCAAACCAATACAAACAGACATGTTCATGCTTACAAATGTTTGTATTGTGCGGGGATCGAACCCGCAACCCACTGCGTAGTAGGCGATTTCTCGACCACTAAACCAGAGGGGTCGTAAAACCACTATAATTAACAATTGTTAGCATGATAAAGACAAACTTTGATTCAAATTATAAAAAAAAAAACTACTTTGATTTAGAGAAGGGCTATACCACACTTCTTGCGTAATTTTGGCAGTGGCAATGATAGAGGTTCTGAATTTTGAATGAAAGCTTCTTATCGAAAGATAGCCGACGCTTCGTTATAGCATAACTTCGCTCGCGGGAAAGAGCGCTTTTTTCTTCAATATATTAGTTGTTTTCACTTTTTCCTTCATGACGTAATTTGTGTCAGTTTGTAAGTAACTGGAATTGTGATTTTTACAATTATTGAAAGAATATTCATTAATAAAATGAGTATAACATAGACAACAAAAACTTTTCCTGCAAGCACTGAATACCTCCTTATAACGACCAACGTACTCGCATAGTGATATATCCGCATTTTCCGTATTTGGAAAATCCTGACGTAAAACTATCCAAAGCTATCGAAGATATGTAGTTTGTATGTCTTTCGACGAGTTTCTTACCAACTTTGAGTAGATTTTTGGTTTTAGGCTTTTTTATATTTACTTTTTTGGTCACTCAGCAACAATAATAGTATCATCTGAGTTTGAACTATCTAAGTTGTCTGACACGAAATTTTTGTCCCTATCATCATCAGAATCTGCAAACAGATCTTGTACTTCTGCATTCGAGATATCAAACATAGGTAGGTATTTCTTCATCAACAAAAGGGTAATCGGGCGCAGGAAATTCTTTTTCAACATTTTCACTCTCTTCATCTTCTGGTTGAGCAGATGGTGATAGCATTTCTTTGTTACAAAATAATAAAGTACTACTACAATCGTCAAAACCCACATTAACAAGACGACGTTTTGGTCGTTCGGTTTGACATACCACCTGTTGTTGCTCGAAAGTAGTGATCTGGTTTGGATATTGCATTTTTAAGTATTCCCGAAACACCTTTCAGTGCAGCCATAATCATAAAATATATGCGAAGATTTATCGGTAATGCAGTATTCATTTTTAAAGTAAAAAAATACATCATATTCTTTAAAACTGTAAGGCCGAGTGTACAAAGTATTTAAGTCGGTATTTCTAAAAGATCGAGTTGATTTTTGTGCACTCTTACAAATAATGATGTCTTTTTAGTATACATGATCTGGAAAAAAATATAGTAGTTTTTAGTGTTAAATAAAATATTTTGACTTATACATACCTAGCTTAAATAGCAGTTTATATTTGGGTTGCAAAATAAAAGCGCCCTTCTGTTATACGTGCCTTTAAGAATACCTATCTAAATTAATGAAACTATTTTTAACGAAAGAGCACTTGTTTCTGCTGTGAGATCTGAAATATTATAAAACCATCCTTAAATACCTCAAAACCCGAGCGGTTGCATGAGACCGCATAACAATAGAATATCTATTGTGTCTCGTTCACATACGCTTGAGGGATTAATGTGACCTATATGATTAATTTTCTACGCTACTAAATGCATACTACATTAACTGTAGTATGCACTTGGTGGCGTAGGCGTATTTTGTAGGCTACAGCAACAGCAAGCAATCTAATAATAGTGAAGGTTTAAATATTTTTGTATTATAAGCATTATAAGCGTGGCAAGCTTTAGTAATTAAAAGACGCAACATCGAAAACTCGAGTGCACTAATTGACTTGTTACCTAAAAAGAGAATTTGCTGGATCGGAAAATTATATCTTACTTCCAAACAGAAGAATTAAAAATTACTGTAAATTTTATAAATAAAATACTCACATTTTGGCTCCAATTTGTTGTGACGAGAGTTCAGACGCGACGATGATGCCTTGCCATTCGCGAACTTCTTCATTCAATGTTTTGAACTTAACCGCATTATAGTTAAGAAATGTAGGATAACGGCATTTAAGTCGTGTAAAGATGTGCAAAACATGTAGCCTGTTACATTTAGTTAGCATTTATGTTCAACCCGCTATTGCAATTTTGATAAATATAAACACCTAATGCAACGTTAAAATGCCGCTATTGGACTTGATCTGCGTTATTGCTTAGTATTTTACGTAACGACATTTTAGTCTTGAGCTGTAATGTATAAGTTTTGCAAAGAACACCTAAGCAATATCATCATTAAAGGACTTTAACAACTATATTGAGTGGATATTTTTGATAACGGCAATATAATGTTGTAATTTTTCTGAGGTCATCGTCTCTAATAAAAGTTAAAATCCTTTAACCGCGTTTTAGTTAAGTAACTTGATGTAACTGCATTTTAGCTCTGTAATTTACCTCAGGCGATGCAGATAACGGCATTTTTATTTTTTTTATCTCAGGAACTAAGTAAGATAGAAAAATATGGGTAAAAGTGTTAGATTCAGCTTTTTTTTCTGATTCAGATGGTATCAAAAAGTCAATTTTGACCAATTGTTGGTTAGCGGCATTATAGTTTATGGACGGCAGAATATGACACAGTAATTAAATAATGATAGTATAACAGTGTTGTGAGCCATCATAGTTACCCCTCAGCTCGCGTGAATGGTTTTGACGAACGCAGCGAACGCTAAGGAGCTAACGCTACCATAAAAACGCTTTTGTGAAAAGGCCTTGTTTGCAAGAAGGTTCGAATCACAGCTGAAACTGTGTACAGTGAGTTCACCCTAGGGATGATCGATATTCGAAAAACATCGATGTTGACATCGATGTCATAATCGAAAGCCCGACATCGATATTCGATATTTATCGAGAACTGAACATCGATGTTGGATCTTACATATTGTTGTATTTCACGTAATATTATATGCACAATAATAGAATACTATCAAATGAGTAAATTAAAACAGCCGACGCACGCACAACAATTTTTTTTATCAATAAACGAATGGGAGGGGTCAGGGGAGTGAGAGAGAGAGCGAGCGAGGAGACGACGAAGAACGTACGACGAATAAAAGGAACGACCGGTGCGCCCTGAATGAATGAATACGCGTTCAAAGTTCAAAATAAACTTGATTTGTGTTGTGGATGCGTTCATAAAAGACATATTTTGTTTCGTAACTTCGTAAGTTGCATTGGTCGTGTCGTGCGTGAGGCCGTGAGTTAACATCGATGACAGATGCCGTTAACATCGATGTTACGATATTTTTCGTATAGCAATATCGATGTTAAAACAGCGATGTTTTTGCTTTCAACATCGATGATCATCGAACATCGATGTTCATCGAGCATCCCTAGTTCACCCGCAACGAACAATAGTTAGAATTTATTTAGTACACAATACTTATTGTTTTCAAGAGTTTAGTTTTTATGGCTTATTTTGCCCTACTTAATTAAGGATTGGTGTATTTTCCTAAAAAAATATTGAAGCGCGTGTTATACGTAACAGCTTGTGTCCTAAGTACAGTCGCCAGCACATCAGGCTACCCACTTTTGTTGCAATCTAGCTCTTAGTATAACGGCATAAGACACCATGGTGTTTACCTTGACGTGATGTTGTTCGTACATCTCTAGCATATTACCGCAGGATCGCTACTTCGCTAGCGCGAATGTAGTAGCTTTCTACTACATCTAAAAGTCTGTGGTAGCATGCATCTTTTGCTTACATAAGCACCAGACTTTAAGGTATCTTATCTTTAATGCTTATCTATACCCTATTAATAAGGGAAAGTCCATAAATGTAAACGAATTATTGACTAACCTATTAACTTTATTATCAGAAAATTCTCGGCACATACACAAGTAAATTTCTTCACAGATCTAACAAACAACTTTACCAATTATGCCGTAATAATATAAATATGATTATTGCATTCAAACACACTTATTTAAAGTAAAAAACGTGATTCATAGGAAAAATACCACCATTTTGACAAAGACAAGAAGATGACGAAAAACTTCATATTTTTTAATTTAGTGTTGGGACACCACTTTTGTTCAATTGATCGATTAAATTGGTTATTCGAAACTCGCATGTATAGTAATATTAGGGTCAATACTACTAAACGTGCGAGTTTCTAGAAAGGAAAATTATTTTACTGTTCATGAAATGGTTTGTTGTTAATCATTGTAGGTAAATTGTTGTATACAAAACAATACTATTATAATAGGATGTACAACGCGTAACGTTGTGTGCGCAAAATCTGAAAATAGAATGATTAAGATTGAGTTCACGACGTAAAAGTATATGGAAAATTGCACAGCACCCCTAGCGGTCACTTACAGAACTAAAATTTTCGATACAAAAAGTTACATCGTCGCTAGCGAGTAAGAACGCCGTAAGCTCATGGTAATATAACTGTGCTGGTGATATAATTACCTACCGAATCTTATCTCGACAGAGCGTCGTCCGCAGAGCAAGAAATGATCAGGAGCTCTATTTTTGAATCGAAATGCGTTGCGTCGAAATGATCGAATTCCGTTCTAAAACCAATTAAAAATCAATGAAAATCACGCAAAATATAGACGTAGGTACTCACAAAATTCAGTTATGTTTTTACGAATCACTCCCGCGTGGAAATATACCAATTTTCATTGGGAAATCAGACATTAATCAATGAATTTCACACGCCATCTTGATGCCAGTGATTCAAAAATAGGGGGCCAGAAGTGTCAAATAAACTATTACACCCCATTAAATCTTAATTATTTATAAATATATTTCTTTCTATTAGACTTTTGTTATTTAAAATAAAAATCATATAGAACTGAAATTGTTTTTTCCGATTACAAATTAGATTTATTTAAATATTACTAAATACATTTATCCGACTTAAAAATGAGGTATGTATATTTCCGAGATTATCTAGCATTTTGATGAAAATAACATTTTTGTTAATTAATTGAATTGCTCAAACATGGTGTTATAGAAATTATCAATTGCATGTAAATAACACGCATTTTCTTAAATGAAGGATTAATAATTCGTGTTTAACCTTTTAAAATTACTTAATGCTACCCATCAGTCACTACCCGTCCAAACGTTTGATTAAATTTATATTCAATTTCTATGTACAATTTCGTAATTGTGTGTGACCGTTCCTATTTTTTTTGTTTGGATGTGAATTTTGTTTCTAAACGTAAGATATTATATTCATGGACATTTAAACTTAAAGTATTCATGACTAAAGTATCTTTAAATTATAATAAAACCACTTCTCATTTTCCTATGTTTTGTTTACACGTAATAAGACCGATATTAAATATTTGCAAAGTTTAATCATTACACTTTTCTATATTTTTCATTAATAGCAATCGATTGTATATTGTATCAGTTCAATTGACTAAATTCCTATACTTTTTCTCAGCACTTAAGTTTGTCTATGGTATTCAAGCCGCCATGTTTGTTTACATTTATAGACTTTGCCTGGTTAATAGGGTATACATATACAATACTTATACTACTAATGAAAGCCCGTTTGACAGGGTAGGCGAATAGTTGACAACCATCGAGTGACTATTGACGACCTCTGTGATATGTGGCTAAGCAGGCTTTAGGTTCGATTCCCGGTTGGGTCAATATAGAAATCCAAATTTTCTATATTGTCTCGGGTCTGGGTGTTGTGGTACCACCGTTGTGTCTGATTTCCATAACACAAGTACAATTAGCTACTTACTTTGGGTTCAGAGCAATGTTTGTGATTGGTGTCCAATATTTATTTAAATTTATATTTATAAAGCACGCGCCGCTGGTCAAGAGTAGGGCTCAAACTCCCCAAAGTTTATTCTGAATAGAGAGATGCATTAGCTTTTCAGAAAGCAACTTATTAGATGTTTTTAATATGTCTAGGCAGAATCAAGCTCAAATCATGTTTCCGGCATCTATATCACAAAATAGGTACTATCTATAATATATTGTATCTAAACATATATGTTTTCTGTAGCACAGAAAGAAATACTACTCGTACAACTTTCTGCTTCGCTTCGCAGTAGCTGCGAAAAGACACAGAAGCTACTGAATCTATTTCCACTTTTCGGAACGGTTACCGAATCTTACCCAACACCTAAGGGGAGGCTGGATGGCTGCCAGCGACCTGTCGGTGCTGTTTCAAGTACGCGAGCTCCGAACACGCTTTTATTAAAGATTTCGCCAAAGATTCTGTAAGGAGAGACAAATTTTCAACGTTCCGAATGGGATGGCTGAGGTACGAGTACCTCGAAAATATATAGAAAAACTTTTAGGGGAGAAAACAAGAAATAAACATATTTCAAGCGAGCATGTATTCGTTTATTAATATATTCTTCATTGCTTTTTGCTCAAACAAAAGGAAGTACAAATGGCGGACTTATTGCTTTAAAGTACTTACCAGTCAACCATTGGGTGAGGCAGTAACCGTTGTTTGAAGGTAGTTAAAGTATGTTTAAGTGATCTTATTTGCCGTATCGCATAAGTAAGTTCTTAAATATTTTCAATCAAGAAATGAAAAATTAAAAAAAAAATAACCATTCCCTTAACTCGGATTCATTAGACACTTAACTAATGAGGTAAGGAAGTACAGATCAAATGAGTAACACAGGTATTTAAAGCAAGATTCTATCAACAAAAATGATACCTACAGTTTGTAAAAAAGTACGAGCCAAATTATAGGAGGCCAATCGTGTTTTAATTACAGGATTTTTTGAAAGTTATTCAAAAAATCTCCTTACAGATTTCCCGTACTTTTTCACACCTTGTATAGAATTTAAGGAAACCGTGGACATTATATCTATCAACTATTTTCCTTCTTATTATGTGGTGTAAAAAAGAACGAGACAAATTCAAGGTTAAGAGTCAAGTTTACGAGTAGAATACATGACAACAATAAATAAAAATAATATTTTTTTATAATTAACTCTATTTTTCGGGTTCCGTAGCCGAATGGCAAAAAACGGAACCCTTATAGTTTTGTCAAGTCTGTCTGTCTGTATGTCTGTCCGTCCCTATGTCACAGACACTTTATTCTGAAATTATTTGTACCTCTTACACAGATGATAATGATAACTCGGTTATTCAAGCAAATACCATGAAAAACAAAGTTATATTTGATGTCCAAAAATATTGTGATATTCTGGCTAAGTGGAAGTAAGTGGATCTCTAATTCAATTAAAGTTGGCACGGAACCCTTAGTCTGCGAGTCCGACTCGCACTTGGCCGGTTTTTTTTACATATTTTTCCTTTATTCTTAACTCAATTGACAACCACCCCAATAAATTTGGCGCGTAATTTTTTAAACCCTGTACAATGATGGTTTCCCTGTAAAAACCTCAATCCGAATTTGAGTTTACCCCATAGAAATAAATGTGTTTCGATGTCACATAAAAATAATTAAAAATAAGTCACAAGCACACTAGCTTTTAGTCGTTCAATTTCTTTTCAACGAGACTGTCTTTCGTTTTTTTAAATATTGCGAATTTTGCTCCATCCGTCTTCTAAATTAAATTTACTCTTCATGCCACACTGAGAGGATTTCGTTCTAGTTGTAAGTCAACATTTTCTCTGCACTTAAATTGATTGCATGAAGCAGGTACGTCGTGCTAAAAAAAATAACTGATTCAATTAATGTATCATGTTCTGAGAATTTGTAAATATTGTTCGTAGTCTTGCTTAGTGAATGACGCACGCAAAGGATATTAATTTTATTATTGTATCCACGCAAATTTGTAAGCAATGATATTATTGTGTTATTCATTTGACACAGAGTTTTGTGTCTCTACTTACTTAATCTTTTAAAAAGTAAATTAGAAAAAGTAAAAACCGACTTGAAAACCAAAATGCACTAAAAAGTCTTAAATAAACTCTTCACCATTAAAAGGAAAGGAATCCGTTTTAGGCAAATAATTTCTTTTTGGAGTCGGTGCCGGTGAAGAGTTTATTTAAGACTTTGGTCAACATCAAGCATAAACTATCACAGCACCGACTCCAAAAAGAAATTGTTTGCCTAAAACGGATTCCTTTCCTTTCAATGGTGAAGAGTTTATTTAAGACTTTTTAGTGCATTTTGGTTTTCAAGTTGGTTTTTACTTTTTCTAAAGTTTATTTTATTTCTTCTTTTTTGGTGATTACCTAAGAGGGGGGGATTGCACCTTATGATTATATTTTTTAAAGAAGCTACAAATTACCTATCATAAGTTCCGTCATTATAATTACTGAACTCCTAAGCGTTAAGGAGTTCCACCATCAGCTCAGCCCCACAAGATGTTGACTATCAGACGTAACAACACGTCAACATTAAGATTCTAGTAAAGAAACACTATACGTGCCTTTAAAATTTCAGGGTTTCCCTCAATTACACCATCAGATCCCAAAATGGAAAAAATGGGACCAACTAGAAGGTACATCCTCTAAGTAAGCGAAAAAAATTTTCGATTCGGTCGACAAACGACGGAGTTATGAGGTAACAAATATACAAAAAAAAAACATACAGTCGAATTGATAACCTCCTCCTTTTTTGAAGTCGGTTAAAAAATAAATTAAATTAAAACAAGCACACGACCTCGTGGTTAACCCACTGATGGGGTAAATGACCTCGTCCGTGACGTTAATATAGCTTAATATTTAATTAATTGTTTTATATTTTTGGTTATTGTTATAATTTTTATGAAACTACAGATCTTTTTCCGAAGTTTTGCTACTTACTCGAAATTATATTGTTGATTTTTCATTATACAGTATTACGGAAACATTATAACACATTCTCTTTCAATTCAAGAATGCTAATAGTAACTGAAGCCAACGCTGATGTTATCAACCAAAATTTAATTCAAAAATCTGCGTGACACTACAAAGTAATATTGTGAATTTACATAAATATACGAGGAGCGGCGCACCGGCTACGATGCTTTGGATCTGCATACATTTGCAGTTATCCTGTTGTCAAGCTCGATTTATGAAGTGGAAAATAGCTTATTTATTGCTTAGTTTTCGTTTTATTTAACTGTTATTATGTTTCTGTCTTAGTTGTTTCTGTATTTTTACGTTTGTAAAATATTCTGAGAAAATATGTCGGATTAACTATATGTACCTCTTGCATGGATCCAATATCTGTTGGAAAACACTAAGACAAAGTTTATTTATTTAAACTTTATTGCACTGTATAATGTACAATTGGCGGACTTAATGCCTAATGGCATTCTCTACCAGTCAACCACATGGTAATGCAGATAGTATAATCAGTGGCGGAATATGAATAATAAGTGGGAACATAAACATACATACTAATATTACACAAATAGGATACATACGCAAAAGACTAATAAACATTCATATACTTAATAAATACAAAAATAAGAATGATAAAAGTGATGATATTGATGACGTCCAAAAAACACATAAAAGAAAATGGTTTTAAATTTTGAAGAGAGTCAAGGTTAAGATAGTGCAAAGTTATTCAATCATTTTTTTAATTTATTAGGGAAATAGTTTGGTTAGTTACGCAATTGTATCCAATCAAAAAATGACCCAAATCAAAGCTTTTTTTATTTACAGCGGTAATAGCAAAACGTTGGCTGAACGAAACATTTTCACGAAAGAAAAATCTCGCACAAAACCATATCTTACGCACAAGATACAGTATTAGTGCGTTACATTTGTTCCGCGTAGTGTCTATAATTACATTCATTTGTTATCATAATGATGTTATCCCGCTGTTCCGTGGGCAATAAAAGAATAATAAGAGCCGGCGATGGCACAGAACGGTTATGTGGCAGCCTGCCGCGTCACTAATCTACTTAGCTGAGTGTACTGCGGCCAGGGGTGCCCAATATTTATATATTTTAATCACATTGTAGAAAGAGATTCGCAGATAAACAGCGTTTTCAGCAGCAATGGATTTTATTCAGAACTTTCATGATTTACATTGCAACCGATGGGTGGTTTATTGATAGAGCGTTCCAACAATTTGGTGTTGTATGACCATCAAACGAGTCCTCAATAGGGTCTACAACTGCAAACTGATTTCGCCTCGCTCCGTGACACTGTGTGAGTAAGTGGCACACAAAATGACAAAGGAACTAAATAATCACTTACTTTCAACGTGATTATTTAGTGCCCTGTAGGGTGTTCCTTAAAAACAATGCTATTGAGCTCGGATGCCACTCTTCAGTCCCTAAGACTAGAGACTGCTTACTCAAAGTATTAGTCGAGTATATGGATATCCGGAGACAGCAATAGTTGCCGTGAGTCAATGTTAAGCTAACGCCATCTAGCGGTAGTTAGTAGTACTATACAAGCTCTCAGGTCACACTTGTAAAAACTAGTAGTAACCGCGTGTAAACTGACAGGCAGCGTCTTTCAATCTAATCTATTTTACATTTTTATTCCTTTACATTTAATTGTTATCAACTGCAGCATATCGTTTTAGAAGAGTAGTAGCTAAAGAACATTACCTGTGAATCTATAACTCTAACGGCCTGTTCCACAATGCATTAGTTACTGTTATCTGTCCAAAACTTTATAAGGAATGACGTTCCATCTTCGAATTATTCGTTGGGTTGTGCTTATTTGTCGACGGTGAAACATAGTCTAACTAAAAGGAACGAGATGCTATCTTTTTGAGATGAAAATGATTAGCAGTTTTAGGACAAATTATTTTTTTTATCATATATTTCGACATTAAACGTGTGGTGTTGTTCCAACTATTATCTTAATTGCTTACTATGAAAACGACTGAATATTTTTTCAAAGAAGTTAGCAAATAACCAGTAGTAGTTTTATTTGAAAACTACAGATAGCTAGCTATTAAGGTTGGGAACCTCTGCCGTTGTATATGACAATTTGGTACGGATACCAAAATGCTAGGAATATGAGAACAAATGACGTCCATTTGTGTACCTGGATAATAATGCTGCTGTGCCAGCATTCGGGGGAAGAAATATTAATAAAGGGCGGTGTAAGGGAATCAGATTGTTTTTATTTTATTTTGTCTAATTCTGTGAGCATGTTGTATTACGGCTTTATTTGGTATGTCTGTATTGATTTTGGTAATCTAATAAATAAATCGAAAAGAGAAATGTAAACAAAGCGTTGTTATATGTTATTTTTCGACTAAAAACGTTTTATTGATGATTTTGGAAGTTCAATAGTTGCCATAACCATTTTTAGGGTTTCGTAGCCGAATGGCAAAAAACGGAATCGTTATAGTTTCGTTAAGTCTGTCTGTCTGTCTGTCTGTCCGTCCGTATGTCACAGCCTCTTTATTCTGTAACTAAAAGCATCACACTGTTGAAATTTGGCAGGAAGATGTATCTTGTTAACCGCTTTACGATTTTTACACAAAAAAGAAAAGGATACATGAAACTAAAACCAAAAATTTTTTTTTAGTCAAACCTGTGTGTCTATAGATAGGTCTTTTAAAATGACATAGAGGTTTCTAAAACCATTTTCTTTTAAAGTCTAACGTTTCATGGCTAGACGCTTCCAAAGTGGTAAAATGGGTGTTCCCCCATCTAACTTCTAAACTAAGCGAGTGTAAATTTTGAAAAAAATATAATGTAGATCTTAACAAACACTTTCAATGAAAATTAGTTCAGACGGGATCGAACCAGAAGTTTTTGAGATAAAGCACATTTTCAACAACCGCAAATATATAATTTCATTTTTGTTTTTACAGTGTTTTGTCACTATACAAACTTAAGAATATAAAATGCACTTGTAAAAAGCAACTTTGGCTGTGTGACAGACGAGGAATCAAACCCCGTGTCTTACAAATTACTGATTTGGCCATTACAAGTTTGTTGATCTTTTACTATTCATTTTACTCGTTTTTCTAAAAAAAGTTAGTCCTCATTTTCGCTCAAAAGCCTCATTCCATTATACCAATCGTGAAATTCTTACGTTTTTCGAGTGCATTTCGCTTTTGAAACTCCGCAAATTCTTTCCGGAAATAAAAACATGCTTAATTGATTCGGTAAAAGAGACTAAACCTGAAATTCGTACGCAGATTATTGTGGCCGAAAATTATCAGACTTTGATAAAAACTCTCATTGAGATTTGAATTAAATAGTATCAATATTATGGCACTGAAAACATTTGTGGCTACCACCAGAGCAAGCTCGCTTATCTACGATATAATAAATCCGCCTCAAAACTGCGCAACAATTTTCTATACTGTCTTTACATTTTAAAAGTGGTTTTCATAAATCAAAGAGATCTTTTCTATGTGCACACTAGTTATTTGCACCGTATAATATTGTTTCTAAGATGAAAACCATGAAACGAACTTTTACTGGACAGCCAACCACCTTTTGATTAATGATGCGGCGATGCTGCCGTCAGAAGAATCGATTTGCTTAATTAAAAATAATGACAGACGGATCCATCAATAACAAAGCCGTTTGCTCGCGATAAACGTCTTTTTATTTTACCAAATCTGTATCGACCGGGGCTTCAGCGCAATCTACGAAATGAGTTTGTAATTTTTAGATCAGTTTAGTGGCTGATTAGAGATTATTATTATTATTTGCTAGTGATTCTTAGCTAAAGAGCCATGTTAATATAAAAAAAATATGTGTGAATTGTTGTTGCACACTTTTTAAGAAATTAGAAGATTTCGAATTTTAATTTTACTTACAAATTAAATCCCTATTTAAAATTACATTATGGTAGGCGGCACTGGAGGTACTTCCTTTAATTAACAGATTATTAGGACATAAGAAAGCTTAAAATATTTTGCTGCAGGCAATTAAACTTACTACTTATTCCAATCCCCCGTGTAGAAATTGGAATAAGTAGTAACTCTGTTCGAAATTTTGAGTAACTAAACCCAAATGACAATACACTTTAGTAGGTTACACTGAAGGTTTTCAGTTCACTAAATTTGAACCTTACTTACATTGTTTGTGTTCATGAGTTTCCCGCTGTGTCAAGTGATTAACTTTGGAAACATGAATAACTTGGTATCGGCAGTTTGGGAACGGCTCGCCTGTAAAATTGATCTTGTTACACAAGTAGCAGAGCGCAAATTCCAATGGATTTATGCAGACACAAGTGTGTTTGATCGTACATAAATTATCATCGGGAAAGACGCTTCAAATACAGATCATAAAAAGCAGACAACTAATTTAGAAAATAATTAATACGAAAGGATTATTATTTTATGCATAAAGTTTGGGCCAGTTTTTTATCATGTTATATGTACTAAAAAAAACTGGAGTAGGTATAATTAAGTTAGCGAAATTGCTGCAGTATTTTTTTCATATGCCATGTGCGTGACCATTTTATTTTGCAGCTGGTTACCTATACAGTAATTCTACTTCAATGGACTGGGGACGTATTGCAATTTTGTTTAATCCGTTCAAGTTCTAGGTAGTTCAATTCCCACTCAGTGTAAATTGTCTACGCCAGAACATCCCTATTTTATCGGTTTTTAATTTCTGTTTAATCTATGTCTTTTTGGGTCACGTGCCTTCCGCACATCACTATTTTTGAAGTTTTAGAAAAAGTTACAATCTGTGACTGTCATCTTGTAAAAACGTAGCACAAAAATTCTCAACAATGTATCCTTGTTTAAATCCAAGTAAATCTACATAATTTCCAAATAATCTACTTTTATTTCTTTGCTCGCCCTATGCGCGAACATAAATTAATATTATTAATTTCAATTACTAATATTATAATAATACCACAATGACATTAATATTAATGTTATTATATTATAATATAATACGAACTAGCAATACGAATTGCTAATCCGTTCAAAATCAGAGCTGCTAAACTGTCAAAGCAAAATCAATGAAATAGTCTAAAACAGGAAAACAAAAAGAAACTATGTTTAATTTAGTGAGGAAAATAATACCTAAGTTATAGTAGTACATTCACCTAATGGATTTTTACTAGCAAGGTCACCGCCACCTAGCCACTTCCAAAACTGCTTGCACCTCACATGATCTTGTGTTTAAAATTACGGCCGTTTTTGTGCCGTGTGTAAAAGCGATATATTTTTAAAAGTGATTAGGTGCCAGAGACCTCTACCATACAGTCGTAACAGTCGACAGCACATCAGGTTACCCACTTTTGTTACAAACTAGCCCTTATGACAACTGCATAAGATACTGCAGTGTTTACCTTGACGTGTTATTGTCCGTACATACCTATTGACAAATCATAACTAAAGTATTTTGGATTAATTGCATAAGGTCCGAGACAGTGTATTTTTTATAGAGCTTCGTAGACTTCAATACTTGCAATATGTAAAGCCATCTTATCTTTTGCTGCATGCAAGTTTAATAGTATTTTTTTCTTACTCCTCACAGCCTTGCTGCTTTCTTTGGGCTATAACGAGACATTTCAGATTTATCGGCCGGTGTGCCACTTAAACGGGCATAACTCAATACGATAAAATTGGTGACAATTGCCAACTGCGTACTGCTTAGAAGATTACTGTTATTATCGGACTTAACGTGATTGATGTGATCGCTTTTGTTTTGTTAGTGGATTTAATCGAATTCGGGGAAAGACGAATGGGGACAGTTAAGGGAAATATATCGTCGGAGGTTAATCACGACAGTTAATTCCGCAGTCGTTCGAACTGAATGACGATTTAAAACTGTTTTAAACGATAAATATGTCACGTTTAATCTGTGCGAATCCCACGGTTCAATAATTAATGGTTCTCCTAATATTACTGGTGCCTGTCCATAAAGCTTACAGATTACATAAACGATGTAGTGCATAGTAGGTTCTACAGTAGACCTATATAATGCGGGTAATTTGGAATACAGGTTACAAAAAAAAAACATATTTACCAAGGTTTAAGAGAAATAAGTACGGAAACCACATAAAATGTTAGAGAAACTAATGTATTGTTAGCATAATATTAATCAAAAGTATTATTAATCTGTATATGGACAAACTTTGGTTTATTCATAAATTGTCAGAAAGGAAAAGGTTACCCAATGTGAATATTATTCGGAATAGGGTATTCCAAATTAAATTCATGTGCATATAATTTGGAATAGAACAGGCAGTCCAAATTAAATTCACGTTCATACAAATTTGGAATATATTAGGTATTTTAAATAAAAATCACCGTTATACTTCTTTTTTATTTGCTAAATTAGTCTTGTATTACTTAATTTATTCCGAACATACATACACAGTCTCAAAACTTTTAACATCAAATAGTCTTAATTCTACACGTCTTTTTCTTTATCTTGTATTAAAATCTTTTATCAGTGTTAACTCCGAAGTTACTTATTTAATCACTTTTATAATTCCTAAAGTCCTCTTTTAAATAATCAACTTTTTACATAACTTCAATCAGTCTTAACTCCAAAACCTATTTGGCTACTCTTCTTTTTCTGTCTTCTTTTAAAAATCATTCTTTTCTATATATGTGAAAATTTTGCAATTAAATTAAATTAAATCCGTATTACATACCTACATGTAGAATTAATAACTTCCTCCTTCGAAGTCGGTTAAAAACGTCGATCGAAAATAGGTAACATACATACAAGCTTTTGACATTTACATTTCTATTTTAAGTTCGGTTAAAAATTGTAAGAAAAGTAATAGTGCATTTGAAATATTCCAATTTAACTTCACTTGTAATTAATTTGGGACATACCGAATTAGCTTCACCTGTCGTATACCAAATTAACAACATGACCCTGCCTAAACTCAAAATGCTCTCATGTATGTATGTCTATAGTTTGATTAAGAATAAGTATTAGTTTCAATAATATAAATTCCAAACTATAAATTTGCATCAATGGAACCAACTAAATATGATTAATATTCGAGATGCAAACTGATTTAGTACTTACTTGAAAAATTTCGGGAACAGCACTTTTATTCGGACGTCATGTACGAAAAGACTGTCAAAATGGCGCAATCTAAGCAACGCCCTATGAATTGAAAAGTACAAAAACTACCCAATAAAGGTGATTTCCAATAGATGTCGCCATTGAAAACTCTTATATTGATGTATTCCAAATTACCAACCGTATTCCAAATTACCCGCATTTCCTCTATCTATATGAAATAGAAGTTAACACTTATATTTGCGACGCTTATACGTTGTTCATTTCTAAGCTATGATGAATAATAAACACCCTTAGGTTATCGTGTGCAGGCGGAACATTGGCGGAATATATTTCAAGCGATATATATTTTGACCGCAAATGTTGGCACATTTGCGGATAGGTTGGTAGATTTGCGGTAGGATAAAGATAAGATAAAGATAAAGATTTTTTTATTTCATTCCAAGCTTAAAACTATAACAATGATTTTAATTGAGACTACCTAGTAAGTATTTATATAACCCTTGTGGCAGGTAGCCCCGCTCTTTCATATCAATATTACATCAAGATTTGAAATGAAACAATCAAATTACCAACTTATAAGATACAGGCTTATCTATTATTAACTACCAATAAATAATGACTATTCATACTCATACAATTCTTTATACTATGTATGTATTTTTAACAGATGGATATTTTTATAACACCCTATCATGCTACTTTAATGAACAATTGAAGTTTATTATACTTATACCTCTGTATTTTTATAATATTGTTTTATTATTATTTTTGATTATATTTCATTTTATTTTTGATAACCCCCCAATAATTCTTCAATTTTATAATTTTGTACTTTTAGCCAATCTATTAATATTTTTCTACATTTTTTTGTTGTAAGTTTATGAATTTTAATATGTTTATTTATCAAGTTGTATATGTAGACTGATTTTGTTTTAAACTGATTTCTAGCCAGCTTCGTTTTTGTAGGATATTGATCTATCACTTTATCTTTCCTTCTTTTAGATGTTTTAGGATTATATGGTATTGATTTATGTAATTTCAAGATAATCTGATAAACATACAATTTTCAAATTGATAATAGTTTACTGTAGCTATAACGCTCTTCAGTAGGGATCCTAAAGGGCATAGAATACATCACCTTAAGGGGCTACCCGGATTTTTAGCGCACTTACTAGCGCCACTTTAGTAAAAAAAACATAACTCGTTAAATAAAAGACCAATCAAAAATCTGGTAGATACGATTGTATTACAGGTTCTATAGTTTATTTAGTACGTTTAAATTGTTTCTAAAGT
Organism: Pyrausta purpuralis; assembly: GCA_963924145.1. Classification (NCBI taxonomy): domain Eukaryota; kingdom Metazoa; phylum Arthropoda; class Insecta; order Lepidoptera; family Crambidae; genus Pyrausta; species Pyrausta purpuralis. Next base: position 22,754,053 of record OZ001644.1, on the reverse strand, counting down.
AGTTAACTGTAGTTAGAGTTAGAAAAACTGCTAAATATGGCCACTTTTAGCATTTTTGCTAACTGTAACTGCAGATAACTGTGTTTAATTGAACTTAAACATTGTGTCTAAACCTCATAATCAGAGCTACAATCGTATCTACCAGATTTTTGATTGGTCTTTTATTTAACGAGTTATGATTTTTCTAGTAAAGTGGCGCTAGTGTGCGCGGTAAAAATCCGGGTAACGCCTTAAGAAGGCAGCGTTGGGCCCTTTCGGCTTCTAGAAATTTTGTTTTAGTGGCACCGCCACTAAAACAAGACACACCCCAGACTAATGCAATAGCCCACTATTGATTGTACCAATGCAGTATAGATTTGTGTTATTATTATTTTTGTTGTAATATGTCTAAGACTCTTAAAAATCTAGATGAGTTTTCTAATTCTGTTGCTGATAAATTCAATTTGAGGATGCCAACAAAGACGTTGATCGATAAAAATTCCAAGATATTTTGTGGCAGTCACTTTTTCAATTTTATCATCATTACATTCGTGTATTTTTAGTGTAAGCAAAGAATCAGGTTGTGTTTTGATTGTAGAAGAAAAACAAATAAAGTTAGTTTTGGTCGTATTTAGTGTTAGTAAGTTCAAGTTTAGTCAATTTGCAATTTTAATCAGACTCAATTCAGCTAGTTTGAATACCGAGTTCCATGAAGATGAGCTAAACACAACTGCAGTATCATCCGCGAAGGAAAATACTTGTCCCCCATCAACAGACATATTCGTTAGCTCATTAATATAAACGAGGAAAAGCGTTGGTCCTGATACGGATCTGAATATTCAGACGATTATTTCGAGGAAGCACGATCTGAAATATGATTAAGAACCTCTAATAGTCCCCTAGCCGCGGACGGTGGCCAGTCACAACGACTAACCGACTGCGCGGGACATATTATAGTGCACTCTCTATTGCTCTCACTCTCATAGCACGATGGGACAGCAATCTGACACAGCCGGAGAGAGATCAGGCGCAGGACCAACGGCTTAACGTGCTTTCCGAGGGACGGGGGCGAATCACCGCCAACATCCAAACCGGGCTACACTAAGAATTTCTAAACAGAAAAACCCAGGTACATATATTTGGCCCGACCCGGGGATCGAACCCGAGACCTCTGGCGCAGCCGTCACTTTATAGTGCGACCATCTAACCGCTGCGCCACCGAGGCAGTTAAAGTGCCATTCGCAGTCTTTCTTTTTCCAGCGCACAATTCGATACGACTTTTTTAAGATAACACGAATCCCAGAACTGATATCCTTTTTATATTCTACGCTCACCGAACGAAAATGCGAGCTAAGCAAAAATATTAACAACATAAAACACCCTCTGAACGTTTTTAAGGTAACATGACCTGAATTTTCGATGAATCTGCGAGGCGTATCGGTTACCTCTATTTTCGAGATGTTCAGATTAATATTTTTTTACTGCTCCGAGCAGTCGAGTAATCGAATCAGAAAAGAAATAGTTAACAATTTAAAAAGTATCTACAAAATAACAAGTAAAGTGAATGTGTTCCCATTAATAAATCAAGTTGATGTACCATTAATATTAATCGTCTAAAATTATATCACTCTCCAAGGAATAAACAAAATTAATTCCTCCGCTTTCCCTGCCCAGATTTCCTCTTCCATTGTAATATTCCTACTATTCCCCAAATGTTTTGTCGTAAACAGTATAATGTTTGGCTGAAAATTTGATTTTCCAAGGAAGCCGACTCATATTTTCATACATAATTAAATTAATTCGTTACGCACGGAAAACTCATTAGACATAGAATGTAAGGTGGCGTTTATAACAAATGTGTCTTTCCCTGTTACGCTGGATATAATCCAGAATAACAGGGAAATGTATCACTGATGGCTCCAATCTCTTTATTCGGGAATAAGATTACTTTGGTAGGCACAATAGATAACAAAGCTATATGAAAGAATGTGGAAGGGACATTGCAACTTTTAGCATCGATGCGAATCATTGCGACTCACACAATGAACAGATTTAATTTAGCATCGATGCAGTCACGCGTTAACATCGATGCAGAAACGCGACTGCATCGATGCTAACGCGCGTTATTATCGATGCAGTTGCCAAAATTCAGTACAAAATTTGACAAATTCCAGCTTCTACGATGCTATGAGTAGCGCAGTGTGTAAAGGTGGACATTTTGCGACTGCATCGCTGCTGTCGAAAAGTCGCAGTGTGCAAAGGGTCAGCGGCATTCAGAAGAGTAAAAGTTAAGTACTTAATCAAAGGTTTTTTTTTAAAGACCTCGTAAATTGAATAAAAGTGTCGTTATTAGGCAGCAGATTTAAACAAGATGTAGTAAAAATGTTTCAGTGGATATTCTTGTTGCTTGTATCTTTACTTACACTAAGTATCTTTGTACTTGATAGGTGTATGATCAAGGAATTAAAATGTGTAGGATAGCTATCGCTTAAGGAGAAACTAAGGGTTTAAAAGGAATATTAGGGAACTGGACACTGAGGCACGGAAAACTTCCTTTAAAATCGTAAATTTTCATGAATTTCAGAACACGGCTTTTTTCGGCAGAGTCTTTTTTTCTGCTTAACCTCTTTTGTACAATTCCTGGTAGGAACTGTACGATAGATTAATTATCTAAATTTGGATTTATCTTAAGTCTATCTGTTATGAAGGATATAGTTTTAAATCTTTTTTCATTTGCATGTTTTATTAAACATGCATTTAATTTAAAGTAAGTTTTTATTAAGAATAAGCATTCAATTTTACAGTCCAAAATAACATCCTGTATATATTTTCTTTACGTAACAAACAAAATTGTTTCTGCTTCTCATTCTAAAGCTTACAAATACAAACGCTAAAATCAACGTGGCTAAAATTATGCTGTTCATAAAAGTCGTTTGTTTGAAAGGATTTTACATCCCATCAAAGGGACAGGAAATAAAAATACGACATAACCTTTGCGGGTAGAAAAAACAAACGCTTAGCAAAATAAGTTGTTTTGTGATTCTGTACACGTTTTGACTATTTGTAGGTATTACAGGATGTTAGTACATAAAAGAAATGCCGTTCGTACTCATTTTTTGGCATATAAAAGTAATTTTGACAACAAAGGGTACCCTATTTCGTGGACCAACGATTTAGGTTGAAAAATCCTTTCTGTAGAAAAAGTACCTTAGTTATTGTTCCTTCTAACGGATTTATATTTTCCCTTTCAGGCAGCCAACTGAGTGAGAGAAATTAAAAAATAACAACTAGGCATAGCCCTCTGTTTGAAGCAGAAAGGTCTTTTGAACGAGTTTTGTTTATTAAAGAAAGTGAGGTATTTAATGGAAAGACAGCTGCATTATTCATTATTTCTTTTGGTTTATTTATTTCTCATTTAATTTTGTTAGAATAACTGATAAGAATTTATTATTCATGACGTGTCTATTAAGTTCAATGAAATGTGTTCGATAAAAACAGATGTTTCTACACCATAGACCGCAAACACATCCGGTTGCTGTCAGTTATTGATTAAAATTCGATTTTTTTTTCTCGCAATTTTTTTCGTATATGTCGTCACCCTACCACGAATTTGTTTGGTTCTATTTTTTCATTTTTGAATTCATTTTTTTTTATTACAAGCATAGGTTATTTATTCAGTAACAATAAGCTTTTTACAGAATGATAATAGCTTGTTTCAATAAGATTTTATAACTGTTTACGTAACGTGTATCCTGACACCGCGCGAATTGCGTACGCGCACGCAGTCCACCGCGGTAACGCGACCGCCACCGCAATTGCGCCTTAGGAGGTTAAAGAACAGAGTTTAAAGGTGCAACCACTCCTGTAATCACTAAAAAATAGCAAATAAAATTAACTTTAAAAAATTAAAAACCTACTCCAAAACAACTAAAAAGTTTTAAATAAACTCTTTACTTCTTAAAGGAAAGGACTCCATTTTAGGCGAACAATTTCTTTTTGGAGTCAGTGACATCGCTTTGACCTTTTCAAACGTCATCGTCACGTATCACAGCACCGACTCCAAGAAGAAATTGTTCGCCTAAAATGGAGTCCTTTCCTTTAAAGAGTGAAGAGTTTATTTAAGACTTTTAGTGCTTTTTGGTTCCGAAGTTGGGTTTTACTTTTTTTTAAAGGTACTGATGTATTTTTTCTTATGTGTGACGTTTAGCGTCAAAGTTTTCTAAACTCTACTTAAAGGTTTTATGAGGTGTTTTAATTTTACTGGCACTTCTGATCATTTCTTGCTCTGCGGAAGACGCACTGTCGAGAGAGTCAGTAGGTAGTTAAATCACCGGGCCGTGGTGTGCCGTGCTGAGATTTGTTATTACTATATACTCTTATAAAGAACTAACCATTGCTATACGTACACAGTCTGGCCATAAATACTGAACCAATTAAAAATAAGAAAGATATTACATTTGAATTTGGAATCTGTCATTTTATAGGATTTCTTATTGTGTTTTCTAATTTTGGCGCCAATACATTTAATAATATTTTGCGATATTAAAATGGAGTGGGGTGATAAAGAGAACCGAATCGCTGTGATTCCATTACACAAAGCTGGTATGGATCCAAATGCAATTTTTAAAACTCTCCATACTCTTGGCATTAGTCAAATGTTTGTGTACCGGGCTATCAATAGATACAATGAGACCTCCTCTGTTTGTGACAGAAAAAGATCTGGCCGTCCACGTAGTGTTCGTACGAAAAAAGTGGTCAAAGCAGTAAGGGAAAGAATTCGTAGAAATCCTGTCCAAAGCATAAGATTTATCTCGGGAGATGAAGATAGCACCCAGAACCATGTCGCGTATTTTAAAAGATGAGTTAGGACTTGCAGCTTATAAGAGACGCACTGGTCATTTTTAACTGATAATTTAATAAAGAATAGGGTGGTAAGATCGAAAAAACTACTGAAGCGGTACGCAAAGGGAGGTCATAGAAAATTTTTGTTTACGGATGAGAAAATCTTTACAATTGAGCAACATTTTATCAAACAAAATGACCGTATTTATGCTCAAACCTCTAAGAAAGCTGCCCAACTAGTCAGCAGAGTGCAACATGGGCATTACCAGACTTCAGTGATGGTTAGGTGGGGTGTTAGCTATTAAGGAGTGACTGAGCCATATTTTTGTGAAAAAGGTATCAAAACATCGGCACAAGTGTATCACGATACCATTCTTGAGAAGGTAGTTAAGCCCCTTAACAACACCATGTTCAATAACCAAGTATGGTCTTTCCAACAAGTTTCGGCGCCGGGTCATAAAGCTCGGTCCGCGCAGTTTTGGTTTGGCGATCGTTCGGACTTCATCAGAGCTGAAGACTGGCCGTCGTCTAGTCCCGATCATAATCCGCTGGATTATGATTTATGGTCAGTTTTAGAGAGTACGGCTTGCTCTAAACGCCGTGATAATTTGGAGTCCCTAAAACAATCTATACGATTGGTAGTGAAGAATTTTCCCACGGAAAGAGTGCGTGCTTCTGTTAATAACTGGCCTAAACGTTAAAAGGACTGTATTGCAGCCAATGGAGACCACTTCGAATAAGCTTTTTATATTTGAAATTGTTTTATATTTATATACAAAACTAACACACTCTAAAAGTAATAAACATTATTTGGGTTAATAAAAATATGTGACAATATTTATGGCAAGACTAGGTATTCTTGCGGGCTTGCGCACGTGATGGCTTATTTTATTATGAAAAAGGGCAACATTTTAATAAAGATTTTTTGAAAAATTTGACTCATTTTAAAAAGTGGTTATCTTTTATCTAAACAAACTATTTTCAGGTGACACGTTGTATAATAATGGCCAAATAAAAGTAAATACCTATAAGTTAAAGTAAAAAGGTCCACTGTGGAGTGCAGACTTTATCTATCCTTCTTTTGTTGGTTACTTACGTCGGCATTATAAGGGAGCAGCGCGTATTGTTTTAAAATGGTGTGTTGTATAAAAAGCTGGCACACAGTAAGCACTTTGCAGAAATTGTGTTTGATATAAAAAGATAAAGATTTGGCTACTTTTGAAATAGCACTTTGGGCACGCTGCAGAGGCATCAGATCAGTTTTGGGTTATTTAAGGTTGAAGCACTTATCAAACCGCCACGGTAACAGCACCAGTAGTGTATTATTGGGCATTCTGTCCCCCAGTCGTCCGCTTCGCTCCCGACCGTTCGCTGCGCTCACTCTGGTATGACAGAATGCCCAATAATACACTACGAATCAGTGGTGCAATATATTCAGCAAACCTTCAGTTCACAACCGGAAGTTCAACAAACTGCGTGGCAGTGAATTTTTCATGAATCCCATTAAATTTATCTATCGTCACTATTTTCATCATTCCGTTGAAACCCGTCAATCAGAACGGTTGAGTAAAAAGAAATGAGATTTATAAAACAAAAAGAATCTCTTAGATTACAATGTATATGTCCAGTCTCTTCAAATCAGTGTAAGAGGCATGGCAAATTATTGCCAAACACTATCCGAAGCATTGTTTGTGGTCCATCAAACTGCGGAAAAACTAACTTAGTAATAAGTCTATTGCTACACCAGGATGGGCCTCGTTTTCGTAACCTTTATGTATATTCGAAGTCTTTGTATCAACCTAAGTACATATTTTTAGAAAAGGTATTGGAGAAAATTTCAGAAATATCTTACTACAAGTATAATGATAATAGCGAAATTCTAACGCCACACGAAGCTTTGCCCGACTCAATTTTTATTTTTGATGATGTTGCGTGCGAGAAACAAAACAATATTCGCGATTACTTTGCCATGGGAAGACATAAAAACATTGACTGCTTTTATATTAATCAAACCTACACCAAAATACCTAAGCAACTCGTAAGAGACAATGCTAATCTGATAATATTATTTAAACAAGACGACATTAACCTGAGACATATATACGATGAGCATGTAGGATCTGATATGACGTGGTCACAGTTCCGTAAAATGTGTTCAACAGTGTGGAAAAAACCATACAGTTATGTCGTCATCAATAAGGATTGTGAACGAAACAAAGGTTGTTACAGAATGAAGTTTGATACATTCATAATAGTGGATTAAATGTTTTATTTCTTGTATAAGTAACTATTACTTGGACGAAAACGAATCAGTTACAATCAGGAAGTCATACAAAGTGGAATCCTTAACAATGGAGCGAAACCTTAAGGAACAAATTGTAAAGTCAGCATCAGCTGTAAAAAAAAAGGTAGAAATGATAAAGGATTCAAAAAAGAACAACGACTTGGCTCTGGAAACAATATTTAAACCAATTGTAAGCCCCCTTAAACTATTGACTTGTAGAACTGCCAACAAACGCCTCATAGATGAAGAGACAGAACAAAGCCAATCAGTGAAAAGAACTAAACACACAAAAAGTGAGTCATCAAATATTTCTGACGAAGATTTTGTTTACTTTAAAGCGGATGATGACAACGAAGAATATTTTGAAGAAGATGAAGTTAATATAGAAAATGAAAACTGTAAAACGCCTAACAAAACCCTTACTGCACCACCCACTGAAGGTGATGATGATCATGAGAGCTCATTCAAATCTCTTCAGTCCTCGCCAAGTACTGGCAATAATAATAATGATTCTTTATCATGGTCTGTATCATCTGAAGTAATGAAAGATATACCTTTCGGTATTAGGAACGTAAAGGGGAAACTAATGCTTGGCAATACGCGTGTTCACGATGATGACCATATTATAAAAATTGGAAGTCGTAGCCTCAAAAAGACTCCTGGCTTGAGAGAGTTATTGTATGAAAAGATCCCAAATTTAGAAATTATTACAGAACAAGATTTACAAAATTATAAATTAATACTTATGGATACCAATGCTTACAGACGCAACTTTGATTCTTCGAAACCAATTAACAGTAACAAAAGTTTTAAGTATATGAAAGTAATCAAACCATTATTTAAGTTCGCTAGAAGTCATACAAGTAGTTTGGAAAGTCTCCGACAGGGCAAAGGCATCGATATTTTAAAAGAAGTGAAGAACGATACCGATTTGGTTTACTGGGATGATCCCAATGAATTAGTGGAAAGGTTAAAATTACTACTTGGATCATGGGCAGCTGGCAACACTGGGGTACAAAATGAAATTTATGCAATACTTGAAGAGTTGTATGAAGCTGGAATTATAAAACAAATCAAATATATAAAGCTTCCATCAGGAGGATCGGGCAGTGTCATTAAACTACGGAAGCGGACCAGACGACAATGAATATTGACAAATTTGGTCATCATATTCACAAACGTTTACGACTATCAGAATTCAGTAATATTCTTAGCGACATCCTAGTGCGAACAGATGAAGGAGACTTTGACTTAAAATCATCGAGATTAAAGGGACTACAAATTCCGGAAAGGAACGATGAGGCTGTAAATAAAGAATACGTGGATAAAAGTGTTGATGAACTAAAAAATGAACTGAATAATATTCAAAGCAATTTAAAAAAGTATCTTAACAATTTAGAAAAACTTACTACTACAAATTTTAGTAAATTGTACTACACAAAAAAAGAAATTGACCTCATGCTACCATCAAAAGTTGTTAATAATGAGTAAACAAGATATAGTTAACGAACTTCACAAGGCGGCAAGAAGAAATTTCATTCGTCGACATACTGTTATTAAAGGAATCGATGATTTATGGCAAGCTGATCTCATGGATTTTCAAAAGTATGCATCATTCAATAAAGGATACAAATATGTTTTAGTAGTAATTGATGCTTTATCAAAATACGTTTGGGTTAGACCGTTGAAGACGAAATCTAAGACATGCGTTGCAAATGCTATGCACAACATATTTTCTGAATCCACACGAAAGCCAAAAAATTTACAAACAGATCTAGGTACAGAGTTTTACAATGATTCTTTTGAAAAATTAATGAAAAGTAACAACATTAACCATTATTCCACATATTCTGTTAAAAAAGCTTCCATAGTAGAACGCGTAATTAGAACCATAAAATCCCATCTTTACAAAGCATTCAGTTTATGCGGACGATATGAATGGGTTCAAAGTAATTTAGATTCTGTTGTGAATCACTACAACAATACTTGTCACCGTATCACAAAATTCAAACCAATCAATGTTAATCGTTCAAATGAGCTTTTAGTAAGGTCTAATATTTTTAAAACACAACATGGAAAGATAGCACGTCCAGGTCCAACTTTGAGAGTTGGTGATTTTGTTCGTATAAGTAAATATAAAGGTGATTTTTATAAAGGCTATACTCCTAATTGGTCTACGGAAATATTTCGCATTGTTAAAATCGGTCAAACCAATCCTCAAACGTATCAAATAGCTGACAAACACAATCAAATTATCTTAGGTTCTTTTTACCGGTATGAGTTACAAAAAACTAATTTTCCTGACATTTACCTTATTGAAAAAGTTATAAAAAGAAAAGGAAACAAACTATTTGTAAAATGGTTAGGGCTAGGTAATGAAGAGAACACTTGGGTAAACAAAAAAGAATTAGTGGTGTAGTGGAGAGGTATATAAATAACACAAATCATTTCTTCACGACACTTACTGCTTATCAATGAAGGAAGGCAGTGGTATAATTGATAAATTGATTGATCGTTTGCCAGTTGAGCTACACTTACCAGGCTATCAATTTTGTGGTCCTGGTACAAAACTTCAAAAACGGATACAAAAAGGTGATCGAGGAGTTAATAGATTAGACGAAGCTTGCATGCATCACGATATTGCATACATTAATAAAGATTCAAAAGTACGACGTAAAGCTGATTTAGAACTTTTGAACATGGCTAAAAAAAGGTTGAATTCGAAAGACGCAGGCAAAGGAGAAAAAATTGCCTCATGGATAGTAAAAAACGCAATGAAAGCAAAAATCAAAGCAGGCGGAGCCATAAAATCGTTTCATAAAGGAATTAAAAAGATTAAATCTCATTTAAAAAAACATAAATCGAAAAATCACACTTCGTCTATAAAATATGCTTATGCAGCGGCAAAGAAATTGTTTCGGAATAAGAAAGGAATACGTTTGCCTCGTTATATTCCTCTCCCAAAGAGTGGTGGAGTTTTGCCACTCATCCCCATATTTGCTGGGCTATCGGCTTTAGGTTCACTTGCTGGAGGTGCAGCAGGTATAGCGAAAGCTGTTAATGATTCTAAGGCTGCACAAAAAAGTCTTCAGGAAGCTGAGAGACACAACAGGATGATGGAAGCAGTGGCTCTTGGAAAAGGATTATATATAAAACCACATAAAAAAGGAGCAGGTTTATATCTTAGTCCATCAAAAAACTAAATAAACGGCTGCCCAGACGTGCACTCACTAACCTTGATATAATACAACATGCCACTGATATACCTTATTTTCGTGGTGTTTACATGAGAGATACGTTACCATTGAAACCTAGAAAGATAGAATGTGGAATTATGAATTTGGATAGCAACATAAATCCTGGCACGCATTGGGTAGCCTATGTGAAGCAAAATGAATACATAGAATATTATGATAGCTTTGGAAATTTGAAACCACCAATAGAATTTATGAAATATGTACATGACTTGCCTGTAAACTATAATTATGCAAGACATCAAGCATTTGGTACTACAAACTGTGGGCATTTGTGTCTAAAATTTTTAAGAAATTATTGGAAGAATCATTTATATAATGAAAGAAGAAAATAAATATGTCAGTTTCAAAATGTCTTTCACTGTGTCTATAACTGGGAGAGGAGCTTCCTTATCAACAAATTACTCACCAACATTGGAGCTTCAAGGAGACTATGAATGTGGTCTTTTGTACTTTTCCACTTTCAACTCTATTCCTAATATAGATGAGCGTAATAATAAGTTTTACTATGGTGAAAATGAAATTATCGAAATTCCTGAAGGGTCTTACGAGCTTCAAGATATTTGTGATTATTTAAAATGCAACATTAAGAACACAATTTTAAAAATCACTTGCAATAATAATACATTAAAAACAAACATCTTTTGTTCAAAAGATGTTCATTTCAATAAGAGTGCATCATTAGCTCAAATTTTAGGGTTTGGGAAGGAAACAATAAATGCTAATATAAGTACAGATTCACAATATCCTGTCAACATTCTATCAACGACCATCGTACGGATCGAATGCGATGTTGTTAGTGGTTCATTTGTAAACGGGAAAGCAAGCCATATTATTTATGAATTTGTGCCGAATGTACCACCTGGTTATAGAATAATTGAAGTTCCAAAAAATTTGATTTATTTTCCTGTTAATCAATCATCAATAAGCGCTATCAATATAAGACTCTTGGACGCAGACAATAAAGAAATTAACCTGCGAGGTGAAGAAGTTCAACTCTATTTACATTTTCGAAGAAAATGATAAATTTCAATAAAAGCTCCCCTCAGTCGAATATTCGAGTCAGTGCTGAAAGATCATCCCGCAAAGGCACACCGCTACAGCTTAAAAAGAAACTTACCAAGACCAATAAAGAATTCCTAAAGAAAATTGGGTTAATAAAATGAATATCTTAAATATATCTGAACAAACTACATACGACAACAGCATTGAAGGTTTCGAGTATCATTCATACAAGCCATACGTAACAAGTTTCAACAAGAATGATGAAATAAGAATTCCGATTAATCAGCAAGACCTATACGTACTGCCATCACTTAGTAGTCTGTACATCGAGGGAAAAGTGAGTGTTCATAACACCACGACCAAAGCAAAAATATCAGATGTAAACTTCGTTAATAATCCGGCATTGTTCCTATTTCAAGATATTCGTTACGAATTGAATGGAGTAGAAATAGATAAAATTAAAAATGCTGGTTTAACTACAACTATAAAGTCATATCTGTCCTTAAGTGAAAACGAGTCAAAATATGCTCGTGTTTGGGGGTGGTCAACAGGGGGAACCAAAAATACAGGAGATGGATCGTTTTCTGTATCAATTCCTTTAAGCAAGATATTAGGATTTGCAGAAGATTATCAAAAAATTATCATGAACTGTAAACACGAGTTAGTGCTACTTAGAAGCAATACGAACCTTAATGCCATAAAATTAAATGCAGGAGAAGCTGTAGATGATATTACAATAAATAAAATCATTTGGAGAGTGCCACACATTAAAGTGTCTGATCGAGAAAGAATAAATCTATTAAAGCATTTAGAGAGAGATCGTGCTATTCCATTAGCGTTTCGCAACTGGGATCTTTACGAATACCCATTACTACCTAAAACACGCAAACATACTTGGTCTATCAAAACTTCATCGCAAATAGAGAAACCGCGCTTTGTTATCATTGCTTTACAAACTAACCGGAAACACAACAGTCAATTGTCAATGGCAGAGTTTGATCATTGTCACGTGCGTGATGTAAGAGTATTTTTGAATTCATCATATTATCCATATGAAGGATTGAACATCAATTTCTCCGAAGACAAATTTACTTTATTATATGAACAATATACAAGATTTCAACAGTCGTATCATGGACGTCGACCAGAGCCGTTGTTGAGCTTAAACGAATTTAAAAACATTGCTCCTTTATTCGTTATTGACTGTTCACGACAACACGAAACGCTTAAAGGATCTATTGATGTGCGAGTCGAAATTGAAACAGACCAAGAAATTCCAGATAAGACAGCTGCATACTGCTTGATTTTAAACGATTGTTTATACGAATATAAGCCTTTGAGTAACATTGTAAAGAAAATATCATGAATAATTATAATACAGTAATCGTTGATTTGCAAGGATTCAAGGACATCGATAATAAATTCTTGGTTAAAGAAATGGCAGTAGCTACTCCAGAGTATACTTACGTGTTTTTAATAACGCCTCCGTATCCGTTCTCTGCATTGAGTGATGAAGAAAAGAAATGTGTTCGTTGGATTAAAAGAAATAGAGGTTATTTATGGAGTGAGGGCTATATAGACTACAGAGAATTTCTTAGAATGATCAATGGTTTTTTGAAAAATAAAAGAATTATAGTCAAAGGGGAAGAAAAAGTAAAATGGATGCAAGAGTTGTGTGATAATAATAATAGTGTTTTCGATATAACGCGTCAAGGTACTCCTAATTTGAATAATCTTAATGAACTCTATTGTAAAGACAAAATTATGTTTAATTGTTTTTATCATGATAAGTATTGTGCGTTACGAAATGTTTTAAGTTTAAAGAAATGGTGTATGGATAACAATGTATTTTATTAATGCTTATTTTTTGAAATAAATAATTGTAACATTGAATTAAATGTTTTATTTATTTTTATACCTCAATTTATTACTACCTACATTTTTAGGGGACTTAGTAAAAAACATATTTTTTGCATATAAGTTAATTTATTTATTTAATTACATTTACAACTAGGATTATTAAACAATATTCTAATAACTTAAAAACGTAAATCAACTAAAAGTTAGAACCACATAACTTTTTTGATATCTTCTTAATTACACATTCTGTCATATCCATTATTTCGTCCACTGCGTCATGAACAACGTATTGAGCACTAAGTAACACGCACTCGCTGTCAGCGTCCGGCGTCGAGGTCGACGAGCTTGTCCTTGTTGATTCACATTCGCAGACCAAGTCCAGCACCTTTATCTGGATCATCTTGAAACCTTTCTGTTCGTTGCACACCACAAAAGATTTAGGAGCTATTCGCTTATTCTTTTTTGATGGAACACGTTTTCTCTTCTTTTGTTTAACTTCTGTCGATTGCGAACCAAACAAATCCTTGTATTGTTGCGTAAAGTTTTCTAATGGGTCTTGAGCGTATTGAGGAAAAACGTCGTATCCATTCGCCATTATCTGTAAAGAAAAGAAATCTCATATTAAAATCAAGAAGTTATTATTATGACTATAATAACCCTTTTATTTTAAAAAGTATTCGATAAAGGATAACTACAACATACCTGATTTATAATATAATTATTTCACAGTAATCACAAAGCAGGTCTTTCGTTGCGGTCTCCCAGTTTCCTACTAATTTCAGTCAGCAGTTGTTCTGTCTTATAATAGATGACGTCCCAATGGTCGTACACCAAATACTGGCTTTTTGCTCGCCCTCTGATTTCCACTTCAGTTTTATCCGCTGAATCCACTGCTTCCATGATTTCTATTTTAATTATGAGCTTTGGTAGTCTATGATCATTCGATGCAAAGTAGCTGGTTTGCGGTGAAGAGAGGTACTGATGGTTGGACTGCATTTTAAGTTCGACGCAATCTTTATGTGAATGCACTGAGCACGAATAATGAACTAAATTTAGAATGATTAAGCTTTGTCTATATAGGTAATCAAGAACATGAGACGTGTGAGACGAAGTGTCATAAGCACGTGTACTACATGTTTTAACATGTTCAATAATCATTTTTCAGTATAGCAAATATTTCTTCCAGTAAGTTGAAACAAAATACGACGCGCGCTAAATAACACTCGTGTTAGCAACTTGTTTTAACCTGCACTTTTAAATGCACACGTGTTTTTGTGCGATAACTGAATACCTACATAAACTCTTAACTATTCTTAACTATTTATTAGAAATAGGGGATATTTAATAAATCAAAAAAAATATCGTATCATCATTTATTTGCGATATAAGTACAATGTACAAGGAGGTAACTTAATTTCTAGAATATAAATTCTAAAACAGTTCTATTAAAAGAGTCCATTCTATTACTTGCACAAGCATCAGTGTAATACCTTATATTATGGGTTCTTACAGTACATACATTACTTATGACATATTATAATCAGAAGACACAAAATCACTTCAAATCATTGTAAACTATTCATTACCATCATAAAATTACAGTGCAAATAGTTACCTAACTTTAAACAAATAATATACATTTCGTTTGATACAATTTAAATATTAAGAATGGCTCTATGACCCCAAGCTCTCGTAGATACTTTGTCAGACAAAATGTGACGCTTGTCATCGTTGCGGCTCAGTGCAACTTTTTTAAGGCTACGTGTGAATATTTCATGTTTAATAGATTTGAATAAAACGTTGGTTTTTCTCACTACATCCCCATCATATAAGCTTTTTTTGTATTGAGATATTGAAATATCGCGAACAACGCATGATTTCACCCCCTTTGCTTTTTTAATAGTACTGTTAACAGTTTTTATACAGTACAGTTTTGATCGTAATCCAACAAATTCTGATATTATGTTCCCTCCCATTTCGTCTTTGAAAAGACCAGGAACTTTTTTGTTCAAAAGTGGTAAGCTATGTATATTTTCTGCTGGAAAGTTACTAGTATCGAAATAATTCAATAATAATTGTTTTAAATCTTTATAGAAATCAGGGGTTTGAATCTGATAGACAAAACTGTCTGTGTCTGTGTAGCACATGCGTAAGCGGTTTGTATACGTCGGCTCAAAGACTGAGTAATGAAAATCATACATGTGGCTTTTGGACAGTTCCAAAACTGTAAACCCGATGTATATTGGTTTGTCTAAAACAACACGCTCAGGTTTAGTTTGTATTGCAACCAAATTTTCACTGAAAACTGAAGCACTATGGAAATTCGAATTTGCTATTAATCTATCAGCACAATATCTTTTTTTTGTTTTATTTTGTTTATCACTCCATTTATTAACTAAATGAACATTGACCCTTTTTTCATTATTTTCCAATGTCTTTCCGAAAATGCTGTTATTGAGCAGTTTAAAAAAGTCTTGTTCAAAAGTTGACTGAGCCTGTTGCCTTAAGCTTGTGTTTAAATCGATATATTGTTTCAAGTAAGGGCTCTGCCGAAACGTTATAGCTCGATGAATTTTTTTTAACTTTAACCCATGTTTTATACATGTTTTTAAATGAACATAATGGATTACGTAAAAATATTTATCATAAAGATTGGGAACAAGTTTTGAATTTTTCCCTCCAGGAGGATTACATTTTTCAGGACAAAATGGTAATTCATTATGCCTGTCATGCAACTCTTTTGGATAGCTAAGATCGACCTCGAGAATAAACCCGTATTCCGCGTTGTCAGGAATATTGGTTACATCGAGTCTAACAATTTCTGTTTGATTTAAAAACCTAAAGTCCGAGAATGGTAATGATTGACACATGCTAAATCCGTACAAGTTATTACAATCTATGTAAACCACGTAAGTTTCGGGTTGTTGTTTATCATATTCTGGAACATATTTGTTATTTGCTTTCGCATGCCTGTGTGAGCACATACACACACCTCCCCTTACACCGGATTGAATCATGCGCACCATGGCAAGGTCATCAATTAGCTCTAGCTCAATGCCTGTTTTAAAAAGCATCGCATCAAATGATAAACTCGGAGCAGTGACATAAAACGCAGGGTCTAATTGATAGTGAAGTTTACATGTTCTTCTGAATTTTTCGAAAATATCGGTCAATAAGATGACATCGACTTTTAGGTATAAGTCAGTATATTGGCCCAAGTTTTTAATATTGAATTCGCTCCATACGGATTGTGCGTGCTTATAATCTTCATCAGATATATGCTCATTTGTAATAGAACTGTAAAACATATTTTTTTCTGGAAGAGATCGCTCTTTATAACGGTCCCAACTATCCATGTACTCGTATGGGTAAATTCCTTTTCGTGTTAGTAAATTGAATTGTGTTTCAATAGGAAAGTGGGTACGCATATGATTAAATTCTTCTTTTTGAATAGTTTTAGCTAATCTGTTCAAGCTGGTACCTAAAAATTTAAACGAATCTACAAACCGAACTTGTATGAACTCATTGCCAGAAACAGGAATGAATTTTGTAAACGATACATAATTCTCCTTCGTTTTAGGTATAACTTTTATAGTTCCAGGCAATTCACCTAATTGTTTTATAAATAAATGGCAATCATACCCGGATAAATTATGAAAAAATATTGGAATAAACTTTGGTGTTTTGTACTGTAAATTACAATATCTATGTGCTGCGCCACGATAGAAACCGCTTATGTGGCA
Organism: Pyrausta purpuralis; assembly: GCA_963924145.1. Classification (NCBI taxonomy): domain Eukaryota; kingdom Metazoa; phylum Arthropoda; class Insecta; order Lepidoptera; family Crambidae; genus Pyrausta; species Pyrausta purpuralis. Next base: position 22,737,086 of record OZ001644.1, on the reverse strand, counting down.
ATGATCACGAACTTTGTCGGTAAACAAAAAATTGTCGCAAATATGGCAACGAGTAGCTTGCATAAAGTCAGCTTCATCTTGTTCTGTAAAAAAATATTGGAGAGTTTTGGGATAAAATTGTATAAATCTCGCGTACATCGCGATAGATAGAATCTATAAACTTTTGAACACAGTCTTGACCTCGATAAGTGACGTAACGATTATGACTTTCATTCACAGAACATACTATATTATATGCAAACGCTGCTGGAACATGGTGTTGTAACGTTTTTGTGTGTGTGGTATCGGAAACTAAAGAACTGTTCTGAGACGGTTCTAAAATGGTTTCAAAATCTGCATAAATTACGAACGGAACGTTTTGTTTACGGTCATAGTTTTTGAATTTAATTACCGAACCTTTTTCAGGTAAAACAGTAACGATACCGCTACATAAATGACTTTCGAGTTCTTCGCATGTAGTAAAATACACTAGACATGTGTCACAAAAATAGATTTTACTGTGATGTGATGTAATTTGACTCCGTATAAGTCGCGACAAATCTTTTATTAAACAATAGTGTGTAGTAGTCCCGTTATCTAATAGTAATAAATGAATAGTCTTTTTGTTTTGACTGTTTCCGGACTTATAAAGAGGTCCAATGATAGTCTTATTATTTTTTAAACCGTAAATGATGAAACTCAACCTAGGATTGTTTTTCTCAAATGTATTTATATCTGCGAATGTGACAGGAAAAGACATTCCTTCGTCATTTAGAACGAGACGAAAATCGGGATAAGATGAGACCCGTTCAGGATGCTTTTGCGAAGGATAAAGAGCAGCTACAACGCTCCATAAGAAACAAAACTGATCTTTATTATGAATGTTTATGCATGCTTTCTTATTTTGAATGCATTTTGGTAGTGGCAAAAAAGAGCTGCCTCCTAATGGTTGATATTTATTTATGTTAATTTCTAAATGTGAATTGTCAAGAAATGCCCAACCACTATCATTCTCCTGAAATTCGTCTATTTTCTTTTTTAAAGAACTTTGAAGCTTTAAAAAAATAGTGTTAAAATCATAGTTCTGATAAATAACAAATTTTTTTGTGAGAAATGATTTCATTTCTTGTGTGCTGTCTTTAAATAGTATGAACAGGGAAAATAGCTCAAAATTAACTTTTATAGTGGTATGCTTTTTTAAGGCATCATCAATAAGTAATTTTATTTTATTACTGATTGAATACAAAAAGGAGTCTAACGAGGCTTTATCAGTTTCAATTGGAACGATTCGATATGAAACGATACGAGAGCGAAATGCAGATGCAACAATTTCCACGCCATCGCTATGCGGTTGGGTGGAGTTATTTTGTTTATGCGATCGACTGCGTATATGACCTATCCAAGACTTTGAGCCGATCGATGTATTACAAACCGAACAGAATGGCATAATTGCTTAACTTACTTTTATTTGCAATGTTAAATATACCTACCTATCAAAAACAATAATAAATCAAAAAAACAATATAAGATACGAAAATGTAATTAATATTTCAAAATGTAATTAATATTTATAAACTTATTGCTAAATTCTCCTAAAATCTACTTACTTAATATTAATTTTATTACTGTAATATACCGGGTCACTATTATTAAAAATGGCGTAGGCCTTGGCGAGGAAGTCCTGCAGGGATTCCCACTCGCGAGACTGTTCGGAGCACTGCAGCTTCACCGACGCCAACGCCTTCTTGTATCGCTGGTCTGCAGGGGTGTTTCTGGCGTCGTCGGTATTGTACACCTTCAGGTCCACATAAAACTCTCCATCGACAGTTGCGGCGCGACGACACTGACCGGACGACACGCGGGAGGTAAAGCTGGAGCCAAGGCTGGGGCGACCGGAGTCCTTGTTGGTCGTCCGCTCGTCGTTGTTTATAATGGCGAACAGACTCTTCGGCTTTTTGTGCGATCTGAAAAATCAATTATAATAAATAGCCTTTAAATAAATAATAAATATCCTTTCCTACACATCGCCATCTAGTCACAAAATAAGCTACTCAAAGCTTGTATTATGGGTGCCAAACAACGGATATAATACTTAATTATTTTGTAAATACATACATGATATACATAGAAAACACCCAGACCAGTACAAACAGACATGTTCATGCACACAAATGTTTGTATTGTGCGGGGATCGAACCCGCAACCCGCTGCGTAGTAGGCGATTTCTCGACCACTACTCCAGACGGGTCGTCAGTATAATAATAAGAAATAGTAGATATGCTTCAAGTTAATAGGTATACAAGTATAGAGTAGTTTTAGTTTGGATATAGTGTATTAGTTTTTTTAACGTTTTATGTCTATTGTGTATGTATTAAGTGGTTATTTAATTACTCTCAACTGGCGGTAGCAGAGAGCTTTGAATTGAATGCATCGACAACCACATGTATAAGTATTATAACCTGATAAAAAATACTACTAAACTGGACTTACTGGGAAGAGGAAGGCTGCGTGTAGGCTTCCACGTTGATAACAGGAGGTATGGCGGATTTCCGCTTCCTGGGCTTTGGTGCGACGGCAGCTGGGGCAGGCTTGCTCTTGCTTTTGCTCTTGCTTTTGGCCGACGATTGCTGTGGTGGCGGTGGTGGCAAGGGCTCTTCAGCTGCTACCTCATCGCCGCTTGATGCGTACTCAGAATCCGACCTTAAAAGAAAAAATATGATAATATTTATAAAAAAGAAAAAACAATTATTTTGGACTGAGTCTAAAGCGAAAAAAATAATCATTAATGGCAAGGCGGAAATCAAACTGCCTAACACTTGCTTCAGGAAAGTAACGAAGATAATCACTATCGTTAAAATAAAACTTTGTAAAATGATTAAAATAATAAAATAATGAAGGTACTTACTAACATTTTTGGGTCGCAGGATCTGGTGTCTTGTGCTTTCACAGGAAAAATCTTGAGGAATAATAAATTTTTGCCACAGAAATCCGTATTTATGCGATAAATAATGAATCATCAGCAAAATGAAATCATTATTTGGTTGATAACGTAAGTTGCTACAAAAACAGCAAGCGATTGTATACCGTAATATAATAGACAGTCCATACATTTTATGAAAAGTAAGTATGTAACATATTTCCTTATACATTGCAACATTATCGTTATTTCATGTTCACATTTAAAGAAATCATAGTCGTGTTTCATTATGTAGCAGTCAACGTGAAAAAGAAATTTGAGTGCAATAAGTGCTAATATTTAAAATGGGTAGGTACTCAATCAATAACCTTACCAAGTACATGCCTTTTTTATGTAGGTATATATGGTTTTCAGAAACATTTATAAGTAGTTATTACTCGAAATATGATAGTTGTAAAGTTAATCCATTTGACACAGTTTTAATGTCAAAGTTTTTCATTTATAAGAATTGAAATAAATATTTGAAAGTGCATATCATACATAATAAAATTAAAGGTAAACGTGAGGTAAACATAGTATCCATGAGGTATTTCTGGACAAAACTCAAACAGTCATTTCCTTCTTTTTAATGCAACATAAAGTAAACACGATGAGTGTTAAGTTACAGCTCTCAAGCATTTACATAGAAAGCTTAAAAGCTGAGTCTGCAACTGCATCGTTAGTACAGGAGCCAACATGATTTAATCAATCATTAACAGGAATATTAAGCTTTTATTTCTTGTTTTTTTTTTTTTGACCTTATAACTTGAATTGGTGGTTCAGTTCATTTATATAATTACGATCTAAGATTATTCTTATAAGTCTATAAGTAACAAAAAAAAAAAAAAGAAAAAAAAAAACACTAGTAGATATCCAGATTTTCATTCATGAATATTTCAAATTATAAAAAGCATTAGGATCTTAAATGCCATGCGAGCATACCTACCTACAAAAAGTGTTCTAGTAATAATGACAGATTAATGCATCTGACTCCTAGACTAGACACAGGTAACTCACGTTCCCACGCAACGCGCCGCGTATCGCATCAGTTAAGCTCCGAGTTAGTTAGCATGAGTTTGAAGTGACAATTACTAAAAGTGTGTTTAATGTGTGCCAGTGTTTAATTGATTACAAAATGTAAGTATATTTTTTTTCATCCACTTATTTGACTTGTAGCAGTAAGTAAAGTTTATTAATTGATTTTATCAAATGTATTATTATTTAATTTGGATGAAAAAGATTTAGTAAGACAAGTAAGCATAAAAGTAGCATGACTCTCCTTTAAATTCATTTGTATCTACATATGTTATTTTTTGTTTTGTTGTAATGTACCTACTTATTATCCAGAATTACCTCGATCATAACTTTTGGATTTACTCTAACACTTTATTATACGATTAGATTTTAAACTTTCGCGTTACATTGCAACTAGTACCTACTTTGATATCAGAATCTTACTGTAAATGTCTCATTTGGAATGTCATCTGAAAACATAACCCTGATCCACCCGTGTTTAGGTATTCCGTATTGATCTTTCAATTCATATTTTAAACTGGTTAATTAAAATACAGCTGTTATCAATTTCAGGTTGCTATGCTGTAGGGAGGCTGCCATACAACACAAATTACAACGGTATAGATATTTACTGCGTATAAAGAAAATGGGTAAGATTTATTATGTATTAATTCTAAATTGTACATTTCCATTAAAAAATGAAGAAGATTGTCGAACATTTTTATGAAAAACAATCAGATATTGGTGAAGTATTTCAAGAAGAGATGATTAGTGTGAAAGTGTTTTAATTATTTTCTTTGCATTTAGCACAAACTACTTTTTTAATTTTGTTGACATGTAAAATGTTCAAGACTTATTATACCTTATGTAGGTAGATACACATTAAAAATTTGCATTGTTAATTAAAAATGTATATATTTTGAGCATAATATTTACCATTAATTAAAATTTTACATTGATTAACAATAATATTTAATTTTTTTTATTACGATAAAATACATTACTTTTTTATGGAATTCATTCGGTAATAAAATGATTGAATTAAATTGATATTTAAACAAAATATAATTATGTTAGTAAGTAGGAAGGTTCGGTGAGAGAATCTTGCCATGGGTCTCTCTGAAGATACTTACCTTGGTTCTTCAGCCGAAATTGCTAGGCGATACATACAGTAATGGAATCTTGTCATGGGTCCGGAGCTGTTTGTATTATGATAGGTAGTAATTCGGTGAGAGAATCTTGGCATGGGTCTCTCTGAAGATACTTAACTTGGTTCTTCAGCCGAAATTGCTAGGCGATACATACAGCAATGGAATCTTGTCATGGGTCCGGAGCTGTTTGTATCATGATAGGTAGTAATTCGGAGAGCAAATCTTGCCACGGGTCTCTCTAAAGATATTTACAAACCGCAGTTAATCGTGTCCCATTAATTCGTAGTGTATTATTGGGCATTCTGTCATACCAGAGTGAGCGCAGCGAACGGTCGGGAGCGAAGCGGACGACTGGGGGACAGAATGCCCAATAATACACTACTAGCACCGTATCAACTCGAGGCGTTCAGTATTCTTTGTATAAAAGGTTATACTTCGACGCACATCTATCAACTTTGTAACGTCACCACCTCGGATCGAGACCAATAATATCGTTTTAAGAATAAGATGACGCCTCGCAAACTAAAAGAGTACACAAATATGGCACTGTCTAATTAATTCATGTTAATGGATTGACATCCATCTGTTCCGAAACTGATGTCTGATAAGACATCAGTTTCGGAACAGAGTTAGAGTTTATCGAGAGTTTAGATATTAGAGTAGCTATCTTAATATATTTTTTGAAGTATACATTACAATAGACTCATTGACCGATTTTTTTGGCGCAACAGGGTTAGGAAGGCAAAGGGAAGCGCTTCCTACCGACCGGGTGTTATGGCCGGGGACCAAGGTCCAATGGTCACCGTCTTGGAGTATTCATATGTAGTTAGTTCGCTTTAAATCTTTAATATCGCGGTTCATTCTCCATACTTCGACTATAGCGCCATCTCGAGTCAGCGTGTTGCGTTGAAATGTAGTGACAGTGGTTGCTCATAGATGTCGCTACATCACTCCCCTCCGAAGAACCGGAGGTTGATTGAGCCAGGGTGGTTAAGCTCAGCAGTCTGTGCGTAGTGAGCTTGCAAGTGCCAGTGTTCGACGATGAGCCGGGATGTGCATGCGCGATGTCCACGGTGAGTCGGGATGGGCATGCTTGATGTCCACGGTGCGTCGAGATGCGCGATGTCCACAGTGAGTCGGGATGAGATGCGCGATGACCTCACGATAAGTCGGGATGAGCATGCGTGATGTCCACGGTGAGTCGGGATGAACATGCGAGATGTCCACGATGCGTGAGGATGAAGCTCGAAGTCCACGGTGAGTCGGGATGATGAGCTGGTGAGGTGGCCGAGGACCCAGGAAGAACCGGTGCGGTCTGCGGTGGTGTCCTTGAAGCTGGAACTGGCTTGGAGGAGACTGCTAGCTGGATGCTGCTGGCTGGGGGTGAGGAGAAGAAGGCGACGCTGACGACGACGGTGCGGCTCCACGGGTATGGATGTTGTCGGGGTCACCAATTTGGCGCAACTGAGTTAGGAAGGCAAAGGGAAGCGCTTCCTACCGACCGGGTGTTATGGCCGGGGACCAAGGTCCAATGGTCACCGTCTTGGTTTATTCATATGTAGTTAGTTCGCTCTAAATCTTTAATATCGCGGTTCATTCTCCATACTTCGACTATAGCGCCATCTCGAGTCAGCGTGTTGCGTTGAAATGTAGTGACAGTGGTTGCTCATAGATGTCGCTACATCACTCCCCTCCGAAGAACCGGAGGTTGATTGAGCCAGGGTGGTTAAGCTCAGCAGTCTGTGCGTAGTGAGCTTGCAAGTGCCAGTGTTCGACGATGAGCCGGGATGTGCATGCGCGATGTCCACGGTGAGTCGGGATGGGCATGCTTGATGTCCACGGTGCGTCGAGATGCGCGATGTCCACAGTGAGTCGGGATGAGATGCGCGATGACCTCACGATAAGTCGGGATGAGCATGCGTGATGTCCACGGTGAGTCGGGATGAACTTGCGAGATGTCCACGATGCGTGAGGATGAAGCTCGAAGTCCACGGTGAGTCGGGATGATGAGCTGGTGAGGTGGCCGAGGACCCAGGAAGAACCGGTGCGGTCTGCGGTGGTGTCCTTGAAGCTGGAACTGGCTTGGAGGAGACTGCTAGCTGGATGCTGCTGGCTGGGGGTGAGGAGAAGAAGGCGACGCTGACGACGACGGTGCGGCTCCACGGGTATGGATGTTGTCGGGGTCACCAATTTGGCGCAACTGAGTTAGGAAGGCAAAGGGAAGCGCTTCCTACCGACCGGGTGTTATGGCCGGGGACCAAGGTCCAATGGTCACCGTCTTGGTTTATTCATATATAGTTAGTTCGCTCTAAATCTTTAATATCGCGGTTCATTCTCCATACTTCGACTATAGCGCCATCTCGAGTCAGCGTGTTGCGTTGAAATGTAGTGACAGTGTGTTACATAGTAAAAATGGAACCTTTCTTTTAACTTACCTCCTGCGATAGTTTAAGGTTTTTATTGCATTCTTTCGTCTCATTCCTGCACTGTCATTCGTTTTATCATTAAATAGATTAATTTACTTACTACATTAATTGAATTATTTAATGAATCTTGAGATTGAATTGTAGTTACCAAAACAAATATTTCATCGAGGTTGACACTGGCGTTGACAGCTTAGAAGTATTATTTTCTCGTTGCCACAGATTATGTAGCGATTCGGTTTGTTGAGCTCGTTAGCTCAGCAATTTCATCTTTCCAATTATTTTTGTTTTGATTCTTAATTTGTTTAATTTGCTTCCAATTAATTCAGAGTACAAATATTATCCCTTTTAAATATTTATCTAAAATTCAATTAGATTGTACAGAATAGTTTTTATTCTACGTGTCTATGGTCGTTTGGTCAAATGCAGTGACAGTGACAGTTGGTGATATAAAAGTACTGGTCAGCAGATTCCGGGTCCTTTTTCTTGGATTTTTCGTCGTGAAGTTAACACCAACCTTTCTACCGCCCAATAGTGCCACCAGCCTCAGAGATCAGTCCCCGAGACCGTTACTCAATTTCGGATTTATCTTTCAATTGTAAGTATTCTCGCATTTTGTGCGATTTTCCATTTCACTTTGAGTTCGTTGAGGTTGTGTTGTTTCGAAAACTAACTTCTGTGGTATTTCCCTCGTCCTCGCAGAATTCTTGGAGGTCACAGGAGACGGCGTGGCAGGCGTGATCCAGCAGTCGACTCGGCGCTGAAATCCGTCATTCCAACCCCTTTTGAGGTAAATTGTTCATTTTTATTCTTGCTGGAGGGTAGATGAAAAGGTCGCGCCCTATTGTTCCAAATTTAGGTTTTCTATTCCAAATTCACTTTATTTAATATTTCCCATAGCATTATTGAAGTAAATTCAGATTTGTAAAGCATTTATTTAAGATAATTTCCCCTCTTTATGAATATTTTTAGTACTGGTTGTGACAAACCATAAAATAAGTCTTTTGTCACTTTTCAGGGGTTTTTTTGGTTTTGCTTTGATTTTATCCCATTACCTCCTCTTCGGGTGCCTTCGGAATCTACGTTTGCGGAGAACCCCGGCCTGCCAAATCCGCTCCAGGGTCTCCGATTTCTCTCCGGCCCGAGGCATCTACCCCGGTAACCCGTATAGGGATCTTTACTCTTTCTTATAATACGGTGCTGCACCCAGCAGTGCCTGGCGCCCACACCTTCATATTTATTTAATTTTTACATTACTTTAAGTTAACATTGTGATTGCTCCCTAAATCATTTTATATGTATCGGCTCCGGTCTCACCCCAAAGTCTACCCACAACTCCCTTTGTGTTCTGCCATAGGCTAGACCGGCTTTGTTTAATACTACTCGTATTCTGTTTGTTTATTTAATTCCTTATACTGTAAAACTGTAATTTAAATTTAAACTAATTAACTAAATAAATCTTGATATAGGAAGAAACTTTTTTATTATATAACAGTAGCGCCCATACGGGGTTCCCTCTATCTGGCAGAATCTTTTTGCTCCGAAAGTCACTTGGCATAACACACTTGGCATAATTTTCTTTAGTCGAATATTATTCCGGCAGAATTTTCTGTTAGCATAATTATTATTTGGTTGAATATTTATATGCCCGAATTGACAATGGCATACTTTCAAGATAGCAGAAATTTATAAGGCATAATTACCTTTGGCAAAATTTTACTTCGCATACTTTCGCTAAGCATAATGTTCATTAAGTATGATGTTTATTTGGCATAATTTGACTAGGCATACTATGACAGAAAGCAGAATTTCGTTTAGAATAATTTCACTACGCATATTGCTATTTCTTTTAAATAGTATTTTAACCTAAAATTGAATTAAAAAGTCATTAAGTTGTGGTACAAAAGTTAGTGACAGAAACGAATCGGTGCAAAACCGACTCCACGCAGTCTTGTTTGCCCCACCCCTAGAGTGTAATTCAAAATCGCGTAGGCGCGGAGGGGCGAGGCAGCCCGCGAGCTGAGGAGCAGGTGGTTTGAAAGCTCGCCGACGCGGCTGAGGCTGGCCGGCGAAGCCGGCCAGCAAGCCGAAGCTGCGGCGGTGAGCGAAAACCATCTGCGACGATAAGCTCGCGTGGGAATGCCGGAGCACCGCAGCGCCGGAGCCGTGACAGAAACCCTGCATGTTGCATGCTTGCATGCTGCATGCAAGCTGTTGCTTGCTTGCATGCTGCATGCATGTTTACTTGCATGTTGCATCCTTGCTTGCATACATGCAAGCTGTTGTGCATGCATGATTGCTTGCATGCATGCTTGCTTGCTGCATGCTTTGCTTGCATGCTTGCTTACATGCTGCATGGTTGCTTGCATGCTATATGCTTACTTGCTTGCTTGCTGCATGCTTGCTTGCTTGCTGCATGCTTTGCATACTTGCTTGCATGCTGAATTACTATGGATTCAATTACTATGTTTCAATTACTTGTTTTCAATTACTATGTATATGAAATGTTTGCCAAAAGATGATTATGAATGTAAAATTTCTGAGATATGATAATTCTGCCTTGTAATGATTTTAAATATGAAAAATATGCCAAATGTTTGCCAAAAGATGATTATAAATGTAAAATTTCTGAGATATGATAATTCTGCCTTGTAATGATTTTAAATATGAAAAATATGCCAAAAGACGATTCGGACTATGAACTTTCTGCGATAGGATGATTCTGCCTATTAATGACTATATATACGAATTGTATGCCACAAGACGATTCTATCTGTGAACTTTCTGCGTTAGGATGATTCTGCTTTAAGACTATTATGGATATTAAATTTCTGCCTAAAGATGATTCTAGCTTACACGATTATGCGTTTTGACCGTCTGATAAATGAGTGAATGCTACTTGATGTTCTGCGAAAGGAAGTTTATGCCATTTGATGATATGCCAAATAAAATTATGACATTAAAAATTCTGCGAAACAAGGTAGACCCGCCCGTACGTGAGGCCAGTAGATTTTGGGGAGTTTGTGTCTTTCGCTACAAACTGAGATCGGTCCCGAATACCTCGTGTGGTTCTCGGGTAAGAACAAGCCCACCCCGGCACTTGCTCAGGGAGTCGTAGGAGGCGACTGGGAGCTCACCTGTTTTTAACAGCGTGCGACCGTAGGTCTGTTTTCTTTCTTTTAGGCCCTCAAGGCTTAATTGTTTTTTTTTTTTTGTTTTAAGCTCTTACTTTTCGGTAAGGCTTAATTTTCTTTTTCTTTTTTAAGCCCTTAGGGCGTTATTTATTTTTTCTTTTACGCCCCTGAGGCATTTATTATATGAAACTAAATTTTCATTTAGGGAGCAAGTTTTTTTTAAATGTCTGTACTGTTGTTATTGTATTAAGACTGTTTTTGTCTGCGGATATTTTTTTTTAAACGTCTGTCCTGTTGTTATTGTATTAAGACTGTTCTTGTCTGTATTGTGAGGGACTTGAGCCGATTTTTTTTTAATTTTGATTCATTTATATCAATTTGAAATGGAGCATCCAATTAATTTTATTCTTTTGAATAAGGACGAGTTAATTTACGAGGTTGAAATTCGCGGAGAAGTACCTGAGGCTACCGTTGAGGCACTTAAAAAACAAATTCGTGTTCTGGGAAAGGAAATACCCATCGATGACATTGACACTACGTCGCGCGCCCCGGACGCGGAATTAGAGTTTGTCACCACCAGCCTCTCAAATATTGACGTCCTTATGACTGCTTCATCTAATTTTAAGAAATTTAACCGGGTCAAAGCTTTGGCTTGTCACCTTTACCATCGTTTGTCGCGAATTGATGCAAAGCCAGACATCAAGGATCAACTGTCGACTCTGGAAGCGAGAGTTAATTCCCTCCTTTCTAGGCTCGAGAGGATGACCTTCAGCTTCCACAGTACCTTTAGTTCGGTCGACGAGGCTCCTGCTACCACCGCCATCTTCAGTTTTGGTTTCGTGCAGTAGTGAGAAGTCCGTTAGAAACTTGAATCATCGTTTTGACGGCCAATCGTGCATTCGCACTTACTTACAGACACTGGAGGAGCTCGCGCACTCCAGGGAGATCAGCGAGGCGACTTTGTTCAGATCAGCTTACGAGCTTTTTACAGGTATTGCTTTGGTCTGGTACCGCAGTGTTAGAGATACCGTCTGCGATTGGTCGTCGCTAAGGCGTCTCTTGATCGAGGAATTTTCTCCCCCCCATTTCGATAGGTGTCTAATGGACGAGATCCGTCAGCGTACTCAAGGCCCTACCGAACCAGCTTTTATCTATATCGCTATAATGGAGAATTATTTTAGTAGGTTGTCCTATTCAGTCAGTGAGTCTGAAAGACTTCACATTATTAGGTTTAATATGAGGCCTAATTATATTTCGGCGTTGGCTCTTCACTCTATAGACAATATTTCTCAATTAAAACACAAATGCAAACTGTTAGAACATAGTCTTGTTTACGCTGGTGATTTTAAAGAACCCCCTAAGCCTAATGACGCCACGCTCGCGAGTGACTTGTCCTATGTTGCGCCAAAGACTCGACTCAAGCTAGAGGAGGTGAAACAGGTAGATAATAACTACTGTAAAAGGTGTCGCAAAGAGGGTCACACACTTAGCGGGTGTAATTCCAAAGAAGTTGTATGCTTTAAATGCGGCAAAAAGGGAGCGTACGCCAACAATTGCTCTAATTGTCTGCCTAGTTCTAGCAAGTCTCAAAAGTCCGACTCTCCACAGTCAAAAAACTTGTAGGGCTGAACCGGTGTAATTATTTTGACCAAAACGATTGGCGGATTAATTTAAAACAAGATTGTGATTCTAGTCATAAAGTTGCTTCGGTTCATTATTTAACTCATGGGGATGAGCGTCCTCATTTAACGGTTTCCATTTGTGGTTCTAAATATTTCGGTTTACTGGATTCTGGATCCGCGATTTCTATTTTAGGTTCCGATGCGGGTTCGCATTTTCTCCGAGCAGGACACACGTTACACAGTGACAATAATATCAAGAATATTGCCACTGCTAATGATTCTGTGGCTTCTGTCTCGGGTTATATTTCTTTGGTGGTAACCTTAAAGGAAACCACAAAAGTAATAAAATTTCACGTCGTTCCCGACATTTCCACTCCAATTATTTTCTGAGTTAATTTTTGGAAGGCTTTCAATTTGGCCCCAAGCATTTTTAATGATCTTCCTTTTGAAGTTTTTCCTTCTGATAAATTTTCTGTCTCTGAAGTTCGTAGACTTCACGCATTCGTTGAGCTAGACCCTGATCAGACTCTTTAGGCCAATGAGATTATTGAGCGTTTTAAAAAAGTTTCTTTTGAAAATAAAGGACTCGGTAGAACTCCGCTGATTAGTCACAAAATTGATACAGGCGATGTCGCACCTATCAAGCAGCGGTACTACCCGATGTCCCCAGCTAGGCTAAAGGAACTTAATCGTCAGCTCGATGAGATGCTTTCTTTAGACGTGGTCGAGCCCAGCAACAGCGCCTGGAATAACCCAACCCTAATGGCCCCTAAGGCAAATGGGGAGCTGCGCCACAGAACTATAATCGAGATAGAAGAAAAGAGTTCGTCGGTTTATATGAGGACCGAGCATGTAACATTTTGCGTAGGTATTTTGACGTCACACGAGTCATTTAGTGATGTGCACAACGTAAACAGATTCATTTCCAATCGTGTGCGATGTTGCGATTCGATATTTTGATCAATTTGTTAAGTCGAAACCAAAGCGTAAATCGTAATCATTAACAAAGATCTTGTTGAAACTTATGTGATGTATAGTTAAGTATATTTGGTAATTTCTTATTGTTAACCTTACTTACCAAAATCTATATCTACACTCAAATCATATAGGTATAAAACATAGGTGTAAAATGAAACTACATATTGATTTTTTTTGGTAATTTCATAAAGTTCCAGCTGAATAGATAGTGCCTTCAACAGGCCGGCTTAAACGTTTGATGATTTACTTGCGCAAAATGATTCCACCTTATAACTGTGATTGTTCTTAATCTAACTTAAGGGGATTGTGAAGCTATAGGTGAAAACACGGTTTTCATAGAAATGGCGGTAATGTTTTCACCCTGTAAATGTAGACCGATTTCATGAATTTTGAAAATTAAACCTTACACACCTAGTTTTCTAGCATACCTAGAACTTTTAAAAATTCTTGAAAACCGGTCTATGTTTACGTGGTGAATAACGCTACCGCTTTTTGTGAGAAAACATGTAACTTCACAATCCTCTTTATAACAAACATTTCTTATGGACAAATTATCAATGTACCTACAATATTGGTTACAAATAAATCGTTTCTTTTTTATTTAATAAACAATGAAAAAATATAAAGTGCTTTTAGAATGTTTTTAACACTCACAGTGTCATATTTTATATTCATAAAGATGAAATAAGAAACCAAAAATTTTTCTGTTTCATAAACAGACGTCTAGATGGCGCTAAGCGTCACGCAATTGACGTTTTCATAAGAAACCACAAATTTCGTAGGGTCGGACTGACAGCACGGTAGCTCAATTGGTAAGAGCGTTGGGCCCGGTCTGTCCGGCTGTTGGCGTCCAGGGGTTTTCCAGTGTCGTATACGTCTTGTATCCGGTCTCATACAAAATCGAGACTCATCAGAAAAGCACACGAAACGCCATTGTTCTTCTGCCCAATTTCTGTGTTCAAGAGCCCATTGATATCGAATCCTACGATTGTGCATTGCTACAGGTGGTACCCGTAGCGGTCTTCGGGAATGAAGGTTCACTTCATGCAAGCGGTTTCTGACTGTTTGGTCGCTAATTAAGTTCCCTGAAGAGTGATGAAGCCTCACGGCTAACATCATGGCGGTTATTGTTGGAGCTCTTCGAGCTGTGATTTGAATGTATCGGTCTTGTCTCCGTGTGGTGCAGCGATACTGTCCTCTATGGCGCTCCGCCACGGTACCAGTGCTTCGGTAACGTGTCCAAAGTCGAATGATAACACTCTGACTTGTATTCAGAGCTAAAGCCACAGTACGTTGCCGGGAACCAGCTTCTATCATTCCCACGGCTCTGAGCATTTCTTCCCTGCTTAAATGACGTCGCCGCTCCATAATAACGTTGGTTTTAATCAGTAGTAGGGAAACAGTAGCACTAATAATGTCTTCAATGCGTTGTATGTTTTTATAGGGAAAATATTGACAGCAGATTTTCATCTTTTACTCGAATTTGATTGACAGTTCCTGTTTCAAATTATGAAATGCACCAAAAAGAATTCATATATTTTTTTAAAATCATAAATTTATTACAAAGCCACATCTCAATCTCAAGAAATCCGCATAAAAATGCTTGATCCCTAGACACTTTTGATGTGTGTATTTTTTTTCAAGTACGTTACTAATGCCACAAGGGAAAGTATTTTATTGACTTGTCGACGGTTTTTTTCCTTCAAGCGTTTAATTTGTTTGTCTTTTTCTTTTATCATTTGCCTTGCGCTTTTTAAATGGTTCATAATTTTTTTCTTCTTTGGTGTATGAATTGAAGTTTCTTCTGAAGTAGATGGTTCATTAATATTCTGTAAGTGTAATACATTTTTAAATATAATATTTCATGCAACACTACTACTAACACAAATTTAGAAACAAAGTAGTAAGTGTGTCAGAATTGTATAACAAAACTCACTTTTTCTAACTTCCTTTTCCTTGGTGTGGTCTTGATCGAGTCTTTCTCTAAAGAAGCTGAACCTTTTATCTGTAGCATAAAAAAAAATGTATTAATTACACTAAACACCACACACACACACACGCGCACACGCGCACACACACACGCGCACACGCGCACACACACACGCGCACACTAATGTAACGTATAAATGTACCTCTTCATTATTTGAAATCATCTTGTACTGATTAGTCGCCGAAATTTTGATGGGCCAGTAAAGGTATCTTCGTGAAAATGTCTCGAACGAATCCGGCTATGCTTTGTAGGGAACCAGTTTTTGCGTCCCGTTGCTTGAATCCATTTATTTTTAATACAAGGATCTTCCGGGAAACTAAAACAAAATTGTATTATCTACATATATAAAAATGAGCGGCTGAACGGATTTATCTTATCTTAGTCTTGAAATATTTGTGGAGGTCTAGGGAAGGTTTAAAAAGCTAGAAAAAATCGAAAAACGCGCGGACGAAGTCGCGGGGTACCACTAGTAGTAAATATATTTTTAAATTATCGATACACTATAATTATTATACTTTCGTCAATAATATTTCACTTTGACGACTACTACATCACATGGCTACATATATTGTAGGATTAAATAATATTTGTCATTTTTTCTGTCTTCAAAATCGATTAAAAATTCGGCATTGAAAGTCGCAGGGTACAGCACTATATCTTAATTTTGACAGAAAAATGAGAAATCAACCTTGAACGCTCCACGACAAGTTTGGATTGCTTTATTTTCGTTGCTGGTTTTCAATGCTTGACAAGTCTGGTGCGTCAAATAAAAACCGCAATGGGAAAGTAGCATTAGATACAGAGTCGCCTGCTACTCTTTATGTGAAATCAATAGCGAGCAACAAAATAAATTGTTTTATAAATAATAACAGATATTTTAAGGCAAAGAGTACTTACCGATGAAAGGAAATGTCTTGATTCATATCTCCTACTTTTTTCGTGGTTTTGTCACATCCAAACGTCACACGCGGAAAACGGTCGAGAGCGGACTGAGCATCGCGGCGAGCAACCACGATGTATAATCGTCTTTTCGGCACGCGAGGTACATACACTTTTAGCGTCTACTCGATATAGGTCTGTGAGCTGCGCTTTTGCCTGGACAGCCGGAAACTGAACGCAGTCAGCAAACCTGATGCGTATCCACTCCCTTATATTTCTCGCATCTTAGATCGACTACGCGACGCTCGATATCTGTCTTCGATTGATTTAAAATCTGCCTTCTGGCAAATTCCTCTTGATTCCGTAGAATCGCGAGAGAGAACTGCTTTTACTGTCCCTGGCAGAGGTCTGTATCATTTCAAAATAATGTGCTTCGGTCTTACCGGCGCTCCAGCTACTCAGCAACGGTTGATGGACAGGTTGTTCGGCCCTGAGTTCGACTGTAAAGTCTTTGTTTACCTGGACGATATTATTATTACGTCCGCAACTTTTTCAGAGCATATTTCTCTCCTTAAAAGAGTTCTTGAAAAATTAGATAAGGCAAACTTGTCAATCAACCTAAAAAAGTCTAGTTTTTTCCGTCGTGATTTGAAATATTTGGGTTACATTGTAGATGAAATGGGTCTTCACACAGATCCCTCCAAGGTCGAGGCCATTGTTGATTATCCGACTCCTACGAACCGTAAGGAAGTCAAAATGTTTTTAGGAACTGCCTCTTATTATCGTAGGTTCATCAAAAATTTCAGTTCCATCGCAGCTCCTCTTAATGCGCTTACGAGCATAAGTAAGAAAGCCCCACCGTTCAGTTGGACCCCGGAAGCAGAACAGGCATTCAATGAGTTGAAGTCTGCTCTTGTTTCAGCTCCTGTCTTAGCTTGCCCTGATTTTTCTCAACCTTTTGCAGTTCATTGTGATGCATCCAGTTACGGGATAGCAGGCACACTGACTCAAACGTTGGATGGGGAAGAGCACCCTATAGCTTTCGCAAGCCGGTCCTTGAATTCCGCTGAACGGAACTACTCCGCTACAGAGCGCGAAGCCCTTGCCGTCGTTTTCGCGGTCGAGCATTTTCGTCCTTACCTTGAAGGAGGTCCTGTGTTTAAGGTTATCACTCCAGTTTGAAGTGGTTTTTCAATTTGTCAAACCCTACGGGTAGGCTAGCTCGTTGGGGTTGTCGTTAATCTCCTTATAGTTTCACCATCGAACATCGTCGTGGCAAAGACAATGTCGTGCCTGATGCTTTATCACGTGTGGTACCCGTACTGGAGATTCGTCCGTTGGAAAACGATACCTGGTACAACAGCTTACTCGATAAGTGCACTAAACACCCACGTTCTTTTCCTAATTTCGTGATAAAGGACAACAAGATTTATCGTTACTCCAAAAATCGCTACGGAGTATCCAGCGAGTATGATTGGAAAGAAGTAGTCCCTGTCAGCCGTAGGGAGGAGTTGTTGAAGTCCTACCACAGTGGCGAATTGTCTCTGCACTTTGGAATTTTCAAAACCTATAAGCGGTTATCATTACGTTATTTTTGGCCAAAGATGTATGGAGACGTGGTTAAACACGTTGGGAATTGCGACGTCTGCGCCGCTTACAAACATTCTCAGCAACCCACCCCTGGTCTGCTAGGTGATCCTAAAGTTTGTTCCAAACCTTTCGAATGCATCAGTATCGATTTAGTCGGCCCTTTGCCTCGTTCTAAAGCAGGCTTCACATTTTTGTTAGTTGTGGTGTGTTGCTTCACTAAATATTGTCTGTTGTTTCCCCTAAGACGTGCCGTAGGTAAAACCATTGCGCAAAAGTTGGAATATGGCGTGTTTCTCATTCATGGCATACCTCGCACAGTGATTGCTGATAACGGAACGCAATTCACTGGACGGGAAGTGCAAGAACTCTTGAAGAAATACAAAATCCCCCAAATTCATCTTACGTCGCGCTATTGCCCCGCGGTTAACACCGTTGAGCGTTATAACCGTACAGTTATGACTGCTGTGTCCATACTCGTCGAAAAGGATCACAGATCATGGGATTGCAACTTGCCGAAAATACAGTTTGCTATGAACACCGCCACTAGCGAAGCCACTCGTTTTACCTCATTCTTTTTAGTCCACGGGCGAGAAGCTGTCAGCTTGGGTGAAGTGTTCGGTACAAATACTTCTTCTCTTCCCCCTTCTGATTTTGCATCTAGAGATTCTTATGCCCAAAACCTTGGTGTCTTGAAAGACATATTCGAGCAGGTTGAGCAAGCCTTAGTCACCGCCCATGGTCGTAGCGCCAAATATTATAATAAGGGTAGGCGACAGTTGGAATTTAAAGTAGGTGACACTGTGTGGAAGAAAAATTACCCGCAGAGTGACGCTTCAAAGTTCTTTATGGCCAAATTAGCTCCCAAGTACGAAAAATGTAAGGTGGCTCGAAAAGTTTCACACCTGGTGTATGAGTTGGAGGACGCAAATACGGGCAAGTCACTCGGTTCTTGGCACGTCAAGGATTTGAAGTCAAGCAGTAGTAGTACTGACACAACTTAATTATTGTAGGTATCATGTAATTCCTTGTTTAGCGTCTTGCGCTTTTATTTTATTTTAGTTTAGGGTCGCTGTTATCGACGGACGTGTGGCCCGCAGGTCATCCCTTGCTCGCCACACCGCCGCCGACGACACCTCTTTATTTCTGTCCGTCCTCTTTGTGGAGGGTATCTTTTAGTCAAGCTTCGGCTGTGCTTTCTCTTAGTGATGAGCTGGAGGGCCAGCTCGAATTTTACTTACGTAAAATTCTTCTAATTGGGGGAATACTGTTACATAGTAAAAATGGAACCTTTCTTTTGACTGACCTCCTGCGATAGTTTAAGGTTACTCATTGCATTCTTTCGTCTCATTCCTGCACTGTCATTCGTTTTATCATTAAATAGATTAATTTATTTACTACATTAATTAAATTATTTAATGAATCTTGAGATTGAATTGTAGCTACCAAAACAAATATTTCATCGAGGTTGACACTGGCGTTGACAGCTTAGAAGTATTATTTTCTCGTTGCCACAGATTATGTAGCGATTCGGTTTGTTGAGCTCGTTAGCTCAGCAATTTCATCTTTCCAATTATTTTTGTTTTGATTCTTAATTTGTTTAATTTGCTTCCAATTAATTCAGAGTACAAATATTATCCCTTTTAAATATTTATCTAAAATTCAATTAGATTGTATAGAATAGTTTTTATTCTACGTGTCTATGGTCGTTTGGTCAAATGCAGTGACAGTGACAGTTGGTGATATAAAAGTACTGGTCAGCAGATTCCGGGTCCTTTTTCTTGGATTTTTCGTCGTGAAGTTAACACCAACCTTTCTACCGCCCAATAGTGCCACCAGCCTCAGAGATCAGTCCCCGAGACCGTTACTCAATTTCGGATTTATCTTTCAATTGTAAGTATTCTCGCATTTTGTGCGATTTTCCAATTCACTTTGAGTTCGTTGAGGTTTTGTTGTTTCGAAAACTAACTTTTGTGGTATTTCCCTCGTCCTCGCAGAATTCTTGGAGGTCACAGGAGACGGCGTGGCAGGCGTGATCCAGCAGTCGACTCGGCGCTGAAATCCGTCATTCCAACCCCTTTTGAGGTAAATTGTTCATTTTTATTCTTGCTGGAGGGTAGATGAAAAGGTCGCGCCCTATTGTTACAAATTTAGGTTTTCTATTCCAAATTCACTTTATTTAATATTTCCCATAGCATTATTGAAGTAAATTCAGATTTGTAAAGCATTTATTTAAGATAATTTCCCCTCTTTATGAATATTTTTAGTACTGGTTGTGACAAACCATAAAATAAGTCTTTTGTCACTTTTCAGGGGTTTTTTTGGTTTTGCTTTGATTTTATCCCATTACCTCCTCTTCGGGTGCCTTCGGGATCTACGTTTGCGGAGAACCCCGGCCTGCCAAATCCGCTCCAGGGTCTCCGATTTCTCTCCGGCCCGAGGCATCTACCCCGGTAACCCGTATAGGGATCTTTACTCTTTCTTATAATACGGTGCTGCA
Source organism: Pyrausta purpuralis (assembly GCA_963924145.1). Classification (NCBI taxonomy): domain Eukaryota; kingdom Metazoa; phylum Arthropoda; class Insecta; order Lepidoptera; family Crambidae; genus Pyrausta; species Pyrausta purpuralis. The sequence continues at coordinate 22,716,873 of OZ001644.1, read as the reverse complement.
CCCAGCAGTGCCTGGCGCCCACACCTTCATATTTATTTAATTTTTACATTACTTTAAGTTAACATTGTGATTGCTCCCTAAATCATTTTATATGTATCGGCTCCGGTCTCACCCCAAAGTCTACCCACAACTCCCTTTGTGTTCTGCCATAGGCTAGACCGGCTTTGTTTAATACTACTCGTATTCTGTTTGTTTATTTAATTCCTTATACTGTAAAACTGTAATTTAAATTTAAACTAATTAACTAAATAAATATTGATATTCAAAAGATTTTTTTTTATTATATAACAAGTGGTTGCTCATAGATGTCGCTACAATTTTAAAAACGAGTTTACACCTTTGCTTGGTAGCATATAAATTAACAAAAACATTTTATTATTAAAAGTATTTAATATTTTCAATATTTAATAACGATCTAGAAATGCAATTTGAATGGGTCTCGTCAATGCTTGAAATATCATTGGACGATCACATGACCAAATGTATATTTTTTACAAATTACTTTTTTTTTCTTTTTTTTTCTACAATATCATCGTAGGTAGGTATCATCCCACGCGGATGTATTTATCAACAGTAGTTTGTTATACTTTTGTTAATGCGACCACCGGTGACCTTTTGATCTGTGAGCGTCTACGTTGTCGCTTTAAAGAAATAAAAGATGTACTTTTTATTTATATAATATAACACAGCGACGGATAATAACATACATGCCCAAAGACATAAGTATTAGGTTCGTGCGGAAGATTCTAACCCACTACTGCTTATCTTTGTAATCTGGAAAACTACCATACAAATACGTTTGGTTAATTATGAAAAAAATATAGTAACACACTACTCCATGCATGGCACTGTCTGAGAAAATATTCTTTTGACGACAAAATATCGGCCATGTTGTTGCATAGGTTGGCTAAGAAACTTAACTCGCTAATTTTTTTGAAAATACTTCATTTATGAATGATAGGCATTATTAATGAATTATGATTATTCAATGATATGAAAACGAAAATATGATTTTACAACTAAAGCATTTAGTTGGATAGTTGTTTCTGCAGTTTTTTAAAGCGCACTGAGACTCGTATGAACGCTGCGCCATCAAAACAGACTTAGTCAAAGTTAAGACCCCACTTTGAAGTGAGGTGTTATTTGCTTGACTATCTTTTAGCATCTCACCGGTGATCTAGTTCTAAATCTGTCATTTCTCGGGACCCACTCTCGACCAGCGGCGCATGCGTTGTAACGCGCTTTCGGCGCGTCGCCCGCTGGTTAACGACTATCCGTCCACCCTGTCAAACGGGTTGTCATTCACACGAAGAACTGTCATAAGTTGTAGCAGATTCAATTCGTGATGAGGTGTTCGCTATCCCGTGCCGATGCCATCTGAGGCGTTGCTGTTCCCTTTACGTAACGTGCTTCCGTATGTTTGACGCCTGGTTGGTGATGTTCCCGTGCCGGGTGGGTAGACTTGTTTAAACTTTTAGGCCTATAAAAGCCTATCTTATTTTCTTTTCTGAGTCTAATATTCTTTATACTAAATTTATCTTGTCATCTTGATATGTTTAGTAGGTGTAAAAAGTAAAATACACATCATAGATAAAGGATTTGGTATAATTTTGTAGAGCTGTGCCGGAACGTCATACATCTTAACACAACAACTTCTCATTTATTTTCTAAGTACCTACACGAAATAGTTCTCTGCGATAAATCGGTTTGTCAGTCATTTCATTAGTTCAGTTAATAAAGTTCTGTCTAAAACCTCATCTAGGCTAGCAGTAGGTTCAATTTGGCAAGTTGCTGCCTAACTTCTGACGCACTAAGTTATGCCAGCAGCATTCAGTTTCGAGTCAATATACGCTTCAATCGGTTTTAGGTGTTCCACAAACCATAACGTAATTGGATTGTTTCGACCTTGTATCTAATGGCAACCATTTTTTATTATTAAATTATTTAAAACTGAACATGGCTTTTCGACACTCCTTGCCTGAAGAAAAAATATGTTCATGATCACCTATGCAATATTATTAATATAATACATCGGAACTATCTATTAACCTTATTAACCTATGATATCAATTGTGATATTAATAAAATTCTTTAGAATTTTCGTAATGATAATCGATTGTAATCTTTTTTTTTTTTAAATAAACTGACTTTTATGCCCAGTATTGTCCAGTGAAACAACCAGAATATTTTTGCTAATCCCATTACCAAAAATAAAGCATATATCGTTTTGAAACCCGTTCCACCGACATCTCTACCCGAGTTAAGCTATCGCATAAATCTCTTCATTCATCTTTAAAGGCGTGTTTCAGCGGAGAGTATGTATGTGAGCGAATTGTTCCAAATGTAGTAGATAAACTGAAATTTATGTGTAATGATATCGACTCCTGCCCTTGCATCAGTATGTTTCGTCTGATAGCCGTAATTTATGGCGGTTGACAAATTGTATCCGAAATTGACCAGATAAATAGTTGTTTGGTTTGGGACGTGTAGATTGAATATCATAACAGATCTGTTATGTAGTGTGACCGTTGTGAATGTAAAACCAATATTTAGGAGTCCCTAAAAATGGATTCAATCGGGTGTATTTGTGTGAATCTTCTATACCACCAACCTTTATTAATTCAATAAATGACTGCGATTACTTAGTTTTTTTTAAATTTGATTTTGATATATTTTATTCGTTTTTGATTGAAAACGAATTAAAAAGAAATGTAAGTAGACGTTAGTTTTTACAAAAATCAGTTAACACTCTTCTATGGAATTATACTAACTTTCACAAAAAAATCGGATATAAATCAATTAAGAACACACGCCATCTTAACGCGAGTGATGCAAAATACGTGTCCTGCATTTGAAGCATAATAATTTAAGTAATAAAAATAACATCTATTGTAAAATCCAGTATATTGTGAGTAGAGTACCTTATAATATTATGTGATAGGTAATGTTTACGATTACGTTTTAAAGATAATAGATAAAGCAATTTTGATTTATAAGAAAGATTAGTTGTTTGAAACACCACCTGATCTCCTTTCGTGTAATACGAGTATTAATTACTTAGTCGAAGCATCTACCCTGAGTAATGATTTATTTATAGGTGCCGTAGTTACCTCCCACACTATAAAATACAGAAGTTATTAGGTATATTCCTTAACGACATACTGAATTCACCGTTTTTATGTCCAATATTTACAATGAATTAAAAAAAAACTGCCTAAAGCACTAAAAAGTTCTTAAAGTTAAAGTATCCTTTTTTTTAAATCACTCCCGTGCGAAATTATGCTCATTTTCATTACAAAATCGGACATTTATCAATTTATATCACATGCCATTCCTCTTCCCTCTCGGACGCCGTACGAAGCGGCTGTGTTCAACTAAGTAGTCTCACAATAATTTTTTCTGCAAAATTATATAGATTTCTTTAACAAATTCGGCTTCAAGTACCAGGCGATCATAGCTCTGCCTGTAGCTGCAATCGGTGTGTGAAGAAGGCGACCCCACGAAAGACAGAGACAACTATTCCTACCGGGATTACGTCACGCTCGAGTCATTCACCTTATCGCCGCGGCTCCGCCTACTACGCAGGACTTTCCCGTCGGCTTTTGCATTGCATTTAGGCCTACGCGCATAGTGCACTATGTCGGGACAAAGAAATCAGCCTTCTACATCGTCGACAGAAACTGATCTGCGGCACCAAACTGTAACAAACCAAGAGATGGAGTCTGAGATCGACGTTTCGAGGGATGTTCAGGATGATCACACTCCTCCTAGTTATGTTTTTCTTCGCAACAGACGACCGAGAGAAGTCGAGTTGTCCCCATCTCAGTTTCTTGACTTCAAACAGGAGATGACAAAGCTCATGTCGTCGTTCATTGATGATCAAAAAAAGGTACATTTGGAAATCACTAACACTCTTAAGTCCCTACAACAAAGTACATTAAATATTGAGCAGAACGTTTCACTTCTTACTGCCCAAAATGAGGAATTTCAAAGAAAAATAGAAAAATTAGAAACTCAAGTAGCTAAGGACCAAGAGTACATTCTTATTCTGGAAGATAAAATCGAGGACCTTCAGAGGTCTTCACGCAAAACCAGCATCGAGATAAAAAACGTTCCTCGTCAATACTCTGAAAACAGGTCTGATTTAATAAATATGTTAACTCGCCTATCTAAGTCAATCAGTCTGGATCTGTGTGAACGGGACATTAAAGACATTTTCCGAATCAAGACACGAAATGATAAGGAGAAAAGTCCCCCCATTATAGTGGAACTCGGTTCCACTATCTTAAAAACTGATCTGCTAAAAAAATCTAAGGAGTTCAACATTAAAAACAAGTGTAAACTGCAAGCAAAACATCTCGGCATCACCTCGAGGGAGGACACCCCAGTTTATATATCGGAGCAGCTCACTGCTAAATAAACAACAACAACCAATAATACCTATTTTCTTATTTACACATACACATACACATACACAATATATAATTTGTCCGATACACACATACTTATACACAATTACACATCTACCACAAACACAAAAAACAATACAAAAAACACTCATTCTGTCGAACTTGAACATGACCAATTTACTTGTACCATTAAAATTAACCTATTCTCACTCATACTTGCAAGTGTTATTATGTCATAGCTTAGGTAATGACTCACACCGCACTAACCCTTTTTTATATGGATAGTCATCTTGCCATTCAAGAAATAGACTGCATGCAATTAACTCGTTCAATCAAATGTGATATACATGACATAACTGATCATTGGATGGATTCATCCCGCAATAATTTATTAGTGGTAACGCAAAATATTGCTAGTATATATAAAAACCTTGATGACCTTCAAGTCACATTATCGGTCTTAGATTCTAAAATTGACATACTCATACTTACAGAATGTAGGTTGGACCCAGCGAAACGAATACCATCGCTAAATAATTACACCTCTTATCAATCCTCTAAACTTTTAAATCAGAATGATGGTGTAGTCGCCTATATCAGAAACAACCTTCGGGCTAAGGTCGTTGACCTTCATCTTACAGACGCCACTGGGCTCCAAATTGAAATTCATAACCATATTTTTCTAGGTGTTTACCGCTCACCCTCATTTCTCAACGCCGATAATTTTGTCAACTCCCTCGACTCGCACCTGGCGACTCTTGCTCATCATAGAAATATAAAAGTTATTGGCGACATAAACATAAACTTACTTCCTACTGATGCAGAGAGGCCTCAGTACCGGCGAAATAGACACAACTATTTGATGTTCTATCCCTCCATGGTCTCGTGGCTGGCCACAGCCTACCTACAAGAAAAAGCTCCTGCTTGGATCATGTAATGATTAAACTTGATGTCAACCTCAATACAGCTTTTGTTGGTGTACTTAACACAACTGTTACCGATCACAATCTTGTTTTGCTCCAGTTGTCTAAAACAAATTCCATAATTCCACCACCAAGTCGAAAGTAATTATTAATTTTGATGACGCCTATAAAACTCTTGTATCTACAGATCTCCCCTTCTCAGAATCGATTCATCCTGAAGACTATGCGAACATTCTCAGTAATACAATTAAGTCAGCTATTCAAAAAAATTCAAAACAAATTCACTATGCAAGTAATAAAAGAATTTTAAAACCGTGGATTACCCCTGGAGCATTGAGGTGTATAAAACTAAGAAATAACATGCAACTTAAACTAGAAAAGGACCCTCACAATACTTTCTTAAAACTGACCTACAAACGTTTTCGAAATTTCTGCTCTAATCTAATTAAAAAGCTTAAGCGACAACATCATAGTGATCTTATTTTAAAAACTGCCAATAATTCTCGTAAATTCTGGAGCGCGATAAATGAGATAACTCGATATAAACCACCAAAATCTAATAATGCAACATTACTCAACGTAAAACCGCAGCCTTTATCTTCAGTTAACTACGTTAATGATTATTTCGTTTGTATTGGTTCACAGCTGGCGGAAATAATTACTAAACAGTTGGGTGTTCTAAGACGTTGTTCTGTAGCACCCAGTTCTATCTCAACCCACCACTCATCCTTCGTCTTACTGAATACTGATGACCGGGAAGTTGAGAGCATCTTAATGAGTCTAGACTCAAAGAGTGCACCTGGTTGGGATGGAATCAGCACTGCTTTTCTTAAACACACCAAAAATCTAGTTGTCCCCTATATATGTCACCTCGCAAATCTCTGTTTTTAGTACTGGTGTGTTCCCCAGCGCCTTAAAGAGATCAATTGTAACCCCTGTGTTTAAGAGTGGGCACGGAGAAGATGTTAATAACTATAGGCCAATTTCCGTCCTTCCTTCGATTTCTAAAATAATTGAAAAACTGCTTAACAATAGACTGGTTGATTACCTAAACAAATTCAAATTACTGTCCAATTCACAATATGGTTTTAGAAAGGGTCTATCAACCCAAGATGCTATTCTTGACCTCACCTCCTCTATAGTTAATGAAGTTGACAGCGGCAACAAATGTCTCACAGTCTTTCTAGACCTTAAAAAAGCCTTTGACACTGTCTCTGTGCCCATTCTTTTACACAGGTTAGAAAACATAGGCATTAGAAATACTCCTCTCCTGCTTTTTAAAAGTTATCTCCAGGAGAGAACTCAGGAAGTTAAAATTGACGGATTCCATAGTGAAAAAGCTTCGCTCAGTTTTGGAGTTCCTCAGGGGAGTGTCCTCGGCCCCACACTCTTCTTAATATACATCAATGAGTTTTGTAACCTTCGTGACGTTGGGGGCAGGATCTTCTCCTACGCCGACGACACTGCGCTTGTTTTTACTGGTCCTGACTGGGAAACAGTGTATGATAGGACTGAGAGGGGTTTAATCATTGCATCAAACTGGCTAAGAGAGAACCTTCTGACCTTGAACCCTCTGAAAACTAAATTTGTATGTTTCACGCCCTCAAACAAATCCCAACCAGGCAGTCAATTTATACTAAAAATCCACTCGTGTTCAAATGCAGTCAACTGTGAATGCCCCATCATTGAAAAAGTCAGTCAAATCAAATATCTAGGTATAATACTTGACCAACGGCTAAACTGGCACCCACATTTGGAACTGTTAACAAATCGTACAAGGAAACTCTTATGGGTATTCAAATCATTACGGCATGTAATGTCCAATAAACTCAAAAATAAAATCTACATGGCACTTGCCCAATCAGTGCTTACGTACTGTATCTCTATTTGGGGCGGAGCTGACAAATCCCACCTTCTTGAATTAGAAAGAGCACAGAGACTACTTATAAAAGTTATGTACTCTAGACCTTACCGTTTTCCTACTTCTACACTCTATAGAATTAGTGGTCTCCTCTCAGTCAGGAAACTTTACGTCCTAAATCTTATTCTAAACGTACATAAGTCCCTGCCTTTTGTCGACCTGAGTCATAAAAGAAGGAAAGATGCTGTTGCCCCTGTTACTGCTACACGTACAGCTTTCGCCAGAAGGCAATATATAGGTCAGTCCGCCTTTATGTATAATAAAATAAATACAATTCTTAAAATTTACCCAATGATATATTACATTTGCAAGAAAACCTTATCTGAATGGCTGATATCACTCAGCTATAAAGAAGTTGAAAACCTATTTATTAGAATTGGTTGAATGGTGATAAAGTGTCTTCTTTGTGATAATTGCACCTGTATGCGGACTTTCTGTTTCGATCTCAAGAAAATCATTCCGTAGGGCAAGCAGGTGCCTGACCAACTTGTCACTTAAGGCGACAGACATGTACATAAATATATATATATATATATATATATATATATATATCTATCTACACTTTCTCTCTCTCACACACACACACACAAGCGCGCGCGCACACACACACACACACACACACACACACACACACACACACACACACTCAGAAGACTCATCGGACGACATGCATCACACAAACACACCAAATGTGCTGCAGCTATATCACTTTATTCACGTCTCTGTTTAAGTACCTTTGATTGTGCTTATTATTTTTCTCAATTGTAACATATCTTATACCATGTTTACTTTTAATTAGTTTCAATAGTATTAGCTAACCGTAAGGGAAGTTGCGAGTTATTCCCAATACAAGTGTCTTAGACTACTTAAAGGGAAAACTCAACAAATATGTGTAACATTACTATTTGAAATAAAGAAATTTTTATTTTTTATTTATTTATTTTATGCCATCTTGACGCGAGCGATTCAAAAATACGGGCCTAGGGCGCGTATTGCGATGCAGTTTTTGATAGGTAAGCGGCTCAGCTTAACTGACAAATAAGCAATTCGGATTGTGATTTCGCATGATAAAACAACATAATTATTAGTATTCCTACCATTGTAATATGATTAAGATATTATTATATTGATAAAATTCGTTTACACTGAGTCGGAATTGAGCTGCTTGGAAATTGAACGGCTAAAGTTGGATCGCAATACGCCTCCTGAACTAATCGTTTTTATCGATTGCTTCATAACATTCTTTTTTTTACCTATGATTTGATATGTATGATACGGATCACCGCAATGCCATAATTGCTGAATTTCAATAACGCCTCCTGCTCTCGCATTACAGCGTACTAACCTTAATCTACTTAATTTAATAAAACTTAAGTGTAAACTTAGTAGGTACAAAAGCAGGAATGTTAATAAGCTTAAACTTATGACAAAATCAAATTATCATGTCTGACTATTGAATAACAATTCCGATTCCTTCAGTGCCTTTAAACGTTTTACACTGCGCTAATTTTTTATCAAAGGGTGTATATTTCAGTAACTCTTTTTAACAGTTATTTTTGTGAATAAATCCGCATGACAACTCACATGAATTCTTTAACCGTAATGAATGTGTAGGCACATAAAATCACATTTTCCCATAAGGCCTGATGCACACATGCCCACGGTTCGCGTTAGGCGGAGGACACACGACGCGTGGGTTGTTAATCTCATTAAATTAGGCACTGTCGCGGCGACCACTTGTTTTCATTTGCGCCGAATGGCCGTCATTACGCCATAGAGCGAAGCGCTGTACCCATTACACCTTAAAACCGACATTATTCTTGGTTTCGTCTTCGTTTTAGGGAGTCGAGTCACCCATTAATTTGGGTTATTATGAATTTATTATGAACAACGCATGCAATTTAATCGGTTCCCGTAAATGGCCAGAACAATGAAGCTTTGCGGTTGTTAAAAATAGGTACCTAGTTTATTTTCATGAAAATGTTAATTATTAGACCTTTTGCACACTGCGACTTTTAACAGCGATGCAATTGCGATGCAGCATCGATAAAAACGCAAAATATCAACCTTTACACACTTGCGCTACTTTTAGCATCGATAGAGTCGCGATGCCATCGTGTGTGCATCGTCGCAATGCAGAAGCTGGATTTTGTCAAATTATGTACTATATAGTATCGATACTAGCGCGCATCAGTATCGATTCAGTCGCGCTTCTACATCGATACTAACACGTGACCGATGCTAAATTAAATCTCTTCATTGCGTAAGTCGCGATGTAGCATCGATGCAGTCGCGATGCAGAAGCTGAAAATTCATAAAGATAAGAAACCAAAAATTTGCGCACAGGCGGGACTCGCAAGCAACATCTTGTCTAACCGGGCCAAATGCTCTACCAATTGAGCTACCGTGCTGTCGGTCTGACCTTGCGAAATTTGTGGTCTCTTATGGATACGTCATTACGCGTGACGTTTAGCGCCATCTACCCGTCTGTTTATGCAACAGTGGGCCAAGTAGTTATTCATTACAGAATAAATTCAACTTTGAAATTGAAGAAGCCTCGCTATCTAATGTTTTAGAATGGAAATTGACAAATTATGGACTGTATCGATACTTACGCGCGATAGCATCGACGCTGTCGCGCTTCTGCATCGATGCTAATGCGCGACATTATCGATGCTAAATTGAATCTGTTTATTGCATGAGTCGCGATGCTGAAGTGTGTTTTCAAATCACGCGACTGCATCGTTGCTAATAGTAGCATTGTGAAGGGGGCTTAGTTGTTTGTGATTTATAGATCAATTGTTTAAGTAGGTACACTTAAGTGATGCATGAACGTAATATTCTATAGGAATTAATACATAGCATTGCACAATAAATGGACGTTATGCAGGAAAGTACATATTTAGTCATTTTAAACTGAGGTAATAATTGTGCTATGCCAAAAGTGAATCGTAAATCAAGTAAATAAATCATAACAACACCATTGTAAGTGTAACTATTGGTACTCATGTGATATATTAAAACAAATGACAATACACGAGTAGTAAACCTTATCAAAAAATAGGTTTATGTGTTAACGGTGTCATTGTGCATGCAATATGTTTGTAAAGTTAATGCAAAACGGATTCCTCAAATTATAGGATTGTCAGCCTTGAAGAAAAGATTCCGTTGCATTGATGCGTCACTGCGACGACCATATTTATGATATTTATGGTGTGACTGCAAATGTATGCGTAAGTTATCGGAATTCAAAATGTATTAGCTTAGCTATCCAACGCGGTAACGCAGTCAGCATCATAGATAGCCTCCTTGCCGCAAGGAAATGGTTGCGTTTTGGAATAGATTTTAAGTAGTTCTTTTATGTTTCATGTCTTAGTTTTATTTTTTTCTTGTTTGTTATTAATAAAGAATCAATAAAAGAAAAAAAGTGTTGTATTGATTTGAAAACTATTCGATTTTGGCTTCAGATTTCGGTTTCACAATGTCAGTAACTGGTAACGTTATCTGTCCATAAGTTTATACGAAATGACGTTCTATCCTTGAATTATTCGTTGGTTAGTGTTTATTGATCGACAGTGAAAAATGCCCTCAGATCCTTAGTAATTTATCGTGAACATTTATAAGAGAGCATCTATTATGTATTCGTCTTTTTTTCGCAGAATGTAATACAGATAAGAAGTAAATTTAAAAAAATACATTATCTCTGAGAATGCCTTTTCTATTTCGGTAGCGCAAGAAACGCATTACAAACTGCTGGCTTTAAATTCTCATTCTGAATTTTGGTACGGAAAAAAACGCAAGTGGGAGCTGGCTGTGTGCCTTATCATGCAAACGGTTAGTAATATCATGGCTGCTGTTATATTCCCCTTGAAGATTATGCTCAGACAAACAACAATAGATTTTAGTAATTTGATAAAATATGTCAACGACTGCTGGTATACGTTGATACGTAGAATTTACATACATTAATCTGAACTTTCAAGATGAGCTTTTATGTTTTTTGCATGTAAATAAAAAAAAATAGAAAATATTATAGAAGTAGCAAGTAGATATAGGCGAAATATTTATCAATTTATTAAGTACCATTTAGAGAAATTAGAGAAAGAAAAAAAGATCATTTTATTGCGCATGTTTTGATTACGTAAAAAAAGTCTATTAATTTATGTAAGGCATGCAAATAACACAAATAATATTATGTGTATGGAACTTATCAAGAAATATTAATAGGTACATAAGTAGGTACGGAGAAGGCAATTTAATATCAATATACTTCAAATGAATGTGTAGATGCTGGAAATAACTGTTTCAACTGAGTCATGTGCAGTTAAACAAAACAAAACAAGGCCATGTTATCACAAAGTTGTCAGTTCAATACAACATGAATAGTACGCGTAAACAAATGACACATACTACAAAATATATGTTTAACTACTTCTAAATACCGAATTCCTAACGCTACTACACGACCAAAATACACACTGCTTTAAAAACTAGGTATTAGAATAATGTTTCCGAACCGCGAACTTTTCCACGGATAAAACCTTCACACAAAATTAAATTATAACCTACAGTCTGTAGCTCCGTGGTGTAGTGGTTAAGCACGCTGCGCTTCAAGGCGTCGCCGCTTCGCGGTCCCGGGTTCGATTTCCGGTCGAATCAATATATAAATCAAAATTTTATATATTGTCTCGGGTCTGGGTGTTGTGGTACCACCGTTGTGCTTGATTCATAACACAAGTGCATTAGCTACTTACTTTGGGATCAGAGCAATATATGTGATTGGTGTCCAATATTGTCCAATATAATATAACAAACGTCACAAATATAATAGCCACGGAAAAGTAAGTTGTTGTGGCATATTTATTACGTTATTTTTTCATAGGTACATAAATAGTAAGAAGTAGTCAAAACATTCTGTGGCAGAATCTTAATTTAAAATGACATAGTAAAATGTTAAAAGGGAATAATTATTTGTCTTGGCAAAACTACTTGATTGATACCATACAAAGACGTTAAATCTGTCAACTCAAAAATTGCTTCACAAAAGCTATTTAGCCCTTTTAAATTTATGTAGCAATACAGAGATTTTTTCAGTAAAAAAATAATAAAAAACCGGGCTTTAATATCAAGGGAGTAAATTGTAGTGACGGGAGTAAAAGAACATGTCTGCAAATATCTTTGTAACACATGCACCGATTCATCAGAAATTACAGGCATTTCTACTTAGCTATTTGAAGCCGACGGAGCGCCATTTTGCCGAAACTGTGTAATGCATTCGCAATCTTTTCGCTCAAACTATATTATGCTAAATGCAGCGTTTTCAATGGCAGTTAAGCTGCACTTTTCGAAATGAAATTCTAAGCGCATTTGGATTGGTTGTAAATATGTTGTTATTTTGATAGAGCAAATGGTCATCCAATTCTGTGCTATTGTTGTATTTTCTTAAATAGATATCATGAAGTCTGCTCGGGATTTATCGTATCTTGAAAATGGTCTAATTAGTGTGATGGTTTGTCTGGCCGATCAGTATTTAATCTTCGTCTACGTAGATAAACTCTACGCAGATTAATTGGTCCAATTTCAGTTTTAGAATGAAAAAATATTTTAATAACCATTTTAATTGTAATCAAACCTATAATAATCAGTTAAAATTAACTTAAAAATAAATAAACAATTATGAAGTTTAAGTATGTTAAAGTTACCGCATCTTTGTTTAAACTTTATTGTACAAAAATTAATATGTAATTATAAAAAGCGGACTAAATGGTAAATGCATTATCTCCCAAACAAACCTCTTGTATATAATTTCACATTCCCAAATAATATCACTGTCAAAGTAATGTTTTTCATGTTTTCGAAACCGTGAAACCGTTTTGTATCCTACTTTAAATACATGTATGTACATTGCTATGCAAACATTTTAACAAGCATGTGCTTTTGGCGGTGTTTTCAAAGTAAACTGTACTTTTAATTTTCTTCTTATTAGTCTGTTTTTCAAACGTGAACGCTTGCACTGAAACCGCGCAAACAGAACGAGAGTAAATACCTCGTTAATAAATTGATATTTTTTTAGCAGTACCTACTAAAACCAAATAAATATATATTTTTAGCAGTACTAAAACCAAATAAATAACTTAAATATTCCTCTCTTATTCATCCTTTAGATATACAAATTAAAACTAATATTATTTTACAACACGTTCCGAAAAATGGTGTTGTTGTTCTACGGAGTAGGAAATACACAAGCAATGGTATAACAACGAAATTAGCATTTGAAATGTTAATAGACGATATATCTATTTTAATCAGACGATTGCTGTTTTTACTTTGCAATAGTGTAAAAGTTCGTTATAATTATATTTTTAGGGTTCCGTAGTCGAATGGCAAAAAACGAAACCCTTATAGTTTCGTAGAGTCTGTCTATCTGTCTGTCTGTCCGTCACAGCCACTTTATTCTGAAACTATTAGCATAACACAGTTGAAACTACGTAGGTAGATGTATTCTGTTAACCGATTTCTGTACAAAATAAAAATAAAAAAATATGTTTCAGGGCGCGCTTCCATACATGGAACTTAAATAAAAAAATGAACTGAAACCTGTATGTGTGGGGTATTTAAAGAAAGGTATCTAAAATTAATGTCATAAAGTTTTTTTGAAGATTTTTTCTAAACGTCTAACATTTGGGAGATAGTGTAACTTTAACACGTCTAACTTTTCAACAAAGCAACTATTTTTTTTGTGAAAATGCACCTAACTAATGCCAATATAACTGGGTCTTTTATGCAAACCCTAGAAAAAACGAGGTTATTTTTTTATGTCAACAAAATATTGTGGTATTTTGGCTAAGAGAAAGTAAGTGGATCCATAATTCAGTTAAAGTTGGCACGGAACCCTCAACGCCTAAATCCGACTCGCGCTTGGCCGGTTTTTTTATTGCAGTGGAGGATGATAGATTTTTACCTTAACTGTATTAAAAATATGTCAATAAATTGTTTTTATATACATCTGTATTGCAAAACTGACAGATAAAGCAATGGCAAGTCTATAACTGAATCGAAAAGCCAATGATCTTGCCTCCCATTAGCCGTTGGCGTGTAATCCTGCAAACCCACTGACATGAACTCAATTGTCCATAAAGTGCACTCCAATCGCTCAGTACATCCCTGGCTTGTCCCACGCAAATAGATTCGGCCCTGGATGCAGTCCAAACTCGTCCCGGTTATTGCATCATAAATCTTAATCTAGAATGTGTCCAGACACAGGCTTTTTAACCGACTTCAAAAAAGGAGAACTTATCAATACGACTGTATGTTTTTTTTTGTATCAATGTTACCTCATATCTCAGTCGTTTGTCAACCGATTCGAAAAAAAAATCGCATACTTAGAGGGTGTACCTTTTAGTTGGTCCAATTTTTTCCATTTTGGGATCTGACGATGGGATCTTGGTGTAATCATGGGAAACCCTCAAATTTTAAAGGCACGTATAGTGTTTCTTTACTAGAATCTTAATGTTGACGTGTTGTCTGATAGTCAACATCGTGATGGGCTGAGGTGATAGTGGAACTCCTTAACGCTCAGGAGTTCAGTAATTTTAATGAAATAACTTATAATAGGTAGTTTGTAGCTTCTTAAAAACAGAGTCATAAGCTGCAACTCCCCCTTTCCTATAATCTCTGTAGATGCCATCACTTTGAATCCTCAACTGTCACAGTACCGACTCCAAAAAGAAATTGTTTGCCTAGAACCCACCTTTCCTTCCAATAGTCAAGAGTTTACTTAAGACTTTTTGGGGCATTTTGGTTTTGAAGTCGGTTTTTACTTTTTTAAAATAAATTTTTAGGTAAAACGGTTAAACTCGCAATCGAATTGACGACCCGTCTGGTGTAGTGGTCGAGAAATCGCGGCGGGTGCGGGTTCGATCCCCGCACAATACAAACATTTGTGTGCATGAACATGTCTGTTTGCATTGGTCTGGGTGTTTTCTATGTATATCATGTATGAATTTACAAACAAACAGTATTTAAGTATTATATCCGTTGTCTGGCACCCATAACACAAGCTTTGAGTAGCTTACTTTGGGACTAGATGGCGATGTGTGGGAATGTCCAAAGGATATTATATTATATTATTATAATTACTACACGAAAAAAGTTCGATTGCCGCGAGAATCGTTACCCTGGTTGTCCATCTTGTAATCTTATTCTACTAATTGGCAAGACTACAAGTTATTCAATTGTCACTTATAACGTATTTTGCGATTCATGTTTGAAAAAATAACAGCTAAATCTACTAAAAACATCTAAACATCTGTGAGTCTGCCAAGGTCGCGAATGTAGCGATAGTTTGACATCCATTGGCTTATTACTGTAAAACCTACTTTACTAAATTTCATTGTGACACCAAACCCCCTAGCGGGGTTTTATTGAACTAATCACTCCTCCCGAAATGAGATGCTCATGACTTGGCTCCGATTAATAATGAAAGTTTGAGTGGTAATTTTGTCTAATGGGATAGTTACGCGAAGTTAGTATGCAAATGATAAGCGTTACGAGTGAAAATTATCTTGAGCGTGCTTAGATGGATTTTTTTACAGCAGCATTATTTAGATAAATTACACTTTTGACGGTTACTTTGGCGCTTTACGTCAGTTTTAAGTATAATTATTGTCATAAGTTTAGACCATTCGTATTTATATAAAATCATACGACTCTGTCAAATATAGTTTAAACATAATGGAATGATTAGGTTGTCATGTGAGCCGCACCTGTCAGAGTCGATTTTTTCTATTTAATTTGTTCTTATAAGGTAAAAATGGAAGCTTATATTGTTTTATTTACAATACGACCGTTTTCTTATCTTTGGTTGACACACACTTAACTCACATTCATTTTAAAATAGTTTCAATTGATTTATTGAAAAACAATACAAATGCCTGTATTTTATTATCCATACAATTTAGATCTTGTCCATATTTTTTTATTGTAGACACAAACGCTTTGATAACACAAAACTATCTTTTCACGAAAGATTCAGCAAGCGTTTAACTTCAGTTTATGTTACGTACCCATGGTCGAGCAGACACAATTTTGGAAGTTTCGCATACTCGAGACATGGAAAAGTATTCCGAACTCTACCATTAAAACTTAGGTATATTAAGCTAATTACACTGAGTTCCATTTTAAATAGAGACTGGAACTTCTCAAAGTGGGGAAATTTAAGAGATGACTCAAATAACTTGAAGAATTCCAATTTACTTATAAACGTTAAAGTCGTAGAGTTGGTTTTGAGTTGCATTTGGAATGTTTGAGGCAAATTGTATTAAATGGTCATTTTAAATGCACCGTCAACATTTTAAATGAATTCAGTTGAAAATTATTTACTGGTTAAAATTTACTTAAAACAGTTAAAAGTTTTTGAAAATTTGACACTGTCAATAATTTTTTAATGAAGTACTGCAAAAATTTACATAACAGAACTTGAACTTTCAGGATAAAACTAACTACTAACTAACTACTAAAAAAATATGCATTTCTCTGAGGTCTTGAATCAAATCACATACCAACAAATGTGCGGTGTTGCTCCAAAATATAGCCAATTTCTAAGGATGTAATATTTAATTCAAGAACTTTTTCTCTTCAAAACTCAGGTGGGTAGGACGCTAGAAACTACCTGTCTTTGTGGATGCTGGAAGGCCATTGTACATTATCGTCGTTTGCCCCCCTTAGATACTCATGATGGAGAGATTTTTCAGCAGTCTCATGCTATACCTCGGCGGATCAGCTGATGTTAGCAGACGTTTGTAAATGATAGTAGTTTAATCAATGTCCTTGTATGGGATCCCTGTTTGATATATCGCCCTGAACAGCAAAGTTAACGCCTCGACATTAGAATTCAATCACTACAGGCTAGGACCGCTATTTTTAAATTACTCGCGTCAAAATGGCGTGTGATAGTCTTAATTGATATCTGATTTTTAGAATGAAAGACAGCCTAATTCCATACAAGAGTGATTTAAAAAATATTACTACATTTTGTGAGTATTCACGTATATAATTTGCTCAGTTTTCGTTGATTTTAATTTCGATTTCGAATGAAAATCACACACCATATCCAAGCGATTGATTCAAAAATAGAGCTCCTGGGGGTGTGTAGCTTAGTCAAATCGACATCAGACGCCACATCATTTCTACTGTCCACGCTTTTTACTCTGAATTGAATTATTCTTCTAATAACTTAAATTGTATTATAATTTTATTTTGGAGTAATTAGTTATGATTGATTGTTCGATCTACTACTACCGTAATATTAACTCTTTGTAATTAAAAAATATTTTCTACTTTTTTAGTTCAGTTAGCTATAAAAGCGTGGTTTTTAGTTTTTTAAACTATAATCTATTTTACATTTTTAGTTTGATGTTTAACTAATAATTTGCGGACATGCGATACGCGATAGCTCTATCTTTCTTACTACCTTACAGAGGATCCACGAAAGAATTTATTAATTCCTAAAAGGTCCTTATAAGGATATTGAGAAACTGTTACTAAATTTTGCATTGTCATCGGTCCTTGATACGTGTGCAAAGTTTCAAATTATTAAAACTTCTGGAAAATGGTGAAAATTATTCTCAAAGATTAACCCAAGCTAATAAAAGCGTGGTAAAAAAAACATTTGCTCAGTTAGTCCACCAAAAGAGCGATGAATTTTTTTGGCAAAAAATAACAGTACTCAAAAGGTGAATTAAACATTAAAGTAGGTACTTTAACTGAGCATAAGTTATTTATAAGTATTATTTGTTTATTTTTGAACAAGTAGATAATGTTTATAAACTGCCCTCCAACAATTCGCACTGAGCCCATGTTAGAGTATGGCACATACCTACTCATAATCTGGTGACGCATTAGCCCAGCACTGGGATGTTAACAGGCCTATTATACCTTACTCTATGTAGATATTACACGTACCGCTTAAATGTTGCACACATTTAAGCGGCTTACTTACCTTTTTTTGAGTTAGTAGCAAGTTCTCCATCTTTGATTAAGCATCTTTCTATGGAAGATGTTTTTTTTCTAGAACAATAGTTTTACTATTTTAACTATTGTAATGGTTGACGTATTTCTAAGGAATCAGTAGAGTGTTTACAAAAGAAAATATTCTTTCACTTTTCTCAAAGCGAGAAAGGCTTTGAGCTGGCTATAGCTAAACAAGAAAACACATTCCATTACATAAAAAACAGATACACACATGAACACTCTTCAATCTTGTAAATTGAAGTGGGGTTAGCCAGATCCAGACAATAATATTAAAAACCCAATAACACCATTCAGACATGTAAAAAATTAAATCCCCCGACATTGAAAAAAAACACGGTATCGTTATTGATAGGTCATGGAAAGTTGTCAGATCCCCTTATCAACTTTTAACTTGATCTTCAAACGGCTGATCAAGACATTTTAAACTTATTATCTACTTTAGCAGCAAGCAGTAACATGCTACCAAATACCAAATCCATCGGACTTAATGAAGTTCGTCAGATCCCCTTAACAAGTAAAAAAGAGCTGATAATCTTCAAACAGCTGTACAAATTTTCATGAAACATAGCTAAGAATTATATAATATAATTATCTATAACACAAAAAAAAACTCATCATACCACAGCAGATAACAGACGGACAAGTTAAACCAGTAAAAGCCCGTTCCTTTTGCGTCATTGGTTACTCGGTATCGAATAAGGATTATTTCCTAAGCAATCGTATATATTGTCAGTAAGCTTAAGTGGCAATGGGCAGGGCACATAGCGGAAAGAACTGATGGCCGTTGGGGCAGAAAAGTTCTAGATTGGAGACACTTTGAGCAGAGACGCAGCGTAGGACGTCCATCGACAATGATGGACGTCCTACGCTGCGTCTCTGCATGGACAGACGACTTTATAAAGATCGCAGGATCAAACTGGATGCAGACCGCTACTGATCGGTTGCTGTGGAATGCCGTGGGGGAGGCGTATGTTCAGCAGTGGATGTCCTTGTGAATGATGATAATGATGGTATGGCATTGAAGTGGACTTGTAATTTTTTTGTAGCAGAATAGTATTCTCCTTACTACTAAAACGCACGCGTCTACAAACATATCTTGACTTTATGTAAAAGTAAACTAAATTGGACACCAATATATTAGACACCAATCACATACATTGCTCTGATCCTAAAGTAAGAAGCTTGTACGCAATGCACTTGTGTTATGGAAATCAGACACAACGGACCACAACACCGAGACCTGAGACCATTAGAAAATTTTGATTTCTATATTGACCCGACCGGGAATCAAACCCGGGACCTCGGAGCGGCATATGCCTTGAAACCAGCGTGCTTAGCCACTACACCACGGAGGTCGTCGAAAATTAAAGTACTTTGAATGTTGCATGTGACATTAATACGCTAATGCTTCGAGTATATCCCGCTCTAACATAGCTATATGTGATAGTTGTAATATTGTTGGTATCGTTGAGCTGCATCGCTTTAACGGTGAAAAGCACAAGGTTGTCATTTTGGGAATGGGGAACCAAACAAATACAGGCTTTTTACACTAAAGTCCTGATGAAATGGCTGCTTAACGTAACCTGTGGCCCAGTTTCAATGTAGCCTTAGGTACTTACGGATGCGAAGCTAAGTGGTATTGTGACCACCGGTGTAAAGTAAATCCCAACTTTCCTCCGAAACGCTGGAGCCCGCTGATGTGGATCAAGTTTTTATAACAAAGTCGCATCTGCAAAAAACTTTATGAGATTGGACACTGTAAGTACAGGGTACTCAACTAGACTTTTAAGGCCTATGACGCTCTTATGAGGCTAATCTGTAACAATACAACAATCTTTGACGAAAATACAATTTCATAGAATTCAATATTATTTGAGTTATTGTTTTAAGTAAAATGTCCTTAAGGTTTCTGTCTACTACACCGTAGCATAACACGACGTGCTGAGAAGGAGTCAGGCAAAAAATATAATTTGTATTGAAAACTATAGCACTGTTCTCATTAGCCGTTCCGTCACCGACCAACACCGTCACGTGTCATGCACGGGACGTGTCTGCACCGGCAAAATACGCTCTCGCTCGCTCTTGCTATTACTCCATATAACATAATATAAATATGTTATGTCATAAATTATTTCATCGATTGGTTGTTTTTCATAGATCCGCTTCAGTGTGTTTGATTGGTTTTACAATTTGATTTCGTGTATTGTTTGTCTAGAATTTTACTTTACTTTATTTATACCCAAAATACGTACCTATCTATTTTTTTAATGTATCAAACTTCATTTGTAATAATTAACTCTTACATAATTTATACTTCTCAACGAATTTTGTCATCATTTAATACTGAGTTGAAACTCTAACTCTGACTGTTTAAAACAAAAACTGATTTTTTTCTTTTAAAAAACTGAGGAGGTGTAGTGTGTGCGCTGCTTCACCTCAGTAGGTTGTGTAAGTTAGTATATAATAAGTCTTTAGTTATTGTAATATTAGTCATAACAATAAACCTAACCGTGCGCGTAACACTTGTTTTATTGAAATCTCCCGCGGTCAACCTTTAAGTGACGCGAAACGCTGTAGATCCGTTCAGTGGGCAATGTTAAGCGTCTTGTCTTGCTTTTCGTATTTGATGCGCTCCTGGTACGGTCATGGTATGGTACGATGTTTTGGGCCCAGACCTCAACATAAAAAAATATCGCGTTATTTTTTGTAAATGACAATGTGCAATAAATGGCGTGGTCAATCAACCAAGGAATGTGTGCTAGCACGATCAAAGTATTAAAACTTCAGTTCGATAGCCTTTTAAAAAAATATAACGTTTAATATAGCTACGAGCAGAATAACAAAAACAAACAATAACTCTACCGCTTTCGTCGGAAAACGCTTAACTACAATCTGGGTATTGTTCTGTGTACTCAATCAACTGGGATTGATTTTGAATGGTCCTCCGGTCCAATTTAGTCGAATACTGTGAAATAATTTTTTGAGCCGCTTTATTTATCTTTGCCGTCCAATATAAGAGAAACAATTACAATACTGGCTGATACGCGAACCTCTTTCGACGAAAAATAAACAGATGCTTTTAAAATTGAACCTCATTCCTTTTTTGGCTTTACTTTACTTTACCTGAAGCTATTCGATATTGCGATTTATGACTGGTACTTTTCCTGCTATTTTTAAAGCGATTAGAGTCAGAGGTTTTATACCTTTATACTATTAGGAGTACAGACTCCTAGAACGAAAGTATGATTGTTATTAATAAATGGCTGGCGCTCGGTTTTGATGTTTTGTATGTTATAATATACAGGGTGTGACGTAATTCAGTTTGTAAATAAAAACCAAATGAAACACTAAGTACATGTAATAAGCAATAATACTAAAAAACTGCATGAAAAAATACCGTCATTTTTGGAAATTATAACCAAATTTGTAAGGCAAGGTAACGATTTAAAAAAATATATTAAAAAATCATTTTTTTTAAAACCCTGTACATACATTTTTTTTAAATACTGGTATGTGGTGCTTCAGGGTACAGTGTATCCACACCTTTGCTTTGGACCACTATTTACGCCACACCCTGTATAATTTAACAACAATTGGACACCAATCACATACATTGCTCTGATCCCAAAGTAAGTAGCTAATTGCACTGGTGTTATGGAAATCAGACACAAGGGTGGTACCACTACACCCAGACCTGAGACGATATAGAAAATTTTGATTTCTATATTGACCCGACCGGGAATCAAACCCGGGACCTCAGAGCGGCGACGCCTTGAAACCAGCGTGCTTAGCCACTACACCACGGAGGTCGTCAAAAAAATCATAGAATTACACAACAAGAGTGCCTATTCTGTAGTAATATAGGAGTTGTATTTAATCAACCCTTAAACGGAAACCACAGAGAAGCCGCGCTTGGTTTATATCAGGCTTATTAAATTTGCTGATATCGACTGAAGATATGAAGTACAGTACGCCACGTATATTACTATGCCTTTGATACATTTTATTTACATAACTAATCTTTATTACAAACACAAAGTTTGTCAAGTGATACCTTAATGCCATATGCTTTTACACCCCACCCTTAATTTTTTACAGGTGAATATTTTTTTACTATCCGATTTTTACTTTAAAGACTGCTTTATTATCCTTTTTTGTCCCGTGCTAACTAAATATAGACTTAAAGTAACTTTTCCTTTATTTTTTCAGACTAGTATATTCTACCAACTTGATATCCAAAACTCAAGCAAGACCGCACATACATGCATGTCAAATGACTACTCAGCATAGGTATAGGTTGAAGCAAATCTACCCACCCGGCACGGGAACAGCACCAACCAGGCGACAACCATACGGAAGCACGTTTAAGGTACAGCAACGCCTCAGCTCGGATGGTGTTTGCTACAAATTATGTCAGTGATTCTTCTTGTGAATGACAGCCGTTTGACAGGGTGGATGGATAGTCGTCAACCAGCGAGCGGCGCGCCGTAAGCGATTAACAACGCATGCGCCGCTGATCGAGAGTGGGTCTCGAGTTGGTCTCGATCCAAGGTCGTGACGTTACGAAGTTGATAGATGTGCGTTGAAGTATGGAGTTTCATACAAAGAATACTGAACGCCTCGAGTTGATACGGTGCTGTCACCGTGACGAGTTGATTGGTAGCCTTCGACCTTTAGTAAATTAAAAATATGATGTTATGGGTGAATTCGTGATCTATTTACATATAATTCTAAGCTTGATACGTTTCAAAAACTTAATGCAGTATCTCAAGTAGATTGGTGTTTGTGTGCGAACAACTTGCGATGTATTTTTTCGGCTGAAAAAAGTAACTAGTTAACGAGAGTAATTTATGAATTTATTATACCTCAAAAGTGAACGTAAAATATACTTTTCATTATCCGAAATATCGCACTTAATATCGGGAGGCGGTTTAATTTAGTTGGTAAAGGCTACAGGCGTTATAGGAATTTAACTTTGATCCATTATAAACCCAATCCGAGGCATAGATGTAGCTTTACACCTCGGTAACAAAAGTAACGAAATTTTCAAGTCAATTACATCAAGCGACTGAAGTTTAGTTAACAAAGATAATAATTACCTGAAGTAGTATTCTCATCTTGTTGTCGACCTTTTTAAAAGTTTTTTACTAGCTAACTAAGTCCAATACCGACTTGGAAAAAATAAGTTATATTTTACTTCACGTTCGATTCACAAAAATAAAACAAAAATTAATTTTGTTTTAGGTTTATGATTTTTATAAAATCGACATGTAACAGAAATTTATAAATACTATAAATTACGATTTTAAATTATTTACATTGTACAAAGTTAGATATAAGTTAGATATATTTATAATAACCTTTCATAAAAAGCGGTTTAATTTATTGTGATTTTTGAGCAGTGTCCCTGCCAAAAAAAGACAAAAGAAAATTCTTCGCCTTTCATTAAACAAAAGCCTGGGGGGCCCTTACCGACAAAGCTTGTTTTTCAAATAAGGATTTAGAAAATTGCATTGTCTACAGAGCGTCACCCTAGCTGGCTGAACGCAAAACTGATTGCTGATGCAAATGAAAAAAAAAAGTGAGATAGGGTATTGTCTGGCTACTAGATATGCATAACATGCTGCAGTTTTATTTACTCTGAGATAGACGTTGATGCATCAGCTCAAGCTATCAAGGAATATTGTGAAATTGAGAATTCAAAGTTTGAAATTTCAATACGTGTTTATGAAAAAATCATGTTTTAGTATAAATAAACAGTTATTATTTAATTGCGAATTGTTTTTAAGCTCAGTTCGAGCTGAAATGATGATTCATTAATCATTTTGAAAGACAAAGTTAGCTAAGGAATATTCTTCAAAATAATAAAATACAATACAACTAATTTCAAAACGACACCTATTTTTCAGCAATCATTCTTAAAAAGAAGTTCTGAAATCGGTCGTTTTATACTTATTCAATCTGTTAAGTCTTATCTAACGTTGGAAAAATCGGCTCTAAGAGTATTGTAAATTAAAGAAACTTTCGAATGTTGTCATCTTTTACCTTTCTCGTATAGCTAACCAGAATCTGATTTGCCGCTGTGAAACAATTGCCAGCCGAAATTAATTACTCTATTTTAGGGGAACTTTGTTATGGAACAGGCAGACGGCGAAAACCGGGAAACTGCCAATCTAGTCCGTCGCAAGCGCCACATATCTCACTAAACAGTATGGAGGAGTTGGAGACACTTAATTAACTTTAAAGCTAGGCAGAACTTTAAGGGGTTAGGCTGTGCCACACGTTAAGGTCTATGCAGACGACTTATGGTTGATGAGAGATAAATTTGACTAAATCTACTGTTTTTAAATCCCTTTGGTCCAATTAAGTATCAAACGATAACGCTAACGCTACGATTAGTTTCATTGTTTTCTTAAATCTTATCTAATTATGGTGGAGTTTTAAGAAATAATTTAGTAGACCTACCGTCGTAACTGAATTTAGGTACTTAATAAAACTCCTCAAAATGTAAATATGTAGAATGCCAGCGGCTCATGAATTGTACTCTCTAAATAACCTAGCAATCACTGCCAAATCATCAAGATAAATCACGCATTTATGAACTCCACAAGATGAACATGCCTTTATTTGTGTCGACTAAGAGGTCAAATAGGAACTTGCCCTGCTTCGTAAGTGTATTGCGAAGTTCTCCATCTGTAGTCGTATGTGTCACAACTCACATCACAAGCATAGTGCGCGGATGCTTAAGCTCCGCAGACGTGAATATGTTTTCACTGTTCATTTTGGCTGTATAAAAGTGGCTTCCTTTGCGCGCTTTCAGAACAATGTTGTGAGAAAGTTAGGCCGAACTGAATTAGCTTTAGTTCTGTTGGTCGGATAAGTATGCGATGTTACGCTTCGTAATGTTTTCGGATATTGGTTAGGTTTATCAGTCTTTTTTATTAAGTATAGGTTTGCTTTTGACTGCAGATCAAATGTGACTAAGACAGAGTCAATACGAGACTAGCCCGCCTAGAAAAAACCTGGTCACTCTTACATCATTCAGTCTTCTAGTTGTAGATTATAAGTTTGTATGCATTTCATTTGAAATCGACAACAAAAAATTGAAGCTTTATTGACTACAGGCAGGCTGAGTCAATTTTCCGACGATCTTTCCTTCGATGTGTAGACTGTAGATTCCAAATAAAACTCTTCTTTTTGAGATCGGTGACCGTGAGAGCGCGTACGTTCTGGCCCGCTCACGGCCCTTTATTTAACCAAAAATACATGTCTGACTTATCGACTAATACAGATTAGTTACAAACAAGGACGGACACATAACATCATCTGCGTATTCCTTCTAACGTTTTTGTAACCTACCTACATTAATCGTGATAAAATTCCCATTCGCAACAATCCACTCTATGGGTTTCCTACCTACCCTCAGAAAGCGCGATATGGGGGACAGGAAATTCGAAGGCTTTACCGGCCTCGCTCCACCTGAGCGAGACAGCCTACTAGGGTCTCCCTCGCCCCTGTACCAAACTACCTACATATTTCTTAATATTTTGTAGCTACCTACCTGGTTTGCCTACATACACATCGATCGCATAGAATAACCATCCAACTGAGACGGCCGCACGCACCGCGCGCTCAAGCAAACTGGCTCGCGAGATGGGAGCGAGGCCTATTTACGTGTGGCGAGCATCGTGACGTCACATGCGCAGACGCAGCGGTAAAACCGTTCCGCGTCAACATCTGAAGCTCACTGAAGATGCCCTGCGTGCGCCCGAGCGTTTATATATGAACATACATAAGTACGCTATAGTTAGCTAGTCAGCTGATGCGATCTCCGTTGACCCACTAATAAATTAATATTTTTCGTATATAAATAGTCTAAGTTTCACAATAAACATTCATTACTATTTCGGCATACGACTTTTACTCATCTCCCTACGATAATAGTAACAAGACCATTCTCTAACTGTGGTCTAGATTTCTTTGGTCCCATGATCATAACTATGGGCCGTCGTCACGAAAAACGGTGGGGAGCGTTATTCACATGCCTCACTACGAGAGCCGTGCATATAGAGGTGGTAGCGAGCCTGTCGACTGACTCGGCTATCATGGCGTTGCGGCGTATGGGAGCGCGACGAGGGTGGCCACAGAAAATGTACTCAGACAACGCGACGAACTTCAAAGGCGCAGACAAGGAGCTACGAGCAGCGAATGAAGAATGGGAGCCAGCTCTACGAGACTATGCGCTCACCCAGCGCATCGACTGGCGCTACATAGCACCAGGGGCACCGCACACGCAGGGCATCTTCAGTGAGCTTCAGATGTTGACGCGGAACGGTTGTACCGCTGCGTCTGCGCATGTGACGTCACGATGCTCGCCACACGTAAATAGGCCTCGCTCCCATCTCGCGAGCCAGTTTGCTTGAGCGCGCGGTGCGTGCGGCCGTCTCAGTTGGATGGTTATTCTATGCGATCGATGTGTATGTAGGCAAACCAGGTAGGTAGCTACATCACTCCCCCTTCAGCGAAGCGTACAGGAGGTCTAGATATTCTTCCCGATCTAGTGACGAAATTATTTTTTTCTTCCGTTTGAGCTGTGTGTTGTTCCGTGTTGATAGTGAATGCTGGCTTCAGACGCTCAATCGTAACGTTTGTTTTTCTTAGTGGCATCTGCAAAGTGAAGTATTTCTCGTTGCGTTTTATCACTTTGAACGGGCCTGTGTAGCTTGGTGTTAGCGGTTTTCGTACGGCATCGTTTCTTATAAACACATGAGTGCACGTATTTAGGTTTTTGTGCACAAATGTAGGTTTAGATGACATTCTTTGTGTTTGCGATCTGTGCATTGCATCTGATAGGTCATTGTGAAACTGTGATGATGTGATCGTCGACCCAGGTTCACCGTAGAACTCTCCAGGTAGTCTTAGTGCTTGACAGTATAGTAGTTCAGCCGCGCTGCATCCGATGTCGTCTTTAATTGCTGCTCGTAATCCTAGTAGGACAGTAGGTAGTTCTCGCGTCCAGTTGTTGTTTTCTTGTAGGCGTGCTGTTAGTGCTGACTTAAGCGTTCTGTGCCATCTTTCGATAATGCCGTTTGACTGAGGATGATATGCAGTGGTTCGTGTGCGGTGTATGCCAAGTCGTTGAGTCAGCGCTTTAAATATTTCAGATTCGAATTGCCTGCCTTGATCAGATGTAATAACGGCGGGACAACCGAATCTTGCAATCCAGGCTTGGTAGAATGTTTCGGCGACCTTTTCAGCGGTTATTTCTTCCATTGGGATAGCTTCTGGCCACTTACTTGCACGATCTATCATTGTGAGGCAATATCGAAAATTCTCAGATATTGGTAAGGGTCCGATAATATCGATGTGTACTTGATATAGCCGGTCCACTTTTTCAAACTGCGCTAATGGAGGGCGAGTATGCCGATGTACCTTCGAACGCTGACAAGGTATGCAGGTTCGAGTCCAGGCGGGGACGTCCACGTTCATTGATGGCCAAAAATAGCGATTGGTCACTAATTTTCTTGTTCCTCGCGTTCCAGGGTGACTGAGATTATGAAGTGCTTGAAAGGCTGGCTTCCGAAACTCAGGTGGTAAGTAAGGACGAGCTGTGCCGGTTGAGGTCTCGCAGGTAATAGGTATTGAAGTACCAGGCATGATGATGGTCTTGAATTCGTGCGACTTGTTTTCGAGTAAGGTTTTCAAATCTTTGTCTTCTTTTTGTGATCTTGATAACGACGAATATTCAATCGGTGAAGGACATGATATTTCGTCGATTCGTGATAGTGCGTCGGCTACTTCATTGTCTTGTCCCGAGATGTGACGAATGTCTGAAGTGAACTGGCCGATGTACTCTAAATACCGTGTTCGCCGTGGAGTTTCATTCTTGCTTTGCGCAATCAGTGCATATGTTAATGGCTTGTGGTCGGTAAACACGATCAAATCTTGACCTTCAAACATTTTTCTGAAGTGTTTGGTTGCCATGTATATCGATAATAATTCACGATCATAGGTGCTGTATTTCTGTTGGGCATCGCTGAACTTTTTTGAGAAAAATCCCAACGGCTTCCATCTACCTTCTATTCTTTGTTGTAAAACTGCGCCCGCGCATTGATTTGAGGCGTCCGTCATTAGAGCAAACGGGGCGTCAGCTGATGGATGCGAGAGTAGGACGGCGTTAGTGATGTCTCGCTTGCACTCTTCGAACGATAATATTGCATCGTCAGTCCAGTCGATCTTGGTTTTATCGTTTTTCTTCGAGTTATGCATATATTTGTTTAGCGCTTGTTGATGCATAGCGGCGTTAGGAATGTTTTCACGGTAAAAGTTAATCATTCCTAGAAAACGCCTTAGTTCTTGTACTGTAGTCGGCCGTGGGAAATCTTCGATAGCTTTTATTCTCTGTCTTGTAAGTGTAATTCCTTCTGATGAAACGTTGTACCCCAGGAATTCTATGTTTTCTTGACCGAAAATGCACTTGGCGGCATTAATCTGTAGTCCATTGTTTTCTAGTCTCTTGAAAACTTCTTCTAGTAGCTTTCTATGTAAATCTTCATTTTCCGAAGCACAGAGGATGTCATCAATGAATACGAATACAGGTAGGCCTCGCATGACGTCATCGATGTGTCGTTGGAATGTTTGGCCAGAGTTTCTCAAACCAAAGCACATTCGAGTGAATTCATATAGGCCGAACGGAGTAATGATTGCAGTTTTCTTTATGTCTTCTTCACGTATTTTGATTTGAAAGTAGGCCTTTTTCAGGTCTATTTTCGAAAATATCTTCTTGCCTTTCAGGTTGTAGGTGAAGTCGTGAAGTCTTGGAACTGGGTAGCGGTCTGGAACTGTTATTGCATTAAGCCTTCTGTAGTCTCCGCAGGGACGATATTGACCATTTTTTTTGGGTACCAGGTGCAGTGGGCTTGCCCAGGGACTGCTGGATGGTCTGCAGATTCCTTCTTCCATCATTTGGCGATATTCTTCCTTAGCTAGGTTATATTTCAGTGGCGGTAGTGGTCTCGCTCTGCAGAAAACTGGTGGTCCCGTTGTCTCGATGTGGTGTTCCACATTTGAGCTGCTTACGATGGTTAAGGTGGGTCTCGTAATGTTCGGATGTTTTTCCAACAGGTCGTGGTATGGTTGTTTGCTGTCCAGTGTTCTCACGCTGCCTTGTGTTGTAGGTATAATG
The DNA here is from genome assembly GCA_963924145.1 of Pyrausta purpuralis. Taxonomy (NCBI): domain Eukaryota; kingdom Metazoa; phylum Arthropoda; class Insecta; order Lepidoptera; family Crambidae; genus Pyrausta; species Pyrausta purpuralis. The sequence goes on along the minus strand of OZ001644.1, from coordinate 22,687,404 downwards.
AAGCCTTTGGAGGATAGATTTGTTTGTTTATCTATCAGTTTTCTTCCATTCAAATCGACCATGATGTTATAATATTGAAGAAAATCTGCGCCTAGTATTGGTCTTGAGACAGCTGCGATGACAAAAGTCCATCTGTAGGGTCGTCGCGTACCAAGATTGAGAACCACTGTCTTTTCGCCGTAGACAGATATCGATGATCCGTTGGCGGCGTAAAGGTAGTTCGTTGCTTCATTATTCCGTTTCTCAGCCAGAGTTGCGGGTAGGACGGAAACGTTAGCGCCGGTGTCGATGAGGAATTTCAGTCCCGATGTTTTATCTCGAATAAATAGACGGTGGTTTGATATTTCGTCGACTCCAGCTACCGTCATTGCTCGAGCCGTTGCTAGTTTAACGATTCGTTGGATTTGTGGTTATTGTTGTTATTTTTCTTGAAATCACAGGGCTGCTGGCATCTGTACGCATCTTTTCCGAACTTTCGATGAAAATAGCATAGTGGGTCTTTTCGTACGCGGTTCGCTGATCTTGAACGGGAACGGTTGCGATTTCTGTAGTTGTTTCGAAAAGGTCTTCGATTCTGTGTGCGTTCCATTTTCAGTGATGCGATTTCTTTTGATAAGGCGTCAATCTTGCTCAGCAGGTCTTCATTTGTGGTAGGGCTGTTAGGCTTCGAGGTAGTGTCACAGGAGCAAATGGAGCTTATTTCGTGAGTCTGCTCGGTCATCTTATCTGCCATGGTAGCCAGAACGTCTAGGTTTGTTTCAGTGCTGATAGCGAGTACGGCGCGTACTGATGTGGGTAGGTGCCCAGTCCACATGATCTTCAGCGTGTTGTCAGGAACTCGATCTAGCGCTAGGTCACGCATTTTTCTTAATAATTGTGATGGCTTTTGGTTGCCGAGTTCCATTTCGCCTAGCAGTTTTTGAAGTTGTCTGGACTCCGATTCTTCATAGACCGAAAGTAATCGTTGTTTCAGAGCTTCATATTTGTGTTTTTCGGGTGGTGATAATATTATATCTCCGACTTGTTCGATGTCAGCGAGTTCAAGTTGCGCTACGACGAGGTGATATTTTGCTTCATCTCCCAATTTCTGATTGATGATTATTGACTCGTACTGTGCGAACCAAAGCCTCGGTTTTTGACGCCAGAATGGAGGTATCCGAGCTTTCACGGAGATGGCAGCCATTTCTTCGTTTTCAGAAGTTGATGACTGGTTCTCGACGGTTTCGATAGGTCCGGTGTTCATTCTTGCGGTGGTCACCAATGTTACTATTATCGTAGGGAGATGAGTAAAAGTCGTATGCCGAAATAGTAATGAATGTTTATTGTGAAACTTAGACTATTTATATACGAAAAATATTAATTTATTAGTGGGTCAACGGAGATCGCATCAGCTGACTAGCTAACTATAGCGTACTTATGTATGTTCATATATAAACGCTCGGGCGCACGCAGGGCATCTTCAGTGAGCTTCAGATGTTGACGCGGAACGGTTGTACCGCTGCGTCTGCGCATGTGACGTCACGATGCTCGCCACACGTAAATAGGCCTCGCTCCCATCTCGCGAGCCAGTTTGCTTGAGCGCGCGGTGCGTGCGGCCGTCTCAGTTGGATGGTTATTCTATGCGATCGATGTGTATGTAGGCAAACCAGGTAGGTAGCTACAGTCTGATGAAAGCCTCTACTCGAGCGCGTGGCAAGTCTCCCAGCACAGGTGTCACAGGTCTCGCCTTTCTCATACGACAAAAGGCGCACTTATAGGCCACGGCCCGAACAGTAGGTCGCAATCGCAGTATCCAGTATCTCTGTCGTACATCGTTGACGACGCGTTCGTTGTGCGAGTGATGGGCGCGACGGTGTTCCCTATTGCACAACAACCGCGCGTACGGGTGGCTGCCGTCCAATATTACGGGCGTAGTATCGGGGGCAGACACACCCGCTGCCCTCGTCCTTCCTCTCGCCCGCAACACGCCCTCCTCGTCGATGAATGGATCAAGTCTTCGGATGCGACTCCCCGCCTTCAAGTTCTGACCTCTTTCTAGGCGCTCTATGTCTTCTCGAAATGAGTCTGCCTGCGCTCGCCTCATCAGCCATCTTTCCGCTCTATCTATGTGTTCTTTGGTCAAAACAGTTGCGCGCTTGCGACATTTATCTATAAATAGAAGCACATACGCCATCGCCCTCACTAGGCGCTCGTAGTTGGAAAAACGCCCGGCGTCTGGCACGCTCCATTTGTCCTCTGTCGCGACGCTAAATACAGTCTCCTCGCTGCTCTCTGTGCAGCCTGCTTGAGACGGCCATGTATTCTCCGGTTCGTATAAAAACGATGGCCCAGTAAACCATCTGTCTTCATTTGATTTCATCTCTGTGACGACTCTAGTCGCGTCGTCCGCTACGTTGTCTTGCGTCGGCACCCACCGCCACTGATCGGGTCTTGAAAACTCACATATCTCTCTCAAGCGGTGCGCTACGTATGGCGTGTAACGCACTCTATCGTTCCCAATCCAGTGCAGAACGGTCGTAGAGTCTGTCCAATACGTAACTTTATCGGGCTGCCATCTGTGCTCCTCCATTACTGTCGACGCAAGTCTCGTTCCGATAAGACACGCTTGTAACTCCAGACGTGGTATCGTCTGCGTCTTCATCGGGGCTACTCTTGCCTTTGCTGCCGCTAATACCACACGACGTGATCGATCCTCGTACTCTACAAGCCAATAGACTGCTGGCGCGTAAGCAGACTCGCTAGCGTCGCAGAACACGTGCAGCTGCTTTCCAGTCACTCCCCCCGTCAAAGTGTAGAGGCGGGGTAGACGCAGACTGCTAAGTGTCTCTACGTTGCGCAGCCAAACGCTGAATTCCTTCGCTATTTCTTCAGGTAGAATCTCGTCCCAGCCGGTTTGTAGGCGCCACACTTCTTGCATAAGAATCTTCGCTCTTATCGTGTAGTAACTGAGCAGTCCCAGCGGATCAAATATTGACATAACCGCGCTCAACGCCTCTCGCTTGGTCGGCGCTTGCTCTAGCGTTTTCACCTTACGCGGCACTCTAACTAAGTCAGTGTTAAAACCCAATTCATCTGTACTGGCATTCCACACGAGGCCTAGGGTACGCCCCTGCTGTTCTCCACTTGAGCAGAGCTGTTTCGACGCGTCCGCAGCACGGCATTCTAGTGGCAGCTCACGCATGACTTGCGCTCCATTGGAGTTGAACGCTGCGAGCGTAAATCCCGCCTGCGCGTGTACGTGCGTGACGTCTCTGACGGCGTTGCTTGCTTCTTCTTGTGTATCGAAACAATCTACCCAATCGTCCATGTAGTGGTTCTTCGTGATAGCTTCGTATGCCTTCGGGTACTCTGCTGCATGTTGCTTCGCATTGTGGTCTCTAACACTGTGCGCCAGAAACGGTGAGCTCTTTGCGCCAAAAATCATTGATGTCATCTTATACTTTTTAGGCTGCGCTGCTCTGTCCTCGCCTCTCCATAAAAACATTTGCGCCGGTTGGTCCTCTTGAGCAATCTTAATTTGCAGAAACATCTCCCTGATGTCCGCTGTTACGGCGATAGCTCGCTCTCGAAATCTAAACAGGATTCCAGCCAAGTCCCTCAGCAGATCGGGGCCTTCTAGTAGCGCGTCGTTTAAGCACACTCCGTTGCTTTTGGCCGCGGCATCAAAAACTAGTCTAATCTTCTGTGGCTTGTTAACATTTACCACGGCAAAGTGTGGTAAATACCAGAGACGCGGGCTCTGTGTGTCGGCTTCTCGGCATTCCTCTGCGTAGCCTTTTCTAAACATACTCTCGATCTGGGCTGTGTACTTTGCTTTGAAGTCTTCAGATGCGTCCATCTTCCTTTCTATTGACGTGAGCCTCCGCCTCGCAGCCTCGTAGCTCGGCGGCATAACTGTGTTAACCTTGCGCCACGGCAATCCAACTTCATATCGCTGTTTGACACATCTCACTGTTGACTCAAAGGCTTCTAAGGCGCGCACATCATCAGGGTTCTCGCGTTCCTTTTTCTGAATGCCCAGCGAATCGATGTCGAAGTATGACTTCACCATGTTGTGTAATTCTTCGTCAGGTTGCGTAGACCGAGCTCTCCCATGGTCGTCGACGAACAACACCGTATCTCTCTCCCTTATGACTCGGGACGGCGCTCGACCATGTATCACCCACCCCAGTCTGGTGAGCGATGCTGCTGGCTCGTGGCATTTGCCTGTCAACAGCTTCCTGCTTACTATCAGATGCCAATTGTCCGCGCCTATGAGGACACGCGGCTTGGCGTTTACATAACACACGTCACTCTCGTTTAGGTTACGCATGTGTCCATACTCTAAACAGCTCCGACCCACCGTTTGAGTATTCAAGCGGAGATTCTTCATTGTTCTCGCTTTCACCAAATGTTTCTCGTTGTTACTGGCGATTATTTGAAGCTCCACCTCTCTGCTTTTGTGTGGTACGCTCTGTGTATTCACACTGCATATGTGTAAGTCTCGAAGCGGGCCTTCTGCACCGACGTATTCCGCCAAGTCCTGATCGATCAACGTAACCGTAGACCCTTCGTCAAGTAGAGCGTGTGTGTTTACTCTACCCCGTGGCCCCTCAATGACGATCGGACATACCTTCAACAACACCTTGGATGCCCCCACAGTATGGCTAACTGAGGCTACCACTTCTTGGTTGTGTTGACTTTCGCTGTTTTCGCTCTGTGTGTAACAGCCTGTGATGACGTCGGATACAGCCATTCTCATTACACATCGGTGCTTTACATTTGATTCGCCTGTGCTTATTGTTCAAGCATAGAAAGCATATCTTTTCTTCTTTCAACCAATCCCATCTTTGCTTTACTGTCATGGTTTTAAACTTTGTGCACTTCGACACTTCGTGGTCCCCGCCGCAACATAAACACGTCTTATCTTGTGCCGTCGTAGCTTTTTCCTCGGCTGTGGCGTACACACCAGTGTTTCGCTTCTTTGAGTTAGCCTTCTGCTTAGCTTGCACTTCTTTCTTCGCTGCACTGTTGCTAGGTTGCGACACGTATGCGAATCGAATCGCCTTATTCGCTTCCTCCATCAAAAACTGCGATAATGTCACGATCTCTGGCTCCGAGTAGCTTGCGTACCGCGCAGCGTTGTCGCACCATCTTGCTTTCAAGTGTGGGGTCAGCTTATCAACCACCTCTCGGGTCATCATCGGATTTCTGAGGTAGCTTTTATTATCTATGGAGTCCAGTGTGTACGCGATGTTCTGTACCTTAATCGCGAACGAATTCAGTTCACTGGCTGTCGTTCCAACTCGCGGCAGATTCTTGAGGTCGTCCAGTGCCCGATCAATGATCACTTCTGGCCTTCCATAGCATTGTTCTAGCGTTCGCATGATCTTGTCCGGATCGGTAGCACGGTATAACAACGCCGCTACTGCCTCCTTGGCTTCTCCTTTTAGACAATTCCTCAATCTAGCCAGGTTCTCGGATTTACTGTAGTTGCATGATCGCGTTGAATCTTCCATTGCAGCTTTAAATGGTAACCAGTCGTTCGTGTTTCCATTAAAAATCGGTAACTCAGTAGCTTGACGTGGGGCCGGTCGCTTCGACATAATCCTCTCCAATGTGTAATCAAGTCGTCGCTGCACATCTTGTTGAATGTTGTTTACATCTTCATTTAATTCTATGCTCGGCGAATTCAAATGTCGGTTTCTATCCACTTCTATATTACGCGCATCTTTTTCTTTGCGTCGCGTAAACAAATGTCTATTTCTTTCATTCCTCTCTTCACGGAGGGTAGGAACGCTACAAGACATCTCGGTTGTGGGTAGTTGCATGTTTACATCTTGACGCCGGGACTGGGCTTGATCCAACCAGTCATCCACCCTCGCTAGGGTCTCACCGGCGGGTAGGCTCTCACGGTCATCTTCATCTGTTGTATCCATTATCGTAGCGATCTCAAATTCTAATCTCTTCTGAATTAGATTCTTTTCAATAGCCGCCAACTGCTCGGCTGCTCTCAACTCGGCTTGCTTTAAACGAGCGGCGACGCTTGACCTATTTGACGACGGCGGCGGCCTTATCCTAGGCGCGTCGGCGTTAGCGTCGTGACGTCTCTCTGCTGCCGTTTCCATTCGTCCGCCTTCTGCGGGTAGTTCAGTCTGTCGTAACGTACTCGCGGTGGCTTGCACAGACGGTGATGCGGGTGGCTCTTCAAAGTTGCGTAGTCTTGAGTCTTCGGCTTCCATTTTCCCAGCTTGGCTGCGCGTAGTCGGCATCTTCTTACTTGCTGCCCCTACTCCTATCAATCCCAAACAGGTACACTACCAAGGGGAGCCTGTCTGGGGATGGATGGTCGTGCAGGATCGGAAGGGAGGTACCGCCCGGCAGAGAGTGTACGCATCCGTGGGGTGCTCAGTTCTGGCTGGAATGTCCAGAACCCTCCGCAGTGCCTACAGTCCGGCCCCCACGCTTACGCACACCGTACCGGCGCCGCACAGTGGATCGACGTCATACTAGCAAAGGGACATAGGCAACTTAAATATACATGTGTCAGTTTTTGACAAACAAATCATTCCATCGTATACGCCTTATTATAAGCTGTAAAAAACTTATGAAGCATTTTCTTATTGGAATCTTATATTGAGAGTTATGTTACCAAACGTGATTTCTTAGTATGGGAAATGGCATAAAAAATAGTTTATCTTCGGATTTTCTTCGTGTTTCGACCTGATTTTTTTATATGGTATTAAAATATATATTTGCTACATTTTCTCCAAACAAACATGGTGCGCCACACGCACCCCTTGCGGGGTACAAGCGTTGGCCTATTTTTTCCTTAATAAGTTATTATTTCGACATATTTTATCTCCGAATATCACTTCAATGATGACTTACTAATAAATGGTCAGGCCATTGATCATCGGTACACTGATAACAGATTCCCAGTTTTTTTTTATTGTACCCAATCTCTGGAAAAGATTGTTTTTATTAACGATTCGTAATATATATAAGCCGTTAAGCTAATTTGCTAAGTTTTCGTTACACACGTATGGTGCTTTGTTTCTTTAATGACTTAGCTATTACTTTTAAAAAAAGGCTTATTTGATCAAGTACGTAAATATGTAGTATTGTAATGGTTTAAAGAAAAGTACATTATCCTTTTGCTAAAACATGTCAATGTAATGAAATAAATTAAAATCCTTTAAAGATATCATAAAAACTAACTATATACTTAACTTGCTATCAACTAAGTATACACAAATAGCAATAAACATAAATCAATAAAACAGTTTTAAAACATAATATTAAATCACAATATAACAAAATAACAAAAAAACTGCTATATAATAAATTAATTACCCGTTCAGATCAACTAAAAAAAAGACAATTCTTAATCACAGAAAATATCATCTTCAGATTCTATTTCAGACTCTTCGGAATCACTATCAGGAATTAAATTTGTAACATCACAAAATTCTACCAGGTTTTCTTCCAAAACTAACATTTCATAAACTTCTTTGAACCTTTTTTTTCTTTTCTGACATGATGATTTATGAACAACATCATGATTTATGGCCTGACCATTTATTAGTAAGTCACCATTGAAGTTAAATCCGGAGATAAAATATGTCGAAATAATAACCTATGGAGGAAAAAATAGACCAACGCTTGTACCCCGCAAGGGGTGCGTGTGGCGCACCATGTTTGTTTGGAGAAAATGTAGCAAATATATATTTTAATACCATATAAAAAAATCAGGTCATAACACGAAGAAAATCCGAAGATAAACTATTTTTTATGCCATTTCCCATACTAAGAAATCACGTTTGGTGCCATAACTCTCAATATAAGATTCCAATAAGAAAATGCTTCATAAGTTTTTTACAGCTTATAATTAGACGTATACGATGGAATAATTTGTTTGTCAAAAACTGACACATGTATATTTAAGTTGCCTATGTCCCTTTGCTAGTATGGCGTCGATCCACTGTGCGCCGGTCGGACTTGTTCACAATCGCTGGCGCGATATGTGGCAGCTCGCCCGAAAACTGCACCGCCTGGGAATCGGCGTTAAACCCGAGACAGACACCGTTTGGCACCGTTAGGTGGTGAATGCCCGAGCCACGGAACACCCGTGTAAATGTGATCGTCTCTCCACAGGAGTATAGGCCGATTCGCGGCTCCTGGTTACACTGTGCTTCGGCGTAGATCCCTCGGCGTATGTGCTAACCAAAGCACAAGTCGATGCCGCGTTGCTGATTTCTTCTTATAATCCGGATCGCAACGGACCAGACGATATCCGGATCGCAAGGACCAGACGATATTGACTACAGGCAGGCTGAGTCAATTTTCCGACGATCTTTCCTTCGATGTGTAGACTGTAGATTCCAAATAAAACTCTTCTTTTTGAGATCGGTGACCGTGAGAGCGCGTACGTTCTGGCCCGCTCACGGCCCTTTATTTAACCAAAAATACATGTCTGACTTATCGACTAATACAGATTAGTTACAAACAAGGACGGACACATAACATCATCTGCGTATTCCTTCTAACGTTTTTGTAACCTACCTACATTAATCGTGATAAAATTCCCATTCGCAACAATCCACTCTATGGGTTTCCTACCTACCCTCAGAAAGCGCGATATGGGGGACAGGAAATTCGAAGGCTTTACCGGCCTCGCTCCACCTGAGCGAGACAGCCTACTAGGGTCTCCCTCGCCCCTGTACCAAACTACCTACATATTTCTTAATATTTCCTAGCTAGTTAATTGTTACCCTACCTGCCTACCTAATTTGCAAATGGGAATTCCTAACTAACAGGTTTCTTATTATTGAAATAAAACGAGCCCTAAGCTAATTACAATGCTTACTCGCTATGGCCCTAACAGAAAATTATATTTATTATCATCAAAAATCCTTACAAATAAATATAACTAAACTTATTACTAAACATGATTGGGTGTCCGTAACAAGCTTTATGATGTACCTAATTAAATTGTATTTTAATAACTTATTTTGAAACTACCTACTTTAATAAATTTCAGCCATAAACTTGGATAAACTGAAAAAAAAGTATATAAAAGAAAAATAATTATTAGTACAACTTTATGCTAATAACTTACGGACTTCAAAAACGTGAAAGTTATATCTAACGATGTTTAATTAAAAACTTCAAATAGCGAATTTTCAGAATTGTAATTAATCCATGTTAGAACAAATTTTAATTAAAGGTCAACTTATTTTGTATTTGCGACTTAGTAGCATTTCGTTTTAATTCTAGTCAATGATACAATATAAAAAAGGTTGAACTGAAACAATATTAGAAAATACTGCAAACAATTCATTTTATTTAAATCTATCAAAAATATTACTTATAGTTCGGTTTTAAAAATGTTAATTGCCTTAAGGGGCTACCCGGATTTTTAACGCGCACACTAGCGCCACTTTAGTAGAAAAATCATAACTCGTTAAATAAAAGACCAATCAAAAATCTGGTAAGTACGATTGAAATACAGGTTCTATAGTTTATTTAGTACGTTTTAATTGTTTCTAAAGTAGTTTACTGTAGTTAGAGTTAGAAAAACTGCTAAATATGGCCACTTTTAGCAATATTTCTAACTGTAACTGCAGATAACTCTGTATTGTATCTAAACCACATAATCAGAGCTGCAATCGTATCTACCAGATTTTTGATTGGTGTTTTATTTAACGAGTTATGATTTTTCTAGTAAAGTGGCGCTAGTGTGCGCGGTAAAAATCCGGGTAGCCCTTATGGGGCATAAGCCAATGGTGAAAAAAAAAACATATGAGTCCATAAATGACTGCGTAACAACGCCACAAAAAAAACATGCAGTCGAATTGGTGATCTCCTCCTTTTTTGAAGTCGATTGTAAATACAGATAAGCCTATTTTTTTCTTATAAAAGCAGTCACTTATATTTTATAATGAACGGCTCACTAGTAAAAGTTTAACACAAAGCTCATTCCAATGAATCACTGTGTATGTACTCCGCCCCGATAAAAATGGCGTAAAGGTCATACGTGAAAAAGCGGGTAAATAAACCTAAGCGCCGGGGGCAGAGGTAAAAAAATCTAATAAAATCTCCGACAAACCGCACAGGATCAGTCAAGCTAACAGCTACAGAGTTCTGCACTTTGCTGTTGACCTGCGATTGAGTGGACTTTTCCCCTAAATAATGTTTACTGTAGGCCCTACGCAATGAGAACCACCCATATAAGGTCCGTTTTTCTTTGACCCCTTATGACGAAAGGGTATTACAAAATAGATGATTATTTAGAAGATAATAATATATGGACTTGCAAATATTGTAAACCTTTTGAAAAGAGGCATTGAGTGACTGAGTTTGTTGCGCAGCTTCTTCTCAGCACTATCCCACAATTGTCCCGAAGCTGTGGTAAGGTTTATATTGGGACGTGTAAAAGAGCCCCCAATGGGCCTATTTGCATAAATAAATGACTTTCATGACTTTTGCTTGTCGAACATTGTAAACAATATTGACACTCCTTTTAACGAAACAATTCATTTTAAAATAGTAGAAACACAAAACTGAAAAAACTTCATGGGCAATTAATCGCAAAACACTGAGTTTTTTATTTATTTAAACAGTAATTAAGTTTTGTTGACTGATATTATTATAAATGAAAAGATTGTTTACAATATTGGACTAGCTCAGAAAAATGGACTATAGATTATAAGCTTATAAGCGAAAGACTTCACAACATTCATGCGGAAAAAAGACAAGATATTGCGTCACGAATAAAATAGGAACAATGAATAAAAGCAAGAAATCATAAAATATAAACTTAAAAGTTCAAAAATATATGCATATGATAATATTCTAGTTTTTAGCGCCTTTCATTGTAGGTAAATAAATAAAATAAAAGAATAGTGTACAGTGTGGGATGTACGTACGGCCAACTTTATAACCCGCCTTTTTGCTTCACTATTCTGATGTTATCTTCTCGCGTCATGTCGCGTTTCTCAAAGCTTGTTCTTGCTAAAATCGTAATATTTACTTTTTATTTCAGCCACCTATCGAACCTACCTAAGTAAATTACCTTTATCCACAAGCTGGCACAAAATCCCATAACCTACCTACGGAGGATCAAAACAAACAAAAGCTGGGCCTCTATTTTTGAATCACTCGCTTAAATATGGCGTGTGATAATTGTTCGAAAACGAATTAAAAATCTACGATAATCACGCGAATTATTGACGTAAGTACTTACAAAATTAAGATGTATTTTTGCAAATTCCTCCCATGTGGATTTCAACTGATTTTCATTAGAAAATTCGACTTTAATGAATGATTTTCACTCGCCATCTTGACGCGAGTGATTCGAAAATAGGGGCCCTGGGGCCCTATTTTCGAATCACTCGCTTCGAAATGGCGAGTGATTTTCGTTCGACAACGAGATTTTTTCTATGACTTTTAATTCATCTTCGAACTAAAATCACTCGCCATCTTGAAGCGAGTGATTCAAAAATAGAGCTCCTGAGCCGTCAGTGGTGCGACGCGGACGTAACGGTAGAAATTGAATTTTCAAAAAATTCAATTGACACGGCACAGTAACTGACGTTTGACTGACCGGTACGAATGCGTTTGGTAAATCATTCGCACCGACTTTGGGCCTAGATTCCAGATTCAGAATTTTGCATCTATTTTGAGATAGGATAGAGCTAAGCCATCTTCTTTGTATCAGACCACATGATTCTGCTTTTTTTAAGTTTTTAGGTACACGGATTGGTAAATGAATTAGAAACTCAATGAACTAAATGCTATACAACTACCTGGAAACACTTATTGTAAAATTTTTAGGTAATTGTTTCAATATTTTTTAATAAAAGAAATAAATAGGTACCTTCTAAAAAGGCTTCGCTTGAAAACTTTACTATCAATATGCATAGTTGACTAATTCGACGTTTATTCTAGAAATCTAGTTCAATCGACCTCTAGACGACCTTCGTTTTAATGCTAATTTACATTACCCAAAGCTTTCCAAGTAAAGTAGATGATCAGCATAGCCCGTGAACACTAAGGGCTAGCGCACATTGAGCCACTAGTCACGGTGACTAACTTGATCACTCAGGTCTAGCCACTAGACGCGGCCACGCAACTCTACCTACAGATGTTCAGAACTTGAGTCTTTTGAGTCCTAAATTTTGAGCTCGACTGACAAATTGCACCAATCGACTCGTTACGATAAGACTTCCAATACTAGACTAGACTATATGAGCTTTGAGCGCAAAATGGAACTCGAGTCTTTTTAAGCGCTCGAGTCGTTTTTACGGGTGAGTCGAACTCGAGTTTTTTTCCGTTTGGAGTTTCTTTTTAAATCAGGTAATCTGCAGAAGAAAATACATAAGTATGTATGAAGGCCAGAATAATTTGTAACTATTAACATTATTCATCTTTAATACGCTCAAGATATAAGACTCGCGCTCTTTTGAGATTCAAGCTTATTTATGACTCGAGCTCTTTTTATGACTCTATTTCAATTTCAGCGCTCGACAGACTGAAGCTTGGTTCGACTCAAGACTCGAAGTTTAGTTAGTTCACTGAGTCGTGTAAAATTGAGCCGAGTCTAAGAATTGGGACTCAAAAGACTCCAGTTCTTAACGTCTCTAACTAGTAGCTTAGCAGCCGCCACTTCTTTACTTATTATAAAAACCGTGCGGTCAAATGTGACCACTAGTGGCTTCAATGCAACAAGAGGCTCAAAGCACACTCGAACGCTGCCACTTACACACTATACAAAATGTATGAAAAAACATGTGATTGCAGTTCAGTGGCCCAGTAAAGTAAGGTTGTATCAGTCTTTATTAAGTATGGTTTTCTTTTGATTGTAGATCAAATGCGACTAAGACGGAGTTGACACGGGACTACATCGTTCAGTCTTCTAGTTGTAGATTATATTGTTTGCATTTCATTTGAAATCGACTACAAAATATGAAGCTTTATGATGAACCCAATTAAATTGTATTTTAATAACTTATTTTGAAACTACTTTAATGAATATTTACTACTTTTATATCTAAGTTTATGACTAAATGTCATAAACTTAGATATGTATGCTAAATTGAAAAAAAAAATGTTTGCAAAAGAAAAATTATCATTAGTACAACTTTAAGCAAATAACTTAAGGACTTCAAAAACGTGAAAGTTATATCTAACGATGTTTAATTAAAAACTTCAAATAGCGAATTTTCAGAATTGTAATTAATCCATGTTAGAAGCAAAATTTTAATTAAAGGTCAGCTTATTTTGTCGTTTGCTAAATCATTCGCGCTGACTTTGGGCCTTGATTCCAGATTTAGGATTTTGCATTGATTTTGAGATAGGATAGAGCTAAGCAATCTTCTTTGTATCAGACCACATGATTCTGCTTTTTAAAGTTTATAGGTAAATGGATTAGTAAATGACTTAGAAACTCAATGAACTAAATGCTATACAACTACCTGAATACATTTATTGTAAAAATTTTAGATAATTGTTCAAATATCTTTATTTAAAAGAAATAAATACCTTCTAAAAAGGCTTTGCCTGAACATTGTAATGTCAATATCTAGTACCTAAATGCATAGTTGACAAATTCGACGTTTATTCTAGAAATCTAGTTCAATCGACCTCTAGACGACGTTCGTTTTAATGCTAATTTACATTACTCAAAGCCTTCCAAGTAAAGTAGATGATCAGCATAGCGCGTGAACTCTAAGGGCTAGCGCACATTGAGCCACTTGTCACTGTCACTAACTTAATTGATCACTCAGGTCTAGCCACTAGAAGCGGTCACACAAGTACCATACCAACTTGTAGCTTCGCAGCCGCCATTTCTTTACTTAAAAAAACCGTGTGGTTAAGTGTGGCTACTAAGCAACAAGAGCTCGAACCACACTCGAACGCTGCCACTCAGACTATACAAAATGTATGAAAAAACATGTGATTGCAGTTCAGTAGCCCAGTGTGAACATGTTCTCATAAAATAATTGACTGCCGCAGCCCAAAGTGGATGTGATGTGTATTATCGGTACATAACACGATTACGACACCAATAAAATCGAGTTTATGTGACACTCGCACATGACAATTTCATTACCATACGTCAGGGCTATTACGTATCTTGCGATAGCAGAAATTTTATAATTATCGCAAAAAAAACGATCGTTCGGTTTAGGTATTAGCCATGGTACAAAACAAAGTAGCTATAGTAATATTTAACACTCGCTTTTCTTGCGGCAATAAAATGAGGGACTGCGACGGCGCAGACCTATCTCTTTTTCATACTTATAGGCCTTATGGGGAGGCGGAGTGTTGCAGCAGTGTAATGTCAATATTAATACTATAACTATATTATATTTAAATAAATAAATAAATAAATATCCTTTGGACATTCCCACACATCGCCATCTAGTCTCAAAGTAAGCTACTCAAAGCTTGTTTTATGGGAGCCGGACAATGGATATAATACTTAAATACTTTTTGTTTGTAAATACATTCATGATATACATAGATATATAATACAAACAGACATGTTCATGCACACAAATGTTTGTATTGTGCGGGGATCGAACCCGCACCCGCTGCGTACTAGGCGATTTCTCGTCCACTTCACCAGACGGGTCGTCATTTATTTCTATATTATTAATTAATATTTATTTCTGTAATAAACGTTACGGATTGAATAACAGACAAAAACATTCATTAATTACATTTACTAATAAAGAATATCTAAATTATATCAATTATAATAAACAGAATATGATACAACAGGAACTACTCATAAAGTAGCTCAAAACTACACAACGAGCGATGGAGCGGGCTATGCTCGGTGTTTCTCTACGAGATCGAATCAGAAACGAGGAGATACGTAGAAGAACCAAGGTGACGGACGTAGCCTTGAGAATCAGTAAGCTTAAGTGGCAGTGGGCCGGGCACATAGCTCGAAGAACTGATGGCCGTTGGGGCAGGAAAGTTCTAGATTGGAGACTCTTCGACCAAAAACGCAGCGTAGGACGTCCACCAACAAAATGGACAGACGACCTTAAAAAGATCGCAGGATCAAACTGGATGCAGACCGCTAGTGATCGGTCGCTATGGAAAGCCGTTGGGGAGGCCTATGTTCAGCAGTGGACGTCCTTTGGCTGATAATGATGATGATGATGATGATGATACAATAGGTGTAAATACAATATTCTAATTACCAACCCATCAATCTCCATGTAAAGCGAAAAAGTTAGAACCAATAACTAACTCATAACTGTGTACAAAAAAACTAATACAGGATCTATCAAAACTAACTACATTCCTTCTTTTGGCTAATTCTGATGCTTAAATAAAACAACTTTTTGTATAGGACCAACATCGTAATCCCAAAAAAAAAACATTTTCCCATACTAGAGTGACGATCAGACGATGGTTGTTTGTATAGAGAAGTTTTCCATCCAGTTGGTTCCATTTTTGTGTAATGAAGACAGTAACTACAATTCAGGTATATTGAAATACTACAAACATTATTAATTACCGAAAGAACATTGACCTTCAGTGTGAAGTGTATTTCTTGTGTTGTACTGAAAAACTTAAGATGATTATAATTTCATGTTTTTTTTTAAATTTATTTTTAAATCGGAGGGCACTAAAGAGGTACTAAATATACTATATAAGCTTTATTTGTTAATTATACCAAATAGAACACGCTGGGTACAAAATATTGAAATAACGCACATTTAAATACACGCTATGGTCGGTACCCAACGTATCACACTTTCAATGTTGGTATGGTATACAAAAAGTTATTGTATTTTAGCATCAGAATCACCACCGAAAAGGAAAACAGTTATTTTTTTGTAAAAAAAAATGTTAAGCCCTGTAGATTGGGTGTTATCAACAATCGACGACCACCGTGGCCGAGTGGCTAGCACGCTGGTTTCAAGCGTCGCCATCTCTTAAGGTTCCGGTTTCTATTTCCGGTCGGGTAGTAAACGATCTTTTCTATATTATCTCGGGTCTGGGTATTGTGGTACCACCGTTGTGCCTGATTTCCATAACACAAGTGCATTAGCTACTTACTTTTGAATCATTAAAAAAACAATCATTATGAGCCAACGGCCAGTGCACGATTTTATTGGAAGAATGCAGGCAGTTATCGACATGTGCGTGCGCGCACGGCTTACTTCCTAGCGGATGATTCAAGGCCGCATGGGAAGCGAGTGTTGATATTACTTTACCTGTTATGTCATATCCTCATGAGTTTACTTAAGCAGCACTGGCTACCCCGTAAAATAAAAATACACATTATAGTTTATCTATGATTGTCTTTTATGGCCGATACGCAATACGAATGAGCAATTTATTTGCAATAATTGTACAATTTTCGCCATCGCACCTTCATAAGAGCCCAACCAAAGTGGATTTAGTTACATTCCTTTTAGCTTCGTTTCCATCGCAGCACACACGGAGGCGAATACTTGAGCCGGTTTTACAACACTTTTATTAGTAGCGGTTTCCGTTTTCTAAGAATATTACTCCACGAGAGCACTAGGGAATTCATAGGTTTACCCAGAATGAAGATACGTTTTGAATCGCGAATTTTATAACGATAAGAGCAGTTTTATGATGATATGATTTCACATGATAGTGTAGTTATTTTAATTTGCAATATAAGCAAATTTTAAAACAATAGGTACAAAAGTATGATTGGAATTTTGATTTCTAATCTAGATAATTACTTTTACTAATATCAATAGATGCACGATTGAAGTATTTAATAAGAAGTAGTATGTACTTACTAATTATAGTAATAGCTTTTACTAGGTCTTGTTTTGTTTGTTTGCCAGGTTGTTTTGTTTTCTCACAAACATGCTTTTTCAGAGACAAACGCCTTTAAACAATAATAAGATAGATTTTTTTTTCAGAACAGAGACGAGCTGAAATTGCGTCGGTTCCCACAAATAAGACCCGAGTTAAATATATTTCGCACCACAAGTAAACATTTGCAGTGGATTGGAATTCGAGCCCATCTCTGGTTTCGAATTTATAGATTCAATTGAACTTGTATTGGATTTTAATGTTTGTTCAAGTGGAGGTGTGGAGACGTGTGGTATTGCAGCTATATTTTTTTAACTGTAAGACATAGAGTCCTTTACACACTGCAACTTTGGGCAGCGATGAAATATTGTCACGATTCAGCACCAATGCAATCGCGCAAACCGCGAACCGAGCAAAATACATAAGTGAATTACTTACAAAATGTGAAAGTAAATTGGCCTCTTCAGACAAAATCGGATATTATTAAATGAATATCACGCCATTTTGAAGTGATAGATTAAAAAGGGCCCCTGAACGCTTAGGCAATTTTATGAGATGAAAAGAAGAAACCAAAATAATCTGCACGAGATGGATTTGAACCCACGATCTCTGACAAAACAGGCCAACGCTCCTTACCAACTGAGCCACCGTAAGAGCGTATAAACACTTCGTTCGAGTGTTGAAAATATTCAAAACCGCTTACCAATTGTTATCTGGTGAATTAGTAAAGAGGAAGTGTTTAGGTATAATAATGGTGTCCAAAAACAAAAAAGTCGTTTTTCGTAAAATAAATTGCTAAAATCGTTATTATTAATATTCACATGTCAGCGTTGTATGAGATTAACGTAATAGTGTAATATGTTAATTTATCTTTCGTACTGCTTATTATTATTAAAATATTCGATGACCCTATTATTGTTTTTATTTGTTAAGGGGCAATAATGTACTAAACAACATATAGCGGCCTGTGTATAGGGTCCATATTTGCTGTGGTAAGCGTCATTTGTCCAACATTTATACGAACATTCATGTTCAAATTTATCCGTTTGTTAGTGCTCATTTGTAGATGGTAAAACAGGCTCTTACTAAAAAGAAAATTATTCTTTTATTTATTTATTTACATTAGAAGAAGAAGGCCGTTAAATCGAATTCACCACAACTCACAAAGTGTAGTTAGGAATTAGAATTGTGAACAAAGTTCAAGTTTAGCACGTACAATGGAATAGGATGTCAGAACTTGAGGTTTTCCGACTGAAAGCGTTAAGCATGAAGTTGAATATCCGAACGCCGCGTGAAATTTGGAGACAAACGGTGCAGCTCGACTGTTCGCTTTGAGTACTAGAGAGTTACTTCGTAGCTTACGATTGTAAACATAGGATCATTGTAAAACACATTGGAATATAAACTATTTTAAAATTCAAGTATCTTTAATAAATAAATAAAAATAGCTAACAGGGCCAATCGCTCTTCCGATTGAGATACCTGCTACGGGAAGATAGCGCTGACGTCACGCGTGCTACAAGACATCTCGGTTGTGGGTAGGTAGTTGCGTGTTTACATCTTGACTACCTCCCAAAGTAAGTAGCTAATGCACTTGTGATTTGGAAATAAGACACAACGGTGGTACCACAACACCCAGACCTGAGACAATTAGAAAATTTTGATTTATTTACCCGACCGGGAATCGAACCCGGGAGCTCGGAGCGGCGACGCCTTGAAACCAGCGTGATTAGCCACTACACCACGGAGGTCGTCGAAAATTTGAGTACTTTTGAATGTTGCATGTAACATTTCCTAATGCTATGTCTCGCTCTAACATAGTTACATGTGATAGTTGTAATCTGCTGCTTGAGCTGCATCGCTTCGTTAGTTTACTAACGGTGAAAAGCACAAGGGTGTGATTTTGGGGATGGGAAACCAAACAAATACAGGTGTTTTACACTAAATTCCTGATGAAATGGCTGCTTAACGTAACCTGTGGCCCAGTTTCAATGAAGCCTTAGGTACTTACGGACATGAAGCTAAGTGGTATTGTGACCACCGGTGTGAAGTAAATCCCACCTTTCCTCCGAAACGCTGGAACCCGCTGACGTGGATCAAGTTTTTATAACAAAGTCGCATCTGCAAAAAAGTTTATGAGACCTAGACATAAAAAAAAACTCGTTATTTTTTGTAAATGACGTTGTGCAATAAATGGCGTGGTCAATCAACTAAGGAATGTGTGCTAGCACGATCAAAGTATTAAAACTTCAATTCGATAGCCTTTTAAAAAAATATAACGTTTAATATCTACGAGCAGAATAACAAAAACAAACAATAACTCTACCGCTTTCGTCGGAAAACGCTTAACTACAATCTGGGTATTGTTCTGTGTACTCAATCAACTGGGATTGATTTTGAATGGTCCTCCGGTCCAATTTAGTCGAATACTGTGAAATAATTTTTTGAGCCGCTTTATTTATCTTTGCCGTCCAATATAAGAGAAACAATTACAATACTGGCTGATACGCGAACCTCTTTCGACGAAAAATAAACAGATGCTTTTAAAATTGAACCTCATTCCTTTTTTGGCTTTACTTTACTTTACCTGAAGCTATTCGATATTGCGATTTATGACTGGTACTTTTCCTGCTATTTTTAAAGCGATTAGAGTCAGAGGTTTTATACCTTTATACTATTAGGAGTACAGACTCCTAGAAGGAAATTATGATTGTTATTAATAAATGGCTGTCCATTTTATAATAACAATCATAATTTCTTCGAACCATATGCCACTACTGCTAAAGGGTATGGCAAAATTATATATAGAGATTGGCCATAACTTGCAATGGGAAATCATTGTCTGGTTTACCCTTTATGGCGCTCGGTTTTGATGTTTTGCATGTTATTAAATATAATTTAACAACAATTGGACACCAATCACATACATTGCTCTGATCCCAAAGTAAGTAGCTAATTGCACTTGTGTTATGGAAATCAGACACAAGGGTGGTACCACTACACCCAGACCCGAGACAATACAGAAAATTTTGATTTCTATATTGACCCGACCGGGAATCAAACCCGGGACCTCAGAGCGGCGACGCCTTGAAACCAGCGTGCTTAGCTACTATACCACGGAAGTCGTCACAAAAATCATAGAATTACACAACAAGAGTGCCTATTCTGTATTAATATAGGAGTTGTATTTAATCAACCCTTAAACGGAAACCACAGAGAAGCCGCGCTTGGTTTATATCAGGCTTATTAAATTTGCTGATATCGACTGAAGATATGAAGTACAGTACGCCACGTATATTACTATGCCTTTGATACATTTTATTTACATAACTAATCTTTATTACAAACACAAAGTTTGTCAAGTGATACCTTAATGCCATATGCTTTTACACCCCACCCTTAATTTTTTACAGGTGAATATTTTTTTACTATCCGATTTTTACTTTAAAGACTGCTTTATTATCCTTTTTTGTCCCGTGCTAACTAAATATAGACTTAAAGTAACTTTTCCTTTATTTTTTCAGACTAGTATATTCTACCAACTTGATATCCAAAACTCAAGCAAGACAGCACATACATGCATGTCAAATGACTACTCAGCATAGGTATATCTTGAAGCAAATCTACCCACCCGGCACGGGAACAGCACCAACCAGGCGTCAACCATACGGAAGCACGTTACGTCTAAGGTACAGCAACGCCTCAGCTTGGATCGTGTTTGCTACAAATTATGTCAGTGATTCTTCTTGTGAATGACAGCCCGTTTGACAGGGTGGACGGATAGTCGTCAACCAGCGAGCGGCGCGCCGTAAGCGATTAACAACGCATGCGCCGCTGATCGAGAGTGGGTCTCGAGTTGGTCTCGATCCAAGGTAGTGACGTTACGAAGTTGATAGATGTGCGTTGAAGTATGGAGTTTCATACAAAGAATACTGAACGCCTCGAGTTGATACGGTGCTGTCACCGTGACGGGTTGATTGGTGGGTTTCGACCTTTAACAAATTAAAAACATCATATTATGGGTGAATTCGTGATCTATTTACATATAATTTTAAGCCTGATACGTTTCAAAACTTTAATGCAGTATCTCAAGTAGATTGGTCTTTGTGTGCGAACAACTTGCAATGTATTTTTTCGGCTGAAAAAAGTAACTAGTTAACGAGAGTAATTTATGAATTTATTATACTTCAAAAGTGAACGTAAAATATACTTTTCATTGTCCGAAATATCGCACTTAATATCAGGAGGCGGTTTAATTTAGTTGGCAAAGGCTACAGGCGTTATAGGAATTTAACTTTGATCCATTATAAACCCAATTCGAGGCATAGATGTAGCTTTACACCTCGGTAACCAAAGTAACGAAATTTTCAAGTCAATTACATCAAGCGACTGAAGTTTAGTTAACGAAAATAATAATTACCTGAAGTAGTATTCGGATCTTGTTATCGACCTTTTTAAGAGTTTTTTACTAGCCAACAAAGTCCAATACCGACTTGGCAAAAAAATATATATTATACTTATATCGTTCGATTAACAAAAATAAAATACAACTTCATTTATGTTTTACGTTTATAATATTAAAAAAATCGACATGATAACAGAAATTCATAAATACTTAAATTATTTACATGGTACAAAGTTAGATATTTGTAACAACCGTTCATAAAAAGCGGTTTAATTTATTGTGATTTTTGAGCAGTGTCCCTGCCAAAAAATACAAAAGAAAATCTTTCGCCTTTCATTAAACAAAAGCCTGGGGGGCCCTTACCGACAAAGCTTGTTTTTCAAATAAGGATTTAGAAAATTGCATTGTCTACAGAGCGTCACCCTAGCTGGCTGAACGCAAAACTGATTGCTGATGCAAATGAAAAAAAAAATGAGATAGGGTATTGTCTGGCTGCTAGATATGCATAACATGCTACAGTTTTATTTACTCTGAGATAGACGTTGATGCATCAGCTCAAGCTATCAAGGAATATTGTGAAATTGAGAATTCAAAGTTTGAAATTTCAATACGTGTTTATGAAAAAATCATGTTTTAGTATAAATAAACAGTTATTATTTAATTGCGTATTGTTTTTAAGCTCAGTTCGAGCTGAAATGATGATTCATTAATCATTTTGAAAGACAAAGTTAGCTAAGGAATATTCTTCAAATAATAAAATACAATACTATTATTTAATACTACTAATTTCAAAACGACACCTATTTTTCAGCAATCATTCTTGAAAATGACGTTCTGAAATCGGTCGTTTTATACTTATTCAATCTGATAAGTCTTATCTTAAGTTGGAAAAATCAGCTCTAACAGTATTGTAAATTAAAGAATCTTTCGAATGTTGTCATCTTTTACCTTTCTCGTATAGCTAACCAGAATCTGATTTGCCGCTGTGAAACAATTGCCAGCCGAAATTAATTACCCTATTTTAGGGGAACTTTGTTATGGAACAGGCAGACGGCGAAAACCGGGAAACTGCCAATCTAGTCCGTCGCAAGCGCTACATATCTCACTAAACAGTATGGAGGAGTTGGAGACACTTAATTAACTTTAAAGCTAGGCAGAACTTTAAGGGGTTAGGCTGTGCCACACGTTAAGGTCTATGCAGACGACTTATGGTTGATGAGAGATAAATTTGACTAAATCTACTGTTTTTAAATTCCTTTAGTCCAATTAAGTATCAAACGATAACGCTAACGCTACGATTAGTTTCATTGTTTTCTTAAATCTTATCTAATTGTTCCGGACGGCCAACACAAAACGGCATGTTGTACCGACTGTTTGTAAATAATTTTGTGTATTATCATTTTCTGTATAGGTTAAGTATATAGGTTAAGTTTTGTTCATTTGTTTGTTTGTCCGTATTTGTAGTGTGTTTCTGAAATAAAGAATGTTTCCGTCCGTTGTTTTCCTCACCCGTGCCGGAGCGAGCAAACCGACCATCTCCAGAGGGAGATAGGACATATAGCCCTCTCGCTCGCTCCCGGAAAACTTATCATGTTTTTGTAATTAATTCGTATTAGAAAGTATAGGATTCTAATAAGAAATGTAAACTTAGAACCTAATTAGGTAGGCACTCCGAATAAAACACACACTTAGGTCATAAGTAGTACCTAGATAGGTAATAAATGTAAAAATAATGTTTCCGTGCAATAAAGAGGTGGGGGTGGCGGGGGTATCCGAAATTATATAAATAGCGGCGCGTGCCCCATACAAGCGCGCACTCTCCGAGAAGACACCGACGACTCAACTACCTCCGCCGCCCTCCAGTTACCGAAGAAACGCCTGTCTTTCATTTACTGGCCCCCGTCTTGCTGCACTCCAGCGCACAACTGATGTGCGAGATCTTAGCATCCCGAACATCGTCTGGTCCTTCAGTTCCGGATAAATCAGCAAGATGCCAGTAACAAGAAGCAGGCAGGGCGCGGTACGCCCGGCTACCCCCGAAGAGCGAGCAACTACGCCTCCGTCAGCGCGCTCCCCCGAGGAAGAGGGGACCGCCGCTTGGTCAGCCGAGCCTGAGTCGGCCCCGCCAGTGCCGCCCGCCGCGGTGCCTGATGTGGCACCAACACACCGTCCGGCGCGATCAATACCGCGCACGGCCTGCAAGTCCGGGAGGAGCCGCCGTGCCGCCCGGCTCGCGCAGGCCAAAGAAGAACTGCTCCGACTCGAAATCGAGTATGCCTCGGCTCGCCTCGCACGTATCGAGGCCGAGTCCGAGGAGTCTGATGCCGACACAGCCGTGTCAAACCTAGAGACGACGCGAAGAGTCGATAACTGGGTTGAAGAAAGTCAGCGACAAATGCTGGCTATCGCCGAGCGGCCAGTCGACCGTCCCGAGGTCGCGGCCGCACCCTCCGTCGTTGCGCAACCGCAACATCAACCGCAACATCTACCGCAACCGCTACCGCCGCCGCCGGCCCCTGTTTCAAGGCCGGCGCCCACGCTACCGCCGCCGCCGGCCCCTCTGCTGAGGCCGGCGCCCACGTACAACGCCGCTTTCGCGGCGACCTGTGAGAGAGTCACATCGCAACACCAGCCGCAAGAAGAGGATCATGCAAGGGCCGTCGTCGCACAACCGCCGCGACGCCTGGCCGAAGAAGACGTGTCGACCGCCTTCGCGCGCACCGCCTACGGCGCGCACCCCTACTCCGTGCGCATGATCGAGCTGCCCGCCTTCACGGGCCTGCACACCGAATGGCTGGCGTACAAAGCGGCGTACGTGGAGACAGCGCGGGCGTATACAAATTATGAGAACGTCGGACGTATACGCCGCAGCCTGTCGGGAAGAGCAGCCGAACAAGCGAACTCTCTCTTCATCAAGGGAGCCACCTCCGAAGAAATCGTCAGCGCGTTGGAAGCGCGCTTTGGGAGACCGAATGCCATAGCCGCGACCGAAATAGATCGCATTCGGTCGTTACCCCGCCTCACCGACAACCCACGTGACATCTGCATCTACGCGAGCAAGATGGCCAACATCGTGGCCACCATAGAAGCGATCGGACGCACGGGCTATCTGTACAACCCCGACGTCGTGAAGACCACCGTAGACAAGCTACCACCGACGCTACGGTACCGATGGTACGACTTCGCGGCGGACAACTACGAAGAGGAGCCCGACCTGGTCAAGTTTGTGCGCTTCCTAGAGAGGGAGGCGCGCAGATGCCAGGCCTTCGCCGATCCCGAGACCGAACAACCGCCGGCCACGAAGAAACCGCAGCGGGCGCTAGCCACGACGGCGCCCGCCCCACCGTCTTGCGTCGTGTGCGGACAAGCCGGACACGGCCCGTCCGCGTGCAACAAGTTCGAGCAGATGACCTCCGACGAGCGTTGGGACACCGCAAAACAACACCGACTGTGCTTCGGATGCCTGCGCCTGCGAACGCGCACCCATCAATGCCGACGTACCCCATGCGGGGTAAACGGGTGCCAAGCGCGACATCACAGCAAACTACATCATACGAGGGAGATAGCACGTGCGAGCGAGAGAGAAGATAAGAAAACCGAATGCGAGAAAGTAACTTCTACGTGGACGGAACGATCGAAGACATTCCTGAAAATAGTGCCTGTAACACTGTCGGGACCGGCGGGAGAGGTGCACACACATGCGCTGTTGGACGATGGCAGCACAATCACCTTAGTGAACACCGAACTGGCCGACAAGATTGGCGCCAGCGGTCCCACCGACCCGCTCAACATCGAGGCCATAGAAGGAAAAGTGATCGAAAAGGCGTCGCGACGCGTAACACTTACGCTCCGCGGCGCTACTAAGAAGACGTTCCGCATTACCGCCCGCACTATAGACTCGATGCGACTATCTACCCAAACCGTGAACCGTGACGATGTGAAAAAGTGTGTGCACCTGAGTGACATCGAAGCCCATCTCCAGTACGAGGACGCCAAGCCGCAGCTGCTCATCGGCCAGGACAACTGGCACCTGCTGCTGGCCTCACAGGTACGCAAAGGAGTGAGGGGGCAACCCGTAGCGTCACACACTCCGCTAGGTTGGGTGCTACACGGCGCCCACACCCGCACGCTGGGTCGACAACACCGTGTCAACTTCGTGGTGACGCAAGAAGAGAACATGGACGATCAGTTAAGAGAATATTTCTCTATCGAATCGCTGCTGATCACGCCACGGAGACCCGCAAGTGACCCAGAAGAAGTCGCACGCAACAAACTCGAGAATGAGGTGCGTCGCGACGCCACAGGCCGTTATGAAGCTCCGTTACTGTGGAAAGGAGATAAACCGATGCCGAATAACTTCAATAACACATTGAAGAGACTCGAAGGCATAGAGAGAAAACTCGACCGTGATCCAGTGTTGAAATCGAAGTACACTCAACAAATGAACGCGCTCATCGAAAAGGGCTACGCCGAGCCCGCACCGCCTGCGAAGAAAGAAGACAGAAATTGGTACCTACCTCACTTCGCAGTCATCAACAAGATGAAGCCCGATAAGGTACGCATAGTGCACGACGCCGCCGCTAAGACAGCGGGCACGTCGCTCAACGACCACCTGCTGACTGGCCCCGACCTACTTCAGTCTCTGCCCGGGGTCATGATGCGTTTCCGTCAACACGCCGTCGCTATGTGCGCCGATATAAAGGAGATGTTCATGCAAGTGAAAGTGAAGCCTGAAGACCGCAACGCGCTGAGGTACCTATGGAGAGGGGACACGAGAGTTGGGCCGCCGGAGGAATACCGCATGACCTCCCTGATCTTCGGCGCGACCTGCTCCCCCGCCATAGCCATATTCGTGAAAAACCTCAACGCGGAACAGTTCGACGCCACCTACGCCGACGCTCGCGTCGCGGTGGTAAGAAATCACTACATGGACGACTTCATCCACAGCGTCCCTAGCGAGGAAGCCGCCGTCAAGGTCGCCACACAGGTGCGCGACATACACGCGCACGCCCACTACGAACTCCGACGCTGGGCGTCGAACTCGCAGCGCGTGTTGCTCGCTATGGACGCCGACGCCGACGCCACCGCCACTGTAACGATGAGCCAACCGGATGAACGTGTACTCGGGCTGATCTGGAAGCCGCAACAAGACCAGCTCGCCTTCAACATGGACCTCGCGCGGCTACCGACGGGCATATTAGAAAAACCGACGCCCACCAAACGCGACGCCCTTAAGATAATGATGTCGCTATTCGACCCACTCGGCCTCGCCTCGCCTGTCACTATCCGAGCGAAGCAAATCGTA
This sequence comes from Pyrausta purpuralis, assembly GCA_963924145.1. Lineage (NCBI taxonomy): Eukaryota > Metazoa > Arthropoda > Insecta > Lepidoptera > Crambidae > Pyrausta > Pyrausta purpuralis. The sequence continues at coordinate 22,660,891 of OZ001644.1, read as the reverse complement.
CAAGAACTTTGGAGGCGAGGGACCGACTGGGACCAACCGATCGACGAGGACTTAGCCCAGCAGTGGGCTACCTGGACGACGCACTTGCACAACATGCGAGACGTCGCGGTGCCCCGTTGCTACCGCGATTACACCGACGCCGCAGCACGAGAACTACACGTCTTCGTGGACGCGAGCGAAGCCGCCTACGCCGCCGTGGCTTACTGGCGCGTAATCACGCCCCACGGTGCCATCGCCGTGTCACTTGTGGCCGCCAAGGCCAAGGTGGCGCCGCTCAAGTTGACGTCCATTCCCCGCCTGGAGCTACAAGCCGCGGTACTGGGCAGCCGCCTAGCCGCGGCCATAGCTGAGGAGCACGACCTGAAAACAACAAGGAAGGTTTTCTGGACCGACAGCCGCACGGTGCTGACATGGCTGAAGACTGGGGCGCGCTCGTACCGCCCGTTTGTCGCGCACCGTATCGCCGCCGTAGAGGAGAACTCCGCGGTCGCGGACTGGCGGTGGGTGCCGACCCGCCTCAACGTGGCCGACGACGCCACCCGAGACGTCCCAGAGGATTTCGGCGCCGGCCACCGCTGGTACCAAGGCCCAGACTTCCTCCGAGGCCCCGAGTCAGCGTGGCCTACCGACACGTCGTCCTCCGCCCCCGAGACCACAGGTGAGGAGAAAGTGAAAACAGTGCGCGAAAATGACTCAGTGCGTAACAATGACTCAGTGCGTAACAATGAACTCAGTGCAAGTGAACTTATAGTGCCCGATCCGAACCGTTTTTCTCGCTACGAGAGACTTCTGCGAGCAACCGCGCGCGTGCTCCAATTCGTAAACTTGTGTAGACCGAACCGTGAACTTATAAACTATAAACGCACGCGCCGGGCCGCGGAAAATGATCGTGAGTGGAATAAGAACCGTAACCGCGATAGTGATAGTGTTAAACGCGCCGCGACGCCCGCTATTAAAAACTCTAACGCCTATCGCGAGTACCGAGTGTTAGATTCAGACATTTTGCTCCGAGCGGAGTCGTTACTTATAAAAAAGTGTCAAGCGGACTCGTTTAGTAATGAAATAAACCGACTGCAAAAAGGAGCCGAGCTCCCTAGCAACAATCGATTCGGGACGATCGCCGTCGAATTAGTAAATGGTGTGCTACGCGTAAGACCGAGAATAAACGCCGCGAGTGACATGACCGTAAACAAACGACCCGCGGTGTTAGACGCGCGCCATCGAATAGTGAGACTATACATAGACTATATGCACCGTAAACTGCACCACTCCGGTGTAGAGGCTACGATCGCCGAGTGCCGCACGCGCTTCTGGGTGCTGCGGTTGAGAACTGCGGCCCGAAACATCGTGCATCAGTGTCTGCCGTGCCGCAGGCGCCGCAACGTGCCACCGACGCCGCCGACGGGTGACCTACCTAGTTGCCGCCTTGCCCATCACCGGCGCCCGTTCACCTACACGGGCGTGGACTACTTCGGCCCCCTAACCGTTACCGTAGGCCGAAGTACTCAGAAGAGGTACGGCGTGCTATTCACCTGCCTGACGACGCGGGCCGTACACCTAGAGGTGGCGGCTAGCCTCACCACCGACTCCGCAGTCATGGCGTTGCGACGCATGATCGCACGCCGTGGCTACCCCACCGAAATGTGGTCAGACAACGGAACCAACTTCCACGGTGCCGACCGTGAGCTACGAGAGGCGGCCAACCGGCTCCTCAGCCGGGAGGCTGCGGAGCGCCGCATCACCTGGCGTTTTATCACCCCGGGCGCGCCGTTCATGGGCGGCGCCTGGGAACGCCTGGTGAGGAGCGTCAAGACCGCGCTAGCGACCGTGCTCGACACCCGAAGACCCCAAGAGGAGGTCCTCTTGACCCTCCTGACCGAAGTCGAGCACACGCTCAACAGCCGACCCCTCACACACGTGTCTACCGACCCGAACGACCCGGAGCCGCTTACCCCGAACCATTTCCTTCTGCTGACGCCAACCGCCGAGCCACCCCTGGGATCGTTCGACGACTCCGATCTTATCGGCCGAACACACTGGCGCGCCTCACAGCGCCTAGCCGACCTCTTTTGGACCCGGTGGGTACGGGAGTACCTACCCGAACTCCAGCACCGGCGGGAGCCCCGAGGCCACGGGCCTCCACTTGCTACGGGCGACCTGGTACTCATTGTGGACAGCACTCTACCGCGGAACACCTGGCCGCGTGGAGTGATTACCAGGGTCTACCCGGGGCCCGACGGTGCAATCCGAACCGTAGACGTCCAGACCAAAGGAGGAGTACTTCGAAGACCGACTAAGAAGCTCATCGTGTTGCCACGACAGATGGCCGCCCTTCCACCGACGGAGTAATGCTACGCCCTCTCTACAGGGCGAAGCACGGCGGGAGAGATGTTCCGGACGGCCAACACAAAACGGCATGTTGTACCGACTGTTTGTAAATAATTTTGTGTATTATCATTTTCTGTATAGGTTAAGTATATAGGTTAAGTTTTGTTCATTTGTTTGTTTGTCCGTATTTGTAGTGTGTTTCTGAAATAAAGAATGTTTCCGTCCGTTGTTTTCCTCACCCGTGCCGGAGCGAGCAAACCGACCATCTCCAGAGGGAGATAGGACATATAGCCCTCTCGCTCGCTCCCGGAAAACTTATCATGTTTTTGTAATTAATTCGTATTAGAAAGTATAGGATTCTAATAAGAAATGTAAACTTAGAACCTAATTAGGTAGGCACTCCGAATAAAACACACACTTAGGTCATAAGTAGTACCTAGATAGGTAATAAATGTAAAAATAATGTTTCCGTGCAATAAAGAGGTGGGGGTGGCGGGGGTATCCGAAATTATATAAATAGCGGCGCGTGCCCCATACAAGCGCGCACTCTCCGAGAAGACACCGACGACTCAACTACCTCCGCCGCCCTCCAGTTACCGAAGAAACGCCTGTCTTTCATTTACTGGCCCCCGTCTTGCTGCACTCCAGCGCACAACTGATGTGCGAGATCTTAGCATCCCGAACACTAATTATGGTGGAGTTTTAAGAAATATTTTAGTAGACCTACCGTCGTAACTGAATTTAGGTACTTAATAAAACTCCTCAAAATGTAAATATGTAGAATGCCAGCGGCTCATGAATTGTACTCTCTAAATAACCTAGCAATCTCTGCCAAATCATCAAGATAAATCGCGCATTTATGAACTGCACAAGATTAACATGCCTTTATTTGTGTCGACTAAGAGGTCAAATAGGAACTTGCCCTGCTTCGTAAGTGTATTGCGAAGTTCTCCATCTGTAGTCGTATGTGTCACAACTCACATCACAAGCATAGTGCGCGGATGCTTAAGCTCCGCAGACGTGAATAAGTTTCCACTGTTCATTTCGGTTGTATAAAAGTGGCTTCCTTTGCGCGCTTTCAGAACAATGTTGTGAGAAAGTTAGGCTGAACTGAATTAGCTTTAGTTTTGTTGGTCGGATAAGTATGCGATGTTACGCTTCGCAATGTTTTCGGATATTGGTTAGGTTTATCAGTCTTTTTTATTAAGTATAGGTTTGCTTTTGACTGCAGATCAAATGTGACTATGACAGAGTCAATACGAGACTAGCTCGCCTAGAAAAAACCTGGTCACTCTTACATCATTCAGTCTTCTAGTTGTAGATTATAAGTTTTTATGCATTTCATTTGAAATCGACAACAAAAAATTGAAGCTTTATGATGTACCTAATTAAATTGTATTTTAATAACTTATTTTGAAACTACTTCAATAAATTTCAGCCATAAACTTGGATAAACTGAAAAAAAGTATATAGAAGAAAAATAATTATTAGTACAACTTTAAGCTAATAACTTACGGACTTCAAAAACGTGAAAGTTATATCTAACGATGTTTAATTAAAAACTTCAAATAGCGAATTTTCAGAATTGTAATTAATCCATGTTAGAACAAATTTTAATTAAAGGTCAACTTATTTTGTATTTGCGACTTAGTAGCATTTCGTTTTAATTCTAGTCAATGATACAATATAAAAAAGGTTGAACTGAAACAATATTAGAGAAAACTGCAAATAATTCATTTAATTTATATTATTTAACAAAAATAATACTTATGGTTCGGTATTGAAAATGTTAATTGGCTTATGCCAATGGTGAAAAAAAAAAATTGATATGTCGAGCGATATGACGTAACAACGCAAAAAAAACATTCAGTCGAATTGATGACCTCCTTCTTTTTGAAGTCGGTTTAAAAATTCAGATAAGCGTATTTTTTTCATTAAATGCAGTAACTTATATTTTATAATGAACGGCTCGCTAGTGAAAGTTTAACTCAAAGCTCACTCCAATGAATCACTGTGTATGTAGTCCGCCCCCATAAAAATGGCGTAAAGATCATACGTGAAAAAGCGGGTAAATAAACCTAAGCGCCGGGGGCAGAGGTAAAAAATCTCCGACAAACCGCACAGGATCAGTCAAGCTAACAGCTACAGAGTTCTGCACTTTGCTGTTGACCTGCGATTGAGTGGACTTTTCCCCTAAATAATGTTTACTGTAGGCCCTACGCAATGAGAACCACCCATTTAAGGTCCGTTTTTCTTAGACCCCTTATGACGAAAGGGTATTATAAAGGAGATGATTATTTAAAACATAATAATTTATGGACTTGCATGATCACTACAAACATTTTAAACCTTTTGAAAAGAGTCATTGACGATAGTGACTGAGTTTGTTGCGCAGCTTCTTCTCAGCACTATCCCACAATTGTCCCGAAGCTGTGGTAGGGTTTATATTGGGACGTGTAAAAGTGTAATAGGCCTATTTGCATAAATAAATGACTTTTATGACTTTTGCTAGTCGAACATTGTAAACAATATTGACACTCCTTTTAACGAAACAATTCATTTTAAAATAGTAGAAACACTAAACTGAAAATTGCTTACAATATTGGACTAGCTCAGAAAAATGGACTTTAGATTATAAGCTTATAAGCGAAAGACTTCACAACATTCATGCGGAAAAAAGACAAGATATTGCGTCACGAATAAAATAGGAACACCCTTTTTATTTTGTGACGTATTAAACTTAATTGACGATTTTAAAAGAATACATAGATTTAAATTCAATACCTTCGTGTTTTAGACCAATAACAAATAAAATGTATAAAAGCAAGAAATCATAAAATATAAACTTAAAATTTTCAAAAATATATGCATATGATAATATTCTAGTTTTTAGCGCCTTTCATTGTAGGTAAATACAAAAAATAAAAGAATAGTGTACAGTGTGGGATATACGTACGGCCAACATTATAACCCGCCCTTTTGCTTCACTATTCTGATGTTATCTTCTCGCGCCATGTCGCGTTTCTCAAAGCTTGCTCTTGCCAAAATCGTAATATTTACTTTTTATTTCAGCCACCTATCTAACCTACCTAAGTAAACTACCTTTATCCACAAGCTGGCACAAAATCCCATAACCTACCTACGGAGGATCAAAACAAACAAAAGCTGGGCCTCTATTTTTGAATCACTCGCTTAAATATGGCGTGTGATAATTGTTCGAAAACGAATTAAAAATCTACGATAATAACGTGAATTATTGACGTAAGTACTAACATAATTAAGATGTATTTATGCAAATTCCTACCATGTGGATTTCAACTAATTTTCATTAGAAAATTCGACTTTAATGAATGATTTTCACTCGCCATCTTGACGCGAGTGATTCAAAAATAGGGGCCCTGGGGCCCTGTTTTTGAATCACTCGCTTCGAAATGGCGAGTGATTTTCGTTCGACAACGAGTTTTTTTTATGACTTTTAATTCATCTTCGAACGAAAATCACTCACCATTTTGAAGCGAGTGATTCAAAAATAGAGCTCCTGAGCCGTCAGTGGTGCGAAGCGGACGTAACGGCAGAAATTGAATTTTTGAAAATTCAATAGACACGGCACAGTAACTGACGTTGACTGACCGGTACGAATGCGTTTGGTAAATCATTCGCACCGACTTTGGCCCTTGATTCCAGATTTAGGATTTTGCATCGATTTTGAGATAGCATAGATCTAAGCCATCTTCTTTGTATCAGACTACATAATTCTGCTTTTTAATGTTTTTAGGTACACGGATTTGTAAATGAATTAGAAACTCAATGAACTAAATGCTATAAAACTACCTGGATATACTTATTGTAAACTTTTTTGATAATTGTTCGAATATCTTTTTTATTTAAAGAAATAAATACCTTCTAAAAAGGCTTTGCCTGAAAAATTTACTATCAATATCTAGTACCTAAATGCATAGTTGACTAATTCGACGTTTATTCTAGAAATCTAGTTCAATCGACCTCTAGACGACCTTCGTTTTAATGCTAATTTACATACTCAAATCCTTCCAAGTAAAGTAGATGATCAAAATAGCCCGTGAACTCTAAGGGCTAGCGCACATTGAGCCACTTGTCACGGTCACTAACTTAATTGATCACTCAGGTCTAGCCACTAGACGCGGCCACACAATTCGACCACTTGTAGCTTAGCAGCCGCCATTTCTTTACTTAAAAAAAGTGTGACCACTAGTGGCTACTAAGCAACAAGAGCTCGAACCACACTCGAACGCTGCTACTCAGACTATACAAAATGTATGAAAAAACATGTGGTTGCAGTTCAGTAGCCCAGTGTGAACATGTTCTCATAAAATAATTGACTGCCGCAGCCCAAAGTGGATGTGATGTGTATTATCGGTACATAACACGATTACGACACCAATAAAATCGAGTTTATGTGACACTCGCACATGACAATTTCATTACCATACCGCAGGGCTATTACGTATCTTGCGATAGCAAAAAAATTATAATTATCGCAAAAAAATAACTGAAGTTCGGTTTAGGTATCAGCATGAAATAAAGCAAAGTAACTGTAGTAATATTTAACACTAGCTTCTCTTGCGGCAATAAAATGAGGGACTGCGACGGCGCAGACCTATATCTCTTTTATACTTATAGGCCTTATGGGGAGGCGGAGTGTTGCACCAGTCTAGTGTTGATGTTAATACTATAAATATATTATATTTATTTCTGTAATAAACGTTAAGTATTGAATTACAGACAAAAACATTCAATAATTACATTTACTAATAAAGAATATCTAAATTATATCAATTATAAAAAACTGAATATGATACAATAGGTGTAAATACAATATTCTAATTAACAACCCAACAATCTCCGTGTAAACCGAAAAAGTTAGAACCAATAACTGACCCATAACTGTGTACAAAAAAAAACTAATATAGGGTCTATCAAAAGTAACTGCATTCCTTCTTGTGTCTAATTCTGATGCTTAAATACAACAACTTTTTGTATGGGACCAACATCGTAATCCCAAAAAAAATATTTCCCCATACTAGAGTGACTATCAGACGATAGTAGTTTTTATAGAGAAGTTTTCCATCCAGTTGGTTCTATTTTTGTGTAATGAAGACACTAACTACAATTCAGGAGTATTGAAATACTACAACCGAAAGAACATTGACCTTCAGTGTGAAATGTATTTCTTGTGTTGTACTGAAAACTTCAAATGATTATAACTGCATGTTTTTTTTTAAATTTATTTCCAGTTCGGAGGGAACTAAAGAGGTACTAAATAACTATACAAACTTTATTTGTTTATTTTGCCTAAATTTATAGTTTTAACTGCTGGTCGGTATTTGACGAGTACGTTCTGTACCGAACAGTTCTATCATAACATTTTCATAGCTTCCGAGGAGGTACCAAATATAATTTGCGAAGTACCAAATAGAACACGCTAGGTACAAAATATTGAAATAACGCACATTTAAATACACGCTATGGTCGGTACCCAACGTATCACACTTTCAATGTTGGTATGGTATACAAAAAGTTATTGTATTTTAGCATCAGTATCACCACCGAAAAGGAGAGCAGTTATTTTTTTGTAAAAAAAAATGTTAAGCCCTGTAGATTGGGTGTTATCAACAATCGACGACCTCCGTGGCCGAGTGGCTAGCACGCTGGTTTCAAGCGTCGCCATCTCGTAAGGTTCCGGGTTCAATTTCCGGTCGGGTAGAAAACGATCTTTTCTATATTATCTCGGGTCTGGGTGTTGTGGTACCACCGTTGTGCCTGATTTTCATAACACAAGTGCATTAGCTACTTACTTTGGAATCATTAAAAAAAAACAATCATTATGAGCCGGCCAGTGCACGATTTTATTGGAAGAATGCAGGCAGTTATCGACATGTGCGTGCGCTCACGGTTTACTTCCTAGCGGATGATTCAAGGCCACATGGGAAGCGAGGGTTGATATTACTTTACCTGTTATGTTATATCCTTATGAGTTAACTTAAGCAGCACTGACTACCCCGTAAAAGACAAATACACATTATATTTTATCTATAATAGAGATTTATTTTATTAATAACAAACAAGAAAAAAATAAAACTAAGACATGCAACATAAAAAATAACTTAATATCTACCTATTCAAAAACGAAACCATTTCCTTGCGGCAAGGAGGCTATGATGCTGGCTGCGTTGCCGCGTTGGATAGCTATGCTGATCCTTTGAGCTAGGACCAGCCAGCTTTATTATTGGCTGTTAATGAATTTAATTTTGGCGCAATTGATTGATTGATTGATTGATCTATGATTGTCTTTTATGGCCGATACGCAATACGATTTATTTGAAATAATTGTACAATTTTCGCCATCACACCTTCATAAGAGCCCAACAAAAGTGGATTTTGTTATATTCCTCTTAGCTTCGTTTCCATCGCCGCACACACGGAGGCGAATACTTGAGCCGGTTTTACAACACTTTTATTAGTAGCGGTTTCCGTTTTCTAAGAATATTACTCCACGAGAGCACTAGGGAATTCATAGGTTTACCCAGAATGAAGATACGTTTTGAATCTCGAATTTTATAACGATAAGAGCGGTTTTATGATGATATGATTTCACATGATAGTGGTAGCTATTTTAATTTTCAATATAAGCCTATTTTAAAACAATAGGTACAAAAGTATGATTGGAATTCTGATTTCTAATATCTATATTATTATTTTTTATTAGTATCAATAGATGCACGATTGAAGTATTTCATAAGTAGTAGTATGAATTCACTAATTGTAGTAATAGTTCTACTGTTTACTAGGTCTTGTTTTGTTTGTTTGCCAGATTGTTTTGTTTTCTAACATACATGCTTTTTCAGAGACAAACACCTTTATACAATGTTAAGATAGATTTTTTTTTCAGAACAGAGACGAGCTGAAATTGCGTCGGTTCCCACAAATAAGACCCGAGTTAAATATATTTCGCACCACAAGTAAACATTTGCAGTGGATTGGAATTCGAGCCCATCTCTGGTTTCGAATTTATAGATCCAATTGAACTTGTATTGGATTTTAATGTTTGTTCAAGTGGAGGTGTGGAGACGTGTGGTATTGCAGCTATATTTTGTTACTTCCAGATATAGGGTCTTTTACACACTGCGACTTTGAGCATCGATGCAGTCGCGATGAAGTGCTGTCGCGATTCAGCATCAATGCAATTGCGCAAGCCGCAACGGGAGCAAAATACATAATTCACTTATTTATTATTATCAATGTGGAAGTAAACTGGACACTAAGACAAAATCGGATATTATTAAATGAATATCACACTATTTTGACGCGAGTGATTAATAAAAGGGTCCCTGAACGCTTAGGCAATTTTATAAGATACCAAAAAAATCCACACGAGATGGATATAAACCCACGACCTTTGGCAAACCAGGCCAAGGCTCCTAACCAACTGAGCCACCGTAAGAGCGTTTAAAGAAATAGTAAAGAAGAAGTGTTCAGTTATAATAATGGTGTCCAAAAACAAAAAAAGTCGTTTTTCGTAAAATGATATGCTAAAATCGTTATTATTACTGCAAAATATTCGCAATGTCAGCGTTGTATGAGATTAACGTTATAGTGTAATATGTTAATTTATTTTTTTGTACTGCTAATTATTATCAAAATATTGGATTATCTTGTTATTGTTTTTATTTGTAAAGGGGAAATAATGTACTAAACAACATATAGCAGCCTGTTTAAAAGGTCCATATTTACTTTGGTTAGCGTAATTTGTCCAACATTTATACGAACATTCATGTTCAAATTTATCCGTTTGTTAGTGTTCATTTGTAGATGGTGAAACAGGCTCTTACTAAAAAGAATATGAATCTTTTATTTATTTATTTACATTAGGAGAAGAAGGCCGTTAAATCGAATTCACCACAACTCACAAAGTGTAGTTAGAAATTAGAATTGTGAACTCAGTTCAAGTTTAGCACCTACAATGGAATAAGATGTTAGAACTTGAGGTTTTCCGGCTGAAAGCGTTAAGCATGAAGTTGAATATCCGAACGCCGCGTGATATTTGGTGACAAACGGTGCAGCTCGACTGTTCGCTTTGAGTACTAGAGAGTTATTTCGTAGCTTACGATTGTAAACATAGGATCATTGTAAAACACATTGGAATATAAACTATTTTAAAATTCAAGTATCTTTAATAAATAAATAAGAATAGCTAACAGGGCCAATCGCTCTTCCGATTGAGATACCTGCTACGGGAAGATAGCGCTGACGTCACGCGTAATGTGACACATATCCGATACTTAAAGGAGACCAGAAATGTCGCATAGTCGGACCGCACGCACGGTAGCTCCATTGGAAGAGCGTTTGACCCGGTTAGCCAGAATTTCTTGGTTCGAGTCCCGCCCGTGCGAAATTTTTGGTTTCTCATTTCATCTTTAAGAATATAAACACTGTGAGTATTAAACACATTCTAATTACTCTTCTTATCATTCTAATTCTCTGTTATTTGCTAAACAAAAGACGATTTGTACTATTGAGCGATGTTGTTGCAATTATTGCAAGAATATCGTAATAATGTAAACCATCTTTTTATAACTTTTGAAATGATATTTATGTATATATATTATATAGTTACATAAAGTAATCTATATAGTATATAATACATACCTATATATACTAATACTTTAAAGCTGAAGAGTTTGATTGTTTAAACGTGCTAATCTCAGGAACTACTGGACCGATTTGGAAAAATATTATTGTGCACAGTTGCAATGGTTCATAATTAACTTCAGACAAATTGATCGTTAAGATTTGTTATGTATAGTTTTAATATAGCTAGATACCAGATCAGCAAGCAAAGCAAATTGTGTTGAAAATTATAGGGAATTACTGCACGTATGTGAATAGTACTACTTTAATGTGTCTCTCTTTAGAAGGCAAAATGTATGCACTTTTTATCTTGTGACTAATTCTGAAATATTCTGTTATGAAAAAAAAAAACTAACTTGCTAAAAATAATTTTAAAAATTAGCCGCCAAATTAAATTAATAAATTAAAATATACCATTTGAACTAAAAATAAATCATCTCGATAAGACTTCTCTTTTTTAAGAAATCCGGACACAAATATACATAAAGGGCGAATGAAATACCTTACTTTTTTAATTCAGTAAAATGCCTGGCTAATGTAAATACGAGTTTAATAGAAGTGCGCCCAAGCTTTGAGCATAAATTATTGTATGGTGAACCTTTATAATTTTCAACAGGCTGTGGTTGTGGTTAGTCGTATAAATCATGATGTGGCTAAGCGTAGCTATTTTGTTAAAGTAAACGCTGATAGAACCCACGCACGAACGTAAAGTTTGCACAGACTTACTAATTACTTTTATGCACAGTGCACACATAGACATCGTTCAGGCTAGAAAGTTTTAGAAACTCTTATTCTAGGGCTATAGATTTGTATTTTGATCATAAAGTAGATAAGGATGTATCCTACTATTTCTTCCACTTTTTCCATTGCTGACAGCGGTGCCAAAAAAAACACAGCGTCACCTCTTTTATTGTCTTACGGACGGACAGGCAGACAGACAGACAAACTTGACGAAAGTGTAGGGGTTCCGTTTTTTGCCATCAGTTACGGAAACCTTAAAATCATAGTACCTATTGATACTGTTTCCACTCAAAACGATTTATTATTTCGGTTACCTTCTTCATGTGTATCTCTTACTAGATAACTTACTAGTGCCAATGCCACCTCTATTTGCGGTTAGTGTGACTTCAGCCTTAGTATTAGGCAGTGATTCGATGATTGGATGCGCAAAGCCTAAAGATCGGACTGTGATGATCGCTTTGACGTCCTCGCTTTGGGGAACCTATAATTATCTAGAGTTATCAAAGAACACCGAACGGTTAGCTATTGCATTGAAACAAATGGGTGGAACTAGTACTGTGGGTTTATGTGACTGGATGGAAAACAGATATAGCGAACGTACTATATTTACTAGTTTCCATCTACGACGTACCCAATTCTTGTATCACAGCACAGTAACTCTACAGGCTTATCATTTCTAATATATTATTGACTAGCAGTCCACCGCGAACTCGCTCGCAGCCTGCGAGGGAGGGAGCAAACTCGAAACGCTTCTCGATAAATAAGTTTTCCAACACAAAAATATTTTTTCAAATCAGTCCTGTAGTTCCTGAGATATCGCGTTTAAATAAAGAAACAAACCTTTAGCTTTATAATATTAGTATAGACGAAGCAATCTGAATATCTTTCAGAACAGCAACTCTATATATAATGTAAATTTATACATCTTAAAAGAGATACTACCTAACCTCATAAAATTTAATCACAAACATTTCCTAGCATCACACAATAACTTTTACTATTTCATGGTTTTCATGATAGGAATAAATATCTGTACATCTCACAATTGTTAACCTATTTAAGTTAAGCTAACGTACTAACGAGAAACCCGGTAACCCAGCCGGTTGGTAACTATAATTTACCATTTTTGTTTAAAAAAAATATGTACTAATACTTGGTAAACATATTTTTTGTATATATAGTAGTAAAAATCCCGGGTAATATTTATGGAATGTAGCACAACTCTCGAGGTAGTGATACTTGAAACCTGTAGGTTTACAACCAATGGTCACGCAAACCGAACATTTCAGGCATCAAGAAGCCTACGCAAAGTGGTCCAGCGTAAATGTTGCGTCACCCGACATACGGTTATCTCCGGATATCCGATATATCCGGATTCGTCGCAATGTTTGCGGGTAGATAAGAACACCCTGTTTTGTCGAGCGATAACGATGGGACCGATGGACGGGCGGATATAAAAACAATGGAACTGGAGCTTTTCGTTTTGTTTTCTGCTTATATTAAACGAACAAAGATTTTTGGCCAGCACTCTTTGAAATATTTTTTTATGTTAGATATGCATAGATTTCCAAATAACTCTGTCTCCTATACATAAAAGAAACTCTTAGGCCCGGTTGCGTGATCGATAGTAAACTCAACTAATAGTTGAATGTCGTTTTTACCGTTAAATATTTACGATTTTGCGGGTTTTGAAATAAAAACACCTTAACCAAATATCAGAATTGCTATTTATATGGCTATTGATTAAGGTACTTTTTCTTCGAAACACTCACAATTTAAAATATTTAATCGCTCGTAACGATATGTAACCATTTTTTAATTACTTTAAACTATGGATTACGAAATTGGGTCCATAGTCACAGCAATCATGAATCAAGCCTAAGTTAACCGATTTCATTAAGTACTTCTTATGAAATGACGTTCCATATTTTAATTAATAGTTGATTAGTAATAGTAATGTTAAATACAAAAAAAAACATGTTTCACCATCGACAAATAAACACTTATATGTTTGCTTTGTTTTTTTTTTAATTTATCACGTCGGATTAATTCGAAGTAGAAGAATAAAACCTGTTAAATTATTTCATTCAATTCAAAACTTTTTCAAGTCCTTGTGAAAATTCAAATGAAGGCACCACCCTTTCGGAAAAATACCTTAAATCAAGGGAAACTGCTTTAAGACTTAAGATTACGTGATTTGAATAATTATGCAATCAATCTTTACAGTTTAATTACAACAATATATTGAAGTACAGATGTGAGCTTCTATGAAAAACGTAAAAGTAGGTAGGTACGGTCAAAGTCTTATACGCCTTACTATTTTTAAACGAAAATTGCTTGCATTCACAAAAACGGGTCACTTAAAACAAAAGACGACGCGCAGTCTAAAAGATTTTGGTAAAACCAGAAGCGAGACACCGTGACTGTACCTCTATGTAAAAATATTTATCTTTTTACATCGTGTGGTGTTGTCTTCATATTTTAATGCTTTAAAATGTCTTAGCCTGAAGTTGGTATTTGTTTGTCTCGGAAAATTTAGAAAAGGCCATAGATCCAAGAGATAGCCGACACTACATAGAAGAGATCCCGGACGGCCTCTACGAGATTAGGATGATCCTGAAGCAGCTTAAAAACAACAAGGCAACTAGCGAGGACGATATCACAGCAGAGCATTTGAAAGCGGTGGAACACAGATACTCAAAGTCCTCCAGAGACTCTTTAATTCCCTGCTGCTTGAGTTTTAACACATATCTCAAAACAACTACTGGACCGATTTTGATAAAACTTACATTATACCCTAAGGTAAAAAATACCTAATTAACCTAAAAAAGAATCATCTCGTTAACCTTCTCCTTTCTCATCTGCATGTTTGTATGATTGTTTGTCCGCGAATATCTCGCGTTTGGTTGGACAGATTTTGATGTCGTTTTCACTAAAGTATTTGTACTTCAACAGTTCAATCAAATACATTCTAACCTAAAAAATAATATAAAAACGTCTCAATAAAATTATACCTTTATAAACAAACACTAAAAGGACTAAAATAAGCATTATTTTAACAAGAGAAGTGAAGAGGCTTTTTTGAGGACGGTTCAATTTTTATGAAATAAAAATCGATAAAACTGTGTACAAACATTCTTATGTAAGAAAAATAAGCGTTATTTTAACAAGAGGCTTTTTTTGAGGACGGTTCAATTTTTGTGAAATAAAAATCGATAAATCCGTGAACAAACATACTTATTTATTTAGGTACATCTTTAACAAATACATGAAATTATCAATGACAAACCAATCTGAATATCTCTCCGTGAAGTTGTGAATTTACATCAGTGATTCCCGTGCAAGATTCGATTTCCCCACACCTTATTCACACACCGCACCGTAACTTAATAGAACCTGCCCGGATCCCTTTACATCATAATAAATCCAATTCAACAATATAAGTGGTGATACCATAGTATATTCCGTGATTTGTGAATGGCGAAAATAAGTTTGATAAGTAGTTTGAATGCGATACATAATCGTACGTAAATGAATTGTGGCAACCGATGCACGATAATGTTTTGGCTAGTAAATAAGTTTATTAAAAAGTGTATTATAGTGTTTAAAGAAGCTACAAAAAGATGAGCTACGCTATATTACATTACTGTTTTGTTTTTATACCCAATTGTTTTTTATAACCAAATAATAATACAAAAATATTCGATGAGTTACTTAGAAATCATAGCACCATAAAACTAAATTAGGAATCCCAACGTAAGTTACGATTTTTAATTAATATATAACTTCTAACAAGTTACTATCATCCTTAATAGTTACCATCTTAATAAATAGAAAAAAGCTGTTTTTGCGATCATTCCATCAATTTATTTTGTAGATAATTCGGTGCGAGAGTTAACTATGACCTCAAAAGTACAAAGTCAATTTTCAAACGTATTTTCAGCTAATAACATGCACGCTACATTACGAAGAAGTGTCTTAATTTGAACATTCAAGATAATTATGAGAAATTGTATTTCTTAGAAATAACAGATCGCCGTTTTGTGTTAATTTATGTAGGTACCGTCTTGAAATTACTCCGGCTTCTTATTGTATTCTCAATTCAATTTTGATGATGCTTTAATCAAAATTGTGATCAAGTTAATAATGCCTTTCCAATTAAATATGTTGCTGTTCCAGACAGAGTCGATTACGTGTGCTTATTAATAGCTCATATAAACATGCATATAACTCGCTGCCACGACTTATGCTGAGCGGGTACGAGTACCTTTTTGACTCAAGTAGCCTGCTTTTTAACTGACTTCAAAAAAAGAAGGAGGTTATCAATTTGACTGTATGTTTTTTTTTATCATTATTTTTTTTTGTATGTATGTTACCTCATATCTCAGTCGTTTGTCGACCGAATCGAAAAATTTTTTCACTTACTTAGAGGGTATACCTTCTAGTTGGTCCCATTTTTTCCATTTTGGGATCTGATGATGGGATCTTGGTGTATTCGAGGGAAACCCTAAAATTTTAAAGGCACGTATAGTGTTTCTTTACTAGAATCTTAATGTTGACGTGTTGTTACGTCTGATAGTCAACATTTTGTGGGGCTGAGCTGATGGTGGAACTCCTTAACGCCTAGGAGTTTAGTAATTATAATGACGAAAATTATGATAGGTAATTTGTAGCTTCGTAGAAAATAGAATCATAAGGTGCAAATCCCCCCCCCCCTCTTCTGTAATCACCAAAAATAAAAAAATGAAATAAACTTTAAGAAAAGTAAAAATCGACTTCAAAACCAAAATGCACTATAAAGTCTTAAATAAACTCTTCACCATTGAAAGGAAAGGAATCCGTTTTAGGCAAACAATTTCTTTTTGGAGTCGGTGCCATCACTTTGACCATCAAGCATCAACTATCACAGCACCGACTCCAAAAAGAAATTCTTTGCCTAAAACGGATTCCTTTCCTTTCAATGGTGAAGAGTTTATTTAAGACTTTTTAGTGCATTTTGGTTTTGAAGTCGGTTTTTACTTTTCTTAAAGTTTGTTGTATATTGATAAATGTTAATGTAATCATTTGAGTCAAATCAATTTATTTTCTTTCTTTCTTTCTTTATCGTATTTTATTGTCTTATGATGCGTTTCTTTAATAATTTTATTTTTATCGGATTCAGTTGTGTACGATAGAAAACAGCACAATTTTACAAATGCAGCATAATGGATACAATATATAGTACGTGCAAAAAACACGACGAATATTCCTAAGGCCCAATTGCGTGATGTAAAGTAACGGTGCAATGCCGTTACTTGCTGATGAATATATACGATTGTGTGTGTTATGAAGAAAAAATACAAATGTCTAAATCATATTTTACCATTAATATCGATCACGAAATTGGGCTTTGGTAAACGTTAGTCTTATGTACATACCGTCTGCTGTTGAACAAATGATCTTACTTCAAGCAACCTTGAACCAATAAATATCTATTTACGAGCATCCCCCAAAAAAGCTTCTGAAAGAGACTAGCAGATAGACGTTGACGGCTGTAGTTTTTGCCCCGAAAACAAATGACGTTCGGAAACCGGCAACAAACGATGCATCGAGTCAGTCATTAGCTCACTCTCATACTGACGCCTATTAGGATAATGGAATAGTGGTGTAAAGTTGTTTGTATCATTCCTTCATCAGGTTTGAGCCAACGCGTCCTCCCTGAGCAGACCTAGCAATTTCTACAAACTTCTTGCTGCTTCCTACAAATTGCAAGTCTCTTTCGGTTCTCGTACAGATAGAAATCATAAAAATATTTATTTCTGCATATAGACTGAATGAGGCACGTAAGTTAACTCGTCCCAATATAAACAAATTAAGCAGGTCGGACTACGTGCAGATCTTTTAGGTCTAGCACACATCTAAATAATAATAATCCGTCTAAATAACTCCGATTAAATGTTATTGTGTAAGATTGATATTTTTACGTTATTATTCTTATTATTTAAGACTTAAAAGAATATATTCTTTACGGATAATAAAACTGAGACATGAAACATTTAAAAAAAAACTTAAAATCTACCTATTCAAAAACGAAACCATTTCCTTGCGGCAAGGAGGCTATGATGCTAGCTGCGTTGCCGCGTTGGATAGTTATGCTAATCCTTTGAGCCAGGAACCAGTCAGCTTTATTATTATTAAATAAAAGTTAATTATTGATGAGTTAGACTTAAAAGTTCGATATTACGCCGTAGATTTTAAGCACATTTTCATCGTATAGCTTTTCGCTGTCATCTGATAATGGTATAGCATAAAGCCCAAAGAATGGTTCGCTGGCAGCGAGCCAGTGTGGACGGCAAAACACATGAAACGTAGTCCCGCGTCAGCTTAGTTCGCGCCCGCGCTGTTTGTCCCTCAAGCCGACGCTTCGTCACTGCCTTGACGGTTAAGGCTGTATATATTAGAACCAAATTAAACCCAAAATAGACAGATGACTTTTTAATGATCACTGGTTTGCATTGGAAGGCACCACAGCTCGGCCATCTTTTTAAATAAAACTTTATGGCACAAATAACAGTGTATATAAGGTGGACTTAATGCTAAAAGCATTCTCTCCCAGTCGTACCCTTAGGTCATGCAGAAAGATTTTAAAGGGTACAGGAGAACGTAGAAAAGTAAAAATAAGAACGCAACAATATAATATGATGTAATACAATAATATTATACTCGTACCATTATTAAAATTAAGGATTATAAATATATCATATCCATAGCAACCAAATACATAAATAACTTAAGAATATACATACTTATACATTTTACAAGTTTCACAATTATGCAGCCAGAAACTTACGCAGTCTGTTCTTGAAAGAAAATTTCGTCTCTGACCTCTTAATCTCCAAAGGAAGCGTATTCCACAACCGTGTGGTCGTTACTGTGAACGACTTGGACTGGTATGAGAAGCGATGAGCCGGAATGCCTAGCCGGAGATCTTCGGAAGAACAGAGAGAGCGATCATCTTTCATCGGCTTACCTTACCACCAAGAACCATAAGGATCCAACCCTTGAGCAACTTTCTCTGAAGATACTTTGAACCCTCGAGATGTCAATATCACTGATTGAACTAACGCTCTGTTTCACCATTCGTACTATCTTGGAGATAGTACTAACCAGAATGTTATTGGATCTAGTCCTTAGATACACCGATACACCTTAAAAAATCCAATAGCTAGATGTAGGCTTCTGTCAGTATTTCAAAGTGTAGCCTTAGCATGTCAAAGAGCAAAGTTCATTGTAAACTTGACTCTATGTATACGGCTTTAGTGGACATAGCAAAAGCAGTTGTGCAGCCTTAGCAGTTCCATAATGGGTCTATTAACACTGATTTAGTGCAACCTTGTGGCTATCTCTCAAGCCGATCGTTCCGTCAAGTCTTGAGTGGACACTTTGGGCTAAGCTTGTCCTTAGGTATTAAGGGAATAACTATCAAAGTAGTGGCTTAAGTAAATCAAACTCAATACCTTGAAATACAAATAATTTAGTAACAAAGTAAATATAGAATTTCAAGGAACTATTAAAATTACAATAGCTAAGACAACTCTGAAACAAAATGTAATTGATCTATGTAAACAAATAAAAATTGACGAACTGAGCCTACGACCACGAAAAAAATATCCTAAATATCCTATTTAGAAAGGACTACTGCTACTTAATTAAATATTTACCATAAACATTACTTGATAATGTAAGCTTTAATTGCAAAAGTACTCACAGACAATGTAATGTCATATTTCACGTTTCATTTAGATGTAAAACAGTCCAACTTTTGTTGATCGTCAAGGTGTCGGAACATCTAAGTTAAAAGCGTAGGAAGCCACAAAACCTGAGGAAGATTAGTGAAAACAAACTTCTGAGATAAATTCGGCGATGAATTTGGCATCACAAAACTCGACTTGTCTCCGAGATGTTCAGTTACAAAAGTTATTATTTCTAACCGAGCGTTGGGACTTGGGAGCAACCCTTCGTATAATAGCGAGATGATTAAAATATCAGCAATCCCCTGGCGGCATCGCGATTGTCATTGTAGAAAGATAAAGCAGTGGTACAATATTGTGTTCCTACATACAAACAGGATTTGTAAGATATGTGTCATCAGTATATATCTTAAGAATAAGCGTTATTTTATTTATTCTGCATTTTGCAAAATAACAAAACAAGCGAAGCGGCATTTTCAACGCGCGTTAGCATCGATACAGTCGCGATGCAGAAGCTTAAATTGTCAAATTATGAACTGAATTTTGGCGACTGCATCGATGCTCACGCACGGCTGAATCGTTGCTAAATTAAATATATTCATTTCGTGAGTCGAGATGCTGAAGCGCGTATTCAAAACGCGCGACTGCATCGATGCTTAAAGTCGCAGTGTTTTGTGTATTTTCAATGAAAACAAAGATCCATTACACTCCCATTTAACACATTAACTTGACGTGAAATGAATAAAATAATCATAAAGAAATGTTTCACTTTCCAAATGGAGAAGAATACGAGGAATATCCTAGTTTGTTAGTTACACCTGGGGTCCAATTCTCGTGCAATTCGTATACGAAAAAAGTGCACCGATCGATTTTTCACTGCCAATTTTTTTTTTTGCGTCGATAGATATTTTACTCTTTTTTTAAGGTAAAACGATTAAACTCGCAATTGAATTAGGGTAGAAGTACCGTTTGTGGCCACTGTACGATTTATGGCCATTTTTTGTCTAAATATACTATAATAATAATTCTGCTTAAACAATACCATCATTATCTTGATTAATCCCTCAAGCGTATGTGAACGAGACACAATAAGTATTCTATTGTTATGCGGTCGCATGCGACCGCTCGGGTGTTGAGGTATTAAATTAGGCGTAAACAGTTAAAAATTCAATATTAAATCATTTTAGTGTAATAATTTTCTATGAATTAACGCAAATTTCAACTGTCAACAAACGGTGCAAAGGTGGCCAAAAACGGTACTTTTACCCTATCACACGAAAAAAGTTCGATTGCCGCGAGTATCGCCACCCTGATTATAACAGTGCGCAGTGTAATAAAATAGTGGATTTAATCTTGCATTGTAAGCAATTGTCCCGTAGGCAGGCAGACGATGAATTGCGACTTCTTTTTGAAATTTGCAACGCTGATCGCTAATGTAATTATATAATGTACATTTTCCTTGTACTCATCTGTATAAATCTTCAAGCGCTTCTGAAAACAATATTATCATTCCCTTTTCTTTTGCAATTTACGTCATCCGCGGCATAAAGAGTTATTCTTCTTAATCAAATTGAACAAACAACTCGGTTTGTGCTCCTGCAAGTCCTTCGGAGGAAACAAGGCGAGGCCTTGCATTGATGAACCCAATGAATTTGTTATTCAAAGAACTTTATAGACATTCCAATTACCGCATCCGTTTGATTAATTTAAATTAAGCGCCACGATGATTTTAGTTTTCTTTGTTTTATTTATGTTCGCGCTGTTTGTCTACGTTACTTTGAAATGGACAACATTTTCGACGTCATTTCTCGATGTTTTCATTTATTAAAACTCTATTTTACCGTTCCCATCGCATGGCTGTAACTTTTCGTTTATTTCCAAACAAAATGCAATGGGAAAGTTCAATGCGCGAAAAATACGAAAGTGGAACACTTTTTTATTTTCAGGCGGATGACCGTAAAGTTTTTAAAGTGGTTGTTCAACGTGTGATTTTGAAATTAAAGCGGCATTGTGGGTAACTGTATAAAACAATTAGTAGTGCTCGTATCGCGACGTGTGCTATTTCAGTGAGAATAACCAGACAGTCGCAATAAAGTCTTAACCATAATTCCTATGTTATCTGCTGCCGGCAAACGTATAGCAACGCACACCAGCTATGAAACGAACTCAATCTGCATAAATTTGCAGTTGACCCTGTTATTACTACACACAAGTTTATGTACACGACAAATTTGATGGCATACGGAATCGCAGGCGGCGCTAGCTCTACGTACGATTGACATTTAATTTTGTTTCTGCTTGTTTCGGGTTCCGTAGTCCAACAAGGAACTCTTATAGTTTCATCATGTCTGCAGTTCAGCGCAGAGACCTAAGATACTAGAAAACTGTTATTTGGCATGGGCACGTATTTTAATCTGTTTGCTAGTGGTAAAATAAAATTGTTTTTTTTTTCTTCTTTTTGGGGTAACACTTACACAAGTAACGCGGGAATGTTTTTTTTCCTCTTGACAAACCCCTCAAGTCATCACTTTGGCCATCACCAGGAACATCAGGGAACCGACTCTAAAAACAAATTGTTTGCCTAAAATGCCGTCCTTTTGTGAAATGCATTTTGGTTTTAAAGTCGGTTTTTAATCCGTCCCGGTATTCAATCTGGTCCTGGTGCAGTTTTCTTCGCCTGATGTCGGAGTTAGGTAGCTAACTAGCTAACAGTGATTCTTCGGTAACTGAGAGCAGTTTTTTTTAAATTTTAAACACCAATTACATGCAATGCTCTAATCCCAAAGTAAGTAGCTAATGCACTTGTGTTATGGAAATCAGACACAACGGTAGTACCACAACACCCAGACCCGAGATTAGATAGATTTATTTATTTATTTCTATATTGACCTGACCGGCAATCAAACCCGGGACCTCGGAGCGGTGACGCCTTGAAATCAGACTGTTTAGCCACTACACCACGGAAGTCAAATTTACCAAACTAGATTAGGTAGTAATGCTTGTGTCTGTCTGGGCTGTCTTTGAAGTGATCTCTTGTTTAGCCTCTTTTTGAATTTCTTAGCGCTGTTCCTTAAGGAATTCTTCTTTTTAAATATTTTCTACTTGAAATGTCCCAAGGTCGCTGCTGGTCTGCCTCTTAATATTAGGATAACCTGGCCTTTGAAAATCTTTGCAGATCTACAAGACTCGTCTGATCACATGTATGAAGCATTACCATCCTTCCTTCTCTTGTTTCTCCAGAACTTCTGCCCTGGTCTTTGAGACCGCCCTGACACAAAAACTTTTGTGGTCGCTGAGGAGTCGGACGCTTCTTCAGCTCTGTCTAGTCCGGTTAATGTCGTTTGAAGTGTGCTGGAGCCTGAATTGCTCACAACTTGATTACCTCTTACCTTGGCCGTCGTACTTCTTGTAAGGCGTACTTCTTGCACGCATGTCTCTTCAAAGCAGTTGTGGGGTGTCAATATGCCCGCCTCCTTCCAACTAAATGATGGAATGAATTAAAAGGAAAATTGTCACGGCTATGTTAAGTAAATAAATTACGGAGTTGCGGTCGATAAACATAGAGCAAAATAATTTTCATGATTTTCACGTAAAAAACTTTTTTACCTCCAAAACGCGTCTAGATATGAAACTGTACCGTTATCATGAGTTTACTCTTTATCGACGACGTTACTTTTTCTATGGAAAATTTTAGTTCTTTCAGTGAACGCTAGAGGCGCTGCGCAGTTTTCCATTGACTTATTTCTCGTCGTCGCTAGCGAGTAAAACCGTCGTCAACTTGTGGTAACTGTACTGAAACTGTAAAGCTGTAGTCAAATATTGATTTTTATTATCCATTTTATTTATAAAAATAATGTGAGTCATCGCTATTTAAATGTATGACCGATATTGTCACATAGTTGAGGATATTTTGTCATTTTAAGGGAATCAAACCTTATAAGTCCATCTTCGATCATGTTCGACAGGACATTGTTAGGGCAAGAAAAGTAGATACGGAACCCTTCGTGCATGAGTCCGACTCGCACTTGGCCGTTTTTTGGGTTCCTTAGCCGAATGGCAAAAAACGGAACCCTTACAGTTTCGTCAAGTATGTCCGTTTGTCTGTCTGTCCGTATGTCACAGCC
Organism: Pyrausta purpuralis; assembly: GCA_963924145.1. Lineage (NCBI taxonomy): Eukaryota > Metazoa > Arthropoda > Insecta > Lepidoptera > Crambidae > Pyrausta > Pyrausta purpuralis. The sequence goes on along the minus strand of OZ001644.1, from coordinate 22,637,301 downwards.
ACTTTATTCTGAAACTATTAGTATTACACAATTGAAACTAAGTAGTAAGTTGTATCCTGTTAAACCGCTTTACGATTCTCATACCAAAAAATAAAAATAATAATATTTAAGGGAATAAACTAAAACTATGGATAGGTTTTTTAAAATATCATCGAGGTTCGTGGTTATAGAACTATTTTCTTAAAAAGTCCATCGTTTGAAAGATAGACGCTTCCAAACCGGTAAAATGGGCGTCCTCCCATCTAACTTTTAAACTAAACAATTGTCATCATCATCATCATCATCATCATCATCATCATCATTATCAGCCAAAGGACGTCCACTGCTGAACATAGGCCTCCCCCACGGCTTTCCACAGCGACTGATCACTAGCGGTCTGCATCCAGTTTGATCCTTCGATCTTTATTAGGTCTTCTGTCCATCTTGTTGGTGGACGTCCCACGCTGCGACTCTGGTCGAAGGGTCTCCAATCTAGAACTTTCCTGCCCCAACGGCCATCAGTTCTTCGCGCTATGTGCCTTGCCCATTGCCACTTGAGCTTACTGATTCTGAAGGCAATGTCCGTTACTTTAGTTCTTCAACGTATCTCCTCATTTCTGATTCGATCCCGTAGAGAAACACCTAGCATAGCCCTTTCCATCGCTCGTTGTGTGATTTTGAGCTTCGTTATAAGGCCTTTTAACAATTGTAAATTTTGAAAAATATACATGATGTAGATCGTAGCAGGATCATACAGCCGATGCAATGTGGAGAGATTTTCAACTGTACTGCAATGAAAAAGCTAAACAATACTTAGGAGTATCTAAAAGTGCCTTTGATACTAACAGGGATACTAGCTGGTGGAATGAGGAAGTGAGAGAAACATTGAAAACTAAGAAAACACTCTTCAAACTTTGGCAACAGACGAAGGACGATGCTGACCACCAGGCCTATAAAGTTGCAAAGAAAATCGCAAAGCAAACCGTCGCACAGGCCAAGGCAGCTGCTAGGGATGATCTCTACGCTAAGCTGGAAGCCGCTTCCAACGATAAAGAAATCTTTAAGTTGGCAAAACGCAAACACCAAAGTAGTAGGGATACTGCCACAAACAAATTTATTAAAAATGAACAAGGAGAACTACTAACATCAAACAAAGACATTAGAGACCGCTGGAAAGAATACTATACAGAATTGCTAAATGAGGTATTTCCTAGTGAGATGCAACGAGATATCCCTGCCACAGAAGGCCCTATCCCATGTATAACGCCTGAAGAGATAACTCTGGCAATCAAACGAATGGCAAATAACAAAGCCTGTGGCCCAGACGACATCCCCGCTGAATTTTGGAAGCGAATGGGTGACACCGGCGTCCTGTTCCTGACGAAACTTTTCAACAAGTTCCTTACCGAAGGAATTCCCAACGAGTGGCGAAAGAGCTTTCTCATCCCTTTCTATAAAAATAAAGGTGATATACGACTCTGCGGCAACTACAGAGCCATAAAGCTGATCTCACACTCCTTTAAAATCTGGGAAAGAGTTATCAACAAAAGGTTACTTGAAATAACAAGCGTCACTGAAAACCAATGCGGATTCGTTGCCGGCAGATCAACAACGGATGCCATTCACTCGGTTAGAACACTGATGGAAAAGTACAGAGACAACAAAACAGACCTGCACATGGTATTTATCGACCTAGAAAAAGCTTTCGACCGGGTCCCAAGAGAATTAATTTGGCAAGCTCTTAGGGCCCAGAGTGTCCCCGAGCATTACATAAGTATTGTTAAAGATATGTACCACCAAGTATCAACCAAAGTGCGAAGCCCCGCCGGAATAAGCGATGCATTTGATGTAAAAGTTGGTGTGCACCAGGGCTCTGCACTCAGCCCTCTTCTATTTAATATTGTGATGAACCATCTCACCTCAAAACTGCAACGAGAGCCGCCATGGGACATTCTATATGCGGACGACGTCGTCATTATCAGTGAAGATGCTAACAAGCTACAGCAGATTATAGAACAGTGGAGGGAAGCTCTGGAAACATCGGGTCTGCGTATAAGCAGAGAGAAGACCGAGTACATGCATTGCAACTTTAGTGGTGGCAACAGCAAGCACACCATTTGTCTGCAGAGCACCTACCTGAAAGAGGTCGACCATTTCAAGTACCTAGGGTCAGTCATCAGTAAAGATGGGTCAATAGACTCTGATGTCACCCATCGCATAAATACCGGGTGGTTGAAATGGAGAGAGCTATCTGGTGTGCTATGCGACAGCAGAATGCCCGTGCGCATAAAGGGACGAGTATACAGAGCAGCAGTCCGACCGGCCATGATATACGGAGCCGAATGCTGGCCACTCAAAAAACAGCATGAAAATCAATTACACTGCGCAGAGATGAAGATGCTCAGATGGGCAGGTGGTGTGACAATGCTGGACCATGTAAGAAATACGCACATAAGAGGGACCTTTAAAGTGAGACCTATCCCGGATAAAGTACAAGAGAGCCGTCTGCGATGGTACGGTCATGTTATGAGGCGACCATCCGACCACATGACCAGGAAAGTACTAGATGTTCAATCTAAGCCCCGAGGACGAGGAAGACCCCGAATCACATGGATATCCCTAGTCAATAAGAACCTCAAAGAAGCCCAAGTTAGCGAGGAGACGACCCAGGACCGAGCTGCCTGGAGACGCGTGACACGGAGGGCCGACCCCAAATAAAATGGGAAAGGGCCAGGCAAAGAAGAAGACATGATGTAGATCTTGACAAAGAGTTTCAACGAAAATTGGTTTGAACGAGATCGAACAAGTAGTTTTAGAGATAGAGTACACACGGCAGCACGTCAGACTACTACACTTTGACCTTGAGCGCTTTGAAAGTTGAACGGAGAGAATCGTGCGAAAGAGACAAATATCCTATTTCAGTCCTACTTCAAATAAGTTGTGCAGTCGTGCTTTAGCATTGCGCCGTGGGCTCGCTTCTCATGTGATTTTGGCGGGAAGGATGGTGTGATTTATTGAAATGCAAACAAGCGGTTGCGTATTTCTTTACTTTTCGTTTTTTTATGATATAGGAGCAGTTTTGCAGATTATATACTTATTACTTTTAGTGCCTGTATAACCGGTTCCTGTTAAAGTTCCATATAGCTATCTGGAACCCGTGAAACAAGCCCTTAGAATACTTTTTGAGTTTTATCTCATTTAAACTCTTTACGCTCTCGTTACACTTTCAAAGAATGCTTTGGCCCCCCTTTTATGAATTACTATTAGTTACGTCGCCCGTTTTTAAAAACAAGTATCGTGAGAAGTAAAATAGTGCTTAAGCACTCAAAATGCACATCATTTTTTAACTGTCTTTTGATATATTGTTTGAACCGTTTAGCCTTAGGTAAAGCATTTCAAGCATAATGTTGATAATACCCGCTTGATATGCGAAGTGTGGGTTCAGTTCCAGTCTTGGACAGAAACATTTTATTCCAAGCGTGTGCAATAAGTGCAATGAACTAATGAATGACTGACTTATTATTACGCTGTAACATTACCTTTTGTTCTGCATTAGCGGCAGGTTTACCTACCACAAACCATTACAAAATAGTGAAGCTGAAGAGCAAATCACAACTGATAATCTTCACTGATCAGATTGACGAGTTCAGAAGGCACTTAGCCTACGAGGGTCAAACTGAAAGTTCTTAGAACTGGCCACTTATAAACAATATAATAAAAAAAATATTCTAAAATTTGAAAATAGAACTCTTTGCCAATATTACTGAGTATAAATTTCATTCATTTGTCATTTGTTTTACGATTTGGCGGCAAATTGAAAATTGACTGTGTCACGTCAACATGAATTTAACACGAGAAAATTTTCGTGCAATGATTTTTTATGACTTTCGATGTCATTTAAGTCAACAAGAAAGTTATGATAGACTACGATTGGCCTTTCACGATGAAGCCCCATCTCGTGCGACTGTTTACAACTGGTTTAATGAGTTTAAACGTGGTCGCACTAATCTCACTGATGATGTACGTGAGGGACGGCCTTCTACGGCGACGACTGAAAATAACATCTGTGTTGTGCGGCGTATGATAGAGACTGACAAAAGAGTGACCTATCAGCAGATTCGGACAAGCTTAGGCATCGGTATGAGTCAAGTGCACAAAATCCTCCACGAACATTTAGCGGTCAGGAAGCTTTGCGCCCGGTGGATACCTCATAATTTGACTAAGGCTCAAAAACTCCATCGTGTGGATTGGTGCCGTAAAATGATTGAAAGATTTAACGGAGGTGACTCAAATGCTGTGTTCGACATACTAACAGGTGACGAAAGCTGGATTTACTGTTATGATCCTGAAACCAAAAGACAATCTGCTCAGTGGGTGTTTCCTTTCGAGGAGTTGCCAACTAAAGTGAAGAGAGATCGAAGTGCGGGAAAAAAAATGGTGGCCTCGTTCTTTGGAAGGATAGGTCATTTCGCAACAATTGTGTTAGAGGATCAAAAAACAGTTTCTGCAGAATGGTACACTACCAATTGTTTGCCACTTGTCTTGGAAAAAGTTCGAGAGAAACGACCTCGAAGTAGGATCCTCCTTCACCACGACAACGCCTCGTCGCACACCGCCAAGCGAACGATCGACTATTTGGCGACATCAAACGTTGAATTACTGGGTCACCCGCCGTATAGCCCCGACCTCGCGCCTTGTAATTTTTATTTATTTCCAAAAATTAAAGAAAAACTTAAAGGAAAGCGGTTTATGAATGCTGAAGAAGCGGTAGCTGCGCATCGCGATGCCATTGAAGAGACCCCTAAGGACGAGTGGGCAAAGTGCTTTTCCCAGTGGTTCCATCGCATGCAGCGGTGTATTGACGTCAATGGACAATATTTTGAAAAGATATAATAAAACTAATAACTGGCTAATGTAATCAGTTTTTGATTTTCTAAGAACTTTTAGTTTGACCCTCGTATCAGTTCGCGGTCATGCAACCATGAGGTTAGTCTAGTAGTATTATATTATCTGGAGTCTTAAGTTACGCTAAGAGCGCACATTTGGCGAGACGCGACAAAGAGAACGAAAAGATAACAATTGAAACTAAACCCTAACTTAATTACATACAGTTGAAATAGCAAACGGCTCGCTCGCAAGGACATCCCGATGCCACAAGAGCCGCCGCGCGACTCTCACGACTACTCCTACTAGCTTCAACCGTATATCATTATTTTAAGGTTTACTTTAAATTGTTATCTTCTCATTTTTTTCGCCGCGCCTCGCCAGCTGCGCGCAAAGCCAAGTTAACTTGTTTGCGTCTGCTTCACGTTCGCACGACCCGTGCCGAAAACTAGTGAGCCAAGGGTTAGGGGATATTATAAAGAAAAGAAGATAGTAGATAGTATTGAAGGCCACAGAACGAACGATCGATGGGATGACGATTTGACGAGTTTTGAAAGGCAAAAGGAGAATCCGAGGCATGATAATGGCTCATAAAAAAGTTACTTTTATAATTCTGATATAAATAACAAAGTATAAACAAACAACAAACGATAAAGTATTATAATCCTAGTTTGAGAATTGAGTCAAATTGAGCTCACGGCATCCAAATTTGGTGAGTCCGATCGCATGAGCTAATATTGATTATTTCAGATATTTAATATCTATATCGGATAGCTAATATTGATAATTTGGGATATTATAAAGAAAAGAAGATATTAGATAGTATTGAAGGCCACAGAACGAACGATAGATGGGGTGACGATTTGACGAGTTTTGAAACGCAAAAGGAGAATCCGAGGCATGATAATGGCTCATAAAAAAGTTACTTTTATAATTCTGATATAAATAACAAAGTATAAACTAGCTATTGATAGGAAAAATAATAACATCATAATAAATGAAAAATATTTATTTATTAATTAATAACTAACTTATAAGAGCATAATAAATTATTTATACTAAGATAAAAACAAAAACAAAAAACTGCCGTTTTTATAAATATGAAAACGGCAGTTAAAAAATGAATTACATACTCCATCATAAAATTTGCAAAATTATCGCTAAAATTTGTAACAAAATGAATACCCATAGAAACAGAAAAACAAGCTCACCTAAAGAATTACAATATTTATTTTTTACAATATATATTTATACTAAAAACTCTCAATGATATCTTTATTCATGATTGATTGATGATTATAAAAATTTTCAAAAACAATAATATCTCAAAAACTTTTTTAAAATAGATGTAATTTTAATTACAATATAACATTTTATGAAAAAAAGATAACTTTTTGATAACATTATTAACAATAAAAAAAACATATAAAACTTCTCTACGCTAGTTCATTTTGGTTATGCCATCGTGAAAAAAGAGGCAAGAATATTTTTTTTACTTTTTTAAATTATTACCAACCTAAAAATAAATCTGATTAAACAATTCAAACCTAACCATCTTAGGACCAGAACTACCATTTATTTATATTTTTTTACCTTTTTGTGTGTCCAACTGGTGATTGGACAAGATTACCAAGATTTACAGACAGAAGAACGAAAATTATTATGACACTAGTAACGAGCAATATGGCTGAAATTCAATGTCAAATTCATCATGGTTTGTAGGTAATAATGAACATGTTGATGCTGATATTACTATTGACATAGATACCTACAATTAAAGCCATCTTATCGCTAGGAGCGTTCTCTTCCAAACAACATCTAGGTGGAGAAAAAAGGTCACAAATAACACAAAATTACCTACGTTAAAGTCATTATTTTTGTAAATAGGCATTTTTCCATGTTCTAACTTAATGATATAATACCACAGCTTCGGAACTTTTTTGGGCTACTACTGAAAAGATGGAGCGAAACAAACTCAGACTCTATTTATCTTGCCACTTTTACTAGATTTACAATAAGTTTAATACAATTATGTCTTTGTGAGACCCGAACATTAATTTGTTTTTTTCACCATTAATATGAACCCAGGACTACTTTTCTCGTCGACAAATATAACAATGTTATTCTCCCAATCAAAATTATAAATTTCTAAGCAAAAACTAACTCTTCCCTCTTTGTGATGAGAATATAGTTCTATTTTCTTGTCTGTCCTGCAGCACTTCTTCCCCGCTTCCTTCAGTCTCCTCCTGACTGTATCCAGGGAAATCTAAAACAAAAAAAAACAAGTGTTGGTTCCTTTTACATAGAAAATGATAGTGTGAACCAACGCTATACTGCTGCAACTGTAAAAGCTTGTATGGCCGCAGCTGTACAGGCCCTGATCACACTTTACCTTAGCAAACCAAATGAACACTATAATTTTTTTGATATTTTTGAGACTTATTTTTACTTTTATTGTTATGATAATGAATTATATTATAATATAAATTTATTCATAACAACCACTGAGATATCGGGCGGATATGGAAAATAAATAAAAACTTCATTACTATAAATTGCACTTGCACAGCCAAAGTTGCTTTTTACAAGTGCAATTTATATTATTAAGTTTGTATAGTGACAAAACATTATAAAAACAAAAAATAATTATAACTTTATTACTCTGTTTTCCCTATTAAGGAGGGACCTAACTAATAAATATAACTTGTGACTTGATTAAATTAAAAGCAAAATATTTTTTTGAAATAACTCTAGCAGGGTAGTCAATAAATTATAATAGAGTATGCATTGGGCGAAGGATTGCCTTTGCAATTTTTCCATCAATTCTTTTTTATAGTCGGTCTACTTCCTGAGAGTTTGAAACAATCAAATAAGTAAGTATTTAAGCAAACTAAATGCCAGTGTTTTATAAAGACAAATCAAGGATTGATGCCATAAACTCACATTGTAAGTAGAAGAAGTAGCTCTCGTACTGGGGAAGGGATCAGTGGAGTGTGCCGCGACTATGGCCGCGTCCTCCTCTGCCGTCGTGGCTCTCTCATAGCGCTGGCGGTGGTGGGCTTCGATGGTCCCTGACTCTTACCATCGCCGAAACCAGAAATAAACAGTTTTTCGCTAAAACAAAACGTCAAACTTAGTTTATTTGCTATTTTAAAAGTTATTAGTAAAACCATCTCAAAACTAAAAACAAAAATGGCATCGATGACGTTGGTCGTGAGTAAAAGTTAATAACATTTTAAAATATTGTTGATGGTTTATATATATATCTAAATTTTTCAAGAAGAAGAATGATACCTAGCTAAGTAAATGACACATCGCTCAGGTATCAAATGGCCGCTGGCGGTCGCGTAGGTAAACAAACAAGATAATTACAACAGATTGTTGTTAAACACATCCGTGAGATTCATCCATTTTATTTTGTAATGTGATATTTAAATTGAATCGTTATCTGACAGTCAAACACTCGTAATAAAATCAAATAATGAATTGAGTCTTTTTTATAATTGTTACGTTTATTTATGAAAATTTTAAAACTCAACTTTAGTTAGCTAAAAGTGCTTCGAAACAGTGAGTAAACATGAAAACAAGTAAAGTGTTTGGGAAACTGTTTGTGTGTCTATAAATTCGAATGAAATTAATCCTTCCTAAATCTTTAAAACAAATAAAAATCTCACTTCAGTAACTAATTTGAGGTTAAAATTGATGTGAGGAAAATCATACCTAAGTTAACCTGTTGTTTTTGTTTACACTTTCAAACATAACGAAAAAGTAAATAAATAAATAACTTACCGTTTCTCCAGTCTGATCACAAATGTCTTTCACACGTGACACGCAATTATTCGCTCCCTCTCTACTTGGGATAGCGAAGGCGCCATATTTATACACTTTCTTTTTGGTAATTAACAACATGCAAACAATAGCAGCAATGCCGAAAACGTGACTGAGGAGCTCGGGTCCGGTGGCAGACTGGCGGTGGCGGCGGCGCAGGGAGGCGTGGCCAACCCCCAGTATTTTGTCTCTATTGGCCGTTAGCTTTGAGTAAATCGCACATTGGCAAATTTTGATAAAATAGACAACTTCACCAATAATATCAAGGAGACTAACACTCTTTCTAACACTCCATACTGTGTCGTAGTTATAGATATGTATAATGGGTAGCATGACGTGCTGCCGTGTGTACATTTGCAATATCCGCATATATAATTTTGTTATTTAGACTAATACAATTAAAAACAAAGTTATATTTTCTATCAATAACATATTATGACGACCTCCGTGGTGTAGTGGCTAAGCGCGCTGGTTTCAAGGCGTCGCCGCTCCGAGGTCCCGGGTTCGATTCCCGGTCGGGTCAATATGGAAATCATTTTTTTTATATTGTCTCAGGTCTGGGTGTTGTGGTACCACCGTTGTGTATGATTTCCATAACACAAGTGCATTAGCTACCTACTTTGGGATCAGAGCAATGTTTGTGATTGGTGTCCAATATCTTTATATTTTTCTTTATTGTGGTATTTTTAGCTAGGTGGAAGTAAGTGGATCTCTAATTCAGTTAAAGTTGGCACGGAATCTTTAGTGTGCGAGTCCGACTCGCACTTGGCCGGTTTTTTCACTTGACCTGTTGCATGCTACGAAAAATCTGTGATCGGATTAAAGTCATTTTTTCCGGATCCGGACACATTTTCGTTCCAAAGCCTATTTGTTGTTGAAAACGTTAGATCGTTTTGGTGTAAAAAATATTTGTAAAAGTTGAGAGAAAGAAACATATTTCAATACAGGTGTTGATTTAAGATAATAGTTTGTTTTATTGCTGCAATGAACTATAATGTATTATGCACATACGGCTCTTCTTCTCTCAATAATAGGTAGATACGAGGGTCAAACTGAAAGTTCTTAGAACTGGCCACTTATAAACAATATAATAAAAAAAATATTCTAAAATTTGAAAATAGAACTCTTTGCCAATATTACTGAGTATATATTTCATTCATTTGTCATTTGTTTTACGATTTGGCGGCAAATTGAAAATTGTCTGTGTCACGTCAACATGAATTTAACACGAGAAAATTTTCGTGCAATGATTTTTTATGACTTTCGATGTCATTTAAGTCAACAAGAAAGTTATGATAGACTACGATTGGCCTTTCACGATGAAGCCCCATCTCGTGCGACTGTTTACAACTGGTTTAATGAGTTTAAGCGTGGTCGCACTAATCTCACTGATGATGTACGTGAGGGACGGCCTTCTACGGCGACGACTGAAAATAACATCTGTGTTGTGCGGCGTATGATAGAGACTGACAAAAGAGTGACCTATCAGCAGATTCGGACAAGCTTAGGCATCGGTATGAGTCAAGTGCACAAAATCCTCCACGAACATTTAGCGGTCAGGAAGCTTTGCGCCCGGTGGATACCTCATAATTTGACTAAGGCTCAAAAACTCCATCGTGTGGATTGGTGCCGTAAAATGATTGAAAGATTTAACGGAGGTGACTCAAATGCTGTGTTCGACATACTAACAGGTGACGAAAGCTGGATTTACTGTTATGATCCTGAAACCAAAAGACAATCTGCTCAGTGGGTGTTTCCTTTCGAGGAGTTGCCAACTAAAGTGAAGAGAGATCGAAGTGCGGGAAAAAAAATGGTGGCCTCGTTCTTTGGAAGGATAGGTCATTTCGCAACAATTGTGTTAGAGGATCAAAAAACAGTTTCTGCAGAATGGTACACTACCAATTGTTTGCCACTTGTCTTGGAAAAAGTTCGAGAGAAACGACCTCGCAGTAGGATCCTCCTTCACCACGACAACGCCTCGTCGCACACCGCCAAGCGAACGATCGACTTTTTGGCGACATCAAACGTTGAATTACTGGGTCACCCGCCGTATAGTCCCGCCGACCTCGCGCCTTGTGATTTTTATTTATTTCCAAAAATTAAAGAAAAACTTAAAGGAAAGCGGTTTATGAATGCTGAAGAAGCGGTGGCTGCGTATCGCGATGCCATTGAAGAGACCCCTAAGGACGAGTGGGCAAAGTGCTTTTCCCAGTGGTTCCGTCGCATGCAGCGGTGTATTGACGTCAATGGACAATATTTTGAAAAGATATAATAAAACTAATAACTGGCTAATGTAATCAGTTTTTGATTTTCTAAGAACTTTCAGTTTGACCCTCGTAGATACTCATAGATAACACATTATTGCACATTACAAAGGATAATTACAATATTTGAATTGCGTCAGTATTTATGTAACCATGCATGAAAAACATTGCAATAGCAAAGAACAATAACTAGGAAATAACTGAAAGATAAAAATCTTAAGATACAGTATCCGTAGTTTAAATTACCGGCTATTAGCTAGAACAATAACAATTTAGAAGTTTTAATTTACCAATTATAGCTGTGTAACAATCGTAACAAACGGTTACGCCTTACAGCAGTTTCCCGCAATAACACTTTAGATTTGGAGTTTCTCAATAACAATACGTTTTTTCACTCGCACCGAAAGAATTCCGCGAGAGGCGAGAGTCCCATTTTGTCTCGAGTGTTCTCCGTTCTCACAGACAACTTAGTTCCAGACACCGCGTTATTTTATCCAAAAAATCTTGACCATTCTTTTACTCAGATACTACGAGAGAATTGGTATAAAAATATGAGCTACACTTTACACGGTGCATGGCAAGATGTACATAATCATTAATCATTCATCATTCCGGGCGTTTCTGCAAACATTGGTCCAATAAAGAAAATGCCTTTTTAAGAAAATTACATACCACTATAACTAATTATCTCGAAATAGGGAAAAACTTTAAAGCATCTAATGCTACGATGCATATCATGATTTCATAATGCAATTCTTCAAATCTGCAAAATCTTTTTCGGTCAAGTTTATCTGTCACGTCTAAGACTGCGTTTTCTTTGTCCATCGGTTGAATGCTAAACCATTTTAAAAGGAAGCAATATTTGCCAAAGTTGCGCGAATCTTATTGAAGGCAACGACTCGCTTTCGACAAAGTTAGCGTTTTCAAATCGAGTTAAGATCCATTAACTATTCGTGGTTTAATTTTCTCCGAGATGAGGTTTTAATTCCACTTCTCTTTAAGTTGCTTTCAGAATTTGGCACAACTGTTCTTGTTTGTCAAAGATGAAAGGTGTTGGTTATTAAAGAAAAAGGAAATTTGCCATGTAATTTTCTCTAACTTGAATTTTTAAAGAGGGATTTATCACACTGTATTTTGCAAGGTACCTAATCCGAAGTTGTAACTACGTTGAAGGAATTTTAATTAGTAATAAATTAAGCACAATACGTATTGCTGTACTGCTTAGTAGACAGTGGCGTTTTATACGAGCAGCCATTTATTTAATTAAGTAAACATTACTTAGATTTCAATGCGAATCGGATAGTAATTGCTTTACGCTGGACCTTCAAAAGTATTTCAGTTTCACGAATTAGATTAATTTTAGGCCACATAATCAAGTTTACCTAGAAAATAAGTCTCTCATTAACTGGATTTGTAAATACCTACTGTGTAACTGAAAATAATAATAAGATACCACTTTCAAGCATATTATCTTTATATTTTCTAATTAATTTATACATGCACATACACAGATTACATATTTATTATTTAAGACAATAAATAAACAGGAAAAGAAGCAAAACAAGTATGCATATAGAGTTAATTTGTGTTAAAATTCCAATAAAAAAAGATGAGTGTTGGCTCATATTCATTCAGGTACCGTTTAACCATGGTATAACAATTTTTGTAACTTATCACGTTTGATATAATTCGTGAACAGACTGTATCAACCTACCGTCAAGCTTTAAGAATCAGTTAACTCGTATATTTTTTTCGATAAATCTACATCATCTCATCCGTCATTCCACACAAGTAGAATCAAAGCTGAAAGTTTAATACGTGCACTATTATATAAACCACTCACTGCTGTTCGGGATATGGGAATCGCATTATCAAGTTACGGACCCAGTTTTCTCCAACTATCTAATCGATTTTTGATGCTAACTGAACATTTTATGCTATATCATGAAGAAATATGAGCTGGTATAATTTTATGACAAGGCCAAACATATTCAATAGAAATTGAATCAAGGATACCTATGTTATATATATAATCATCAAAATTACGATTTACAGTGTTTGGTCAGAACAGACGCTTTTAACTATAAAGATGAAATAAGAAACCAAAAATTTTGCGCACGGGCGGGACTTGAACCAGCATTCTTTTCAGCTATCAGTCCGACCCTGCGAAATTTGTGGTCTCTTATGAAAACGTCAATTGCGTGACGATTAGCGCCATCTATCCGTCTGTTTATGAAACAGATGGCCCAAGCAGTTATTCTTTACAGAATAAATTCAACTTTAAAATTAATGACGCTTCGCTATCTAATGCTTTAGAATGTAGTAGAACCGGGCCAAACGCTCTTACCAATTGAGCTACCGTGCTGTCAGTCCGACACGGTAGCTCAATTGGTAAGAGCGTTTGGCCCTGGTTCAAGTCCCGCCCGTGCGCAAATTTGTGGTTTCTTATTTCATCTTTATGAATATAAAATATGACACTGTGAGTGTTAAAAAAATTCTAACGCTTATAACTTTTTCTTGAAAAAAAAAAAACGATTACGGTCTCGCGCGCCTTTGAATCAGATTCTCTTTCTTTTGCGTCGTCTTTTGTTTGAAGTTTATATATCGTGTGTGCAAGCGATTTTAGTGGAAAAGTGGTTAGGCATGCGAAGGCGGTCGAGCACATCATACCTAAAATATTATTATTTTCACTTAAAAAACTTGGATTGTTCATTATAATACAGATAAAGACGTGAATTTTTATTTCAGAAAGACAAGGTACCTACGTCTGCTAAGGCAGAGCAACGTCAAGTTATGGTACGTCATGTATACTTCATGTTATCAAACACAACGGTCTCAGAGCCATACCATATTTAATTCAGACTTCAATCGCGCTAAAGCCCTCTACCTACAGCTGCTGTCACTCTTAACGACTGAAATAGTGGATAGATTCATTTGGAGCCAATAACATTATTTCCTAAGATTGTACAAGAATTTTAATAAGTAATGTGAATCTGTTTAATCTGTAGCATGCCTCAGACCCTTTACACACTGCAACTTTTAGCAGCAATGCAGCTGCGATACTAACGAAAATTTACACACTGCGCGACTTTCAGCATCAATGCAGTCGCGCTTCTACATCGATGCTAATTCGCGACTGTATCGATGCTAAATTTAATCTGTTCATTGCGTGAGTCGCGATGCTGCAGCGTGTTTTAAAAACGCGCGACTGCATCGATGCTCACAGTCGCAGTGTGTCTAAGGGATCTTAGAATCCAGGTAAGAATTAACGTTTGATGCACGTAGTTTTTTTAAGACTCACGTACTCAATGAAAAACAATCGTAATAACGATTAATTAATTAATTAATCACAAAATTCATGTACCCACACCACGGTTATTTGTAGGGCCTTATAATATATTTAATTATGAAAACCTAGCGACCCTCCGTGACTGCGTCCGCACGTTTTGAGTTTGCTCTCTTCCCGTACCAGCGTGATGTTTTATAGCCTCGATAAATAAGCTATCCAAATAAAATAAAATAAAAACTATTCGGTCCATTAGTCCTTGAGATGAACGTATTCAAAAAAACTTTTTAGCTTTATAATGTTAGTATAAATTGTAATCAAGTCTTTTGGTAAGGTTCAAGACTACCTGAACGACACGAATGTGTGGTCCGTCCAGCCTGCACCGACTGATGTACTTACCTTTGATGATTTTGATTTTACGGCAGCTAGTGGTGACTGAGTTTGTTCCGGCGTTTCTTCTCAGCACTTGCCTAATTGTCTGTGTTCTGTCTCGAAGTGCTGGTAGGGCCCAAAAGATAAGGAGACATGATTCGGCCCCTTCAGGGCACATTTATTTTAATTTTATTTTTCATTGTACATATGACGTTCATAAGTGGCATATTGTGTCCTAAATTGAATAAACAATATTTGACTTTGACTTTGACTTCGATTAGTGTTCGTACACATTGTTTGACAGTAACACAATAAAATAGGTATTGTTACGGACACCCAATCATGTTTAGTAATAAGTTTAGTTATATTTATTTGTAAGGATTTTTGATGATAATAAATATAATTTTCTGTTAGGGCCATAGCGAGTAAGCATTGTAATTAGCTTAGGGCTCGTTTTATTTCAATAATAAGAAACCTGTTAGTTAGGAATTCCCATTTGCAAATTAGGTAGGCAGGTAGGGTAACAATTAACTAGCTAGGAAATATTAAGAAATATGTAGGTAGTTTGGTACAGGGGCGAGGGAGACCCTAGTAGGCTGTCTCGCTCAGGTGGAGCGAGGCCGGTAAAGCCTTCGAATTTCCTGTCCCCCATATCGCACTTTCTGAGGGTAGGTAGGAAACCCATAGAGTGGATTGTTGCGAATGGGAATTTTATCACGATTAATGTAGGTAGGTTACAAAAACGTAAGAAGGAATACGCAGATGATGTTATGTGTCCGTCCTTGTTTGTAACTAATCTGTATTAGTCGATAAGTCAGACATGTATTTTTGGTTAAATAAAGGGCCGTGAGCGGGCCAGATCGTACGCGCTCTCACGGTCACCGATCTCAAAAAGAAGAGTTTTATTTGGAATCTACAGTCTACACATCGAAGGAAAGATCGTCGGAAAATTGACTCAGCCTGCCTGTAGTCAATATCGTCTGGTCCGTTGCGATCCGGATATAAGAAGAAATCAGCAACGCGGCATCGACTTGTGCTTTGGTTAGCACATACGCCGAGGGATCTACGCCGAAGCACAGTGTAACCAGGAGCCGCGAATCGGCCTATACTCCTGTGGAGAGACGATCACATTTACACGGGTGTTCCGTGGCTCGGGCATTCACCACCTAACGGTGCCAAACGGTGTCTGTCTCGGGTTTAACGCCGATTCCCAGGCGGTGCAGTTTTCGGGCGAGCTGCCACATATCGCGCCAGCGATTGTGAACAAGTCCGACCGGCGCCGGTACGGTGTGCGTAAGCGTGGGGGCCGGACTGTAGGCACTGCGGAGGGTTCTGGACATTCCAGCCAGAACTGAGCACCCCACGGATGCGTACACTCTCTGCCGGGCGGTACCTCCCTTCCGATCCTGCACGACCATCCATCCCCAGACAGGCTCCCCTTGGTAGTGTACCTGTTTGGGATTGATAGGAGTAGGGGCAGCAAGTAAGAAGATGCCGACTACGCGCAGCCAAGCTGGGAAAATGGAAGCCGAAGACTCAAGACTACGCAACTTTGAAGAGCCACCCGCATCACCGTCTGTGCAAGCCACCGCGAGTACGTTACGACAGACTGAACTACCCGCAGAAGGCGGACGAATGGAAACTGCAGCAGAGAGACGTCACGACGCTAACGCCGACGCGCCTAGGATAAGGCCGCCGCCGTCGTCAAATAGGTCAAGCGTCGCCGCTCGTTTAAAGCAAGCCGAGTTGAGAGCAGCCGAGCAGTTGGCGGCTATTGAAAAGAATCTAATTCAGAAGAGATTAGAATTTGAGATCGCTACGATAATGGATACAACAGATGAAGATGACCGTGAGAGCCTACCCGCCGGTGAGACCCTAGCGAGGGTGGATGACTGGTTGGATCAAGCCCAGTCCCGGCGTCAAGATGTAAACATGCAACTACCCACAACCGAGATGTCTTGTAGCGTTCCTACCCTCCGTGAAGAGAGGAATGAAAGAAATAGGCATTTGTTTACGCGACGCAAAGAAAAAGATGCGCGTAATATAGAAGTGGATAGAAACCGACATTTGAATTCGCCGAGCATAGAATTAAATGAAGATGTAAACAACATTCAACAAGATGTGCAGCGACAGGTCGAGTCAAACAATGATTGTACAGCGAGACCCCAAGAGTATACGGACGGGGCGGAACGACTTGCTTACACATTGGAGAGGATTATGTCGAAGCGACCGGCCCCACGTCAAGCTATTGAGTTACCGATTTTTAATGGAAACACGAACGACTGGTTACCATTTAAAGCTGCAATGGAAGATTCAACGCGATCATGCAACTACAGTAAATCCGAGAACCTGGCTAGATTGAGGAATTGTCTAAAAGGAGAAGCCAAGGAGGCAGTAGCGGCGTTGTTATACCGTGCCACCGATCCGGACAAGATCATGCGAACGCTAGAACAATGCTATGGAAGGCCAGAAGTGATCATTGATCGGGCACTGGACGACCTCAAGAACCTGCCGCGAGTTGGAACGACAGCCAGTGAACTGAATTCGTTCGCGATTAAGGTACAGAACATCGCGTATACACTGGACTCCATAGATAATAAAAGCTACCTCAGAAATCCGATGATGACCCGAGAGGTGGTCGATAAGCTGAGCCCACACTTGAAAACAAGATGGTGCGACTACGCAGCGCGGTACGCAAGCTACTCGGAGCCAGAGATCGTGACATTATCGCAGTTTTTGATGGAGGAAGCGAATAAGGCGATTCGATTCGCATACGTGTCGCAACCTAGCAACAGTGCAGCGAAGAAAGAAGTGCAAGCTAAGCAGAAGGCTAACTCAAAGAAGCGAAACACTGGTGTGTACGCCACAGCCGAGGAAAAAGCTACGACGGCACAAGATAAGACGTGTTTATGTTGCGGCGGGGACCACGAAGTGTCGAAGTGCACAAAGTTTAAAACCATGACAGTAAAGCAAAGATGGGATTGGTTGAAAGAAGAAAAGATATGCTTTCTATGCTTGAACAATAAGCACAGGCGAATCAAATGTAAAGCACCGATGTGTAATGAGAATGGCTGTAACCGACGTCATCACAGGCTGTTACACACAGAGCGTGAAAACAGCGAAAGTCAACACAACCAAGAAGTGGTAGCCTCAGTTAGCCATACTGTGGGGGCATCCAAGGTGTTGTTGAAGGTATGTCCGATCGTCATTGAGGGGCCACGGGGTAGAGTAAACACACACGCTCTACTTGACGAAGGGTCTACGGTTACGTTGATCGATCAGGACGTGGCGGAATACGTCGGTGCAGAAGGCCCGCTTCGAGACTTACACATATGCAGTGTGAATACACAGAGCGTACCACACACGAGCAGAGAGGTGGAGCTTCAAATGATCGCCAGTAACAACGAGAAACATTTGGTGAAAGCGAGAACAATGAAGAATCTCCGCTTGAATACTCAAACGGTGGGTCGGAGCTGTTTAGAGTATGGACACATGCGTAACCTGAACGAGAGTGACGTGTGTTATGTAAACGCCAAGCCGCGTGTCCTCATAGGCGCGGACAATTGGCATCTGATAGTAAGCAGGAAGCTGTTGACAGGCAAACGCCACGAGCCAGCAGCATCGCTCACCAGACTGGGGTGGGTGATACATGGTCGAGCGCCGTCCCGAGTCATAAGGGAGAGAGATACGGTGTTGTTCGTCGACGACCATGGGAGAGCTCGGTCTACGCAACCTGACGAAGAATTACACAACATGGTGAAGTCATACTTCGACATCGATTCGCTGGGCATTCAGAAAAAGGAACGCGAGAACCCTGACGATGTGCGCGCCTTAGAAGCCTTTGAGTCAACAGTGAGATGTGTCAATCAGCGATATGAAGTTGGATTGCCGTGGCGCAAGGTTAACACAGTTATGCCGCCGAGCTACGAGGCTGCAAGGCGGAGGCTCACGTCAATAGAAAGGAAGATGGACGCATCTGAAGACTTCAAAGCAAAGTACACAGCCCAGATCGAGAGTATGTTTAGAAAAGGCTACGCAGAGGAATGCCGAGAAGCCGACACACAGAGCCCGCGTCTCTGGTATTTACCACACTTTGCCGTGGTAAATGTTAACAAGCCACAGAAGATTAGACTAGTTTTTGACGCCGCGGCCAAAAGCAACGGAGTGTGCTTAAACGACGCGCTACTAGAAGGTCCCGATCTGCTGAGGGACTTGGCTGGAATCCTGTTTAGATTTCGAGAGCGAGCTATCGCCGTAACAGCGGACATCAGGGAGATGTTTCTGCAAATTAAGATTGCTCAAGAGGACCAACCGGCGCAAATGTTTTTATGGAGAGGCGAGGACAGAGCAGCGCAGCCTAAAAAGTATAAGATGACATCAATGATTTTTGGCGCAAAGAGCTCACCGTTTCTGGCGCACAGTGTTAGAGACCACAATGCGAAGCAACATGCAGCAGAGTACCCGAAGGCATACGAAGCTATCACGAAGAACCACTACATGGACGATTGGGTAGATTGTTTCGATACACAAGAAGAAGCAAGCAACGCCGTCAGAGACGTCACGCACGTACACGCGCAGGCGGGATTTGCGCTCGCAGCGTTCAACTCCAATGGAGCGCAAGTCATGCGTAAGCTGCCACTAGAATGCCGTGCTGCGGACGCGTCGAAACAGCTCTGCTCAAGTGGAGAACAGCAGGGGCGTACCCTAGGCCTCGTGTGGAATGCCAGTACAGATGAATTGGGTTTTAACACTGACTTAGTTAGAGTGCCGCGTAAGGTGAAAACGCTAGAGCAAGCGCCGACCAAGCGAGAGGCGTTGAGCGCGGTTATGTCAATATTTGATCCGCTGGGACTGCTCAGTTACTACACGATAAGAGCGAAGATTCTTATGCAAGAAGTGTGGCGCCTACAAACCGGCTGGGACGAGATTCTACCTGAAAAAATAGCGAAGGAATTCAGCGTTTGGCTGCGGAACGTAGAGACACTTAGCAGTCTGCGTCTACCCCGCCTCTACACTTTGACGGGGGGAGTGACTGGAAAGCAGCTGCACGTGTTCTGCGACGCTAGCGAGTCTGCTTACGCGACAGCAGTCTATTGGCTTGTAGAGTACGAGGATGGATCACGTCGTGTGGTATTAGCGGCAGCAAAGGCAAGAGTAGCCCCGATGAAGACGCAGACGATACCACGTCTGGAGTTACAAGCGTGTCTTATCGGAACGAGACTTGCGTCGACAGTAATGGAGGAGCACAGATGGCAGCCCGATAGAGTTACGTATTGGACAGACTCTACGACCGTTCTGCACTGGATTGGGAACGATAGAGTGCGTTACACGCCATACGTAGCGCACCGCTTGAGAGAGATATGTGAGTTTTCAAGACCCGATCAGTGGCGGTGGGTGCCGACGCAAGACAACGTAGCGGACGACGCGACTAGAGTCGTCACAGAGATGAAATCAAATGAAGACAGATGGTTTACTGGGCCATCGTTTCTATACGAACCGGAGAATACATGGCCGTCTCAAGCAGGCTGCACAGAGAGCAGCGAGGAGACTGTATTTAGCGTCGCGACAGAGGACAAATGGAGCGTGCCAGACGCCGGGCGCTTCTCGAACTACGAGCGCTTAGTGAGGGCGATGGCGTATGTGCTTCTATTTATAGATAAATGTCGCAAGCGCGCAACTGTTTTGACCAAAGAACACATAGATAGAGCGGAAAGATGGCTGATGAGGCGAGCGCAGGCAGACTCATTTCGAGAAGACATAGAGCGCCTAGAAAGAGGTCAGAACGTGAAGGCGGGGAGTCGCATCCGAAGACTTGATCCATTCATCGACGAGGAGGGCGTGTTGCGGGCGAGAGGAAGGACGAGGGCAGCGGGTGTGTCTGCCCCCGATACTACGCCCGTAATATTGGACGGCAGCCACCCGTACGCGCGGTTGTTGTGCAATAGGGAACACCGTCGCGCCCATCACTCGCACAACGAACGTGTCGTCAACGATGTACGACAGAGATACTGGATACTGCGATTGCGACCTACTGTTCGGGCCGTGGCCTATAAGTGCGCCTTTTGTCGTATGAGAAAGGCGAGACCTGTGACACCTGTGCTGGAAGACTTGCCACGCGCTCGAGTAGAGGCTTTCACCAGACCATTCTCTAACTGTGGTCTAGATTTCTTTGGTCCCATGATCATAACTGTGGGCCGTCGTCACGAAAAACGGTGGGGAGCGTTATTCACATGCCTCACTACGAGAGCCGTGCATATAGAGTTGGTAGCGAGCCTGTCGACTGACTCGGCTATCATGGCGTTGCGGCGTATGGGAGCGCGACGAGGGTGGCCACAGAAAATGTACTCAGACAACGCGACGAACTTCAAAGGCGCAGACAAGGAGCTACGAGCAGCGAATGAAGAATGGGAGCCAGCTCTACGAGACTATGCGCTCACCCAGCGCATCGACTGGCGCTACATAGCACCAGGGGCACCGCATCAGGGGGGAGCGTGGGAGCGTCTCATTCGCTCTGTCAAGAACGCTCTACGAGTCACTCTACATGAAAAGGCACCGAGAGAAGAGGTACTGCAAACTCTACTGGCGGAGGTCGAGCACACCATGAACGCGCGACCGCTAACACACGTGCCGGTCAGCGCTGACGACCCGGAGGCGCTCACCCCGAACCACTTCCTACTAGGGGGACCGCGCGGCCTACCCATCATCGGGCCGTGCGAACCAGCGTCGAGGAAGACGTGGAGGGCGGCGCAAGCGCTAGCCGACGAGTATTGGCGCCGCTGGCTTAAAGAATACCTACCGGACCTGGTGCCGAGAAGAGGAGCCCGAGATATCGCCGAGGTTGCTATCAAGCCCGGTGATCTAGTCGTCGTGGTGGACCACACACTGCCTAGAAACGTGTGGCCACGAGGCGTCGTCACAGAAGTACATCCTGGACCTGACGGAGCAGTGAGGAACGTCGAGATTCGGACCAAGGGCGGCGTGTTTCGTCGACCGGCGTCGAGATTGGCTGTCCTGCCGGTGGAATAAGAAGAGGTTCGCACTTCGCAGCGCTTCACCGGGGGGAGACTGTTACGGACACCCAATCATGTTTAGTAATAAGTTTAGTTATATTTATTTGTAAGGATTTTTGATGATAATAAATATAATTTTCTGTTAGGGCCATAGCGAGTAAGCATTGTAATTAGCTTAGGGCTCGTTTTATTTCAATAATAAGAAACCTGTTAGTTAGGAATTCCCATTTGCAAATTAGGTAGGCAGGTAGGGTAACAATTAACTAGCTAGGAAATATTAAGAAATATGTAGGTAGTTTGGTACAGGGGCGAGGGAGACCCTAGTAGGCTGTCTCGCTCAGGTGGAGCGAGGCCGGTAAAGCCTTCGAATTTCCTGTCCCCCATATCGCACTTTCTGAGGGTAGGTAGGAAACCCATAGAGTGGATTGTTGCGAATGGGAATTTTATCACGATTAATGTAGGTAGGTTACAAAAACGTAAGAAGGAATACGCAGATGATGTTATGTGTCCGTCCTTGTTTGTAACTAATCTGTATTAGTCGATAAGTCAGACATGTATTTTTGGTTAAATAAAGGGCCGTGAGCGGGCCAGATCGTACGCGCTCTCACGGTCACCGATCTCAAAAAGAAGAGTTTTATTTGGAATCTACAGTCTACACATCGAAGGAAAGATCGTCGGAAAATTGACTCAGCCTGCCTGTAGTCAATAGGTATAAATAAAAAAAGATACAACGATTCATCAAAGTTAAATGAATAATTAATAATATAACTATCACACAAGCTTATATCAGTACAAATAGCACTTAAACTTCATGATTGAACGATTGTTTGATTATGATTCGTTCAATTCAAATTATGTTTTATATAATTTTGAACTATCAAACACTATAGAACACAATTGGGTAGTTTCCTGCGATAACCAACAATCCGACAACCCCATTTTTAAGAAAAAGAAAACGATATTTAAACTTCAACTTTCCATTTATCATTTTAATTTACTTTTCAAATTAAATTCATAACAGCTTTTTAAACAATAAATTGTGCGCTAGTTTAACACAAGATAATATTATGATGTCATAGAAAATTAATGAAAAGTACGTGAATGATTGGTAGTCGGTGGCAACTCGCCTATTTTCTTTTTGATACCTCTTTCTCTTTTTCTCCTTGCCATTTTATTAACATTTATTAAAGTATTATTTGAAAATATTTATTTGTTGAAACGGGGCACAAAAGAAGTAGTAACATAGTCTGAAACACAATTTACTTAAGTGTGATATTGTCCATACGATTTATGTGCAAGCCTTGAAGTCGCAACCGAGAATACATTTGCAATAATTCATATTTAAGGACAATTTATTCAACACGAAAAGTTATTTTTCACGATGCATTAAGTTTTCGAACAATGTAAACGAAGTCTTAAAGTTCTGAAACTAAAATACACGCACAAGTCTCATTATTTTCTACATTTCTATAGAACTGAGTAAATTAAGAAGTCTCAGTAGTGTTTTATTAGCTTCTGAATCATCTTCCACTTTCATATTGTAATTTTATGGTTACGTGATGATTGAAAATTGTCGTTTTACACTTCTATTTTAAATTTAGATAAGTAAATAAAATTAGATACTTTATTTTATATTTGATAATTTGATATCTTTTATAATTGATAATATGATTATTTTTTTAATTTGATATATTCTTGAGTGAATATGTACGGTTTATGACTGAAACGTTGAAAAGAAATTAAAATATAAGGAACAAAGGAAAATAAGAGCGTTTCACAAACGCTTTTATAAGCCTGTTTATTATAACTCAAGAATGATTTAATATGTTTGAAAATGAGTCTATCTCGTCGAATATTTACATTGAAAACGAGAGAATTTATTTCACCTTTATTTAAAAAAAAGTGGAGTGGAATTCAAACGGCAAAGAAAGCAAGGCAGGTTAACGCTACAAAACATCACAACACTATAACTTACACGTTTTCAAGTATAGAATACGCCGTCTCCCGGCAGACTCGGTACCTACGGTATCTAAGAGCACATCATCATTTATAATCATATGAGATCGTTTCCAAATGTCCGGCTAACTGTACATGTTTTTAGTGTTCTGTAGTCCAATGAGGAACTCTTATAGTTTCGCCATGTCCGTCTGTCCGCCTGTTCGCAGTTCAGCGCAGACACCTTAAGTACTTGATAACTTTAATTTGGCATGGGTATATATTCTGATCATCGTGCCAAAGTTTTTTTTTTGCCAAACCCGTCTACATGACGGGTAATATAGGTCTTTTAAAATTATTATAAGTTTGCAAACATTGTTTTTTGATAAAGTGGCCGTTTTCCGTAACATTCAGATTTTAAGGGCAAATTGAGTTAGAGCACAATGTCCCTTTCCCAACTTAATGGTAGTAGCAGAATTCGTGAAAAAAAAATCACAGGACTAACTTATAATGAATTTAAAAGGAAAACTCTCACGGCATTTACAACAAATAACAGAGATGTACATAAAACAAACAAACATACATAAATGTTTGCTTAAAAAATTATTCCATAACGCGTTGAGATTTTTAACTGAAATTATAGTCAAGTATCGATTTCGATTGCTGATTTTGGCTGTAAAAAAACAAAATTGTGAGACAGTGTCACCGAAAGATATAACCAGTTTTGTCTCATAATTTCGTATATTTTGATATTTCATGGTTACAAAACCTTAAAAGGCAATCTGAATCATGTATTAAATGTTTACATACACAAAAAATATACAGAACCCTTTGTGGAGTCCCTTTCGGGAGTCCGACTTGCACTTGACCATTTTTTCCTAATTTATACTGCTAGACCGAATTCTAAGGCATGTTTGTATCTTCCTCTCGTAAGAGCCACTCAATTTGGGTCCTAATGGTAGCCAACATCCCTTCTTATGACCTCGAGACCCCTTTAGATAATGGATCGTTTTAAATGAAACGTACCTACTTAAGAAAGCAACGGAAGGAATTGAGACAACGTTTGTTTATTTATTGGATATGTGACGGAGATGAGGAAAAAGGAGGCTGGATTATTAGCTGAAATAAGAAGTAACTTTAGTTTTTTCACGGAATAAAGACGAGTGAGACAATATTAGGAATTTATTTTGAAAAGTAAAAATACAAATTCGACAACACTTTAACACTTACATTCGGGATTTGCCGCGAAGGGATAAAATCATGAATACCTTATGTTTAAGCCTGACGTTTAGATCGGGTTTCACCGATCGTAGTCAGGCGATGATGATCTGCGATTTCGTGCCTCCTTTTGTGGGGTAGAAACATCTTGGTTTAGTGTGCTTTTAACACTTACAGTGTCATATTTAATATTCATAAAGATAAAATAAGAAACCAAAAGTTGCGCACAGGCGAGACTCGAACCCCCAACTTTCTAGCTAACCGGGCCAAATGATCTGCAACTGAGCTACCGTGCTGTCGGTCCGACCGTGTAAATTTCTGGTCTCTTATGAATACGTCATTACAAAATGAAAACGAAATTACATAAATGAATTACAATACATTTCATGGGATTAAATAGGTAGGTATTTTAGGGTTCCGTGTCCGGATGGCAAAAAGCGAAACCCTTATAGTTTCGTTAAGTCCGTCTGTCCGTCAATTTCAAAAACTGCTCAAGGGCGAGCGGGACTCGCACGAGGTGTTCTGTATCAACTACGTATGTATGTTATACTATCCCAAAAAAACCTGTAAAACATGACCAGTAAAACCTGATAAAGATTGCCTTATAATAAGGATTCCATTTCCTTTAAATATTCGAAGTTTTGAGACAGAACCGTTTTTTTTATTGATGACAATAACTCACCAATTTTCATTTTTTTACAGCTAAAAGGGACAACCTATTTAAGTACATTCATATCATAACGCGTTTTAGAGGAAAAAATGAATAAACGAGAATTTACATGAAAGCTATTTTGCTTTAAGTTTATGGACCACAACTCTGTCATTCACTGCTATGATAAGTAAACAAATTTTGTTAACTTAGTTATATAGTTTTCCTTATAAATTCACCTTGAATGCTAGTGCTGTGTTTTTTTTCACGAATCCATCTACGACCATTTAGTTGGAAGAGATTGCAATCCTTTGAGCTCCTGTTGAAATACATCTAATAAACATTCAAAATGTCATTACATGGTCGCTTCGAGCTTTCTTCGACTGCAATAAAAAGAAGGTAATCAAAGCGACCTGTATTTTATGTGATTTCGTCAGAAATGGATAAGGTTAAAGTTTGTTGATCTATAAAGGCTTCCTTACACGTATGCAAAATTTTGTAGTTGTGTATTTGTATGTTTGTCTTAGGATTACTCGAAAACGAGACGTCATAACGAGATAATTCTTTTAAGTTCAATTAAGTGTAGTTTAACTTAGCGTACAGTGAAAGTTTCATCAAAATCGGTTTTTAGACATGAATATACAAGTAACTGCAAATTTAAGAAAAATAAAAATAAAATGCCCTCAAAAAACTGACTTAATACCATAAAATAACGTATTCGTCTTCTATTATAAGCGTGTGTTGTCTGTTGATTTAGAAGGTCCGAATCTAAAAGAATTTGTTTCCCTTTAAAAGATGGCTTCTACGATTTTAATCAGATTTTTGAAAGCGGTTTAATTTATTTCGTTCACAAGTTGATACTATGCGCATGTAGATATCCCACTGCTAGCACGCAACAAGGTAGTGTGAAAATAACTGACTAAGAAGCTGTAAGCTGAAGCGGCAATATTACCCGAACAACCAAGCATAAGGAATTCCTTTGAATTAGCCTTAATTTTGTGTGATAATGAGTTGAATGAGTTTTAATTATTAGCACTCAATAAGTGATATCTAGGAATTGTAATAATAGATTCTTAATTGCAAAAGTAGCAGCTTAAAGCGTAACCAAAGTTTTTAGTGACGTCACAATTGTGTGAGACAATGTGCTCTAAACCTAGAACATTACACTCCAGCATCCTTCACAAGCCACCAACAAATAGGGTTCTTCTTGGCAGCCTGCTTAATTGCCACATTAGATCCTGTCCCTTCAGTAGATTGGGGTCAAGAGCGAGCACTCTGATTTGTACTTTACAAAATTAGTGCTTCAACAACGATGCGGGTATAGTTTGTGTCAAATAATGGAACACAAAAAGACGTTATACATATTTGAATTATTCTTTGGTAAGGCTTTTTTGTCGATTGAAGGTAAGAGAGTAAGGTCCTTACAAGAATGAAAAGAGAGAAAAACAAGAATTAACATTCAGAGTAGTGTCTATGATATAACGTAACCTATTTACGGACCTGGAGGCCTACTACGAAAAACAAAATCCGTCAAATCGTTTATCGATTTGCTGATCCGAAACATTTCGTGGTAAGGATTTTATAATAAAACTGCTTCGGGTCCGCAAAACCCTCAACGCTAGGTATTAAAGTTCTAGTTAGTGTATTCAACTCTCAGTTTTTAGTCAAAAACAATTGACTCGCGTTCCCGAAAAATTGGGATCGAGAAATCAACTCCATCTATTAAGGAGTACCGACCAAAAAGAGAAGTTTTAATTGAACGCGCAGTTCCTGTGTAAAAGCTTTTGCAGAAAATGAAAATAAAAATAAAACGTATGCCGAGTCTTTGGTGGAGTGGTTTACACGCGGGCCTCACAAAGCTGCACTTAACTCGCCCCGCTTACTGACCGCCCTATAGCCTTTTTAAATGACGTCGAAAACTAAATTGAAATGTTAGTATACTCGATATACGACCGTGACGTAGGTCATACGAGTTTTTCACAAGCCACAACTCTGTTCTAACATTTTTATTCCTTTGAATTGAGCAGTTTCATGAAAGCATTTGTTTTAGTCATAGGAGTTTGAGCAGTTGAATTATTTCTAGAACCTCTGTAAATGTAACAAAGTATACGATATTTTTTATGTAAAGTTCGCAAATAAAATTTGAATCATTTTATAAGTTTAAGTACCTCTTTATCTTTCCTGTCATGGTTTCGCGTGAACCTTTTTTTAATCACCATCAGATTTTTAGTAAAAGTTCAATTCAATTCAATTCAATTTATTTGCATAAAACGTGGTAAAAATACATACACATACATATTGTGGTGTTAATAAATACATTAAAGTTCAGCATGTTTTGTCTGGGTAAGACGTGCAAATTTGACATTTTGTTAGGCATGCTAGATTATAAGTTCATACAATGTCAACAATATGGATTTTTATAAAGATTAATGTCAAATTTTAAAATTATTATAAGTTTATACAATGTCAACAATAAGGAATTTCATAAAGATTAATGTCAGATTTTAGAATTATTATAGGTTCATACAATGTCAACAATATGGATTTTCATTAAGATTTATGTAAAATTTTACAATAATGATCAACGATGTCAACTTATTTCATTCAGTAATACACTAAATTTTAATTATTCTATGAGGTTTCTTCATTTATTTAATTAATTTTAAAGTTTGATCATTCAGAAATTCGGGAATAGTATAAAAGCATTTATCAGTTAATATTTTTTTAAGTATTTTTTAAATAATGTGTTTTCTAGTTTTTTTAAAGATGAGGGTAATTTGTTAAAAAAGTTAGGCGCCATGCTGAATATACTGTTTCTCATAAGAGCTGTTCTGCAAAAGGGCGTGCTCAGACGATTGTTATCCCGCCGGTTACGGGTAACAATATCCGCTAACCGCTGAAATAGGTGTGGATTGTATTTGGTAAATAAAGAAACCTCCAGTTTAAACATGGACGGAAGTGTGAGAATTTCATTTTTTTTAAAATAGGGTTTGCAACTGTCCGTTCTTTGTAAATTAAACATAGTCCTTATGCATTGTTTTTGTTTTTTAAAAACTTTTATCTTATTGGTTGAGTTTCCCCAAAAGATAACACCGTATCTAAGATTAGACGCTACCAGACCATGGTAAGCTGTGAGTAGAGCATTCAAGTTAATCATCTGCCTAAGTCTAAACAAAGCGTAGGAGGACGAGCTGATCGTTTTAATAAGCTTCTCTGTATGAGCTTTCCAGTCAAGTTTTCGGTCAATAATTAATTCTAAAAATCTCGTGCTGTCAATTGCAGATATATTGATGTCATTATAAGCTACGTTAATGTCAGGAATATTGGTTTGCCTTTGGCTAAATGTCATGATTTGAGTTTTGCTTAAATTTATTTTTAAATTGTTACTATCGAGCCATTTTCAAAATTGTCATATTTCTTACAAGCTATTGTCACGGTGCTATCATCTGCAAAAAGAGTCATTGGGTGGTCTACAGCTTTCGGCAAATCATTTATATATACGAGGAAAAGGAGAGGACCCAGCACACTACCCTGTGGTACACCATATTTGGTTATGCGTTCTTCAGATAAATAATCAGTTTCTTCTTTTTTATGTGGATCGATTCTAGTAATTGAAGTGAGCTGTTTCCTGTTTTTTATGTATGAGCCTATTAGGTCTAAGATGTTTCCTCTAACACCATAAGCATGCAGCTTTTTTAAAAGAATGTCATGGTTCACATAGTCAAATGCTTGCGTCATATCGCAGAACACTGCACTGACTGGGTTACGCTTGTCAACATTAGGCAATATGTTTTTTAAAAAGTCGAAAATAGCCATATTAATTGTTTTATTTTGTCTGAATCCGTTTTGTTCGTTACAAAGAATGCCTTTATTTTCCAGATAATTATTCAATTCATTATATAAATACTTTTCAATTATTTTAGATATTACTGAAATAAGAGCAATTGGTCTATAATTCTGCATTAGTAGTTTATTATCTTTCTTATAGAGGGGTTTAATTAGTGTCGTTTTCAGTCGCTCAGGGAATTTCCCTTCAGATATGCATAGATTAATAATAAAACTCAAATGACCACAAATAGATCCACTTACTGATTTTAATATTAGTGTGGAAATATCGTCAATTCCAACGCTTTTAGTATTTTTGAGTTTTATAATGATTTGCAAGATGTCATAAGGTGTACTTGGAGCTAAAAACATAGAATCGCATCTTGTTGGAATGTGAGAAATATTGAGATGTTCTGCGATTCAGGTGTTATTTTATTTATAAAATAGTTATTAAAACTGTTTGCTATTAATTTAGGATCACTTATAACTTTATCATTATCAATATTAATTTAAGTGATTAGTGGTTTATGCGTGTTTTGTTTTGCAGTATTTATGATATTCCATGTTGTTTTTGCTTTGTTTGAGGAGTTCCTTATTTTGTGATCATTTTGGGCACGTTTTGTTTGTTTTATTATTTTCTTAAATTGTTTAGAGTAATTAGTAAAGCGCTGTTTTCTCTCATTGGAAGGTTTTGTTCTGTATTCCCATAAAAGCTGTCTTTTTTTTTACTGCATAATTTTATACCACGTGAGATCCAATTTGGTGTTTTTTTTGTGGTCGATTTATATATGATTTTGTAAGGGAAGAATAGCTCGTAAAAAAGCTTGAAATGTTCCATAAAAGCGTTATAAGCTACATTAGGATCTCTAGTAGAATAAACTTCGGAAAATGACAACTGTTGAAGTTGAATGACAAAATGAAAAGTTGTTTGACATAAAACATACACGCAGTGTGATGTCAATGACTTATTTGTAACGTGTACAATTAGAATCGGTGTATGTGCGTTAAAATTAGATTCTAACCAAACGCCTTCCCCCCAATCAAGCAGTTCAGATGTTTGAACTAAACCTGTTTACTCTATCCTCTTGCTAATTGGCCGTGATTGACGCACTGAATTCTAATTAACTTTATGAGGCATTCGCGATAAGCAACTGTAACGGAGATTCAACCACGTTGAATTAATTAATTAGTTCTGCTTACATGCGGTCCGTAAATATAGCGGGAGCTAATATGCCGCGAGTTATACCCATAGTATTGTGTGCTTATTGGCTGAGATCTGATGTTCATTGCTATGCCTTATTAAACTTTGAAAACAATTTCAAATGAGAAACTGTTTGTATGTTAATTCTGAAGATTCTATGAAACCTAAAACTACTAAAAAATAATATGAAATTGGTAAAATACCTAGAGTTTTTTTAAATACCAGGTTTTAATCTATACTAATATTATAAAGCTGAAGAGTTTGTTTGTTTGTTTGTTTGAACGCGCTAATCTCAAAAACTACTGGCTCGATTTGAAAAATTATTTTTACGTTGGATAGTCCATTTATCGAGGAAGGCTTTAGGCTATATAACATAAAGATACGACTCATAAGACCACAGCAGAAATGAAAAATGTTGCGAAAACGGGAGAAAGATATTCCTTTTGAGAGCTTCCGCTGCATACGCTGCGGAAACCGCTTAAGTTACACAAAAATTATGTATAACAGGATTGTTCAGCATTAAGAGTTCTATAATAAAGTCCGCGACAGCATATGTCTATCTTTTATGGTTGACTTACTACAACCTTTTTATGTTAATAAATTTATAAAAAAATAATGCATTATTTTTAGAGGTGTATTATACACACAGGTATTTATTCTTATCAAAATAAATACATTCATCATCACGAGCATTTCATTTAGAACCAAGTTGCGCTTTATATCATTTGATTTCAATAAATATCTTAGGAGCTATCACAGTTTTAACATAACTCCGCACCAAAATAATGTTCGCCGCTTAAGTACAACGTGCGCTTGCGCTAATATATTATAAAGCTGAAGAGTTTGTTTGTTTGAACGCGTTTATCTCAGGAACTGCTGGACCGATTTGAAAAAATATTTCTGTGTTGGATAGCTTTGTTTATCGAGAAAGGCTTTAGGATATAAAACATGACGCTGCGACGGGAGGGGAGGGAGCAAACTCAAAACGCGCGGACGAAGTCGCGGGGGACCGCTAGTATAGAATATTCTTAACTAAAGAATTATGTAAATTATTTTACTGATATCACTCTTCTTATATTTTTTTATCTAAGATTGTTAATAATGACAAGATAAAAGAAGCTCGTAATTGTCAAAAATCCTACCATACGCATAAAAAACAAGTCTGTTAAAAATCTTATACATTTTTACAAACAGTATAAGGAAACGTATTTATTTGTATCTTAATCTGCAGAGAAATGGTTCAAACCTTGATCATTGATCAAGTGCCTAAAATTGAACTAAAACTCGGATATATTTAGGAAAAACGGAAGCTGTCAAAAGTGATCGTATTCTAATATCCGGCAGCTTGATCGACTGCCCACCTGCCATCGCGCCTATCAAAAGGGTATTGGGAATAAAGTGAATCCCGATGATAAAATACAGATACAAACAAAACAAAACAAATAAGACTGGACTTATACCCTTTTAGCGCTCTATGATTTAGCGTAAAAAGTAAACAACTGATATTTGTCTCTATAAATATAAAAATAAATCCTTTTTTCCTTTGGTCACGACATCAAGTGTGAACAGCTGGACTGTTTTAACTGATTCTTTTTTGTTGTGTTTGTGTAAGGGGCGGCTGGGTCGATTTTCATGATTCAGTTTACTTTTTTTGATTTGTCGCCTTCCGGAATAAGATTATAACTATTAAAATTACGGTGCTGGGGCATGACGGGGCCGGGGGTGAAATAAAGTTCGCTTGGACCTCTAGTAAATTAATAAGTTAAGGATAATAAATTAAGGAGAATGATGAACTCAGACGTTTCAATTTTAAAACGTACCTTTATCGTAAGGTCATGCTGGATTCTATTAAGAATCTAAAAGAAACCTTCTAAAATTCTCAATCTCAATTTAAACATTCTAAAAGAAGGAAAAACCAATCCGATCAAACAATTGAATTGCTAGTCAAATGAATCGCTATCAATTCTGACCCCGGAATATACCTAATTAGTAGTATTAAAAAGTGACCTTAATCTTTCGACAGCATTGATAACTAAAGAAGCTTAAATACTTGTCGTATTCTAAGAATCGAATCAACAATATTTCCAATAATGACTTAGCTAAAATAGAAATGAAGCTTCATATTTAGGAAAATTTCTGTGCGCGTAATGAATGCTTCAGTTATTTCTAAAATATGGCTACCATTCAGAGATCCTCTCCAAATAAAGACATCCCTTAACAAATCATAATATTATCGTCGAATACCGTTGCGCGTTGTAGGAATCACAACGAAATGAATAATAGATAGGCTTACATACGCACGCTCGTAAAAACAAAAAAGTATGTAGATCTATTATAGTCCATTGGATATTTCTTTTTACGCTTACTTTTTCTAAGGTTAAAAGCGAACTAAATGACACTCAAATACACATAATTGCATTAGTTTTGAAGAGTTAATCGTTTTATTTAAAGAATAAGGTCCCTGCGACTGTTTTCACGCGTTTTGAGTTTGCTCCGACGTAGCGTGACGTTAACAGCGTTGACACAAACATTTTTTTTTAATCGGTCCAGTAGTTCCTAAGTTTCGCGCGTTGGAACAAGCACAGCTTTTTATATTATTATATAGATTATCAATATAACAATTTTTTAAATTATTTTTTTACGTATCTACTGTACTAACGTTTATTGGTTAAAACGGTATGTAGGCAAATAATTTATCAAAGTCATGTCATCTGAACCTTTCGTCGATGGAAAGAGAAAAACACATTTTTAACTGAGTGTGATCGAGCTGCCATAGCGTTGTGAATGATTAGATAAACACAAAGATAAATAGATCAAATTATAAGTTGACTACTAGTTATTTACACCTCAGATAATATAAGCTATACTACGGAGTAGGAATTTTCTTGGAAACAGTTTCATGTTACTTCAGATACGCAGGTATTTTTAGGGTTCCGTAACCAATTGGCAAAAAATGGAACCCTTAAAGTTTTATCAAGTCTGTCTGTCTGTCTGTCTGTTTGTCCTTATGTCATAGCTAGTTTATTATTATATACTATAAGTCTCATACTGTTGAAATTTAGTAGGAAAATGTACCCTGTTAACCGCCTTACGATTCTTATAGAAAAAAAAAGATATTTAAGGGGGGGCAACATAGTCAAACCTATGCTTGTAGGGTGTCTGACTATGAGTTAAAGGTTTCTAAACAATTCTCTTTTAAAGTCTAACGTTTGATAGACAGACGCTTCCAAAGTGGTAAAATGGGCGTCCCCCCTCTTACTTCTAAACTAAGGGAGTGTAAATTATGAAAAAAGTGTGTAATATAGATCTTAACAAATACTTACAACAAAAATGGGTTTGGACGGGATCGGACCAGTAGTTTTTGAGATATACACATGCACAATTTCAACAACCGCAAACATGGCCCGGTTAGCCAGAAAGTTGCTGGTCCTAGTCTCGCCCCTGCGCAAATTTTTGGTTTCTGATTTCATCTTTATGAACCGCAAACATAACTTTGTTATTCATACAAACACTAAAAAACAAATTTATATTTGCTGTCAACAAAATACTGTGGTATTTTAGCTAAGTGGAAGTAAGTGGACTGGCGCGGCGAGCGAACAAAGCAGACGTGTTGCAAAATTTTTCTATTAAGTTCTCCACTAATCTTGTATTAATTTCGATCTTCAAGTCATCACTTTTAAGTGTCATTTACTGTGCGTGCATCCCGGCGAAATATTCCTCGGACGAGTGATAACGTCACACTACCCGAAGCAAAACCGAACGCAGCCGAATCATATACACGGATACAAAATGAGTGTACAGCGCTCACCTAGAAGAGGCAGTACTGAACGTAGCTATGGTTCTCAAAATAATTTATCGGAAATTCAAGATGTAGCTCAAATTACTTTCCGAAGTAATCTGTTGAAACGGAAGCAACCTGAGGAAGACCCGTCTATAAATACGGAATTAAGTGATATAAAAAAACAAATGAATGATATGATGAATCTTCTATCTCAAATGAGTAGTAATCAGACTGACAGCATGAATAAAATTTGCTCGGAAATAAGCGTGATCAAAGACTCTGTCAATAAACTAACTTCAACAATTCAGGAATTATCTTTAGAGCAAGATAAAATTAAATCTGATGTTGACAATCTAACTCAATCAACATGTATAATGGATCAGAAATTAAAATCCCTTACATCAGATATGCTCATACTTCAAGCTTCGTCCTCGTCTTCTCAGTCCTTACTTATTAATAAAAATGAAAGTCTTAATGACATTGTCGCTGAAATCAATGACAG
Organism: Pyrausta purpuralis; assembly: GCA_963924145.1. Taxonomy (NCBI): domain Eukaryota; kingdom Metazoa; phylum Arthropoda; class Insecta; order Lepidoptera; family Crambidae; genus Pyrausta; species Pyrausta purpuralis. Next base: position 22,602,567 of record OZ001644.1, on the reverse strand, counting down.
AGACTTACGAAGCAAGAACATTGTCATTACCGGAATCCCTGAACCACAGACAAAACATGTCGAAGCAAGAAGAGATAGCGATCGAAATGAAGTACTTAAAATTATAAAATTGGTAAATGAAAAGTCGATCCCACCGGAACATGTGAAGCGCCTTGGTAAATACACAGCTGGAAAAAACCGGCCGATTAAAGTTTCATTTACATCCAGCAATGCAGTGATTGATATTCTCCGTAATAAAATGAATACTAGCCTAGGAACAGTAAAAATCTTCGCTGATAGAACCCCGCAGCAACAGCAATATATGAAAACTCTTAAGGCAGAACTAAATCAGCGTCTTCAAATTGGTGAGGCAAACTTAACCATAAAATACATTAAAGGAATTCCTAAAATAGTTAAATCGACTCCAAAAAACTAATAACCTCACATGCAATACAAAAATCCAATTCTAACATAACATATCAAATAACAGATGATTATTCAAAAGTCACAACTACGAGAAATTCCTTGAAATTCTTTTATGCAAATTAGCTTAGTAAAACCTGGCAAATTTGATGAGCTACTGTGTGTTATCCGATGCTTCCCAAATACCATTCATGTTTTAGTCATATGTGAAACGTGGTTTAAATCCGATAGTGAAGCCAAACAATTCCAGATACCAGGGTACAAACATTACTTCAACTATAGAACTAACAAAAAAGGAGGAGGAGTATCTATGTTTATCCATAACAATCTTAAACACCACTTAATAGAATCGCACAGTGATAACGAGAATCATTACATGTGGATCCATCTGGAGAAATTTTCTATTGATGTTGGGGCGGTATATAAACCAGGATGTTCTAATAGTCAAGGTTTTCTCGATACGTACTCTGAACATCTGCAAAGGAGGCATAGAGCTGTAATTCTTGGAGATTTTAATTATGACCTATTAAGGCCAAGTGAATCAGAATCCTATAAAGCGACTATAACTGAGTGTGGGTATAAGCTGCTGAACAGAGTTAACAAGAGACATTGTACGCGAGTCACACCGACTAGAAGCTCAATACTGGATCACATTTGTTCTAATATAAAGGAGAACAACTTTCATCTCACAATAATCGAATCAGCGATGTCCGATCATAGGCAGTTATACTTTGAAATAAGGAAATATCACCCGGTGCCAATTATAAAAAAAGAATACAGCTGCATCAATTTTGAAAAATTATATAACACATTAAAGGAAATGAAACATGACAACACCGAAAGTGATTACAATATATTGGAAGAAAAGATACGAGAAAGTATATTTACAAGTACCACAATGAAAACTAAAATATTAAACTTACCAAGACAAGATTGGATAAAAATAGAAATATTACAACAAATTAACAAAAGGAACATACTTTGGAAGCAATATAAAAGTAGTCGATCGGACGAAGCAACAGAAATAAACTTCAAAAATGCTAGAAAAGATGTAGCAACACTTATTCAATCTGCAAAAAAGAAATACTATTATGGTGAATTCCTTAAGTGCAAAAACAAACCCAAGAAGATGTGGCAACTAATAAACAGCCTATCGATAAATAAGATAAGAGAGGATCTGATAATCCCTAAGCTACTTACATCCAAAGGATATATTACTGATGCAAAAGAAGTTTGTGAATTCTTCAATACATTCTTCTCAACGATTGGAGCTGAACTAGCACAAGAAATTCCCATAAAATATCATGATTTGCCCTGCGATAGTGAATCATCTTACTTAAAAAAACTTACGGTTTTGTCTCCGGCTAGCATAGACGAAGTTGATAAAATAATAAATAACTTAGACGTCAACACGGGTGCAGGTGTAGATGGAATCAGTGCAAAATCTTTAAAATGCATTAAACCGCTCATCATAAACGAACTTACAGCATGTATTAACAAATGCCTAGAACTTGGAACCTTTCCTGATACTCTTAAGATAGCCAAAGTAACTCCAGTACACAAATCTGGCCCCAAGACTGACGCTAATAACTATCGCCCCATTTCGGTTTTACCAATTCTGTCGAAAGTATTCGAAAAGGTATTGTTTGACCGACTCGAAAAATACTTAACTGAAATGAACTTTCTTTACCGCGGACAGTATGGTTTTCGACGTAAATCGAACACACTCTCAGCAACAGCCGATCTCGTAACAAAAATAAAAGTAAATATTGACCAAAAACAAATCGTATTAGGGATCTTTATTGATTTAAAAAAAGCATTTGACACAGTTAGTCATAAATTGCTACTATTAAAACTAGAAAAACTTGGAATATCCGGATATGCGTACAAAATTTTCCAGTCCTATCTGAATAATAGACATCAACTAGTCCGGATGAGCGATTTTCAAAGTAATCTTAGACCTTTGTCATGTGGTGTCCCCCAGGGATCGATACTTGGCCCACTTTTATTCCTTATTTATATAAATGACATAAAGGATATTTGCCTAACTAGAGACGTCACCCTGTACGCCGATGATACCAGTTTATTTTATTTCGGCCAAACAATACAAGAGGTCATTGTGACCGCCCAAAATGATTTAAACATATTAAATGAATGGTTTCTTTCCAACCTTCTAACAATCAACGTCAAGAAAACTAATTATGTCATTTTCTCGGCCATAAACAAGCAAATTGATAGTCATTTACCACCTGAAATAAACAAACAGCCAATTAACCAAAAACAGTGTGAAAAATATCTAGGACTCACCCTAGATAAACATTTAAAGTGGAAAACACATATCGAATCAATTAAATCAAAACTAATACCCCTAACTGGTGCACTGAGACGTCTCTCAAGATGTCTTCCACTTGATGTTCGATATACCATATATAATAGCTTGGTAAAGCCACACATAGACTATTTAATCCAAATATGGGGTACTGCCGCCAAGAGTAACTCAAAATGTTTGCAAATTGCTCAAAATAAATTAATTAAATCATTATTCAACTTTAACTACTTAACGGCAACAGAAAAAATATACAAGAAAACTAAGCTCATGAGCATTCAACAGACATATGTTTATAGCACCTGTTTATTAATCCATAAAATCCTAAATAAAGAAATTCATTCATCAATTACTTTTACCCGGAAATATGAAATCCGTAAAAAAGCACTGCGGCGTGAAAATGAAATCATTTTGCCCCATCCAAGAACCAACTACGGAAAAAAGAATCTGAGTTATGAGGGTGCTAAATTATATAATAAACTGCCTAATTTCATTAAAGATATAAAAAGTACCGAAAAATTTAAAGATCGTTTAAAGCAACATATAATTCGTACAGTGCCAATAATAGCCTAGCCTCACAAACAAAACTTAAAATTATCAAGAATATAATATAATAATAACAATTATAAAAAAATATATATATAGAAATTGTACGAGTTCAAATTATTGTGAAATCTTACAAAATACAATTAAATAATAATTGAATAAAATAAAGTTACGAAAATATAAAACAAGGAATCAAACCATTTGTAATAATATAATAATTCGATTATAGACTGGTGTTTTTAATATTTTACTAGTTAATATTTCATACTTTGAACATAAAACTATTATCTAAAAAAAAAAAGAACTGCATACAGTTTGTATATCTAATCCAAATAATTGATGTCTTGTTTATTTATTTATTCCTGATTCCTGACCAGAACTCGAGCCACTTCTAGTTTGGTGCGTACGCAGTTGCGATCTGTATCTGTGTCGCTAAACAAAGCGCGTTATCTCACGAGCGCACTTGACTTGAATAGCCGGAGACTGGCCGCTACTTTTAGTTTTAGAAATACCCTACTTTTTTAATTATAATATTGTATTACGCTAAGTTCGCTCGCTGTGTTTCTACCATTACTTTTTGTTAATCTGTAAGTATCTCACATAAGTGAATTGTATGATTCTTGTGGGAAATAAATAATCTTTAACCTGAAGTGGATTCCATAATTCAGTTAAAGTTGGCACGGAACCCCCAGTGCGCGAGTCCGACTCGCGTCTTGTTTTTTTTTTATCTCTAGCTTTTATGATAGTGACAGTGCTAACAAATATTTTTTTAGTAAGATTATTTTTAAAATCGATCATAAGAATATCGTTTAAGCACAACTCTAACTCATACATGTGATTGATGTGCGTTATTTAACGTTGTTGATTGATGAAAGAAATTCTACTTCGGGCTGATTTTTCAATAATCAGATAAGAAATATTCGTCTAAAAAAATACAAAAAGGCTAATTTGAAAACGTCACCTAATTGTCAGCAATCATAGGTACTAGTTATTTTTTTAAATTTGTCGCTTTATAGTTTATCAGCCTGATATGTTTTATCTGACCATTGAAAAATCGGCCCTTAGTCGCTGTGATCGAATTTGAAGACCTAGAATAAAAACGATATACTTTGATTACATACTTTTATTAAGGCCTGATTTTACCATCGTCATGCCTAGTTTGACGACGTCACCTGCAAACGTCCATTTAAAATGAGTCGTTTTATACTTTTTCAGTCGGATAAGTCTTATCTGACGTTTGTGAAATCGGCTCTTATTCGTTGTTGTGTTGCGCGGCAGTGTTGTTTTGACAGTCAAAACGATTTTTATTACTTTATTAAAGCACAAGATAAAGTCACAGTCAATACCATAGAGATATTATTCAATTCTTAAAATATCTAAATCATTACACTTACCTATATATTTTTTTGATTTTAATTTTTTTACAGAGTTTCTGATTACAGATCCTGATTTAAATTAATACAGAGCGCGTATTGCGATGCACTTTTGATAGGCGACTCAGCTTTACTGTCAAATTAGCAATTCGTATTGCGATTTCGCATGAAATTGATATTTTTGATTGATATGTCACAATGTTAGTTACCGTACTCCTCCGAAACCGCTTTACGGATTCTAACCAAATTTTATATGCGTGTTTAGTAGGTCTGAGACTCGGCTACTATTAATTTTTCATACCCCTATGTGATAAGAGTTGTTCACCATTATTTTTTTTAACGATATATATCTTCTTATTTCTTTATAATGTGGCATTCAAAACACATACAACCCTAGTTTTTTACTTTTTTATCACCACCCCCTGTTTTTTATAGACATTTTAGTAATTTAATCATTTTTTATCCCGCTCGATAACTGATCAATTTTAGTGTTTTTAACTGTTCTTCGATTAAAATTTCCCTTAGCTTATGGCAAATTTAAAAAATATTTTACGAAAATAAACATTTATTTTCATTATTTTAGTTTAATCCTGATATATGCAAAACAACGTTTGCCGGGTCGACTAGTATTATTATAATAAAAGAACACACATATTGATTTTTGTAACATTGTAGTATTCTTATATTTTTTTCAACACACTTGCTCATAACGACGTCTTTATTCCACCGATTTTTGGCTCATAATCATAGATATTTAACACGCGTGCTTTTTCATTATATTATTGCACTAGTGCCTTAAGTTTATTAACCCGACCAATTTAGGTTTGTACCCTAGTACCAAGTCGTGAGTAAGAAGAAGAAGCGATATAATTTAGTCGGGTTATACAATACTTTTATTTTAGCAACAAACAGTATTTATGCGAAAAATAACAGTATCTACATATTTATTTAAATAAATGGAAAATCCATATTTATTACTAAAAAATAGCTCAAACTCGTTTAACATTTTCTGTGATTTGTGTTTTAAACACGAATTATTACATTTTTAATCTTGGCTTTTGGCCAATCTAGTTCGCGCCTAAGCCTTGCGCGAGCATCGGTATCGCGGCAAGAAAAAAAAAACAATGCGCCATTTTTCGTAAATAATAATTGTCGGCTGTGACGAAGTTTGCATTATTTAAGAAGTTTAATATTAATGAAAATGCCTAATTCAAGTGAAGAAAATGAAGAAAACCTATTATTTACTCCGCCGGACATACGTAACGAGGCAAAAAACGCGTGCGAAAGTCTTTGCCATCAAAATCGAGTGAAATGTATTTTTTCTAAATGTTTTAATAATTAAAAACTTAGTAAATGAAGAGTCTTGTTTTTTCCTCGCAAGTGTGTTGAAAAACGTCGTATGATACGCGTGTGCCTGTGACCATTATATACGCGGCTTTCTTATGGCGCACTCGCTTTCGCTCGTGCGCACACAATATCGCCTTTTTTTTTTTTTTTTTTTTTTTTTTAAAAATATTGGACACCAATCACATACATTGCTCTGATCCCAAAGTAAGTAGCCAATGCACTTGTGTTATGGAAATCAGACACAACAGTGGTACCACAACACCCAGACCCGAAACAATATAGAAAAGATCGTTTCCTACATTGACCCGACCGGGAATCGAACCCGGAACCTCACGAGATGGCGACGCTTGAAACCAGCATGCTAGCCACTCGACCACGGAGGTCGTCGTCTTGTATATAATGGTCAACTTAGCACACTTGTATCATAATGTACTATTTATATTCATTATAGTCGTTACAATGAGTCAAAATTGAGCTGCCTGGATATTGAACGCCCAAAGTTGGATCGCAATACGCCCACAGTTCACTTTATTGATAGAAAAACACCAAAGGTTGCTAGTTAAAATAAATTATACAGAGAAACCTTTCTAAGTTTGTAGTAAATTAATTTGTATCCAATGTCGGAAAGAAAATGGGTTAACATTTATAGCACACAACAAAATATTGGATCAAGTGGACTAAACCCATGTGAAAAACTCGAGGGCTTAGAAGTAACGTTCCAGACATCAACCTATGCCCGTGATTTTGAACATAATAACTTAGACTTAGAGAGTAATAATATTAAAGAAACACAAAAAATAGCGTTGACATGAATACGACATAGCATTTACAACGGAGTTGTTTGTTCACAAGTTAGAGCCATGGTTTGAATCCAAACTTAATTAACTGCTACCGTCAAATTGACATTTCTTCTGTTTGTTTCCCTCAAGACACAATTTTAGCTTTTTAATTAAGTTACAATTTTTAATTAATATGTAACTTCTAACAAGTTACTTTCATCTTTAATAGTTACCATCTTAATAAGTAGAAAAAAGCTGTTTTTGCGATCATTCCATCAATTTATTGTGTAGAAAATTCGGTGCGAGAGATAACTATGACCTCAAAAGTACAAAGTCAATTTTCAAACGTATTTTCAGCTAATAACATGCACGTGTAGCTACATTACGAAGAAGTGTCTGAATTTGAACATTCAAGATAATTATGAGAAATTGTATTTCTTAGAAATATCAGATCGCCGTTTTGTGTTTATTTATATAGGTACCGTCATGAAATTACTCCGGCTTCTTATTGTATTCTCAATTAAATTTTGATGATGCTTTAATCAAAATTGTGTTCAAGTTAATAATGCCTTTCCAATTAAATATGTTGCTGTTCCAGACAGAGTCGATTACGTGTGCTTATTAATAGCTCATATAAACATGCATATAACTCGCTGCCACGACTGATGCTGAGCGGGTACGAGTACCTTTTTGACTCAAGTAGCCTGCTTTTTGTATATTGAATATAAATGTTAATATAATTATTTGAGTCAAATAAATTTATTTTCTTTCTTTCTTTCTCGTATTTTATTGCCTTATGATGCGTTTCTTTAATAATTTTATTTTTATCGGATTCAGTTGTGTACGATAGAAAACAAGTAGTTTTTTTTACAAATGCAGCATAATGGATACAATATATAGTACGTGCAAAAAACACGACGAATATTCCTAAGGCCCAATTGCTTAATGGAAAGTAACGGTGCAATGCCGTTACTTGCTGTTGAATATTTACGATTGTGTGTGTTTCAAAGAAAAATACAAAATTTCTGAACCATATTTTACAATTATTATCAATTTTTATTTCGTATAAAAGTTAAGTAAACAGTAGTTTGATGTTCATACCGTCTGCTGTTGAACAAATGATCTTACTTCAAGCAACCTTGAACCAATAAATATCTATTTACGAGCATCCCCCAAAAAAGCTTCTGAAAGAGACTAGCAGATAGACGTTGACGGCTGTAGTTTTTGCCCCGAAAACAAATGACGTTCGGAAACCGGCAACAAACGATGCATCGAGTCAGTCATTAGCTCACTCTCATACTGACGCCTATTAGGATAATGGAATAGTGGTGTAAAGTTGTTTGTATCATTTCTTCATCAGGTTTGAGCCAACGCGTCCTCCCTGAGCTGACCTAGCAATTTCTACAAACTTCTTGCTGCTTCCTACAAATTGCAACAGTCACTTTCGGTTTTCGTACTGATGAAAATCATAAAAAAATATTTATTTCTTAAACTGATCCCAATATAAACAAATAAAGCAGTGTGGGGTCGGAATAGGTGCAGATCTTTTAGGTGTAGCACATATCTAAATAACAATCAATCCAACGAAATAAATTTTATTGTGCAGGAAAAATCTAAATCAGTTTCGATATTACCCCGCCGATTTTAAGCACATTTTCATCGTATAGCTTTTCGCTGTCATCTGATGATGGTATAGCATAAAGCCCAAAGAATGGTTCGCTGGCAGCGAGCCAGTGTGGACGGCAAATCACATGAAACGTAGTCCCGCGTCAGCTTAGTTCTCGCCCGCGCCGTTTGTCCCTCAAGCCGACGCTTCGTCACTGCCTTGACGGTTAAGGCTGTATACATAAGAACCAAATTAAACCTTATTACATAGACAGATGACCTTTTAATGATCACTGGTTTGCATTGGAAGGCACCACAGCTCGGCCGTCTTTTACCGGCTTACCTTCCCACCAACAGTCATAAGGATCCAACCCTTGAGCAACTTTCTCAGAAGAAACTTTTAACCTTCGAGATGTCAATATCACTGATTGAACTAAGGATCTGTTTCACCATTGACAAATAAACACTAACCAACGAATAACAAATCATATATAAAAAATATTTTTTATGAAGTATCTTGGAGATAGTACTAACCAAAATGTTATTGGATCTAGTCCTTAGATACACCGATACACCTTAAAAATCCAATAGAGCTAGCTGTAGGCTTCTGTCAGTATTTCAAAGTGTAGCCTTAGCATGTCAAAGAGCAAAGTTCATTGTAACTTGACTCTATGTATACGGCTTTAGTGGACATATCAAAATCAGTTGTGCAGCCTTAGCAGTTCCTCAATGGGTCTATTAACACTGATTTAGTGCAACCTTGTGGCTATCTCTCAAGCCGATCGTTCCGTCAAGACGTGAGTGGACACCTCGGGCTAAGCTTGTCCTTAGGTATTAAGGGAAACTATCAAAGTAGTGGCTTAAGTAAATCAAACTCAATAACTCGAAATATAAAGACTTTAGTAGCAAATGGAATATGGAGTTTTAAGGAACTATTAAAATTACAATACATAGGACAACTCTGAAACTAAATATAATTGATCTATGTAAACAAATAAAAAATAACGAACTGAGCCTACGATCACGAAAGAACCTAAATATCCTATTTAGAAATGAATACTGCTACTCAATTAAATATTTACCATAAACATTACTCATAAAGTACATAAAATACTCACAGACAATGTAATGTCATATTTCACGTTTCATTTAGATGTAAAACAGTCCAACTTTTGTTGATCGTCAAGGTGTCGGAACATCTAAGTTAAAAGCGTAGGAAGCCACAAAACCTGAGGAAGATTAGTGAAAACAAACTTCTGAGATAAATTTGGCGATGAATTTGGCATCACAAAACTCGACTTGTCTCCGAGATGTTCAGTTACAAAAGTTATTATTTCTAACCGAGCGTTGGGACTTGGGAGCAACCCTTCGTATAATAGCGAGATGATTAAAATATCAGCAATCCCCTGACGGCATCGCGATTGTCATTGTAGAAAGATAAAGCAGTGGTACAATATTCTGTTCCTACTTATAAACAGGATTTGTAAGATATAAGTGTCATCAGTATATATCTTGAGTGTAAGCGTTATTTTATTTATTCCGCATTTCGCCCAAATACAAAACAGTAGCGAAGCGCCATCTTCAACGCGCGTTAGCATCGATACAGTCGCGATGCAGAAGCTGGAAATTGTCAAATAATGTAATTTTGGCGACTGCATCGATGCTAACGCACGACTGCATCGATGCTAAATTAAATCTGTTCATTGCGAGAGTCGCGATGCTGAAGCGCGTTTTCGAAACAAGCGACTGCATCGACGCTAAAAGTCGGAGCACACACCCATTCAACACAATGACTTGACTTGAAATGATTAACGTAATCATAGGATTATCCTTGTTTGTTAGTTACACCTGGAAGCTAATTCTCGTGCGAAATTTTATACGAAAATAGTGCACCGATCGATTTCTCACTTCAAAGGAAAAAAAAAGATTTCTCAGGGTCACGATTTCTATGCATTTCGATTTCGCTCGTCCGATAGTTTTATTACGTCGATGGAAAGATTTAGATATTTTACTCTTTTTTTAGGTAAAACGGTTAAATTTGCAGTCGAATTATCACCCGAAAAAAGTTCGATTGCCGCGTGAATCGCCATCCTGATTATAACAGTGCGCAGTGTAATAAAATAGTGGAATTAATCTAGCATTGTAAGCAATTGTCCTGTAGGCAGGCAGACGATGAATTGCGACTTCTTTTTGAAATTTGCAACGCTGATCGCTAATGTAATTATATAATTTACATTTTCCTTGTACTCATCTGTAGAGATCTTCAAGCGCTTCTGAAAACAATATTATCATACTCTTTTCTTTTGCAATTTACGTCATCCGCGGCGTAAAGAGTTATTCTTCTTATTCAAATTGAACAAACAACTCGGTTTGTGCTCCTGCAATTCCGTCGGAGGAAACAAGGCGAGGCCTTGCATTGATGAACCCAATGAATTTGTTATTCAAAGAACTTTATAGACATTCCAATTACCGCATCTGCTTGATTAATTTAAATTAAGCTCCACGATGATTTTAGTTTTCTTTGTTTTATTTATGTTCGCGCTGTTTCTCTACGTTACTTTGAAATGGACAACATTTTCGACGTCATTTCTCGATGTTTTCATTTATTAAAACTCTATTTTACCGTTCCCATCGCATGGCTGTAACTTTTCGTTTATTTCCAAACAAAATGCAATGGGAAAGTTCAATGCGCGAAAAATACGAAAGTGGAACACTTTTTCATTTTCAGGCGGATGACCGTAAAGTTTTTAAAGTGGACGTTTAACGTGTGATTTTGAAATTAAAACGGCATTGTGGGTAACTGTATAAAACAATTAGTAGTGCTCGTTTCGCGACGTGTGCTATTTCAGTGAGAATAACCAGACAGCCGCAATAAAGTCTTAACCATAAATCCTATGTTATCTGCTGCCGGCAAACGTATAGCAACGCACACCAGCTATGAAACAAACTCAATCTGCATAAATTTGCAGTTGACCCTGTTATTACTACACACAAGTTTATGTACACGACAAATTTGATGGCATACGGAATCGCAGGCGGCGCTAGCTCTACGTACGATTGACATTTAATTTGGTTTCTGCTTGTTTCGGGTTCCGTAGTCCAACAAGGAACTCTTATAGTTCCATCATGTCTGCAGTTCAGCGCAGAGACTTAAGATGCTAGAAAACTGTTATTTGGCATGGGCACGTATTTTAATCTGTTTGCTAGTGGTAAAATAAAATTGTTTTTTTTTCTTCTTTTTGGGGTACCACTTACACAAGTAACGCGGGAATGTTTTTTTTCCTCTTGACAAACCCCTCAAGTCATCACTTTGGCCATCACCAGCAACATAAGGGCACCGACTCTAAAAATAAATTGTTTGCCTAAAATGCCGTCCTTTCGTGCAATGCATTTTGGTTTTAAAGTCGGTTTTAAATCCGTCCCGGTATTCAATCTGGTCCTGGTGCAGTTTTCTTCGCCTGATGTCGGAGTTAGGTAGCTAACTAGTTTACAGTGCTTCTTCGGTAACTGAGAGCAGTTTTTTTTTAATTTTAGACACCAATTACATGCAATGCTCTAATCCCAAAGTAAGTAGCTAATGCACTTGTGTTATGGAAATCAGACACAACGGTAGTACCACAACACCCAGACCCGAGATTAGATAGATTTATTTATTTATTTCTATATTGACCTGACCGGCAATCAAACCCGGGACCTCGGAGCGGTGACGCCTTGAAATCAGACTGTTTAGCCACTACACCACGGAAGTCAAATTTACCAAACTTAATCTAGTTTAACTAGGTAGTAATGCTTGTGTCTGTCTGGGCTGTCTTTGAAGTGACTTGTTTAGCCTCTTGTTGAATTTCTTAGCGCTGTTCCTTAAGGAATTCTTCTTTTTAAATTTTTTCTACTTCAAATGTCCCAAGGTCGCTGCTGGTCTGCCTCTTAATATTAGGATAACCTGGCCTTTGAGAATCTTTGCAGATCTACAAGACTCGTCTGAGCACATGTCTGTGTTATGTTTGTATTGTGCCAAATCATCTCGTTACATAAAATGTTAACTATAAGTAAGTAATCTTGAGTGTACGCGCCCAGTCGCGAAATAAACGTCTAGTACAACGCACGGTCGGTGTTTTATTTAATAAGTAAGCATAACCATCTTTCCTTCTCTTGTTTCTCCAGAACTTCTGCCCTGGTCTTTGAGACCGCCCTGACATAAAAACTTTTGTGGTCGCTGAGGAGTCGCACGCTTCTTCAGCTCTGTCTTGTCCGTTTAATGTCGCTTGAAGTGTGCTGGAGCCTGAATTGCTCACAACTTGATTGCCTCTTACATTGGCCGTCGTATTTCTTGTAAGGCGTACTTCTTGCACGCATGTCTCTTCAAAGCAGTTGTGGGGTGTCAATATGCCCGCCTTCTTCCAACTAAATGATGGAATTAATTAAAAGGAAAATTGTCACGGCTATGTTAAGTAAATAAATTACGGAGTTGCGGTCGATAAACATAGAGCAAAATAATTTTCATGATTTTCACGTAAAAAACTTTTTTACCTCCAAAACGCGTCTAGATATGAAACTGTACCGTTACCATGAGTTTACTCTCTAGCGACGACGTTACTTTTTCTATGGAAAATTTTAGTTCTGTCAGTGAACGCTAGAGGCGCTGCGCAATTTTCCATAGACTTATTTCACGTCGTCGCTAGCGAATAAAACCGTCGTCAACTCGTGGTAACTGTACCAAAACTGTAAAGCTGTAGTCAAATATTGATTTTTATTATCCATCTTAGTTATAAAAATAATGCGAGTCATCGCCATTTAAATGTATGACCGATATTGTCTCCTAGTTGCGGATGTTTTGTCATTTTAAGGGAATCATACCTTTAAGTCCATCTTCGATCATGTTCGATAGGACATTGTTAGGGCAAGTAAAATTCACACATACGTACACACATATTAGGTAGATACGGAACCCTTCGTGCATTAGTCCGACTCGCACTTGGCCGGTTTTTTCACTTGCCCTGTTGCAGGCTACGAAAAATCTGTGATCGAATTATAGTCATTTTTTCCGGATCCGGACACATTTTCCTTCCAAAGCCTATTTGTGGTTAAAAACGTTAGATCGGCTTAGCGTAAAAAATATTTGTAAATGTTGAGAGAAATAAAAATGCTTTAGAATGTTTTTAACACTCACAGTGTCATATTTTGTCATATTTTGTTCGATAGGACATTGTTAGGGCAAGTAAAATTCACACTGCCAAAAGGTTTTGGCAGACCGGGCCAAACGCTCTTACCAATTGAGCTACCGTGCTGTTAGTCCGACCCGGCGAAATTTGTGGTTTCTTATGAAAACGTCAATTGAATGACGCTTAGCGCCATCTAGCCGTCTGTTTATGAAACAGATGGCCCAAGCAGTTATTCTTTACAGAATAAATTCAACTTGGAAATTGATGTCGCTTCGCTATCTAATGCTTTAGAATGTTTTTAACACTCACAGTGTCATATTTTATATTCATGTGAGTGTTAAAAACATTCTAAAGCATTAGATAGCGAAGCGACATCAATTTCCAAGTTGAATTTATTCTGTAAAGAATAACTGCTTGGGCCATCTGTTTCATAAACAGACGGCTAGATGGCGCTAAGCGTCATTCAATTGACGTTTTCATAAGAAACCACAAATTTCGCCGGGTCGGACTAACAGCACGGTAGCTCAATTGGTAAGAGCGTTTGGCCCGGTCTGCCAAAAGGTTGCTGGTTCAAGTCCCGCCCGTGCGCAAATTTTTGGTTTCTTATTTCATCTTTATGAATATAAAATATGACACTGTGAGTGTTAAAAACATTCTAAAGCATTAGATAGCGAAGCGACATCAATTTCCAAGTTGAATTTATTCTGTAAAGAATAACTGCTTGGGCCATCTGTTTCATAAACAGACGGCTAGATGGCGCTAAGCGTCATTCAATTGACGTTTTCATAAGAAACCACAAATTTCGCCGGGTCGGACTAACAGCACGGTAGCTCAATTGGTAAGAGCGTTTGGCCCGGTCTGCCAAAAGGTTGCTGGTTCAAGTCCCGCCCGTGCGCAAATTTTTGGTTTCTTATTTCATCTTTATGAATATAAAATATGACACTGTGAGTGTTAAAAACATTCTAAAGCATTAGATAGCGAAGCGACATCAATTTCCAAGTTGAATTTATTCTGTAAAGAATAACTGCTTGGGCCATCTGTTTCATAAACAGACGGCTAGATGGCGCTAAGCGTCATTCAATTGACGTTTTCATAAGAAACCACAAATTTCGCCGGGTCGGACTAACAGCACGGTAGCTCAATTGGTAAGAGCGTTTGGCCCGGTCTGCCAAAAGGTTGCTGGTTCAAGTCCTGCCCGTGCGCAAATTTTTGGTTTATTATTTCATCTTTATGAATATAAAATATGACACTGTGAGTGTTAAAAACATTCTAAAGCATTAGATAGCGAAGCGACATCAATTTCCAAGTTGAATTTATTCTGTAAAGAATAACTGCTTGGGCCATCTGTTTCATAAACAGACGGCTAGATGGCGCTAAGCGTCATTCAATTGACGTTTTCATAAGAAACCACAAATTTCGCCGGGTCGGACTAACAGCACGGTAGCTCAATTGGTAAGAGCGTTTGGCCTGGTCTGCCAAAAGGTTGCTGGTTCAAGTCCCGCCCGTGCGCAAATTTTTGGTTTCTTATTTCATCTTTATGAATAGAAATAAAAATATTTGAATACAGGTGTTGTTTTAAGATAATTAGGTTGTTTATTGCTGCAATTAACAATCATATATCACGCACATACGGCTCTTCTTCTTTTAATATTAGGTAGCTAGATACTCGTAGATAACACATAATTGCACATTACAAAGGGTAATTACAATAGTCGATTTTCGACAGTATTTATGTAACTTTGCATGAAAAACATTGCAATAGCAAAGAACAATAACTAGGAAATTACTGAAAGATAAAAATGTTGAGGTACGGAATCCGTAGTTTAAATTACCGGCAATTAGCTAGAACAATAACAATTTGGAAGTTTTAATTTACCAATTATAGCTGTGTAAGCAGGGGTAACAAACGGTTACGCCTTACAGCAGTTTCCCGCAATAACACTTTAGATTTGGAGTTTCTCAATAACAATACGTTTTTTCACTCGCACCGAAAGAATTCCGCGAGAGGCAAGAGTCCCGTTTTGTCTCGAGTGTTCTCCGTTCTCACAGACAACTTAGTTCTAGACACCGCGTTATTTTTTTTCCAAAAAAGCTTGACTATTCTTTCACTAAGAAACTACAAGAGAAGTGGTTTTAAAAAATATGAGCTACCTACACTTTACACGGTGCATGATAAGATGTATATAATCATTAATCATTCATCATTCCGGGCGTTTCTGCAAACACCGGTCAAATAAAGAAAATGCCTTTTAAAGAAAATTACATACCAATATAACTAATTATCTCGAATTTGGAAAAAACTTTTAAACATCTAATGCTACGACGCATATCATAATTTCATAATGCAATTCTTCAAATCTGCAAAATCTTTTTCAAGGCTCTATTTGCTATTTATCTGTCACGTCTAAGACTGCGTTGTCTTTGTCCATCGGTTGAATGCTGAACCATTTTAAAAGGAAGCAAATTTTCCCAAAGTTGCGCGAATCTTATTGAAGGCAACGACTCGCTTTCGACAAAGTTAACGTTTTCAAATCGAGTTAAGATCCATTAACTATCGTGGTTTAATTTTCTCCGAGATGAGGTTTTAATTCCACTTCTCTTTAAGTTGCTTTCAGAATTCGGCACAACTGTTCTTGTTTATCAAAGATGAAAGGTGTGGGTTATTAAAGAAAAAGGAAATTTGCCTTGTAATTTTCTCTAACTTGAATTTTAAAAGAGGGATTTATCTCACTGTATTTTACAAGGTACCTAATCCGAAGTTGTAACTACGTTGAAGGAATTTTAATTAGTACTAAATAAGGCACAATACGTATTGCTGTACTGCTTAGTAGACAGTGGCGTTTTATACGAGCAGCCATTTATTTAATTAAGTAAACCTTACTTAGATTTCAGTGCGAATCGGATAGTAATTGCTTTACGCTGGACCTTCAAAAATATTTCAGTTTCACGAATTAGATTAATTTTAGGCCACATAATCAAGTTTACCTAGAAAATAAGTCTCTCATTAACTGGATTTGTAAATACCTACTTTGTAACTGAAAATAATAATAAGATACCACTTCCAAGCATATTATCTTTATATTTTCTAATTAATTTGTATATGCACATACACAGATTACATATTTATTAGTAACGAAAATAAATAAACAGGAAAAGAAGCAAAACAAGCACACAAATAGAGTTCATTTGTGTTAAAATTCCAATAAAAAAAAAATATGAGTGTTGGCTCATATTCATACAGGTACCGTTTAACCATGGTATAACATTTTTTGTAACTTATCACGTTTGATATAATTCGTGAACAGACTGTATCAACCTACCGTCAAGCTTTTAGAATCAGTTAACTCGTATATTTTTTTTGATAAATCTACATCATCTCATCCGTCATTCCACACAAGTTGAATCAAAGCTGAAAGTTTAATACGTGCACTATTATATAAACCACTCACTGCTGTTCGGGATATGGGAATCGCATTATCAAGTTACGGACCCAGTTTTCTCCAACTATCTAATCGATTTTTGATGCTAACTGAACATTTTATGCTATAACATGAAGAAATATGAGCTGGTATAATTTTATGACAAGGCCAAACAGATTCAATAGAAATTGAATCAAGGATACCTATGTTATATAATTATCTAATCGTCAAAATTACGATTTACAGTGTTCGGTCAGAACAGACGCTTTTAACTATAAAGATGAAATAAGAAACCAAAAATTTTGCGCGCGGACGGGACTTGAACCAGCATTCTTTTGGCTGACTGGGTCAAACGCTCTTACCAATTGAGCTACCGTGCTGTCAGTCCGACCCTGCGAAATTTGTGGTCTCTTATGAAAATGTCAATTGCGTGACGATTAGCGCCTCTATGGACGACGACGACATCTATCCGTCTGTTTATGAAACAGATGGCCCAAGCAGTTATTCTTTACAGAATAAATTCAACTTTGAAATTATTGACGCTTCGCTATCTAATGTAGGAGAACCGGGCCAAACGCTCTTACCAATTGAGCTACCGTGCTGTCAGTCCGACACGGTAGCTCAATTGGTAAGAGCGTTTGGCCCGGTCAGCCAAAAGGTTGCTGGTTCAAGTCCCGCCCGTGCGCAAATTTGTGGTTTATCTTTGTGAATATAAAATATGACACTGTGAGTGTTAAAAACATTCTAACGCTTATAACTATTTCTTGAAAAAAAAAACGATTACGGTCTCGCGCGCCTTTGAGTGAGATTCTCTTTCTTTTGCGTCGTCTTTTATTTGAAGTTTATATATCGTGTGTGCAAGCGATTTTAGTGGAAAAGTGGTCAGGCATGCGAAGGCGGTCGAGCACATCATACCTAAAATATTATTATTTTCACTTAAAAATCTTGGATTGTTAATAACAATACAGAAAAAGACGTGTAATTTTTATTGCAGAAAGACAAGGTACGTCTGCTAAGGCAGAGCAACGTCAAGTTATGGTACGTCATGTATACTTCATGTTATCAAACACAACGGTCTCAGAGCCATACCATATTTTATTCAGACTTCAATCGCACTAAAGCCCTCTACCTAAAGCTGCTGTCACTCTTAACGACTGAAATAGTGGATAGATGCATTCGGACCCAATTACATTATTTTCTAAGATTGTACAAGAATTTTAGTAAGTAATGTGAATCTGTTTAATCTGTAGCATGCCTCAGACCCTTTACACACTGCAACTTTTAGCAGCAATGCAGCTGCGATACTAACGAAAATTTACACACTGCGCGACTTTCAGCATCAATGCAGTCGCGCTTCTACATCGATGCTAATTCGCGACTGTATCGATGCTAAATTTAATCTGTTTATTGCGTGAGTCGCGATGCTGAAGCGCGTTTTCAAAACGCGCGACTGCATCGATGCTAACAGTCGCAGTGTGGGAGGTCTAAGGGGTCTTAGAATCCAGGTAAGAATTAACGTTTGATGCACGTAGTTATTTTCAAGACTCACGTACTCAATGAAAAACAATCGTAATAACGATTAATTAATTAATTAATCACATAATTCATGTACCCACACCACGGTAATTTGTAGCGCCTTGTATTATTTTTAATTATGAAAACCTAGCGATCCCCCGTGACTGCGTCCGCACGTTTTGAGTTTGCTCTCTTCCCGTACCAGCGTGATGTTTTATAGCCTCGATAAATAAGCTATCCAAATAAAATCAAATAAAATCTATTCGGTCCATTAGTTTTTGAGATTAGCGTGTTCAAACTTTTCTGCTTTATAAAGTTAGTATTTGTATAGATTGCAATCTAGTCTTTTAATTAGTCTTCGTACACATAGGTTGACAGTAACACAATTAAATAGGTATAAATAAAAAAAGATACAACGATTCATCATAGTTAAATGAATAATTAATTATATAACTATCACACAAGCTCATATCAGTACAAATAGCACTAAAACTTCATGATAGAACGATTGTTTGATTATGATTCGTGCAATTTAAATTATGTTTTATATAATTTTGAACTACATACCATACACTATAGAACACAATTGGGTAGTTTCCTGCGATCACCGACAATTCGGCAACCCCATTTTTAAGAAATATAAAACAATATTTTAACTTCAACTTTTCATTTATCATTTTAATTTACTTTTCAAATTAAATTCATAACAGCTCTTTAAACAGTAAATTGTGCGCTAGTTTAACAAAAGATAATATGATGTCAAAGAAAATTAATGAAAAGTACGTCAAGATTGGTGGTCGGTGGCAACTCGCCTATTTTCTCTTTTTCTCCTTACCATTTTATTAACATTTATTAAAGTATTATTTAAAAATATTCATTTGTTGAAACGGGGCACCAAAGAAGTAGTAACATAGTCTGAAACACAATAGACTTAAGTGTGATATTGCCCATACTATTTATGTGCAAGCCTTGTAGTCGCAACCGAGAATACATTTGCAATAATTCATATTTAAGGACAATTTATTCAACACGAAAAGTTATTTTTCACGATGCATTAAGTTTTCGAACAATGTTAACGAAGTCTTAAAGTTTTGAAACTAAAATACACGCACAAGTCTCATTATTTTCTACATTACTATAGAACTGAGTAAATTAAGAAGTCTCAGTAGTGTTTTATTAGCTTCTGAATCATCTTCCACTTTCATATTGTAATTTTATGGTTACGTGATGATTGAAAATTATTGTATTGCACTTCTTTTTTAAATTTAGATAAGTAAATAAAATTAGATACTTTATTTTATAATTGATAATTTGATATCTTTCATAATTGATATGATTATTTTTTTAATTTGATATATTCTTGAGTGAATATGTACGGTTCATGACTGAAACGTTGAAAAGAAATTAAAATATAAGGAACAAAGTAAAGTTAGAGCGTTTCACAAACGCTTTTATAAGCCTGTTTATTATAACTTTAGAATGATTTAATATGTTTGAAAATGAGTCTATCTCGTCGAATATTTACATTAAAAACGAGAGAATTTATTTCACCTTTATTTTAAAAAAAGTGGTGTGGAATTCAAACGGCAAAGGCAGCAAGGCAGGTTGACGCTAAAAAACATCACAACACTATAAATTACACGTTTTCAAGTATAGATTACGCTGTGTCCCGGCAGATACGGTACCTACGGTATCTGAGACCAAATCATCATTTATAATCATATGAAATCGTTTCCAATCGTGTGGCTTACTTTACATGTTTTTAGTGTTCCGTAGTCCAATTAATAGTTAAATCTTTTAAGTATCTTGGCAGTTTAATAACACCTCTACCGCTTTCGTCCAAAAACGCTTAACTACAATCTGGGTATTGTTCTGTGTACTCAATCAACTGGGATTGATTTTGAACGGTCCTCCGGTCCAATTTAGTCGAATACTGTGAAATAATTTTTTGAACCGCTTTATTTATCTTTGCCGTCCAATATAAGAGAAACACAATACTGGCTGATACGCGAACCTCTTTCGACGAAAAATAAACAGTACCCCAATCACGAACTTTAGACGTATTCGTCACGTTATCGTAGCGAGTTTACGCAGTACAACGTTAGTCGGCATCACGAAGCACTCTCGTGTCGTGTAGTAAGCTCGATAGCATTGACGAAGATGACGTCATACTAACGTAAATATGGCCGTTGAATGACACGTCCAGAAACAAGTTGAGCGATCTGTTTTATGAATATTATCGTAATATATCATGATATTCCAGTAAAATCTAAGAAAATTCAATAACGAAACAAAATTACGATCAATATGTTTGGCAGGGTTAGCAATGTAAAAAATTTGGTCTATTAAAATATGAAGATATATGTTTTTTCTGTAATCTTAAGATTTTTGAACTGTTTAGTAGACTGTCAATTGACAGACTGACGTTATGCCATCAAATTGTGACAAATTCAAAAGTTTTACAAAAGATTTAGTTAAAAATTATGAATAAATATTAAAATAACGAGGACAAGTCGTTTGCAGTACAACGTAACAATATTCGAATTTTTGAAAAAGTAAGTATGTAAAAGTAATACAAGGATAAGTGATTAAAGTGCTTTTATTCATTGGCTATTATAGCGAGATAAACTCTAACTAGATCTTATTTCTCAAGAAATTGTGATTTATCCAAGCCCTCAGCTTTCCAAGAGGACGCTGTTTCTAACAAATTGAATGAAAAGCATTACGTCAATATAAAATAAATATATATTATTTTTCAGAATGAAGACAGACCAAAGTACAATGTGTAGAAATACGCCTATATTTGCCATCTAGAAGAAATAAAGTGAGTCTAGCAGTTCCGGCTGTCTTCGTTACTCCCATATATACATTTAGAACAAAGATGAACCCAACAAGATCAAAATCGATACAACTGTTACAATTGCTCTGTTCCTGATTTTCATTTAAGTTAAAAATAAGGTGTATAAGATAAAAAATATTGTAATAAATTTCATATTTCTAATGTAATGTAATGTCATAATTTTAGAATTATAAATATGACCACTAACGTTTTCTTTATTCCACACGTTTCTTAATTTCTCGCCAAAAGCCAAAGCTCTGTCTGTTGTTATATGTGATATTTTGAGCACAAATAGTAAGAAACTATGTGTCGGATCCGTACGTTCTCACTAGTACACACACACCCGCTGAAGACTTTCGTCTTCAAACACTGAGGTTAATGAGACGTGGCGACGCTCTTGCGCTGTTTCCCGACCTCTACCTAGCCGGCCGCGTTGGATTCATTGATAGACCTCTTTCTTAGAACCACTTGTTGTGAGGCTCGGTTAAGGCTTTCGACTGTAGTTCCAAAATCTCATTTTTGCCTGCACGAATAGTATATTATCAATAAACCGGAGGTGAGAGATGTATATGCTATTGAAGTTGATGCCGAATCTTTCTCATTCCAAGAGCTTGAATCAGTCTTCAAATGCAGCTGTGTGATAATTTTAGAAAAAAAAAAACGATTTAGGCGGTCTTATCCGTAAAAGTTACCTAGTTTTCTTCGCTTATTTTTGACATTTAGAATCTGAAGTAATCTTGTTGCAACTCACGATACTATAGGTACGTCAAAAAAAGATTCGTGATCGCAAATCCAGTTTAACACTATAGAAAATGTGTACGCACAATAAATGTCAGGTATTTGAGCTGCCAAATTAAGTTTGTTTTACGTCCGATAGAGGCGCTTTCAGATTCTCATACAAATGATTACGTTACTATACGAATACTTAGACGCAAATTATTCGTGATTCGGGGTACTGATGCTATTAAAATTGAACCTCATTCCTTTTTTTGGCTTTACTTTACCTGAAGCTATTCGATATTGCGATTTATGACTGGTACTTTTCCTGCTATTTTTAAAGCGATTAGAGTCAGAGGTTTTATACCTTTATACTATTAGGAGTACAGACTCTTAGAAGGAAGTTATTAATAATGGCTGTCCATTTTATAATAACAATCATAATTTCTTCGAAACATATGCCACTACTGCTAAAGGGTATCGCAAAATTATGTATAGAGATTGGCCATAACTTGCGCTGTGAAATCATTGTCTGGTTTACCCTTTAGGTCGCTCGGTTTTGATGTTTTGTATGTTATTATATATAATTTAACAACAATTGGACACCAATCACATACATGGCTTTGATCTCAAAGTAAGTAGCTAATTGCACTTGTGTTATGGAAATCAGACACAAGGGTGGTACCACTACACCCAGACCCGAGACAATAAAGAAAATTTTGATTTCCCGACCGCATCAAAATGCCGACCGCATAAAAGCATCTGTTTATTTTTCGTCGAAAGAGGTTCGCGTATCAGCCAGTATTGTAATTGTTTCTCTTATATTGGACGGCAAAGATAAATAAAGCGGCTTAAAAAATTATTTCACAGTATTCGACTAAATTGGACCGGAGGACCATTCAAAATCAATCCCAGTTGATTGAGTACACAGAACAATACCCAGATTGTAGTTAAGCGTTTTCCGACGAAAGCGGTAGAGTTATTGTTTGTTTTTGTTATTCTGCTCGTAGCTATATTAAACGTTATATTTTTTTAAAGGCTATCGAATTGGTGTTTCAATACTTTGATCGTGCTAGCACACATTCCTTGGTTGATTGACCACGCCATTTATTGCACAACGTCATTAACAATTAACTTTAAAAAAAATAAAAACCATCACTTTGACCAACAAGCATCAACTATCACAGCACCGACTCCAAAAAGAAATTGTTTGCCTAAAATGGATTCCTTTTCTTTCAATGTTCAAGAGTTTATTTAAGACTTTTTAGTTCATTTTGGTTTTGAAGTCGGTTTTTTACTTTTTTTAAAGTTAATTTTATTTCTTCATTTTTAGAGATTACAGGAGAATGGGGGGGGGGGGGGGCATTTTATGACTTTGTTTTTAAGAAACTGAACTCCTAAGCGTTAAGGAGTTCCACCATCAGCTCAGCCCCAAAAGATATTAACCAATAGACGTAACAACACGTCAACATTAAGATTCAAGTAAAGAAACACTATACGTGCCTTTAAAATTTTAGGGGGTTTCCCTCGATTACACCAAGATCCCATCTTCAGATCCCAAATTGGCAAATCGGCGGCAACTAGAAGGTATACCCTCTAAGTAAGGTTGAACTGAAACAATATTACATACTGCAAAAAATTCATATAATTTTTATTACCTAACATAAATAATACTTATGGTTTGGTTTTGAAAATGTTAATTGGCTTATGCAACCGTGAAAAGAAAATCATCAAGATAAATCGCGCATTTATGAACTCCACGAGATGAACATGCCTTTATTTGTGTCGACTAAGAGGTCAAATAGGAACTTGCCCTGCTTCGTAAGTGTATTGCGAAGTTCTCCATCTGTAGTCGTATGTGTCACAACTCACATCACAAGCATAGTGCGCGGATGCTTAAGCTCCGCAGACGTGAATAAGTTTTCACTGTTCATTTTGGCTGTATAAAAGTGGCTTCCTTTGCGCGCTTTCAGAACAATGTTGTGAGAAAGTTAGGCCGAACTGAATTAGCTTTAGTTTTGTTGGTCGGATAAATATGCGATGTTACGCTTCGTAATGTCTTCGGATATTGGTTAGGTTTATCAGTCTTTTTTATTAAGTATAGGTTTGC
This sequence comes from Pyrausta purpuralis, assembly GCA_963924145.1. Lineage (NCBI taxonomy): Eukaryota > Metazoa > Arthropoda > Insecta > Lepidoptera > Crambidae > Pyrausta > Pyrausta purpuralis. Next base: position 22,578,430 of record OZ001644.1, on the reverse strand, counting down.
TTTTGACTGCAGATCAAATGTGACTAAGACAGAGTCAATACGAGACTAGCTCGTCTAGAAAAAACCTGGTCACTCTTACATCATTCAGTCTTCTAGTTGTAGATTATAAGTTTGTATGCATTTCATTTGAAATCGACAACAAAAAATTGAAGCTTTATGATGTACCTAATTAAATTGTATTTTAATAACTTATTTTGAAACTACTTTAATAAATTTCAGCCATAAACTTGGATAAACTGAAAAAAAGTATATAAAAGAAAAATAATTATTAGTACAACTTTAAGCTAATAACTTACGGACTTCAAAAACGTGAAAGTTATATCTAACGATGTTTAATTAAAAACTTCAAATAGCAAATTTTTAGAATTGTAATTAATCCATGTTAGAAGCAAATTAATTAAAGGTCAACTTATTTTGTATTTGCGACTTAGTAGCATTTCGTTTTAATTCTAGTCAATGATACAGTATAAAAAAGGTTGAACTGAAACAATATTACATACTGCAAAAAAAATCATATAATTTATATTACCTAACATAAATAATACTTATGGTTTGGTTTTGAAAATGTTAATTGGCTTATGCAACCGTGAAAAGAAAATCATATTAGTCTATAAATGACTGCAATATGACGTAACAACGCCACAAAAAAAACATACGGTCGAATTGATGACCTCCTCCTTTTTGAAGTCGGTTGAAAATTCGGATAAGTTTTTTTTATAAATGCAGTAACTTATATTTTATAATAAAACGGCTCGCTAGTGAAAGCTTAACTCAAAGCTCACTCCAATGAATCACTGTGTATTTACTCCGCCCCCATAAAAATGGCGTAAAGGTCATACGTGAAAAAGCGGGTAAATAAACCTAAGCGCCGGGGGCAGAGGTAAAAAATCTCCGACAAACCGCACAGGATCAGTCAAGCTAACAGCTACAGAGTTCTGCACTTTGCTGTTGACCTGCGATTGAGTGGACTTTTCCCCTAAATAATGTTTACTGTAGGCCCTACGCAATGAGAACCACCCATATAAGGTCCGTTTTTCTTTGACCCCTTAGGACGAAAGGGTATTACAAAGTAGATGATTATTTAAAAGATAAAAATATATGGACTTGCATGATCACGACAAACATTGTAAACCTTTTGAAAAGAGGCATTAACAATAGTGACTAAGTTTGTTGCGCAGCTTCTTCTCAGCACTAGCCCACAATTGTCCCGAAGCTGTGGTAGGGTTTATATTGGGACGTGTAAAAGTGCCCCCAATTTGCATAAATAAATGACTTTTATGACTTTTGCTTGTCGAACATTGTAAACCATATTGACACTCCTTTTAACGAAACAATTCATTTTAAAATAGTAGAAACACAAAACTGAAAAACTACATGGGCAATGAATGGCTAAACACTGAGTTTTTTATTTATTTAAACAGTAATTAAGTTTTATTGACTGATATTATTATACAAGTTATGAAAAGATTGCTTACAATATTGGACTAGCTCAGAAAAATGGACTTTAGATTATAAGCTTATAAGCGAAAGACTTCACAACATTCATGCGGAAAAAAGACAAGATATTGCGTCACGAATAAAAAAAGGAACACCCTTTTTATTTTGTGACGTATTAAACTTAATTGACGATTTTAAAAGAATACATAGATTTAAATTCAATACCTTTGTGTCTTAGACCAATAACAAATAAAATGTTTAAAAGCAAGAAATCATAAAATATAAACTTAAAAGTTCAAAAATATATGCATATGATAATATTCTAGTTTTAAGCGCCTTTCATTGTATGTAAATAAATAAAATAAAAGAATAGTGTACAGTGTGGGATGTATGTACGGCCAACATTATAACCCGCCTTTTTGCTTCACTATTCTGATGTTATCTTCTCGCGCCATGTCGCGTTTCTCAAAGCTTGTTCTTGCCAAAATCGTAATATTTACTTTTTATTTCAGCCACCTATCTAACCTACCTAAGTAAACTACCTTTATCCACAAGCTGGCACAAAATCCCATAACCTACCTACGGAGGATCAAAACAAACAAAAGCTGGGCCTCTATTTTTGAATCACTCGCTTAAATATGGCGTGTGATAATTGTTCGAAAACGAATTAAAAATCTACGATAATCACGCAAATTATTGACGTTAGTACTTACAAAATTAAGATGTATTTTTGAAAATTCCTCCCATGTGGATTTCAACTGATTTTCATTAGAAAAATCGAAATGAAATGAAATGAAATGAAATTTATTTGCTTATGACAAAGGGTACAGTTTAGATGGAATCATTACAATCAACTTTAATGAATGATTTTCACTCGCCATCTTGACGCGAGTGATTCAATAATAGTGGCCCTGAGCCGTCAGTGGAGCGACGCGGACGTAACGGCAGAAATTGAATTTTCAAAAAATTCAATTGACACGGCACAGTAACTGACGTTGACTGACCGGTACGAATGCGTTTGCTAAATCATTCGCGCTGACTTTGGGCCTTGATTCCAGATTTAGGATTTTGCATCGATTTTGAGATAGAATAGAGCTAAGCCATCTTCTTTGTATCAGACTACATAATTATGCTTTTTAATGTTTTTAGGTACACGGATTTGTAAATGAATTAGAAACTCAATGAACTAAATGCTATAAAACTGCCTGGATATACTTATTGTAAACTTTTTAGATAATTGATCGAATATCTTTTTTTTAAAGAAATAAATACCTTCTGAAAAGGCGTTGCCTGAAAATTTTACTATCAATATCTAGTACCTAAATGCATAGTTGACTAATTCGAAGTTTATTCTAGAAATCTAGTTCAATCGATCTCTAGACGACGTTCGTTTTAATGTTAATTTACATTACTCAAAGCTTTCCAAGTAAAGTAGATGATCAGCATAGCCCGTGAACCCTAAGGGCTAGCGCACATTGAGCCACTAGTCACGGTCACTAACTTGATCACTCAGGTCAAGCCACTAGACGCGGCCACACAATTCGACCACTTGTAGCTTAGCAGCCGCCATTTTTAGGGTTCCGTAGCCGAATGGCAGAAAACGGAACCCTTATAGCTCCGTCAAGTCTGTCTGTCTGTCTGTCTGTCTGTCTGTCCGTCCGTATGTCACAGCCATTTTATTCCGTAACTATGAGCATCACACTGTTGAAATTTAGTAAGAAGATGTATCCTGTTAACCGCTTTACGATTTTTATAAAAAAAATAAAAAATAATGACATTTAAGGGGCAGGCTTTTTTGACAAACCTATGCGTGTGTGGTGTCTACGGATAGGTCTTTTGAAATGATATCGAGCTTAACGTTACTTAGCTAGACGCTTCCAAAGTGGTAAAATGGGCGTCCCCCCCCCATCTAACTTCTTATCTAAGCGATTGTAAATTTTGACAAAAATATATAATGTAGAACTTCAAAAATACTTTCTACGAAAATTGGTTCGGACGTGATCGAACGAGAAGTTTGAGATATGGCATATTTTCAGTAAAACATAACTTTGTACTTCATACAAACACTATGGAAAACAGAGTTATATTTGCCGTCAACAAAATATTGTGGTATTTTACCAAGTGGAAGTCAGTGGATTCCCTAATTCAGTTAAAGTTGGCACGGAACCCCTCAGTGCGCGAGTCCGACTCGCACTTGGCCGGTTTTTTTACTTCAAAAAACCGTGTGGTATAGTGTGACCACTAGTGGCTACTAAGCAACAAAAGGATCGAACCACACTCGAATGCTGCTACTCACACTATACAAAATGTATGAAAAAACATGTGGTTGCAGTTCAGGGGCCCAGTGTGAACTTGTTCTCATAAAATAATTGACTACCGCAGCCCAAAGTGGATGTGATGTGTATTATCGGTACATAACACGATTACGACACCAATAAAATCGAGTTTATGTGACACTCGCACATGACAATTTCATTACTATACGGCAGGGCTATTACGTATCTTGCGATAGCAAAAATTTTATAATTATCGCAAAAAAACGAGCGTTCGGTTTAGGTATCAGCCATCGAACAAAACAAAGTAACTATAGTAATATCCCAGATAATATACGTTCACGGATCAAAAGACCACCAGCGATCGCATAAACAAAAGTATAACAATACTGTTGATAAACACATCCGTAAGGAAATATAATACTATTAAACACTCGCGTCTCTTGTGGCAAATGAAACGTGCGACTGCGGCGGCGCAAATAAGCTCTTTCATATTTTCAGGCCTTATGGGGAGGCGGAGTGTTGCACCAGTGTAGTGTCGATATCAATACTATAATATTTATTTCTGTACTATACGTTAAGAAATGAAAAACAGACAAAAATATTCATAAATTATATTTACTCAAATAAACGATGTCGAAATTATTTCAATTATTTAAAAAAAAAACTGAATATGATAAAAATCAGTGTAAACACAATATTTTTATTACAAACATAGCAATCTCCATGTAAACCGACAAAATTATAATTAATAACTATGTACAAAAAAAACGTAATATAGGGTCTATCAAGAAAAATTATATTCCTTCTTGAGGCTTATTCTAATGCTCAAATACAACAACTTTTTGTATAGGACACATAGACTGACGATCAACTGATGCTAGTTTGTACAGAGTTTTTTTTTGGATTTAAATGTTGGAACGGTGCAAAAAGTTAATGTATTTTATAAACAGAATCACCACCGAAAAAAAGCAGTTAATTTTGTTAAACCCTTTAGATTGGGTGTAATCAACAATCATTATGAGCCGGCAGGCAGTTACCAACACGTGTGCGTGCGCGCACGGCTTACTTCCTAGTAGACACCTTTGCTTGGTAGCGTATAAATTAACAAAAACATTTTATTATTAAAAATATTTAACGTTATCAATATGAAATAACGATCTTGAAATGCAATTTTAATGGGTCTCGTCAATGCTTGAAATATCATTGGACGATCACGTGACCAAATATATATTTTTTACAAATTACTTTTTTTTCTTTTTTTTCTTCAATGATCTAATGGTAGGTATCGTCCCACGCGGATGTATTTATCAACAGTAGTTTGTTATACTTTTGTTAACGCGACCACCGGTGACCTTTTGATCTGTGAGCGTCTACGCTGTCGCTTTAAAGAAATAAAAGATGTAACTTTATATTTATATAATATAACACAGCGACGGATAATAACATACATGCCCATAGACATAAGTATTAGATTCGTGCGGAAGATTCTAACCCGCTACTGCTTATCTTTGTAATCTGGAAAACTACCATACAAATACGGTTGTGTAATTATTTAAAAAAATATAGTAACACACTACTCCATGTATGATGCACTCTCTGCGAAAATCGTCTTTTGACGACAAAATATCGGCCATGTTGTTGCATGGGTTGGCTAAGAAACTAAACTCGCTAATTTTATTAAAAATACTTCATTTATGAATGATAGGCATTATTAATGAATTATGATTATTCAATGATATGAAAACGAAAATATGATTTTACAACTAAAGCATTTAGTTGGATAGTTGTTTCTGCAGTTTTTTAAAGCGCACTGAGACTCGTATGAACGCTGCGCCATCAAAACAGACTTAGTCAAAGTTAAGACCCCACTTTGAAGTGAGGTGTTGTTTGCTTGACTATTTTTTAGCATCTCACCGGTGATCTAGTTCTAAATCTGTCATTTCTCGAGACCCACTCTCGACCAGCGGCGCATGCGTTGTAACGCGCTTTTGGCGCGTCGCCCGCTGGTTGACGACTATCCGTCCACCCTGTCAAACGGGTTGTCATTCACAAGAAGAACTGTCATAAGTTGTAGCAAACTCAATTCGTGATGAGGCGTTCGCGATCCGGTGCCGATGCCATCTGAGGCGTTGCTGTTCCCTTTACGTAACGTACCTCCGTATGGTTACCGCCTGGTTGGTGATGTTCCCGTGCCGGGTGGGTAGACTTGTTTAAAACTTTAGGCCTATAAAAGCCTATCTTATTTTATATTCTGGGTCTTATAATCTTTATACCAAATTCATCCAGTCACCGCGATATGTTTAGTAGGTGTAAAAAGTAAAATACACATCATAGATAAAGGATTTGGTATAATTTTGTAGAGCTGTGCCGGAACGTCAAACATCTTAACACAACAACTTCTTATTTATTTGCTAAGTACCTACACGAAATAGTTCTCTGCGATAAATCGGTTTGTCAGTCATTTCATTAGTTCAGTTAATAAAGTTCTGTCTAAAACCTCATCTAGGCTAGCAGTAGGTTCAATTTGGCAAGTTGCCGCCTAACTTCTGACGCACTAAGTTATGCCGGCAGCATTCAGTTTCGAGTCAATATACGCTTCAATCGGTTTTAGGTGTTCCACGAATCATGACGTAATTGGATTGTTTCGACCTTGTATCTAATGGCAACCATTTTTTATTACTAAATTATTTAAAACTGAACATGGCTTTTCGACACTTCTTGCCTGACGCAAAAATATGTTTATGATCACCTATTTATTTATTTATACTTTGTTGCACAATAATAGAATTTTGTACAAAAGGTGGACTTAAGGCCATATGGCGCTCTCTACCAGTCATGTCTTTGGGCTACGCAGAAATGATTGTGGGCGGTGCGACAAAGAAAGAAACGTATGCAATCTTATTAATATAGTACATCGGAACAATCTATTAACCTATAATATCAATTGTGCTATGTATAAAATTCTTTAGAATTTTCGTAGCGATAAGCGATTGTAATCTTTTTTTTAAATAAACTGACGTTTATGCCCAATATTTTCCAATTGATCAACCAGAATATTTTTGTTATCTAATACCTTTAATCAAAATAAAGCATATTTAGCTTTGAAACCCGTTCCACCGACATCTCTACCCGAGTTAAGCTATCGCATAAATCTCTTCATACATCTTTAAAGGCGTGTTTCAGCGGAGAGTATGTATGTGAGCGAATTGTTCCAAATGTAGTAGATAAACTGGATTTATGTGTAATGATATCGACTCCTGCCCTTGCATCAGTATGTTCGACTGATAGCCGTAATTTATGGCGGTTGACAAATTGTATCCGAAATTGACCAGATAAATAGTTGTTTGGTTTGGGACGTGTAGATTGAATATCATAACAGATCTGTTATGTAGTGTGACCGTTGTGAATGTAAAACCAATATTTAGGAGTCCCTGAAAAAGGATTCAATCGACTGAATTTGTGTAAATCTTCTATATCACCATTTTTTTTAAATTCAATAAATTACTGGGATAAGTTATTTTTTTTAAACGCTCACTTAACTAAGATATGCGAATTTCGTTTGAAAACGAATTAAAAAGTAATGGAAATTACGCGAAATGTAAGTAGACGTTAGTTTTTACAAAATTCAGTTATCACTCCTCAATGGGATAAGAACACAAGCCATCTTAACGCGAGTGATGCAAAAATAGGTGTCCTGCATTGGAAGCATAATAATTTAAGTAATAAAAAATAATATCTGTTATAAAATCCAGTATATTGTGGGTAGAGTACCTTATAATATTATATGCTAGGTAATATTTTTGATTACGTTTTAAAGATAATAGATAAAGCAATTTTGATTTATAAGAAAGATTAGTTGTTTGAAACACCACCTGATCTCCTTTCGTGTAATACGAGTATTAATTACTTAGTCGAAGCATCTGTCCTGAGTAATAATTTATTTATAGGTGCCTAAGTTACCTCCCACACTATAAAATACAGAAGTTATTAAATTTATTCCTCAACGACATACTGAATTCACCGTTTCAATATCTGATATACTGATTTAAAATGGAATTAAAAAAATAAACTGCCTAAAGCACTAAAAAGCTTTGATAACGCATTTGTCTTAGACTTAGGAGAAACAAATTCATTTGGAGTCGGTGCATGTGCGTAGAGTGTTGTGCTGTACATAAGCCCGCCATCACATCAATAGTGGGCGAGTCCCATTTTTATTTCATCGTAATGTTTTTATATAAAAAACCTTTTTTGAATAAAATAAACGTTTGTTAGTGGCAGAAGATGTTCTAAGAAAGCCGCCAGATGTGAACGACACAAGGCGAGCCGGACGCCCGAGCACGTCAACAAAACGTTGATAAAGTGAAGAAAATACTATTGGCCAATCGTCAAATTACCCATAGACTGTTCTGTGAACCTGAAGCTCTATTTTTAAATCACTTGTGTAAATATGGGTGATTTTCGTTCGAAAATCAATAAGATGTAACCGAGAATCACGTGAAATTGAGATTCCTTATTTGAAATCACTCGTGTGTGATTTTTATCCGGTTTTTATTCAAAAATCAAAGAATAATCAACAAAAATCAAATTTCATATTGTTGCGAGTGTTTCAAAAATAGGGTTACTGGGCGCGTATTGCGATGTAGTTTTGATAAGTAAGCAGCTCAGCTTAACTGTCTAATAAGCAATTCGTATTGAGATTTCGCATTATATTTATAATATTATTATTATAAAACAACATAATTATTAGTATTCGTACTATTGTAATATGATTATGATATAATTATATTTTTAATATTTGTTTACACTGAGTCTGAATTGAGCTGCCTGGAAATAGAACGGCTAAAGTTTGATCGCAATACACCCCCTGAACTATCAATTGGTTCGTCGCAACTATTTTATTACCAATTATTTGGTTATTCTTTTTTACCAATGATTTGGGCATGTTAAGGGTCAACGCAATGCCAAAATTGCTCCATTTAAATTTATGTACCAGGATAACGCCTCCTGCTCTCGCATTACAGCGTACCAACCATAATCTACTTAATTTAATCATACTTAAGTGTAAACTTAGTAGGTACAAAAGCAGGAATGTTATTGAGTTTAAACTTAGTAAAATCAAATTATCATGTCTGACTACTGAATAACAATTCTGTATCGATTCCTGAAGTGCCTTTAAACGTTTTACACTGCGCTCATATTTTATCAAAGGGTGTATTTCTGTAACTCTTTTTACCAGTTATTTTTGACAATAAATTCTCATGGCAACTCTCATGAATTATTTTACCGTAATGAATGTGTAGGCACATAAAATCACATTTTCCCATAAGGCCTGATGCACACATGCCCACGGTTCGCGTTAGGCGGAGGACACACGACGCGTGGGTTGTTAATCTCATTAAATTAGGCACTGTCGCGGCGACCACTTGTTTTCATTTGCGCCGAATGGCCGTCATTACGCCATAGAGCGAAGCGCTGTACCCATTACACCTTAAAACCGGCATTATTCTTGGTTTCGTCTTCGTTTTAGGGAGTCGAGTCACCCATTAATTTGGGTTATTATGAATTTATTATGAACAACGCATGCAATTTAATCGGTTCCCGTAAATGACCAGAACAATGAAGCTTTGCGGTTGTTAAAAATAGGTACCTAGTTTATTCTCATGAAAATGTTAAGTATTAGACCTTTTGCACACTGCGACTTTTAACAGCGATGCAATTGCGATGCAGCATCGATACAAACGCAAAATATCAACCTTTACACACTTGCGCTACTTTTAGCATCGATAGAGTCGCGATGCCATCGCGTGTGCATCGTCGCAATGCAGAAGCTGGACATTGTCAAATTATGTACTATATACTGTATCGATACTAACGCGCATCAGTATCGATTCAGTCGCGCTTCTACATCGATACTAACACGTGACTGATGCTAAATTAAATCTCTTCATTGCGTATGTCGCGATGTAGCATCGATGCAGTCGCGATGCAGAAGCTGGAAATTCATAAAGATAAGAAACCAAAAATTTGCGCACAGGCGGGACTCGCAAGCAACATCTTGTCTAACCGGGCCAAATGCTCTACCAATTGAGCTACTGTGCTGTCGGTCCGACCTTGCGAAATTTGTGGTCTCTTACGGATACGTCATTACGCGTGACGTTTAGCGCCATCTACCCGTCTGTTTATGCAACAGTGGGCCAAGTAGTTATTCAATACAGAATAAATTCAACTTTGAAATTGACGAAGCCTCGCTATCTAATGTTTTAGAATGGAAATGGACAAATTATGGACTGTATCGATACTTACGCGCGATAGCATCGACGCTGTCGCGCTTCTGCATCGATGCTAATGCGCTACATCATCGATGCTAAATTGAATCTGTTAATTGCATAAGTCGCGATGCTGAAGTGTGTTTTTAATCACGCGACTGCATCGTTGCTAATAGTCGCATTGTGTAAGGGGGCTTAGTGGTTGATGATCTATACATAAATTGTTTAATTAGGTACTCAAGTGACGCATAAACGTAATATTCTATAAGAATTAATACATAGCATTGCACAATAAATGGCCGTTATGCAGGAAAGTACATATTTAGTCTTTTGAAACTGAGGTAATAATTGTGCGATGCCAAAAGTGTCGTGAATCAAGTAAATAAATCATTACAACACCATTGTAAGTGTAACTATTGGTACTTATGTGATACATTAAAACAAATGACAATACACGAGCAGTAAACCTTATCAAAAAATAGGTTTATGTGTTAACGATGTCATTGTGCATGCAATATGTTTGTAAAGTTAATGCAAAACGGATTCCTCAAATTATAGGTTTGTAGGCCTTGAAGAAAAGATTCCGTTGCATTGATGCGTCACTGCGACGACCATATTTATGATATTTATGGTGTGACTGCAAATGTATGCGTAAGTTTTCGAAATTCAAAATGTGTTAGCCTAGCTATCCAACGCGGTAACGCAGCCAGCATCATAGATAGCCTCCTTGCCGCAAGGAAATGGTTTCGTTTTGGAATAGATTTTAAGTAGTTCTTTTATGTTTCATGTCTTAGTTTTATTTGTTTCTTGTTTGTTATTAATAAAGAATCAATAAAAGAAAAAAAGTGTTGTATTGATTTGAAAACTATTCGATTTTGGCTTCAGATTTCGGTTTCACAATGTCTGTATAAGTAACTGGTAACGTTATCTGTTTATAAGTTTATACGAAATGACGTTCTATCCTTGAATTATTCGTTGGTTAGTGTTTATTGATCGACAGTGAAAAATGCCCTCAGATCCTTAGTAATTTATCATGAACATTTATAAGAGAGCATCTATTATGTATTCGTCTTTTTTTCGCAGAATGTAATACAGATAAGAAGTAAATTTAAAAAAATACATTATCTCTGAGAATGCCTTTTCTATTTCGGTAGCGCAAGAAACGCATTACAAACTGCTGGCTTTAAATTCTCATTCTGAATTTAGGTACGGAAAAAAACGCAAGTGGGAACTGGCTGTGTGCCTTATTATGCAAACGGTTAGTAATATCATGGCTGCTGTTATATTCCCCTTGAAGATTATGCTCAAACAAAGAACAATAGGTCTTAGTGATTTGATAAAATATGGCAACCACTACACGTATACGTTGATAAGTAGAATTTACATGGGGCGATACATATACAAGGCGATATGCCTTTCTGTAGATATTAGCGAAATATTTATCAATTTATTTAGCACCATTTAGATAAATTAGAAAAAGAAAAAAAGTTTTTTTATTTTTATTTAATTGCGTAGATGTTTTGATTTTGTAAGAAACGTTTATTAATTTAGGTAAGGCATTCAATTAACACCAATAATATTATGTGTATGGAATTCAACGAGAAATATTGGTTGTAGGTACCTAATTAGGTACGAATAAGGCAATTTAATAACAGTATACGTCAAAGTGAATGCGTAGATGCTGGAAATAACTATTTTAACTGAGTCATGTCAAATAAACGAAACAAAACAAGGCCATGTTATCACAAAGTTGTCTATCCAATACAACACAAATAGTACGCGTAAACAAATGACACATACTGCAAAATATACATTTTACTACTTCTAAATACCGAATTCCTAACGTTACTACACGACCGAAATACACACTGCTTTAAAAACTAGGTATTAGAAGAATGTTTCCGAACCGCGTACTTTTCCACGGATAAAACCTTCACACAAAATTAAATTACAACTTACAGTCTGTACCTCCGTGGTGTAGTGGTTAAGCACGCTGGGCTTCAAGCAGTCGCCACTCCGAGGTCCCGGGTTCGATTCCCGGTCGGGTCAGTATAGAAATCAAAATTGTCTATAATATTGTGTTGGGTCTGGGTGTTGTGGTATCACCGTTGTGCCTGTTTTCTATAACATAAGTGCATTAGCTACTTACTTTGGGATCAGAGTAATATATGTGATTGGTGTCCAATATTGTCCAATATAATGTAACAAACGTCACAAATATTTAAAATATATACCTATGAAATGAAGAAAATAGCCACGGAAAAGTAAATTGTTGTGGCATATTTATTAAGTTATTTTTTCATAGGTACATAAATAGTAAGTAGTAGTAAAAACATTCTGTGGCAGAATCTTAATTTAAAATGACATAATAAAATGTTAAAAGGCAATAATTATTTGTCTTGGCAAAACAACCTGATTGATACCATACAAAGACGAATGCTTTAGAATGTTTTTAACACTCACAGTTTCATATTTTATATTCATGAAGATGAAATAAGAAACCAAAAATTTGCGCACGGGCGGGACTTGAACCAGCAACCTTTTGGCAAACCGGGCCAAACGCTCTTACCAATTGAGCTACCGTGCTGTTAGTCCGACCCTGCGAAATTTGTGGTTTCTTATGAAAACGTCAATTGCGTGACGCTTAGCGCCATCTAGCCGTCTGTTTATGAAACAGATGGCCCCAGCAGTTATTCTTTACAGAATAAATTCAACTTGGAAATTGATGTCGCTTCGCTATCTAATGCTTTAGAATGTTTTTAACACTCACAGTTTCATATTTTATATTCATGAAGATGAAATAAGAAACCAAAAATTTTTTAAAACCATACAAAGACGTTAAATCTGGCAACTCAAAAATTGCTTCACAAAAGCTATTAAGCCCTTTTAAATTTATGTAGCAATACAGAGATTTTTTCAGTAAAAAAAATAATACAAAACCGGGCTTTAATGTCAAGGGAGTAAATTTTAGTGACGGGAGTAAAAGAACATGTCTGCAAATATCTTTGTAACACATGCACCGATTCATCAGAAATTACAGGCATTTCTACTTAACTATTTGAAGCCGACGGAGCGCCATTTTGCCGAAACTGTGTAATGCATTCGCAATCTTTTCGCTCAAACTATATTATGCTAAATGCAGCGTTTTCAATGGCAGTTAAGTTGCACTTTTCGAAATGAAATTCTAAGCGCATTTGGATTGGTTGTAAATATGTTGTTATTTTGATAGAGCAAATGGTCATCCAATTCTGTGCTATTGTTGTATTTTCTTAAATAGATATCATGACGTCTGCTCGGGATTTATCGTATCATGAAAATGGTCTAATTAGTGTGATGGTTTGTCTGGCAGATCAGTATTTAATCTTCGTCTACGTAGATAAACTCTACGCAGATTAATTGGTCCAATTTCAGTTTTAGAATGACAAAATATTTTAATAACCAACTTAATTGTAATTAAACCTATAATAATCTGTTAAAATTAACTTAAAAATAAATAAACAATTATGAAGTTTAAGTATGTTAAAGTTACCGCATCTTTGTTTAAACTTTATTGTACAAAAATTAATATGTAAGTATAAAAAGCGGACTAAATGGTAAATGCATTATCTCCCAAACAAACCTCTTGTATATAATTTCACATTCCCAAATAATATCACTGTCAAAGTAATGTTTTTCATGTTTTCGAAACCGTGAAACCGTTTTGTATCCTACTTTAAATACATGTATGTACATTGCTATGCAAACATTTTAACAAGCATGTGCTTTTGGCGGTGTTTTCAAAGTAAACTGTACTTTTAATTTTCCTCTTATCAGTCGGTTTTTCAAACGTGAACGTGTCGTGAAGCGACAAATGTGGAGAAGTAGATTAAGGTAAAAGAAAGAGGTAGAAGAGGGAATAGAATTTATATCAAAACAAAAAAAAATACAGTACCGAAATATGAAATGAGGTGATGTCTGTATGAATGTAAGTAAAGTGCAGTGGGCGTGAGTAAGTATCTTCAAATCTTCAATAAGTATTGTCCTGGAGGCAGCAAAGGGCGGCGTCGGAGTGCAGGGCCGACACAGCGGAGGTAGCAGCGACGCCGATGTGCAGCGGTGACAGGCGCCGTGAAGAGCAGTGACGCCGATGTGCAGCGGTGACAGGCGCCGTGAAGAGCAGCGACGCCGATGTGCAGCGGTGACAGGCGCCGTGAGGGAGTGACTCACAGCAGTAATGAGGGTAACGGGCACTATATAGAAAATGTTATGATCAGTTGGAGTGCCAGAAGTACTTGGTCTCGGATCCTCTTCCGAGAAGGAGACAGGTCCCTCCCCTAGAGCGAGGAGGTGTTACTGCAGTCAATGGGCTCGGATACTCCTCCGGTGTCCGGTCCCTCCCCTAGCGTGAGGAGGTGTTACAGCAGTCACCGGCGGTTCTTCAAGACTTCTTGAGGGAAGATGTAGAGTGTTTATTTCTTGAAGTATAATAGAACTGTCCGAGCTTAGAACTCGGAATCGAATGAATTGAATGAAAAAAATAAAGGCTTATATAGGGGACCTAGGCCGTTCAAATTTAGATCGAGATAGGTTCAAAAATAGAACATGAATACTGGTGGTTTACAGAGGATTAAACCCGAAAAAGTAATAAACTTTGATAGAAGTTGTCAGACTTTGAAAGATATTGTCATAACAACCATGTCAATAAAGATAAAATATGTCAAAAATCAAGCAATTTAAAGAAATAATCAAGAAAACGAATCATCACCCAATGCAAATTAAAGGAAAATTGCAAACAAAGGTAAAACACAGCTATTTTTTACAGTATTATGTACAGAAAAGTAGAATAACAGAGCTTCGAAAGTTTGACAGTTTTAGATTCACAATAAATATTGTTCAAAAAGGATTAGAAAACATCAATAATCCAAAAATACAGAGTAATAGTATAAGAAGAGTAGAAAGGCAGGTAATGCCTATAGTTTAACGTCTACAGTACGACTTTTTAGCGAGAAAATACGAACTGCGTTATGGTAGATAGAATCTATGATTAACTCTTATGTTCGTGTTTACAGCAAACGAACCAGCAATCTTTGGATGGAAAAAGGAAATGAAAGCATGGAAAAACAAAGATAATGTGATGAAAATGTTAATGTGGATCCGATGAATACTAAATATATTAAGGTACTCAATTTATTACACGTAAAACATGTACAACGGTACAAACGCTTGCACTGAAACCGCGCAAACAGAACGAGAGTAAATACCTCGTTAATAAATTGATATTTTTTTAAGCAGTACCTACTAAAACCAAATAAATATATATTTTTAGCAGTACTAAAACCAAATAAATAACTTAAATATTCCTCTCTTATTCATCCTTTAGATATACAAATTAAAACTAATATTATTTTACAAAACGTTCCGAAAAATGGTGTTGTTGTTCTACGGAGTAGGAAATACACAAACAATGGTATAACAACGAAATTAACATTTGAAATGTTAATAGACGATATATCTATTTTTAGAGACGATTGCTGTTTTTACTTTGCAATAGTGTAAAAGTTTGTTATAATTATATTTTTAGGGTTCCGTAGTCGAATGGCAAAAAACGAAACCCTTATAGTTTCGTAGAGTCTGTCTATCTGTCTGTCTGTCCGTCACAGCCACTTTATTCTGAAACTATTAGCATAACACAGTTGAAACTACGTAGGTAGATGTATTCTGTTAACCGATTTCTGTACAAAATAAAAATAAAAAAATATGTTTCAGGGCGCGCTTCCATACATGGAACTTAAATAAAACAAAAATGAACTGAAACCTGTATGTGTGGGGTATATAAATAAAGGTATCTAAAATTAATGTCATAAAGTTTTTTTGAAGATTTTTTCTAAACGTCTAACATTTGGGAGATAGTGTAACTTTAACACGTCTAACTTTTCAACAAAGCAACTAATTTTTTTGTGAAAATGCACCTAACTAATGCCAATATAACTGGGTCTTTTATGCAAACCCTAGAAAAAACGAGGTTATTTTTTTATGTCAACAAAATATTGTGGTATTTTGGCTAAGAGAAAGTAAGTGGATCCATAATTCAGTTAAATTTGGTACGGAACCCTCAACGCCTAAATCCGACTCGCGCTTGGCCGGTTTTTTTATTGTAGTGGAGGATGATAGATTTTTACCTTAACTGTATAAAAAATATGTCAATATACAATAAATTGTTTTTATATACATCTGTATTGCAAAACTGACGGATAAAGCAATGGCAAGTCTATAACCGACTTGAAAAGCCAATGATCTTGCCTCCTATTAGCCGTTGGCGTGTAATCCTGCAAACCCACTGACATGAACTCAATTGTCCCTACAGTGCACTCCAATCGCTCAGTACATCCCTGGCTTGTCCCACGCAAATAGATTCGGCCCTGGATGCAGTCCAAACTCGTCCCGGTTATTGCATCATAAATCTTAATCTAGAATGTGTCCAGACACAGGATTTTTAACCGACTTCAAAAAAGGAGAACTTATCAATACGACTGTATGTTTTTTTTTGTATCAATGTTACCTCATATCTCAGTCGTTTGTCAACCGATTCGAAAAAAATTTCGCATACTTAGAGGGTGTACCTTTTAGTTGGTCCAATTTTTTCCATTTTGGGATCTGACGATGGGATCTTGGTGTAATCATGGGAAACCCTCAAATTTTAAAGGCACGTATAGTGTTTCTTTACTAGAATCTTAATGTTGACGTGTTGTCTGATAGTCAACATCGTGATGGGCTGAGGTGATAGTGGAACTCCTTAACGCTCAGGAGTTCAGTAATTTTAATGAAATACCTATACTTATAATAGGTAGTTTGTAGCTTCTTAAAAAAAAGAGTCATAAGGTGCAACTCCCCCCTTCTACTTTAATCTCTGTCGATGCCATCACTTTGACCTTCAAGCCTCAACTATTCGACTCCAAAAAGAAACTTTTTGCCTAGAACCCACTTTTCCTTTCAATAGTCAAGAGTTTACTTAAGACTTTTTAGGGCATTTTGGTTTTGAAGTCGGTTTTTACTTTTTTTAAAGTAAATTTTTAGGTAAAACGGTTAAACTCGCAATCGAATTACTACACGAAAAAAGTTCGATTGCCGCGAGAATCGTTACCCTGGTTGTCCATCTTGTCGCCATATTCCAGAAATTGGCGAGACAACAAGTTATTTTATTATCACTTATAAAGCATTTAACGATTCATGTTTGAAAAATAAACAGCTAAATCTACTAAAAACATCTAAACATCTGTGAGTCTGCCAAGTTCGCGAATGTAGCGATAGTTTGACATCCATTGGCTTATTACTGTAAAACCTACTTTACTAAATTTCATTGTGACACCAAACCCCCTAGCGGGGTTTTATTGAACTAATCACTCCTCCCGAAATGAGATGCTCATGACTTGGCTCTGATTAATAATGAAAGTTTGAGTGGTAATTTTGTCTAATGGGATAGTTACGCGAAGTTAGTATGCAAATGATAAGCGTTACGAGTGAAAATTATCTTGAGCGTGCTTAGATGGATTTTTTTACAGCAGCATTATTTAGATAAATTACACTTTTGACGGTTACTTTGGCGCTTTACGTCAGTTTTAAGTATAATTATTGTCATAAGTTTAGACCATTCGTATTTATATAAAATCATACGACTCTGTCAAATATAGTTTAAACATAATGGAATGATTAGGTTGTAATGTGAGCCGCACCTGTCAGAGTCGATTTTTTCTATTTAATTTGTTCTTATAACGTAAAAATGAGGTGTGAAGCTTATATTGTTTTATTTACAATACGACCGTTTTCTCATCTTTAAGGGTTACTTTCACTTAACTCACATTCATTTTAAAATAGTTTCAATTGATTTATTGAAAAAAAAATACAAATGCCTGTATTTTATCCATACAATTTACATCTTGTCCATATTTTTTTATTGTAGACACAAACGCTTTGATAACACAAAACTAACTTTTCACGAAAGATTCAGCAAGCGTTTAACTTCAGTTTATGTTACGTACCCATGGTCGAGCAGACACAATTTTGGAAGTTTCGCATACTCGAGACATGGAAAAGTATTCCGAACTCTACCATTAAAACTTAGGTATATTAAGCTAATTACAATGAGTTCCATTTTAAATAGAGACTGGAACTTTTCAAAGTGGGGAAATTTAAGAGATGACTCAAATAACTTGAAGAATTCCAATTTACTTATAAACGTTAAAGTCGTAGAGTTGGTTTTGAGTTACATTTGGAATGTTTGAGGCAAATTGTATTAAATGGTCATTTTAAATGCACCGTCAACATTTTAAATGAATTCAGTTGAAAATTATTTACTGGTTAAAATTTACTTAAAACAGTTGAAAGTTTTTGAAAATTTGACACTGTCAATAAATTTTTAATGAAGTACTGCAAAAATTTACATAACAGAACTTGAACTTTCAGGATAAAACTAACGGATTAAATAAAAATATGCATTTCTCTAAGGTCTTGAATCTAATCACATACCAACAAATGTGCGGTGTTGCTCCAAAATATAGCAAATTTCTAAGGATGTAATATTTAATTCAAGAACTTTTTCTCTCCAAAACTCAGGTGGGTAGGACGCTAGAAACTACCTGTATTTGTGGATGCTGGAAGGCCATTGTACATTTTCGTCGTTTGGCCCCCTTAGATACTCATGATGGAGAGCTTTTTCAGCAGTCTCATGCTATACCTCGGCGAATCAGCTAATATTAGCAGACGTTTGTAAATGGTAGTAGTTTAATCAATGTCCTTGTATGGGATCCCTGTTTGATATATCGCCCTGAACAGCAAAGTTAACGCCTCGACATTAGAATTCAATCACTACAGGCTAGGACCGCTATTTTTAAATTACTCGTGTCAAAATGGCGTGTGATAGTCTTAATTGATATCTGATTTTTCTAATGAAAGACAGCCTAATTCCATATAAGAGTGATTTAAAAAATATTACTCAATTTTGTGAGTATTCACGTATATAATTTGCTCAGTTTTCGTTGGTTTTAATTTCGATTTCGAATGAAAATCACACGCCATATCCAAGCGATTGAT
Organism: Pyrausta purpuralis; assembly: GCA_963924145.1. Classification (NCBI taxonomy): domain Eukaryota; kingdom Metazoa; phylum Arthropoda; class Insecta; order Lepidoptera; family Crambidae; genus Pyrausta; species Pyrausta purpuralis. Next base: position 22,559,385 of record OZ001644.1, on the reverse strand, counting down.
TCAAAAATAGAGCTCCTGGGGGTGTGTAGCTTAGTCAAATCGACATCAGACGCCACATCATTTCTACTGTCCACGCTTTTTACTCTGAATTGAATTATTCTTCTAATAACTTAAATTTTATTATAATTTTATTTTGGAGTAATTAGTTATGATTGATTGTTTGATCTTCTACTACCGTAATATTAACTCTTTGTAATTAAAAAATATTTTCTACTTTTTTTTAGTTCGGTTAGCTATAAAAGCGTGGTTTTAAGTTTTTTAAACTATAATTTATTTTACATTTTTAGTTCGATGTTTGACTAATTATTTGCGGACATGCGACACGCGATAGCTCTATCTTTCTTACTCCCTTACAGAAGATCCACGAAAGAATTTATTAATTCCTAAAAGGTCCTTATAAAGATATTGAGAAAATGTTATTAAATTATTGCATTGTCATCGGTCCTTCATACGTGTGCAAAGTTTCAAATTATTCAAACTTCTGGAAAATGGTGAAAATTATTCTCAAAGAGTAACCCAAGCTAATAAAAGCGTGGTAAAAAAAACATTTGCTCAGTTAGTCCACCAAAAGAGCGACGAATTTCTTTTTGGCAAAAAAAAAACAGTATTCAAAAGGTGAATTAAACATTAAAGTAGGTACTTTAACTGAGCATAAGTTATTTATAAGTATTATTTGTTTATTTTTGAACAAGTAGATAATATTTATAAACTTCCCTCCAACAATTCGCACTGAGCCCGTGTTAGAGTATGGCTCATACCTCCTCATAATCTGGTGACGCATTAGCCCAGCACTGGGATGTTAACAGGCCTATTATACCTTACTCTATGTAGATATTACACGTACCTATTAAATGTGTGCATTCAAGCAGTTTACTTACCTTGTTTTGAGTTAGTAGCAAGTTCTCCATCTTTGATTAAGCAACTTTCTTTGGTTTTTTTTTCTAAAACAATGGTTTTACTATTTTAACTATTGTAATGGTTGACGTATTTCTAAGGAATCAGTAGAGTGCTTACAAAAGAAAATATTCTTTCACTTTTCTCAAAGCGAGAAAGGCTTTGAGCTGGCTATAGCTAAACAAGAAAAGACATTCTATTACATAAAAACAGATACACACACGAACACTCTTCAATCTTGTAAATAGAAGTTGGGTTAGCCAGATCCAGGCAATAATATTATAAACCCACTAACACCATTCAGACATGTAAAAAATTAAACCCCTGACATTGAAAGAAAAAACACGGTATCGTTATTGATAGGTCATGGAAAGTTGTCAGATCCCCTTATCAACTTTTAACTTGATCTTCAAACGGCTGATAGACATTTTAAACTTATTATCTACTTTAGCAGCAAGCAGTAACATGCTACCAAATACCAAATCCATCGGACTTAATGAAGTTCGTCAGATCCCCTTAACAAGTAAAAAAGAGCTGATAATCTTCAAACAGCTGTACAAATTTTCATGAAACATAGCTAAGAATACTCTGGATATAATTATCTATAACACAAAAAAACCTCATCATACCACCGACAGATAACAGACGGACAAGTTAAACCAGTAAAAGCCCGTTCCTTTTGCGTCAGTTGTTACTCGGTATCGAATAAGGATTATTTCCTAAGCAATTGTATATATTGTCAGTAAGCTTAAGTGGCAATGGGCAGGGCACATAGCGGAAAGAACTGATGGCCGTTGGGGCAGAAAAGTTCTAGTTTGGAGACCCTTTGAGCAGAGACGCAGCATAGCAGCAGGATGTCCATGACACGATGGACAGACGACCTTATCACAGGATGAAACTGGATGCAGACCGCTAGTGATCGGTCGCTGTGGAAAGCCGTGGGGCAGGTTTATGTTCAGCAGTAGACGTCCTTGTGAATGATGATAATTATGGTATGGCATTGAAGTGGACTTGTATTTTTTTGTAGCAGAATAGTATTCTCCTTACTACTAGAACGCACGCGTCTACAAACATACCTTGATTTTATGTAAAAGTAAACTAAATTGGACACCAATATATTAGACACCAATCACATACATTGCTCTGATCCTAAAGTAAGTAGCTTGTACGCAATGCACTTGTGTTATGGAAATCAGACACAACGGACCACAACACGGGACCTGAGACAATTAGAAAGTTTTGATTTCTATATTGACCCAACTGGGAATCGAACCCCGGGACCTCGGAGCGGCGACGCCTTGAAACCAGCGTGCTTAGCCACTACACCACGGAGGTCGTCGAAAATTAAAGTACTTTGAATGTTGCATGTGACATTAATACGCTAATGCTGCGCTGCTAGTATGTCCCGCCCTAACATAGCTATGTGTGATAGTTGTAATATTGTTGGTATCGTTGAGCTGCATCGCTTTAACAGAGAAAAGCACAAGGTTGTCATTTTGGGAATGAAGAACCAAACAAATACAGGCTTTTTACACTAAAGTCCTGATGAAATGGCTGCTTAACGTAACCTGTGGCCCAGTTTCAATGTAGCCTTAGGTACTTACGGACGCGAAGCTAAGTGGTATTGTGACCACCGGTGTAAAGTAAATCCCAACTTTCCTCCGAAACGCTGGAGCCTGCTGATGTGGATCAAGTTTTTATAACAAAGTCGCATCTGCAAAAAAGTTTATGAGAGTGTACACTGTAAGTACAGGGTACTCAACTAGACTTTTGAAGGCCTATGAGGCTAATCTATTACAACAACCTTTCACGAAAATACAATTTCATAGAGTTCAATATTTTTTGAGTTATTGTTTTAAGTAAAATGTCCTTAAGGTTTCTGTCAACTACACGTTAAATTAACATGTCCGTGTTGGCAATGAGTCAGGCAAAAAATATAATTTGTATTGAAAACTATGGCACTGTTCCCACTAAACCGTTGCGTCACCAACCAACACCGTCACGTGTCATGCACGGGACGTGTCTGCACCGGCAAAATACGCTCTCGCTCGCTCTTGCTATTACTCCATATTAGATATGAGCGCCGTGGGCCAATTCGACGGCGGCGGCGTGGACTAAAAATTTACGCGGCGGCGGCGGCGCGCCGGCGCGGTTTGTATTTTTATAAGGGGAGGGGGATTAGAAACAAAAACAAAACATATTGTTGATTCAAACTGCATATATATTTTAATAAAGGAATAGAAGATATTATAATCGTTCAGATTACTTATTCATATTGCATACATCGCTTTTTTGATGTAGTAGCAATGAAATGTCTTCTTAAATTTTAATATTTATTAACAAAAATAAAATAAATCATTTTTTTACTATAAAAACAAGCATAAGTATTTTTTATGAGATCGTTATACTTTTTTAACAGAAATAAAATAATTAAAATTTGTAATATTGAAACGGCTTCAGTGAAAAAAACTGTACAATGCTCGAGGACTGCGACCTTTGTGTATCTTCTACACAATGTACATCTTTCAAATGTCTAAGTAGATTACTTGTGGCTATTCCTTTAGAGTAAGCTTTCACTTCGGCTCTGAAAAATATATTTTTTTTAAATATATTTTCCATTACGTAAATAAAATGAGCCGATTGAGTCTGGGATTTCGGATTTCTGAACTCACTTTTCAAATACTAAATTCAATAAACAAACTTACTTTGAAAAGAAAGTATTCTCGTCTTAATTTTTTGAATTTCGTAGGCAAAATACTTGATCACTTAAAACAGCTCTTCGTTTCCCATTTAATTCCACTGATAATTGTCCGAATTCAGTCTAAACTATGTGTATGTTTTGTGGACAGATTCTTCAGTGGTGTTATACAAATGTTTTTTATTTTCGTTTTATAAACATCAACACTAGTCCATAACATTGCCGCCATTTTACGTCACTTACACAATAACACACGTTCGTAATGGGGAAATATTCAATTCGACTGAGCGAGCGCAGGCCGCAGACAGACCGGTTTGGACATGTCGCAGGCTCGCGGCGGCGCGCCGCGGGTTTCGCTCGGCGGCGGCGCGCTGACGTTTAGTCACGGCGACGGCGGCGCGCCGGCGCGGCGCTCATATCTACTCCATATAACATAATATAAATATGTTATGTCATACATTATTTCATCGATTGGTTGTTTTTCATAAATCTGCTTCATTGTGTTTGATTGGTTTTAAAATTTGATTTCGTGTATTGTTTGTCTAGAATTTTATTTTACTTTATTTATGCCCAAAATACGTACCTATCCGGTTTTTTTCATTTATCAAACTTCATTTGTAATAATTAACACTTACATAATTTATACTTCCCAACGAATTTTGTCATCTGAATACTGAGTTGAAACTCTAACTCCGAAACTGATTTTTTCTTTTAAAAAACTGAGGAGGTGTAGTGTGTGTGCTGCTTCACCTCTGTAGGTTGTGTAAGTTAGTATATAATAAGTCTTTAGTTATTGTAATATTAGTCATAACAATAAACCTAACCGTGCGCGTAACACTTGTTTTATTGACATCTCCCGCGGTCAGTGAGACGAAACGCTGTAGATCCGTTCAGTGGGCAATGTTAAGCGTCTTGTCTGGCTTTTCGTGTTTGATGCGCTCCTGGCACGGTCATGGTATGCTACGATGTTTTGGGCCCAGACCTAAACATAAAAAAAAAACTCGTTATTTTTTGTAAATGACGTTGTGAAATAAATGGCGTGGTCAATCAACCAAGGAATGTGTCTAGCACGATCAAAGTATTAAAACTTCAATTCGAAGCCTTTTTAAAAAATATAACGTTTAATATCTACGAGCAGAATAACAAAAACAAACAATAACTCTACCGCTTTCGTCGAAAAACGCTTAACTACAATCTGGGTATTGTTCTGTGTACTCAATCAACTGGGATTGATTTTGAATGGTCCTCCGGTCCAATTTAGTCGAATACTGTGAAATAATTTTTTGAGCCGCTTTATTTATCTTTGCCGTCCAATATAAGAGAAACAATTACAATACTGGCTGATACGCGAACCTCTTTCGACGAAAAATAAACAGATGCTTTTAAAATTGAACCTCATTCCTTTTTTTGGCTGTACTTTACCTGAAGCTATTCGATATGGCGATTTATGACTGGTACTTTTCCTGCTGTCTTTAAAGCGATTAAAGTTAGAGGTTTTATACCTTTTTGCTTTTAGAAGTCTACTTCATAATAACAATCATAATTTCTTTAACCCATTACCCTTTTACCCTTTAGGGCGCTCGGTTTTGATGTTTTGGATGTTATTATATATAATTTAACAACAATTCATAGAATTACACAGCAAGAGTGCCTAATCTGTAGTTATATAGGAGTTGTATTTAATCAACCCTTAAACGGAAACCACAGAGAAGCCGCGCTTGGTTTATATCAGGCTTATTAAATTTGCTGATATCGACTGAAGATATGAAGTACAGTACGCTACGCTCTTCCTGCGGGTATATAATAGTATAACAATTACTATGCCTATGATACATTATATTTCCATAACTAAGCTTTATTGCAAAAACAAAGTTTGTCAAATGATATCTTCATGCCATATGCTTGTACACCCCACCCTTATTTTTTTACAGCTGATTTTTTTTCTCTCAGATTTTTACTTTAAAGATTGCTTTATACCATTTTTTTTGTCCCGTGCTAACTAAGTATAGAATCATTGTAACTTTTCCTATATTTTTTAAGACTAGTATATTCTACCAACTTGATATCCAAAACTCAAGCAAGACCACACATACATGCATATCAAATGACTACTCAGCATAGGTATAGGTTGAAGCAAATCTACCCACCCGGCACGGGAACAGCACCAACCAGGCGTCAACCATACGGAAGCACGTTACGTTTAAGGTCAGCAACGCCTCAGCTTGGATCGTGTTTGCTACAAATTATGTCAGTGATTCTTCTTGTGAATTTTGACAGGGTGGACGGATAGTCGTCAACCAGCGAGCGGCGCGCCGTAAGCAATTAACAACGCATGCGCCGCTGATCGAGAGTGGGTCTCGAGTTGGTCTCGATCCAAGGTAGTGACGTTACGAAGTTGGTAGATGTGCGATGAAGTATGGAGTTTCATGCAAAGAATACTGAACGCCTCGAGTTGATACGGTGCTGTCACCGTGACGGGTTGATTGGTGGCCTTCGACCTTCAGTAAATTAAAAATATGATGTTATGGGTGAATTCGTGATCTATTTACATTTAATTTTAAGCTTGATACGTTTCAAAAACTTAATGCAGTATCTCAAGTAGATTGGTGTTTGTGGGCGAACAAATTGCGATGTTTTTTTTTTCGGCTGAAAAAAGTAACTAGTTAACTAGAGTGTATTATTATACTTCAAAAGTGAACGTAAAATATACTTTTCATTGTCCGAAATATCGCACTTAATATCGGGAGGCGGTTTAATTTAGTTGGCAAAGGCTACAGGCGTTATAGGAATTTAACTTTGATCCATTATAAACCCAATTCGAGGCATAGATGTAGCTTTACACCTCGGTAACCAAAGTAACGAAATTTTCAAGTCAATTACATCAAGCGACTGAAGTTTAGTTAACGAAAATAATAATTACCTGAAGTAGTATTCGGATCTTGTTATCGACCTTTTTAAGAGTTTTTTACTAGCCAACAAAGTCCAATACCGACTTGGCAAAAAAAATATATTATACTTATATCGTTCGATTAACAAAAATAAAACACAACTTCATTTATGTTTTACGTTTATAATAAAAAAAAATCGGCATGATAACAGAAATTCATAAATACTTAAATTATTTACATTGTACAAAGTTAGATATTTGTAATAACCGTTCATAAAAGCGGTTTAATTTATTGTGATTTTTGAGCAGTGTCCCTGCCAAAATAAGACAAAAGAAAATTCTTCGCCTTTCATTAAACAAAAGCCTGGGGGGCCCTTACCGACAAAGCTTGTTTTTCAAATAAGGATTTAGAAAATTGCATTGTCTACAAAGCGTCACCCTAGCTGGCTGAACGCAAAACTGATTGCTGATGCAAATGAAAAAAAAAGTGAGATAGGGTATTGTCTGGCTACTAGATATGCATAACATGCTACAGTTTTATTTACTCTGAGATAGACGTTGATGCATCAGCTCAAGCTATCAAGGAATATTGTGAAATTGAGAATTCAAAGTTTGAAATTTCAATACGTGTTTATGAAAAAATCATGTTTTAGTATAAATAAACAGTTATTGTATAATTGCGATGGTTATTAAGCTGAGTGCGAGCTTAAATGATCACTCATTAATCATTTTAAATGACAGCTAGATATTTTTTTACTAAGGCCTAATCTTTTCAACGTCAGCTAAGGAATATTTGTCAAATAAAATACAATACACCTAATTTCATAACGACACCTATTTTTCAGCAATCATTATTGAAAATGACATTCTGAAATCGGTCGTTTTATACTTATTCAATCTGATAAGTCTTATCTTACGTTGGAAAAATCAGCTCTAACAGTATTGTAAATTAAAGAATCTTTCGAATGTTGTCATCTTTTACCTTTCTCGTATAGCTAACCAGAATCTGATTTGCCGCTGTGAAACAATTGCCAGCCGAAATTAATTACCCTATTTTAGGGGAACTTTGTTATGGAACAGGCAGACGGCGAAAACCGGGAAACTGCCAATCTAGTCCGTCGCAAGCGCCACATATCTCACAAAACAGTATGGAGGAGTTGGAGACACTTAATTAACTTTAAAGCTAGGCAGAACTTTAAGGGGTTAGGCTGTGCCACACGTTAAGGTCTATGCAGACGACTTATGGTTGATGAGAGATAAATTTGACTAAATCTACTGTTTTTAAATTCCTTTGGTCCAATTAAGTATCAAACGATAACGCTAACACTACGATGAGTTTCATTGTTTTCTTAAATCTTATCTAATTATGGTGGAGTTTTAAGAAATAATTAAGTAGACCTACCGTCGTAACTGAATTTAGGTACTTAACAATACTCCTCAAAATGTAAATATGTAGAATGCCAGCGGCTCATGAATTGTACTCTCTAAATAACCTAGCAATCACTGCCAAATCATCAAGATAAATCGCGCATTTATGAACTCCACGAGATGAACATGCCTTTATTTGTGTCGACTAAGAGGTCAAATAGGAACTTGCCCTGCTTCGTAAGTGTATTGCGAAGTTCTCCATCTGTAGTCGTATGTGTCACAACTCACATCACAAGCATAGTGCGCGGATGCTTAAGCTCCGCAGACGTGAATAAGTTTTCACTGTTCATTTTGGCTGTATAAAAGTGGCTTCCTTTGCGCGCTTTCAGAACAATGTTGTAAGAAAGTTAGGCCGAACTGAATTAGCTTTAGTTTTGTTGGTCGGATAAGTATGCGATGTTTCGCTTCGTAATGTTTTCGGATATTGGTTAGGTTTTATCAGTTTTTTTAGGGTTCTCGTAGCCGAATGGCAAAAAACGGACACGTTATAGTTTCGTCAAGTCTGTCTGTCTGTCTGTCTGTCTGTCCATACGGACGGAAAGTATTGACATAAAGTGGCTACTGCCACTTTGTTCTGTTACTATAAGCATCACACTATTGGTAGGAAGATGTACCCTGGTAACCGCTTTACGATTCTTATATAAAAAATAATGATATTTAAGGGGGGGGGGGGGGGGCTCCCAGACATGAAATCAAAACCGACGTAATTGCCCCCCCCCCTCTAATTTCTAAACTAAGCTAATATAAACTTTGGAAAAAATACATGATATAGATCTTAACAAATACTTTCAAAATATTGTGGTATTTTTAGCCAAGTGAAAGTAAGTGGATTCCCTTATTCAGTTAGAGTTAGCACGGAATCCTTAGTGCGTGAGTCCGACTCTCGCACTAAGGATTCCGTACCAAATGTGACTAAGACGCAGTCTTATATTATTCATTCTTCTAGTTGTTGATTATCAGTATGTATGCATTTCATTTGAAATCGACTACAAAAAATGAAGCTTTATGATGAACCTAATAAAATTGTATTTTGATAAATTATTTTGAAAGTACTTTATTAAATTTTAGTCATAAACTTATTTATGCTAAACATATTTATGCTACATATTTATGCTAAATTAAAAAAAAAGAGAAAAATAATATAAGTACAACTTTAAGCTAATAACTTACGAACTTCAAAAACGTGAAAGTTATATCTAACGATGTTTAATTAAAAACTTCAAATAGCGAATTTTCAGAATTGTAATTAATCCATCTTAGAAGAAAATTTTAATTCATGATCAACTTATTTTGTATTTGAGACCTACTAGTATTTCGTTTTAATTCTAGTAAATGATACAATATAAAATAGGTTGAACTAAAACAACATTAGAAAAATACTGTAAACAATTCATTTAATTTATATTATCTAACAAAAATAATACTTATGGTTCGGTGTTGAAAATGTTCATTGGCTCATGCCAATGGTGAAAAAAAAAATTGATATCAGTCCATAAATGACTGCGATATGACGTAACAACGCAAAAAAAAACATTCAGTCGAATTGATGACCTCCTTCTTTTTGAAGTCGGTTGAAAATTCAGATATGCGTATTTTTTTAATAAATGCAGTAACTTATATTTTATAATGAACGGCTCGCTAGTGAAAGTTTAACTCAAAGCTCACTCCAATGAATCACTGTGTATGTACTCCGCCCCCATAAAAATGGCGTAAAGGTCATTTGTGAAAAAGCGGGTAAATAAACCTAAGCGCCGGGGGCAGAGGTAAAAAATCTCCGACAAACCGCACAGGATCAGTCAAGCTAACAGCTACAGAGTTCTGCACTTTGCTGTTGACCTGCGATTGAGTGGACTTTTCCCCTAAATAATGTTTACTGTAAGCCCTACGCAATGAGAACCACCCATATAAGGTCCCTTTTTCTTTGACCCCTTATGACGAAAGGGTATTACAAAATAGATGATTATTTAGAAGATAATAATATATGGACTTGCAAATATTGTAAACCTTTTGAAAAGAGGCAGTGAGTGACTGAGTTTGTTGCGCAGCTTCTTCTCAGCACTATCCCACAATTGTCCCGAAGCTGTGGTAGGGTTTATATTGGGACGTGTAAAAGTGCAATAGGCCTATTTGCATAAATAAATGACTTTTATGACTTTTGCTTGTCGAACATTGTAAACAATATTGATACTCCTTTTAACGAAACAATTCATTTTAAAATAGTAGAAACACAAAACTGAAAAACCACATGGGCAATTAATGGCTAAACACTGAGTTTTTTATTTATTTAAACAGTAATTAAGTTTTATTGACTGATATTATTATACAAGTTATGAAAAGATTGCTTACAATATTGGACTAGCTCAGAAAAATGGACTTTAGATTATAAGCTTATAAGCGAAAGACTTTACAACATTCATGCGGAAAAAAGACAAGATATTGCGTCACGAATAAAATAGGAACAATGTATAAAAGCAAGGAATCATAAAATATAAACTTAAAAGTTCAAAAATATATGCATATGATAATATTCTAGTTTTTAGCGCCTTTCATTGTATGTAAATAAATAAAATAAAAGAATAGTGTACAGTGTGGGATGTATGTACGGCCAACATTATAACCCGCCTTTTTGCTTCACTATTCTGATGTTATCTTCTCGCGTCATGTCGCGTTTCTCAAAGCTTGTTCTTGCCAAAATCGTAATATTTACTTTTTATTTCAGCCACCTATCTAACCTACCTAAGTAAACTACCTTTATCCACAAGCTGGCACAAAATCCCATAACCTACCTACGGAGGATCAAAACAAACAAAAGCTGGGCCTCTATTTTTGAATCACTCGCTTAAATATGGCGTGTGATAATTGTTCGAAAACGAATTAAAAATCTACGATAATAACGTGAATTATTGACGTAAGGACTTACAAAATTAAGACGTATTTTTGCAAATTCCTCCCATGTGGATTTCAACTGATTTTCATTTAGAAAATTCGTCTTTAATGAATGATTTTCACTCGCCATCTTGACGCGAGTGATTCAAAAATAGGGGGCCCTGGGCCCCTATTTTTAAATGTCAAGATGGCAAGTGATTTTCTTTCGACAACGAGTTTTTTTCTATGACTTTTAATTCATCTTCGAACGAAAATCACTCGCCATTTCGAAGCGAGTGATTCAAAAATAGGGCCCCTGAGCCGTCAGTGGTGCGACGCGGACGTAACGGCAGAAATTGAATTTTCAAAAAATTCAATTGACACGGCACAGTAACTGACGTTGACTGACCGGTACGAATGCGTTTGCTAAATCATTCGCGCTGACTTTGGGCCTTGATTCCAGATTTAGGATTTTGCATCGATTTTGAGATAGAATAGAGCTGAGCCATCTTCTTTGTATCAGACTACATAATTCTGCTTTTTAATGTTTTTAGGTACACGGATTTTTAAATGAATTAGAAACTCAATGAACTAAATGCTATAAAACTGCCTGGGTATACTTATTGTAAACTTTTTAGATAATTGATCGAATATCTTTTTTTTTAAAAGAAATAAATACCTTCTAAAAAGGCTTTGCCTGAAAATTTTACTATCAATATCTAGTACCTAAATGCATAGTTGACTAATTCGGCGTTTATTCTAGAAATCTAGTTCAATCGACCTCTAGACGACGTTCGTTTTAATGCTAATTTACATTACTCAAAGCTTTCCAAGTAAAGTAGATGATCAGCATAGCCCGTGAACCCTAAGGGCTAGCGCACATTGAGCCACTTGTCACGGTCACTAACTTGATCACTCAGGTCAAACCACTAGACGCGGCTACACAATTCGACCACTTGTAGCTTAGCAGCCGCTATTTTTTTACTTAAAAACCGTGTGGTCAGGTGTGACCACTAGTGGCTAATAAGCAACAAGAGACTCGAACGCTGCCACTCACACACTATACAAAATGTATGAAAAAATATGTGGTTGCAGTTCAGTGGCCCAGTTTGAACTTGTTCTCATAAAATAATTGACTGCCGCAGCCCAAAGTGGATGTGATGTGTATTATCGGTACATAACACGATTACGACACCAATAAAATCGAGTTTATGTGACACTCGTACATGACAATTTCATTACCATACCGCAGGGCTATTACGTATCTTGCGATAGCAAAAAAATTATAATTATCGCAAAAAAATAACTGAAGTTCGGTTTAGGTATCAGCATGAAATAAAGCAAAGTAACTGTAGTAATATTTAACACTAGCTTCTCTTGCGGCAATAAAATGAGGGACTGCGACGGCGCAGATCTATCTCTCTTTCATACTTATAGGCCTTATGGGGAGGCGGAGTGTTGCACCAGCGTAGTGTCGATATTAAAATACAATAAATATAATATATTTATTTCTATATTATTCATAAATGTTTATATCTGTAATAAACGTTAAGTATTGAATTACAGACAAAAACATTCAATAATTACATTTACTTATAAAGAATATCTAAATTATATCAATTATAAAAAAAGCTGAATATGATACAATAGGTGTAAATACAATATTCTAATTACCAACCCAACAATTTCCATGTAAACCGAAAAAGTTAGAACCAATAACTAACTCATAACTATGTACGAAAAAGCTATTATAGGGTCTATCAAAACTTACTGCATTCCTTCTTGTGGCTAATTCTGATGCTTAAATACAACAACTTTTTGTATGGGACCAACATCGTAATCCCAAAAAAATATTTCCCCGTACTAGAGTGACTATCAGACGGTATTAGTTTTTATAGAGAAGTTTTCCATCCAGTTGGTTCTATTTTTGTGTAATGAAGACACTAACTACAATTCAGGAGTATTGAAATACTACAACCGAAAGAACATTGACCTTCAGTGTGAAATGTATTTCTTGTGTTGTACTGAAAACTTAAAATGATTATAATTGCATATTTTTTTATTATTTATTTCCAGTTCGGAGGGTACTAAAGAGGTACTAAACAACTATACAAGCTTTATTTGTTTATTTTGCTTAAATTTATAGTTTTAACAGCTGGTCGGTATTTGACGAGTACGTTCTGTACCGAACAGTTCTATCATAACATTTTCATAGCTTCCGAGGAGGTACCAAATATAATTTGCGAGGAACCAAATAGAACACGCTGGGTACAAAATATTGAAATAACGCACATTTATAGACACGCTATGGTCGGTACCCAACGTATCACACTTTCAATTTTGGTATGGTATGCAAATGGTTGTTGTATTTTAGCATCAGTATCACCACCGAAAAGAAAAGCAGCTAATTTTTTGTAAAAAAAAGTTGTTTATCAGTATAGATTGGGTGTTATTAACAATCATTATGAGCCAGCGGCCAGTAGGCCTAACATGCATACACGGAGGCGAATACTTGAGCTGGTTTTACAACACTTTTATTAGTAGCGGTTTCCGTTTTCTAAGAATATTACTCCACGAGAGCACTAGGGAATTCATAGGTTTACAGAGAATGAAGATACGTTTTGAATCTCGAATTTTATAAGGATAAGAGCGGTTTTATGATGATATGATTTCACATGATAGTGTAGTTATTTTAATTTTCAATATTAGCCTATTTTAAAACAATAGGTACAAAAGTATTATTAGAATTTTGATTTCTAACATCTAGTTTATTATTTTTATTAGTATCAATATATTATGCACGATTGAAGTATTTCATAAGTGTACAAAGTACATTTTAATTTAAATAATCTTTTAATATTTGTTGCTAGGCGCAGCGGTGCATACGTTGTTGCGACCTACATTTGTCATACATGCATTTGTCACTTTACATTTTTACCTTAGTACTCAATTAGACGGCAATCGGTTAACTTGCATTTTATTTCCGTGCCCCTATATTTGATACTCACCCTTACTGCATTTGCATTTGCATTGACATTTAATTACAAACAATAAGTAGTAGTATGAACTTACTAATTGTAGTAATAGTACTACTGTTTTATTGTTTTGTTTGTTTGCCAGATTGTTTTGTTTTCTAACAAACATGCTTTTTCAGAGACAAACACCTTTATACAATGTTAAGATAGATTTTTTTTTCAGAACAGAGACCAGCCGAAATTGCGTCGGTTCCCACAAATAAGACCCGAGTTAAATATATTTCGCACCACCAGTAAACATTTGCAGTGGATTGGAATTCGAACCCATCTCTGGTTTCGAATTTATAGATCCAATTGAACCTGTATTGGATTTTAATGTTTGTTCAAGTGGAGGTGTGGTATTGCAGCTATACTTTTTTACTACCAGATATAGGGTCCTTTACACACTGTGACTTTGGGCAGCGATGCAGCCGCGATGAAATGTTGTGGCGATTCAGCATCAATGCAATCGCGCAAACCACGAACAGAGCAAAATACATAAGTGAATTATTACTTACAAAATGTGAAAGTAAATTGGCCCCTTCAGAAAAAATCGGATATTATTAAATGAATATCACGCCATTTTGAAGCGATAGATTAAATAAGGGCCCCTGAACGCTAAAGTGGGCTACACACGACCCTAAAATCGGACCCGATATCGGGACAATGATAGTTGGAATGATTTACAAATAATAAAATTAGGCTTCCGATTTGCCAATACACGAGGCGATTTACGGTACGATCTAGGGTCCTCCCCACCACTTCCCAGATATCGGGTCTGATTTTAGGGTCGTGTGTAGCCCACTTAAGGCAATTTTATAAGATAGAAATAAGAAACCAAAAAAATCCGCACGAGATGGATTTGAACCCACGACCTCTGGCAAACCAGGCCAAGGCTCCTAACCAACTGAGCCACCGTAAGAGCGTATAAACACTTCGTTGGAGTGTTGAAAATATTTAAAACCGCTTACCAATTGTTATCTGGTAAATTAGTAAAGAGAAAATGTTTAGGTATAATAATGGTGTCCAAAAACAAAAAAGTCGTTTTCTACAAAATATTAGCAATGTCAGCGTTGTATGAGATTAACGTTAGTATAATATGTTAATTTATCTTTCGTACTGCTAATTGTTATCAAAATATTCGATGATCTTATTATTGTTTTTATTTGTTAAGGGGCAGTAATGTACTAAACAACATATAGCGGCCTGTTTAAAAGGTCCATATTTGCTTTGGTTAGCGTTATTTGTCCAACATTTATACGAACATTCATGTTCAAATTTATCCGTTTGTTAGTGCTCATTTGTGGATGGTGAAACAGGCCCTTACTAAAAAGAATATGAATCTTTTATTTATTTATTTACATTAGGAGAAGAAGGCCGTTAAATCGAATTAACCACAACTCACAAAGTGTAGTTAGAAATTAGAATTGTGAACTCAGTTCAAGTTTAGCACCTACAATGGAATAGGATGTCAGAACTTGAGGTTTTCCGGCTGAAAGTGTTAAGCATGAAGTTGAATATCCGAACGCCGCGTGATATTTGGTGACAAACGGTGCAGCTCGACTGTTCGCTTTGAGTACTAGAGAGTTATTTCGTAGCTTACGATTGTAAACATAGGATCATTGTAAAACACATTGGAATATAAACTATTTTAAAATTCAAGTATCTTTAATAAATAAATAAGAATAGCTAACAGGGCCAATCGCTCTTCCGATTGACATACCTGCTACGGGAAGATAGCGCTGACGTCACGCGTAATGACATATCCGATACTTAAAGGAGACCAGAAATGTCGCATAGTCGGACCGCACGCACGGTAGCTCCATTGGAAGAGCGTTTGACCCGGTTAGCCAGAATTTCTTGGTTCGAGTCCCGCCCGTGTGAAATTTTTGGTTTCTCATTTCATCTTTAAGAATATAAACACTGTGAGTATTAAACACATTCTAATTACTCTTCTTATCATTCAAATTCTCTGTTATTTGCTAAACAAAATAAACAAAAGACGATTTGTACTATTGAGCGATGTTGTTGCAATTATTGCAAGAATATCGTAATAATATAAACCATCTTTTAATAACTTTTGAAATGATATATATATATATATATATATATTATATAGTTACATAAAGTAATCTATATAGTATATAATACATACCTATATATACTAATACTTTAAAGCTGAAGAGTTTGATTGTTTAAACGTGCTAATCTCAGGAACTACTGGACCGATTTGGAAAAATATTATTGTGCACAGTTGCAATGGTTCATAATTAACTTCAGACAAATTGATCGTTAAGATTTGTTATGTATAGTTTTACTATAGCTAGATACCAGATCAGCAAGCAAAGCAAATTGTGGTGAAAATTATAGGAAATTACTGCACGTATGTGAATAGTACTTGTTAACGACAGCCACAAGACCAAAAGAAGTTTCATATGATTTCATTAAGCTTTGATATTGTCGTTTATTTACTAATTTTCTACTAGACTTAAAGAAAGAGAAAAATGTATAAGTAAGAACGAATACGAAAATTGTTAAGAAAAATTAAATAGGATAGCAATATATGTAAGAAAGAAATGAACATAGTAGTGCCGTGTGCAAACTTCGTGCTCAATAATTAGAGATAATAATGGATCGCTTTAGTCGCTAATTGAACGCAGAAAATCATACAAGAATAGAGCCGAATTTGTATGCAGTACGTTCATTCCTTCCTACGGTTTAATAGTGAATACAGCTACTAGTGAAAAGTGAAGTACCAGTAATTACCAGTGAATTGTGAAAATAGTAAAAGTATTAATAAATTAATGTGTGTCAGTATAAGTGCAGTGTTTTACTGGGGAACAGTCAGTGCCTAGTGTTAAATTTAAATTACAGTCCACTCGCTCTCTGGGCTTGACGACTGTACTCTCTCCATAGTGTAACACCAACATCGTTGGTCCTATCGGAGACGGATCGAAAGTACGCACCAGTGGACTCTGTGCTGTGAAATTAGTGTTTATGACTTAGTGCAATATGGACACACTTATTTTGGACTATAAATTGTAAGTACTTTTATTTTTTCTACAAGTGATTACTGTGTTATTTCGTGTTAAGTGCATCTGATCTGAACTTTGATTCCTGAACTGTGGATGAACTCTGTCTGTGTTAATTGTGATTTGCAAATAGACATTTGACTCTGCTAATTGACTCTGATAAGTGTTTAAATGGTGTATACGCGAAGCCAAGTCATGGCCGAACGTTCCGAACGTGTGTTACCGGAACCGCCCCGGTCGCCGTCCCCGTCGACGAGGAGCCGCTTGGAAGCGGAACAGCATACGGCCGCCCAGCCTAACGAACGTGGCGCCGCTGTGTTGGGTACGCACTCAGCGTTCGACGTGAACATGGGACATGTCGAGACCGCCGCAACGAGCAGGACGCAGCACGCCAGAGCACGCTCCACCAGATCCACTGCTAGCGCTGTAGCACGGCTACGGTTCGAGGCAGAGGAGCGGCTCGCAGCCATCAGACGCAAGGAGTTTGAGCTTGAGGCCGAGATGGTAAAGAAGAAGCTCACGGCAGACCTAGCAGAGTTGGATGACGACAGTGACCAGGAACAGATGCAAGAAATAGAAAAAGTAAACGAGTGGCTGGACAAGTCTGCGCCAAACGTGGATGCCGAACGGGAGGAGCGCCTGGAGGCTCCACCGGAACCCAGCAACGAAGAGACGCCTGTGACCCGAAGGGCAAGATTTTGGACGCCGGGACCGGTCCAACCCAGACCACGCGCAGAAAGGAAGAGATCGTCAACCCCGAAGGGACGAGGTATTGAACAGCTGGCAGACGCGCTGTCACAGATGATGGCGTCGCGACCACCACCGTGGCAAGTTACGGATCTACCGCTGTTCTCCGGATCACCACTGGAGTGGATACACTTCGCTACTGCAATAGAGGAATCAACAAGGCTGTATAAGTTCACTCCATACGAAAACTTGGCCCGACTACGCAACTCTCTCAGAGGTGAAGCAAAGGAAGTGGTAACGCCACTACTTAGCAGCGCAACGCACCCAGATCGAGTAATGAAGACGTTACAGCAATGCTTTGGACGCCCAGAGATGATCATAGATATGGCATACGAAGAACTTAAGAAGCTGCCCAAGATGGGAAGTACTGCAAGTGAATTAAATTCCTTCGCCATCAAAGTCCAGAACATCGTGGCAACTCTTGGCAACGTGGATCCAGCATATCTGTATAACCCATTGCTAGTGCGTGAAGTATTAGAGAAGCTGAGCCCACACATCAAGTCAAGGTGGTGTGACTTCGCCGAGGAGCAGCCGAGAAATACGACTGAAATCGTAAGGCTTTCCGAATTTTTAATGCAGCAAGCTGACCGTGCATTAAAACACAGTTACAGTGGTGCTAGAAAAGACGTCCCGATCAAGAACACGAAGATCGAACAAAAGAGAAAAGTATTCACTGTAACGGAGACGAGCGGCAGGCCAGAAGACAATCAGAAGCCCGAAGCCAGCGTCTGCATAGTGTGCAACAGTGAACACAAGCTACCTGCGTGCCCGAAGTACAAGGAGCTGTCGGTGTCGGAGCGGTGGGAGGCAGTGAAGAACGCAAAACTCTGTTTCCGGTGCATCAACAGCAGGCACAGAAGAATGAACTGTAAACAGAAGCTCTGCGGCGTAAAGGGCTGCAAACGTCCTCACCACGCCACCCTACATGCTGAAGTCCCGGCCAAAGAGGAAGTCGAACAGGTGACTACGAACCAAGCAGAGGTCGCAATGGCCACAGCTACACCTGGAGGGAGTGACGTGAAGCTGAAGATATGTCCGATCATCATCAGCGGCCAGCGGGGGGCGCAGCGAACATACGCGCTTTTTGATGAAGGGGCCACGATCTCTCTAATCGACGAAGACCTCGTGAACGAAGTTGGAGCTAGCGGACCCAGTACTTGTCTAAAACTAAGAAGCATAGACAAAGAAGTCAAGAGCATGAACAGCAGAACCGTCCGCGTCAAGATCATGGGAGATGACGTCAGCGGACACAGCTCTGTCATCACATTCCGAACGATGGCAGGTCTGGACCTATCGACGCAGTCGTTGCCAAAGGAGGCACTACAGCTGGAACACCTGCGAGGACTGGATATCTCAAGCCTAGCCTACCAGAACGCCAAGCCACGAGTCCTCATAGGAACTGACAACTGGCCGTTGATCATCACGAGGGAGCTGCGAGCGGGCAAGCCGTATCAGCCGGCAGCCTCCAAGACCTTACTAGGATGGGTGATCTACGGAAGAGTACCTAGAAGCTGTCAAGATACAGAGAAGATCTTGCACATCAAACTAGATAAGAAGATCGAAGATCTGGTCGAACATCACTTTCGCGTCGACTCGCTAGGGATATCTATGAAGAATGAATTCACGAAAGAAGATGACCTACGAACCATGAAGATCTTCGAAGAAACCGCGGTGAACAAAGACGGAAGATTCGAAGTAAGTCTACCGTGGAAGAGCGAAGGCATGAAGCTACCAAACAGCTACAACGCTGCCTTGAAGAGGCTGAAGACACTTGAGTCCAGCTTAGAACGTCGTCCCGAAGAGAAGAAGCAGTACCACGAGCAAGTGGAGAACCTGCTAAAGAAGGGATACGCCGAGCAGTGTAGTGGCGAAGAAGAAGACAGTTCAGTAGCGTGGTACTTACCACACTTCGCAGTGAAGAACCCGAACAAGCCAGGAAAGATCAGGCTTGTCTTCGACGCAGCAGCCAAGGCGAACGGAGTCTGTCTGAATGATTGCCTGCTGGAGGGGCCGGACCTTCTGCAGTCTTTGCAGACCATACTGTTCCGGTTCCGAGAAGGCGCCTACGCGATAACAGCAGACATAGAAGAAATGTTTCTGCGTGTGAAGATAAAAAAGGAAGATCAACCTGCGCAGATGTTCCTATGGAGGGAACAATCAACAGACAAACCAGTGAAGATGAAGATGACTTCAATGATATTTGGCGCATCAAGCTCTCCGTTCCTGGCACACAGCGTCCGGAACAAGAACGCACTTCAGCACGCGAAGACACACCCTGAAGCCGTTCTACCGATCATGGAAGCCCACTACATGGATGACTACGTGGATAGCTTCAACGACCTGGAGAGCGCCAAACAAATCATCGTGCAAGTCGACGAGGTACACAAGAAAGCCGATTTCCATCTTCGAGGTTGGAGCAGCAACAACGAGGAGCTGCTAGAGGTCACACCAAAGGACAGACGAGCAAAAGCGGGAACAACACCACTAGGAGGACAAGAGAAGACCTTGGGACTTCTATGGAACCCGAAGACCGACAAGCTGAGCTTCAACACTTCGCTGATTCGAGTCTCAGAAGCCGTGAAGTCAAGAGAACGAGCCCCCACGAAACGAGAAGCCCTGTCAACGGTAATGAGCATTTACGACCCGCTGGGACTTCTGAGCTGCTACACCATTGCAGCGAAGATCACTCTTCAGAAATTATGGCGCCTCAAGACTGGATGGGACGAACCGATTCCTGAAGACATCGCCAACGAATTCGACGGTTGGATCGCAAACTTAAAAAACATCAAGAAGCTGCAGCTTCCCCGAAGCTACAACGGGGGGAGAGAAGTGCAACGTCGAGAATTGCACATCTTCTGTGACGCAAGCGAAGAAGCATACGCAACGGCTGCATACTGGAGACTCACCTACAGCAACAAGGAAGTGGAAGTTGTGCTGGTGGCAGCACGCGCGAAGGTCACCCCGCTCAAAGCACAAACCATTCCCAGGCTAGAGCTACAAGCAGCATTAATTGTAACGAGGTTAGCGAAGGCCATCAAACAAGAACACAGACTTCGCATCGATGACACGGTCTACTGGAGTGACTCGCAAACAGTCTTACATTGGCTGAGGAACGGGAGTCGACGCTACACGCCCTTTGTAGCACACCGGCTCGGCGAGATCACAGAAGAAACGAAGCCAGCAGACTGGCGGTGGGTGCCGACTCACCAGAACATAGCTGACGTAGCAACGCAAACAGGCTACGTGCCAACGTCCGAAGATGATCCATGGTTTGGAATGTCGTCATTTTTGGAGAAGCCTAAACGTGACTGGCCACGCCAAGAAGATAGCAGCGATGACATCACCACGAAACTACTACATATCATCACTGAAGAACGGAAAAAAGAAGATGCAGCACTGCCTGACATCAGCCGATTCTCCTCATACGATCGGTTGATTGGAGCCACGGCAAGAATATTACAGTTCGTAGATCTTTGCCGCAAACAGAAGACTACGCTCAGCCATGAACACATCAAGAAGGCAACGAATCTCTGGCTGCGACGAACACAGCAAGACTCGTTTCCTCACGAAATAGACTGCACGAAGAGAGGCATCATCGTGCCCCGATCAAGCCCTCTTCATCGCTTTGACCTACTATGGGAAGATGGACTCCTAAAGCTCAATGGGCGCGCGAACAAGGCAGCGGTACCTGATACAGCAAAGCGACCCATACTGCTGGATGGGCGCCATCCATTCACAAGACTACTCATCGGGCGAGAACACCGAAGAGCTGGCCATGCGAACACCGAGAGGATAGTCAACGACGTTCGACAAAAGTTCTGGGTGACACGATTGCGGCCTACAGTGAAGAAAGTAGCCGCCGACTGCCAGATGTGTCAACTAAGAAAGACGAAGCCAAGAAACCCACCAATCGGAGATCTACCGATTGAACGCCTGCAGTCATACCACAGACCGTTCAGCTTTTGCGGAGTAGACTACTTCGGCCCCATCACAGTGACGATAGGCAGACGACGAGAAAAAAGATGGTGTGCTCTTTTCACCTGCCTGACAACAAGAGCCATCCATTTAGAGTCAGTCGCTTCCTTAAGTACTGACTCTGCTATCATGGCTCTCAGAAGAATGGCTGCCAGAAGAGGATGGCCCAAGACGCTGTACAGCGATAATGGAACAAACTTCAGAGGCGCAGACATAGAACTAAAGAAAGCTTATGCCGAATGGCTACCAGAACTATCAAGACTGGCGATGAACTACGACACCGAGTGGAAATTCATAGCCCCAAGAGCTCCGAACCAGGGAGGCGCATGGGAAAGGCTAGTGCGCTCGATCAAGAACGCGCTTACCGCGACGTTAAAGGAGAAAGCGCCGAAAGAAGAGACCCTGACCACTCTGCTGACCGAAGCTGAATACTCAATCAACTCAAGACCATTGACCCATGTCTCCGTGGATCCAGAAGACCCAGAAGCGCTGACGCCCAACCACTTTCTTCTGGGATCATCAACCGGACTACCACACACCGGAGCCTGCAAAGAAGCGGACCGGCGGACTTGGAGAGCAGCAATGGCACTTGCAGACAGCTTCTGGCAGCGGTGGATGCGCGAGTACCTACCCACACTGGTGCCACGCCTTGACCGTCACGAACGCCAGGTTGCCGTCAGAACAGGCGATCTGGTCATCATCGCTGATCCACAACTACCACGGAACATGTGGCCCAGAGGCACTGTCACCAGGACCTTTCCAGGACCTGACGGTGTCACGCGCATTGTAGATGTGCTAACCAAAGGTGGGACCTTCAAAAGACCCACCTCTAAGATCATCGTGATATCTACATCCGCACCTTCCCCGGACCAGAGGGAAGGGACGCGCTGCACCAACGAGAGGCTGTCTACCGGAGGAGGCTACGGTACACCTTCGCCGGGGGGAGAATGTTAACGACAGCCACAAGACCAAAAGAAGTTTCATATGATTTCATTAAGCTTTGATATTGTCGTTTATTTACTAATTTTCTACTAGACTTAAAGAAAGAGAAAAATGTATAAGTAAGAACAAATACGAAAATTGTTAAGAAAAATTAAATAGGATAGCAATATATGTAAGAAAGAAATGAACATAGTAGTGCCGTGTGCAAACTTCGTGCTCAATAATTAGAGATAATAATGGATCGCTTTAGTCGCTAATTGAACGCAGAAAATCATACAAGAATAGAGCCGAATTTGTATGCAGTACGTTCATTCCTTCCTACGGTTTAATAGTGAATACAGCTACTAGTGAAAAGTGAAGTACCAGTAATTACCAGTGAATTTTGAAAATAGTAAAAGTATTAATAAATTAATGTGTGTCAGTATAATTGCAGTGTTTTACTGGGGAACAGTCAGTGCCTAGTGTTAAATTTAAATTACAGTCCACTCGCTCTCTGGGCTTGACGACTGTACTCTCTCCATAGTGTAACACCAACAGTACTACTTAAATGTGTCTCTCTTTAGAAGGCAAAATTTATGCACTTTTTATCTTGTGACTAATTCTGAAATATCTGTTATGAAAAAAAAACTAACTTGCTAAAAATAATTTTAAAAATTAGCCGCCAAATTAAATTAATAAATTAAAATATACCATTTGAACTAAAAATAAATCATCTCGATAAGACTTCTCTTTTTTAAGAAATGCGGACACAAATATACATAAAGGGCGAATGAAATACCTTACTTTTTTAATTCAGTAAAATGCCTGGCTAATGTAAATACGAGTTTAATAGAAGTGCGCCCAAGCTTTGAGCATAAATTATTGTATGGTGAACCTTTATAATTTTCAACAGGCTGTGGTTGTGGTTAGTCGTATAAATCATGATGTGGCTAAGCGTAGCTATTTTGTTAAAGTAAACGCTGATAGAACCCACTCACGAACGTAAAGTTTGCACAGACTTACTAATTACTTTTATGCACAGTGCACACATAGACATCGTTCAGGCTAGAAAGTTTTAGAAACTCTTATTCTAGGGCTATAGATTTGTATTTTGATCATAAAGTAGATAAGGATGTATCCTACTATTTCTCCCACTTTTTCCATTGCTGACAGCGGTGCCAAAAAAAAAACACAGCGTCACCTCTTTTAGTGTCTTACGGATGGACAGGCAGACAGACAGACAAACTTGACGAAAGTGTAGGGGTTCCGTTTTTTGTCATCAGTTACGGAAACCTTAAAATCATAGTACCTATTGATACTGTTTTCACTCAAAACTATTTATTATTTCGGTTACCTTCTTCATGTGTATCTCTTACTAGATAACTTACTAGTACCAATGCCACCTCTATTTGCGGTTAGTGTGACTTCAGCCTTAGTATTAGGCAGTGATTCGATGATTGGATGCGCAAAGCCTAAAGATCGGACTGTGATGATCGCTTTGACGTGCTCGCTTTGGGAAACCTATAATTATCCGCTGCCTGAAAGCGACAGAGTTATCAAAGAACACCGAACGGTTAGCTATTGCATTGAAACAAATGGGTGGAACTAGTACTGTGGGTTTATGTGACTGGATGGAAAACAGATATAGCGAACGTACTATATTTACTAGTTTCTATCTACTTTGTGTACTCAATTCTTGTATCACAGCACAGTAACTCTACAGGCTTATCATTTCCAATATATTACTGACTAGCGGTCCACCGCGATCTCGTTGGAAGGGGGGCGGCAGCAAACTCGAAACGCTTCTCGATAAATAAGTTTTCCAACACATTTTTTTTTCTAATCGGTCCAGTAGTTCCTGAGATAGCGCGTTTAAACAAATATACAAAACTTCAGCTTTATAATATAAGTATAGACGAAGCAATCTGAATATCTTTCAGAACAGCAGCTCTTATATACCATTTCAATTATGTGAATTCATACATCTTAAAAGAGGTACTAGAGGAACCTTACCTAATAAAATTAATCACAAATATTTTTCTAGCATCACAGAATAACTTTGACTATTTCATGGATATCATGATAAATAAATGTAAGGAATAAATATCTGTACATCTCACAATTGTTAACCTTAGTTGAGTTCAGCTGACGTACTTACGAGAAACCCGGGTTCAGTTGGTAACTATACTTTACGATTTTTGTAATAACAATATATACTAATACTAAGTAATCAAATTTTTGTATATATGTGTATAGTAGTAAAGATCCCGTATAATATTTGTGGAATGTAGCACAACTCTCGAGGTAGTGATACTTGTAACCTGTAGGTTTACAACCAATGGTCACGCAAACCGAACATTTCAGGCATCAAGAAGCCTACGCAAAGTGGTCCAGCGTAAATGTTGCGTCACCCGACATACGGTTATCTCCGGATATCCGATATATCCGGATTCGTCGCAATGTTTGCGGGTAGATAAGAACACCCTGTTTTGTCGAGCGATAACGATGGGACCGATGGACGGGCAGATATGAAAACAATGGAACTGGAGCTTTTTGTTTTGTTTTCTGCTTATATTAAACGAACAAAAATGTTTGGACCACACAATTTGGATTTTTTTTTTATGTTAGACATGCATATGTTTCAAAATTACTCCGTCTTCTATACATAAAATAAACTCTTAGGCACGGTTGCTTGATCGATAGTTTACTCAACTAATGGTAAATTGTTGGTACCTTTAAATATTTACGATTGTGCGTCTTTTAAAGTAAAAATACCTTAACCAGATGTCACAACACAATTGCTATTTTTATGACCATTGGTTAAGTTATTTTTTCTTCAAAATACGCAATATTCGACCGCTGGTAACGACTTTTAACCATTTTTAGTATACTATTGAATTGGATCCATAGTCACAGCAATCATGAACAAAGCCCGGGAGGACCGATTTCACTAAGTACTTCCTACAAAATGACGTTCCATATTTGAATAAATAGTTCGTTAGTGTTTATTTATAGATGGTGAAACATGCCAACTGTATTTATCTCGTTGGTTTAATTCGAAGTAGAAGAACAAAACCTGTTAAATTATTTTATTAAATTCAAAACTTTTTCAAGTCCTTGCGAAAATTCAAATGAAGGCACCACCCTTTCGGAAAAATACCTTAAATCAAGGAAAACGGCTTTGAGACTTAAGATTGCGTGATTTGAATAATTATGCAATCAATCTTTACAGTTTAATTACAACAATATATTGAATTACAGATGTGTGCTCCTATGAAGAACGTAGAAGTAGGTAGGTACGGTTGAGGTCTTTTACGCCAAACAATTTTAAAACGAAAATTGCTTGCATGAACAAAAACGGGTCACTTCAAACAAAAGACGATGCGAAGTCCAAGAGATTTTAGTAAAACCAGGAGCGAGACACCGTGGCTCACATCGTGTGGTGTTGTCTTCTTATTTTAATGCTTAGAAATGTCATAGCCTGAACTTGGTATTTGTTTGTGCCTTATTTAAAAAAGCTGAAGATTTTGAAAAGGCCATAGATCCATAAGCTAGCCGACAGTACATGGGAGAGATCCCGGACGGCATCTACGAGATTAGAATGATCTTGAAGCAGCTTAAAAACAACAAGGCAACTGGCGAGGACGGGGAATCACAGCAGAGCCTCTGAAAGCGGTGGAACACAGGTACTCAAAGTCCTTCAGAGACTCTTTAATTCCTTGCTGCTAGAGTTTTCACCCATATCTCAAAACTACTACTGGACCGATTTAGATGAAACTTACACTTTACCCTAAGTTCATGGAAGGCGGTTCAATTTTAACATTCAAACGGTTCAAACACACAAATATACCTATTGATTCAGGTTCTTCTGCAACGAATACATGCAATTATCAATGACAAACCAATCTGAATATCTCTCCGTGAAGTTGTGAATTTACATCAGTAATTCCCGTGCAAGATTCGATTTCCCCACACCTTATTCACACACCGCACCGTAACTTAATAGAACCTGCCCGGATCCCTTTACATCATAATAAATCCAATTCAACAACATAAGTGGTGATACTATAGTATATTCCGTGATTTGTGAATGGCGAAAATAAGTTTGATAAGTAGTTTGAATGCGATACATAATCGTCCGTAAATGAATTGTGGCAACCGATGTACGATTATGTTTTGGCTAGTAAATAAGTTTATTAAAAAGTATATAGTGTTTAAAGAAGCTACAAAAAGATGAGCTACGTTATATTACTGTTTTTGTTTTTATACGCGATTGCTTTTAATAACCAAATAATAATACAAAAATATTTGACAAATTATAGCAACATAAAACCAAAATAGCAATCCCAACGTAAGTTACGATTTTCAATTAAAATATAACTTCTAATAAGTAACTATCATACTTAATAGTTACTATCTTAAGAAGTAGAAAAAAACTGTTTTTGCGATCATTCCATCAATTTATATTGTAGATAATTCGGTGCGAGAATTAGCTATGACCTCAAAAGTACAAAGTCAATTTTCAAACGTATTTTCAGCTTATAACATGCACGTGTAGCTACGTTACGAAGAAGTATCTTAATTTGAACATTCAAGATAATTATGAGAAATTGTATTTCTTAGAAATAACAGATCGCCGTTTTGTGTTAATTTATGTAGGTACCGTCTTGAAATTACTCCGGCTTCTTATTGTATTCTCAATTCAATTTTGATGATGCTTTAATCAAAATTGTGTTCAAGTTAATAATGCCTTTCCAATTAAATATGTTGCTGTTCCAGACAGACTCGATTACGTGTGCTTATTAATAGCTCATATAAACATGCATATAACTCGCTGCCACGACTTGCTGAGTGGGTACCTATTTGACTCAAGTATATGATTCCCTTAATGTGTATTGATAAATATAGATGTAGTTATTTGAGTCAAATAAATTAATTTTCTTTCTTTCTCGTATTTCAGTGTCTTATGATGCGTTTCCTTGATAATTTTATTTTTATCGGATTCAGTTGTGTACAATAGAAAACATGTGTTTTTTTTTTATAAATGCAGCATAATGGATACAATATATAGTACGTGCAAAAAAACACGACGAATATTCCTAAGGCCCAATTGCGTGATGGAAAGTAACGGTGCAATGCCGTTACTTGCTGTTGAATATATACGATTGTGTGTGTATGAAGAAAAAATACAAATGTCTAAATCATATTTTACCATTAATATCGATCACGAAATTGGGCTTTAGTAAACGTTAGTCTTATGTACATACCGTCTGCTCTTGAACAAATGATCTTACTTCAAGCAACCTTGAACCAATAAATATCTATTTACGAGCATCCCCCAAAAAAGCTTTTGAAAGAGACTAGCAGATAGACGTTGACGGCTGTAGTTTTTGTCCCGAAAACAAATGACGTTCGGAAACCGGCAACAAACGATGCATCGAGTCAGTCATTAGCTCACTCTCATACTGACGCCTATTAGGATAATGGAATAGTGGTGTAAAGTTGTTTGTATCATTTCTTCATCAGGTTTGAGCCAACGCGTCATCCCTGAGCTGACCTAGCAATTTCTACAAACTTCTTGCTGCTTCCTACAAATTGGAACAGTCACTTTCGGTTTTCGTACTGATGAAAATCATAAAAATATTTATTTCTTAAACTGATCCCAATATTAACAAATAAAGCAGTGTGGGGTCGGAATAGGTGCAGATCTTTTAGGTGTAGCACATATCTAAATAACAATCAATCCAACGAAATAAATTTTATTGTGTAAGATTGAAATATTTTTTCGTTATTCTTCTTATTATTTGTGACTTAAAAGTTCTCAAAAATCTAAATCAGTTTCGATATTGCCCCGTCGATTTTAAGCACATTTTTATCGTATAGCTTTTCGCTGTCATCCGATAATGGTATAGCATAGAGCCCAAAGAATGGTTTGCTGGCAGCGAGCCAGTGTGGACGGCAAAACACATGAACGTAGTCCCGCGTCAGCTTAGTTCGCGCCCGCGCTGTTTGTCCCTCAAGCCGACGCTTCGTCACTGCCTTGACGGTTAAGGCTGTATATATTGGAACCAAATTAAACCCAAAATAGACAGATGACCTTTTAATGATCACTGGTTTGCGTTGGAAGGCACCACAGCTCAGCCATCTTTTTAAAAAAAAAACTTTATTGCACAAATAACAGTGTATATAAGGTGGACTTAATGCTAAAAGCATTCTCTCCAAGTCGTACCCTTAGGTCATGCAGAAAGATTTTAGAGGGTGCAGGAGAACGTAGAAAAATAGAACTTAAAAAAATAAGAACGCAACAATATAATATGATGTAATACAATAATATTATACTCGTACCATTAATAAAATTGAGGATTATAAACTTAATGAACATAAATATAAAATATATCATATCCATAGCAACCAAATACATAAATAACTTAAGAATATACATACTTATACATTTTACAAGTTTCACAATTATGCAGCCAGAAACTTACGCAGTCTGTTCTTGAAAGAAAATTTCGTCTCTGACCTCTTAATCTCCAAAGGAAGTGTATTCCACAACCGTGTGGTCGTTACTGTGAACGACTTGGACTGGTATGAGGAGCGATGAGATCTCCGGCTAGGCATTCCGGATGCCTAGCCGGAGATCTTCGGAAGAACAGAGAGAGCGATCATCTTTCAAGAACCATAAGGATCCAACCCTTGAGCAACTTTCTCAGAAGATACTTTGAACCCTCGAGATGTCAATATCACTGATTGACCTAACGCTCTGTTTCACCATTGACAAATAAGCACTAACCAACGAATAACAAATCATATATAAAAAATCATTTTTATGAAGTATCTTGGAGATAGTACTAACCAAAATGTAATTGGATCTAGTCCTTAGATACACCGATACACCTTAAAAATCCAATAGTGCTAGGTGTAGGCTTCTGTCAGTATTTCAAAGTGTAGCCTTAGCATGTCAAAGAGCAAAGTTCATTGTAAACTTGACTCTATGTATACGGCTTTAGTGGACATAGCAAAAGCAGTTGTGCAGACTTAGCAGTTCCTTAATGGGCCTATTAACACTGATTTAGTGCAACCTTGTGGCTATCTCTCAAGCCGATCGTTCCGTCAAGTCGAGAGTGGACACCTCGGGCTAAGCTTGTCCTTAGGTATTAAGGGAAACTATCAAAGTAGTGGCTTAAGTAAATCAAATAATACCTTGAAATATAAAGAATTTAGAAACAAAGTAAATATAGAATTTCAAGGAACTATTAAAATTACAATAGCTAAGACAACTCTGAAACAAAATGTGATTGATCTATGTAAACAAATAAAAATTGACGAACTGAGCCTTCGATCACGAAAAAACCTAAATATCCTATTTAGAAAGGACTACTGCTACTTAATTAAATATTTACCATAAACATTACTTGATAATGTAAACTTTAATTGCAAAAGTACTCACAGACAATGTAATTTCATATTTCACGTTTCATTTAGATGTAAAACAGTCCAACTTTTGTTGATCGTCAAGGTGTCGGAACATCTAAGTTAAAAGCGTAGGAAGCCACAAAACCTGAGGAAGATTAGTGAAAAAAAACTTCTGAGATAAATTTGGCGATGAATTTGGCATCACAAAACTCGACTTGTCTCTGAGATGTTCAGTTACAAAAGTTATTATTTCTAACCGAGCGTTGGGACTTGGGAGCAACCCTTCGTATAATAGCGAGATGATTAAAATATCAGCAATCCCCTGACGGCATCGCGATTGTCATTGTAGAAAGATAAAGCAGTGGTACAATATTCTGTTCCTACTTATAAACAGGATTTGTAAGATATAAATGTCATCAGTATATATCTTGAGAATAAGTGTTATTTTATTTATTCCGCATTTCGCCCAAATACAAAACAGTAGCAAAGCGCCATCTTCGACGCGCGTTAGCATCGATACAGTCGCGATCCAGAAGCTGGAAATTGTCAAATAATGTAGTTTTGGCGACTGCATCGATACTAACGCGCGTTAGCATCAATGCTAAATAAAATCTGTTTATTGCGAGAGTTGTGATGCTGAAACGCGTTTTCGAAACGCGCGACTGCATTGACGATAAAAGTCGCAGCACACACCCATTCAACACAATGACTTGACGTGAAATGATTAACGTAATCATAGGATTATCCTTGTTTGTTAGTTATACCTGGAAGCCAATTCTCGTGTAATTTGTATACTGAAAAAGTGCACCGATCGATTTTTCACTGCAAAGAAAAAAAAAGATTTCTCAGGGTCACGATTTCTATGCATTTCGATTTCGTTCGTCCGATAGTTTTTTTTACGTCGATAGAAAGATTTAGATATTTTACTCTTTTTTTAGGTAAAATGGTTAAATTTGCAGTCGAATTATCACCCGAAAAAAGTTCGATTGCCACGTGAATCGCCATCCTGATTATAACATTGCGCAGTGTAATAAAATAATGGATTTAATTTTGCGTGGTAAGCAATTGTCCTGTAGGCAGGCAGACGGTGCACTACAACTTCATTTTGAAATTTGCAACGCTGATCGCTAATGTAATTATATAATTTACATTTTCCTTATACTCATCTGTAGAGATCTTCAAGCGCTTCTGAAAACAATATTATCATGCCCTTTTCTTTTGCAATTTACGTCATCCGCGGCGTAAAGAGTTATTCTTCTTATTCAAATTGAACAAACAACTCGGTTTGAGCTCCTGCAATTCCGTCGGAGGAAACAATGCGAGGCCTTGCATTGATGAACCCAATGAATTTGTTATTCAAAGAACTTTATAGACATTCCAATTACCGCATCTGCTTGATTAATTTAAATTAAGCTCCACGATGATTTTAGTTTTCTTTGTTTTATTTATGTTCGCGCTGTTTCTCTACGTTACTTTGAAATGGACAACATTTTCGACGTCATTTCTCGATGTTTTCATTTATTTAAACTCCATTTTACCGTTCCCATCGCATGGCTGTAACTTTTCGTTTATTTCCAAACAAAATGCAATGGGAAAGTTCAATGCGCGAAAAATACGAAAGTGGAACACTTTTTTATTTTCAGGCGGATGACCGTAAAGTTTTTAAAGTGGTTGTTCAACGTGTGATTTTGAAATTAAAGCGGCATTGTGGGTAACTGTATAAAACAATTAGTAGTGCTCGTATCGCGACGTGTGCTATTTCAGTGAGAATAACCAGACAGTCGCAATAAAGTCTTAACCATAAATCCTATGTTATCTGCTGCCGGCAAACGTATAGCAACGCACACCAGCTATGAAACGAACTCAATCTGCATAAATTTGCAGTTGACCCTGTTATTACTACACACAAGTTTATGTACACGACAAATTTGATGGCATACGGAATCGCAGGCGGCGCTAGCTCTACGTACGATTGACATTTAATTTTGTTTCTGCTTGTTTCGGGTTCCGTAGTCCAACAAGGAACTCTTATAGTTCCATCATGTCTGCAGTTCAGCGCAGAGACCTAAGATGCTAGAAAACTGTTATTTCGCATGGGCACGTATTTTAATCTGTTTGCTAGTGGTAAAATAAAATTGTTTTTTTTTTCTTCTTTTTGGCGTCCCACTCACACAAGTAACGCGGGAATGTTTTTTTTCCTGAAGTCATCACTTTGGCCATCACCAGCAACATCAGGGCACCGACTCTAAAAATAAATTGTTTGCCTAAAATGCCGTCCTTTCGTGCAATGCATTTTGGTTTTAAAGTCGGTTTTAAATCCGTCCCGGTATTCAATCTGGTCCTGGTGCATTTTTCTTCGCCTGATGTCGGAGTTAGGTAGCTAACTAGCTAACAGTGATTCTTCGGTAACTGAGAGCAGTTTTTTTTTAATTTTAGACACCAATTACATGCAATGCTCTAATCCTAAAGTAAGTAGCTAATGCACTGGTGTTATGGAAATCAGACACAACGGTAGTACCACAACACCCAGACCCGAGATTAGATAGACTTATTTATTAATTTCTATATTGACCTGACCGGCAATCAAACCCGAGACCTCGGAGCGGTGACGCCTTGAAATCAGACTGTTTAGCCACTACACCACGGAAGTCAAAGTTACCAAACTAGATTAGGTAGTAATGCTTGTGTCCCTGATGTTGGTGGATTAGGCTGTCTTTGAAGTGATCTCTTGTTTAGCCTCTTGTTGAAGTTCTTAGCGCTGTTCCTGAAGAAATTCTTCTTTTTAAATATTTTCTACTTAAAATGTCCCAAGGTCGCTGCTGGTCTGCCTCTTTATATTAGGATAACCTGGCCTTTGAGAATCTTTGCAGATCTACAAGACTCGTCTGAGCACATGTCTGAAGCATTACCATCCTTCCTTCTCTTGTTACTCTAGAACTTCTGCCCTGGTCTTTGAGACCGCCCTGACACAAAAACTTTTGTGGTCGCTGAGGAGTCGGACGCTTCTTCAGCTCTGTCTAGTCCGGTTAATGTCGCTTGAAGTGTGCTGAAGCCTGAATTGCTCACAACTTGATTGCCTCTTACCTTGGCCGTCGTACTTCTTGTAAGGCGTACTTCTTGCACGCATGTCTCTTCAAAGCAGCTGTAGGGTGGCAATATGCCCGCCCTCTTCCAACTCAATGATGGAATGAATTCAAAGGAAAATTATCACGGCTATGTGAAGTAAATAAATTACGGAGTTGCGGTCGATAAACATAGAGTAAAATAATTTTCATGATTTTCACGTAAAAAACTTTTTTACCTCTAAAACGCGTCTAGATATGAAACTGTACCGTTACCATGAGTTTACTCTCTAGCGACGACGTTACTTTTTCTATGGAAAATTTTAGTTCTTTCAGTGAACGCTAGGCGCTGCGCAATTTTCCATAGACTTATTTCACGTCGTCGCTAGCGAGTAAAACCGTCGTCAACTCGTGGTAACTGTACTGAAACTGTAAAGCTGTAGTCAAATATTGATTTTTATTATCCATTTTAGTTATCAAAATAATGTGAGTCATCGCCATTTAAATGTATGACCGATATTGTCTCATAGTTGCGGATATTTTGTCATTTTAAAGGAATCAAACCTTATAAGTGACGACCACCGTGGTCGAGTGGCTAGCACGCTGGTTTCAAGCGGCGCCATCTCGTGAGGTTCCGGGTTCGATTCCCGCTCGGGTCAATGTAAAAAACGATATTTTCTGTATTATCTCGGGT
Source organism: Pyrausta purpuralis (assembly GCA_963924145.1). NCBI lineage: Eukaryota > Metazoa > Arthropoda > Insecta > Lepidoptera > Crambidae > Pyrausta > Pyrausta purpuralis. The sequence goes on along the minus strand of OZ001644.1, from coordinate 22,525,752 downwards.
CTGGGTTTTGTGGTACCACCGTTGTGTCTGATTTTCATAACACAGGTGCATTGGCTACTTACTTTGGGATCAGAGCAATGTATGTGATTGGTGTCCAATATATATTTATATTTATTTATTTTATTTACGAGTTTTATTTACGTGCATCTTCGATCATGTTCGACAGGACATTGTTAGGGCAAGTAAAGTTCACACATACGTACACACATATTAGGTAGATACGGAACCCTTCGTGCATGAGTCCGACTTGCACTTGGCCGGTTTTTTCATTTGACCTGTTGCAGGCTACGAAAAATCTGTGATCGGATTATAGTCATTTTTTCCGGATCCAGACACATTTTCGTTCCAACGAAAACTTTAGATCGGTTTGGTGTAAAAAATATTTGTTAATGTTTAGAGAAATAAAAATATTTCAATACAGGTGTTGATTTAAGATAAAAGTTTGTTTTATTGCTGCAATGAACTATAATGTATTATGCACATACGGCTCTTCTTCTCTCAATAATAGGTAGATACTCATAGATAACACATTATTGCACATTACAAAGGATAATTACAGTATTTGATTTGCGTCAGTATTTATGTAACTATGCATGAAAAACATTGCAATAGCAAAGAACAATAACAAGGAAATTACTGAAAGATAAAAATCTTAAGATACAGAATCCGTAGTTTAAATTACCGGCAATTAGCTAGAACAATAACAATTTGGAAGTTTTAATTTACCAATTATAGCTGTGTAACAAACGTAACAAACGGTTACGCCTTACAGCAGTTTCCCGCAATAACACTTTAGATTTGGAGTTTCTCAATAACAATACGTTTTTTCGCTCGCACCGAAATAATTCCGCGAGAGGCGAGAGTCCCGTTTTGTCTCGAGTGTTCTCCATTCTCACAGACAACTTAGTTCTAGACACCGCGTTATTTTTTTCCAAAAAATCTTGACTATTCTTTCACTAAGAAACTACAAGAGAAGTGGTTTAAAAATATGAGCTACCTACACTTTACACGGTGCATGATAAGATGTATATAATCATTAATCATTCATCATTCCAGGCGTTTCTGCAAACACCGGTCAAATAAAGAAAATGCCTTTTAAAGAAAATTACATACCAATATAACTAATTATCTCGAATTTGGAAAAAACTTTTAAACATCTAATGCTACGATGCATATCATAATTTCAAAATGCAATTCTTCAAATCTGCAAAATCTTTTTCAAGGCTCTATTTGCTATTTATCTGTCACGTCTAAGACTGCGTTTTCTTTGTCCATCGGTTGAATGCTAAACCATTTTAAAAGGAAGCAAATTTTCCCAAAGTTGCGCGAATCTTATTGAAGGCAACGACTCGCTTTCGACAAAGTTAGCGTTTTCAAATCGAGTTAAGATCCATTAACTATTCGTGGTTTAATTTTCTCCGAGATGAGGTTTTAATTCCACTTCTCTAAAAGTTGCTTTCAGAATTAGGCACAACTGTTCTTGTTTATCAAAGATAAAAGGTGTTGGTTATTAAAGAAAAAGGAAATTTGCCATGTAATTTTCTCTAACTTGAATTCTAAAAGAGGGATTTATCTCACTGTATTTTACAAGGTACCTAATCCGAAGTTGTAACTACGTTGAAGGAATTTAAATTAGTACTAAATTAAGCACAATACGTATTGCTGTACTGCTTAGTAGACAGTGGCGTTTTATACGAGCAGCCATTTATTTAATTAAGTAAACCTTACTTAGATTTCAGTGCGAATCGGATAGTAGTTGCTTTACGCCGGACCTTCAAAAATATTTCAGTTTCACGAATTAGATTAATTTTAGGCCACATAATCAAGTTTACCTAGAAAATAAGTCTCTCATTAACTGGATTTGTAACTGAAAATGATAATAAGATACCACTTTCAAGCGTATTATCTTTATATTTTCTAATTAATTTGTATATGCACATACACAGATTACATATTTATTAGTAACGACAATAAATAAACAGGAAAAGAAGCAAAACAAGTATGCATATAGAGTTAATTTGTGTTAAAATTCCAATAAAAAAAGAATATGAGTGTTGGCTCATATTCTTACAGGTACCGATTAACTATGTATGTATAACAATTTTTGTAACTTATCACGTCAGATATAATTCGTGAACAGACTGTATCAATCTACCGTCAAGCTTTGAGAGTCAGTTAAGTCGTATATTTTTTTAAATAAATTTACATCTCATCCGTCATTCCACACGAGTAGATGCAAAGCTGAAAGTTTAATACGTGCACTATAAAATAAACCTCTCACTGCTGTTCGGGATATGGGAATCGCATTACCAAGTTACGGGCCCAGTTTTCTCCAACTATCTAATTGATTTTTGATGCTAACTTAACATTTTATGCTATAACATGAAGAAATATGAGCTGGTATAATATTATGACAAGGCCAAACAGATTCAATAGAAATTGAATCAAGGATACCTATTTTATATATCTAATCATCAAAATTACGATTTACAGTGTTCGGTCAGAACAGACGTTTTTAACTATTTCTTGAAAAAAAAAAACGATTACGATCTCGCGCGCCCTTGAGTCAGATTCTCTTTCTTTTGCGTCGTCTTTTGTTTGAAGTTTACATATCGTGTGTGCAAGCGATTTTAGTGGAAAAGTGGTTAGGCATGCGAATGCGGTCGAGCAAAACATACTCGTACCTAAATTATTATTATTTTCACCTAAAAAACTTGGATTGTTAATTACAATACAGATAAAGACGTGCAATTTTTATTGCAGAAAGACAAGGTACGTCTGCTAAGGCAGAGCAACGTCAAGTAATGGTATTTCATGTTATTATCACACACAATGGTCTCAGAGCCATACTATATTTTATTCAGACTTCAATCGCACTAAAGCCCTCTAAACCTAAAGCTGCTCTTACTCATAACGACTGAAATAGTAGATAGATACATTTGGAACCAATTTCATTATTTTTAAGTTTAAACAAGAATGTAAGTAAGTAATGTGAATCTGTTTGACCTATAGCATGCCCCAGACTCTAACACACTGCGACTTTTAGCAGCAATGCGGTCGCAAAATGACAAATTTTACACACTGCGCGACTTTTAGCATCAATGCAGTCGCGATGCTAACGCGCGTTAGCATTGATGCAATCGTAATGCAGAAGCTGGAATTTGACAAATTATGTACTAAATTTTAGCTCGCATCTATGCTAAATAAATCTGTTCATTGCGTGAGCCGCGATGCTGAAGCGCGTTAACAAAATGCGCGACTGCATTGATGCTAAAAAAAGTCGCAGTGTGTAAGGGATCTTAGAGTCAAGTTAAGAATTATCGTTTGATGCATGTAGTATTTTTTCCCGACTCACATACTTAATGATTAACAATCGTAGTTTATGAATTACTTAATTCATGTACCCACACCACGGTAACTTTTAGCGCCTACTGTTATTTTGAATTTTGAAAAACTAAACTTGCTCCCCTCCCGTTTCAGCGTGATGTTTTATAGCCTAAAGTCTTCCTCGATAAATAAGCTATCCAATTCGAAAATATTGTTTCAATTCTGTCTATTATTTCTTGAAATTAGCGTGTTCAAACAAACAAACTATTCAGCTTTTTTTTAAAAAAAGATCAAGTCTTTCTAACATCAAGTCTTTCTCTTTAAAAAAAAGATCAAGTCTTTCTATCTAAACTATCTATATTAAATTAGTGATCGTACAATTAGGTTGCCAATCCATCTTCTATATACAGGGTGACTTTTTTATCAGTACCGATATTTTGTGTAAAGACTCCACTGATGAATATAAACAACTTTTGCTATGGGGGCAATAGCGAAATCGAGAAAAAAAATCAGCTGTTCCATACAAAAGTTCCATTGGCGTGCGGTCAAAATGTATGGAACAGCTGATTTTTTTTTTCTCAATTTCGCTATTGCCCCCATAGTAAAAGTTGTTCATATTCGTCAGTGGAGTCTTTACACAAAATATCGGTACTGATAAAAAAGTCACCCTGTATATAAAATGAATTGCTGTTCGTTAGTCTCACTAAAACTCGAGAACGGCTGAACGGATTTATCTTATCTTGGTCTTGAAATATTCGTGGAGGTATAGGTAAGGTTTAAAAGGCGAGAAAAAAACGAAAATCGCGCGTACGAAGTCGCGGGGGACCACTAGTAACACAATAAAATAGGTAGAAATAAATAAAGAAACAACGATACATCAAAATCAAACCTAAAATTAATTGAAATAATTGAAAATATAATTATCAATTAGGCTTATATCAGTACAAATAGCACTAAAACTATTATAATTTCATTATAGAAAGAAAACGATTGTTTGATTATGATTCGTGTAATTTAAATTATGTATTCTATAATTTTGAACTATCATACACTACAGAACATAATTGGGTAGATTCCTGCGATCACCAACAATTCGACAACCCCATTTTTAAGAAAAAAAAAACAATATTTTATCTTCATCTTTCCATTTATCATTTTTATTTACTTTTCAAATTTAATTCATAACAGCTCTTTAAACAGTAAATTGTGCGCTAGTTTAACACAAGATAATATTATGATGTCATAGAAAATTAATGAAAAGTACGTCAATGTTTGGTAGTCGGTGGCAACTCGCCTATTTTCTTTTTAATACCTCTTTCTCTTTTTCTCCTTGCCATTTTATTAACATTTATTAAAGTATTATTTGAAAATATTCATTTGTTGAAACGGGGCACAAAAGAAGTAGTAACATAGTCTGAAACACAATGGACTTAAGTGCGATATTGCCCATACGATTTATGTGCAAGCCTTGGAGTCGCAACCGAGAATACATTTGCAATAATTCATATTTAAGGACAATTTATTCAACACGAAAAGTTATTTTTCACGATGCATTAAGTTTTCGAACAATGTAAACGAAGTCTTAAAGTTCTGAAACTAAAATACACGCACAAGTCTCATTATTTTCTACATTTCTATAGAACTGAGTAAATTAAGAAGTCTCAGTAGTGTTTTATTAGCCTCTGAATCATCTTCCACTTTCATATTGTTCAGTATTTTATGGTTACGTGATGATTTAAAAATGCCATTTTACACTTCTATTTTAAATTTAGATAAGTAAATAAAATTAGATACTTTCTTTTGATAATTTGATATATTCTTGACTGAATATGTACGGTTCATGAGTGAAAACGTTGAAAAGAAATTAAAATATAAGGAAAATTAGAGCGTTTCACAAACGCTTTTACAAGCCTGTTTATTATAATTTGAGAACGATTTAATATGAATATGATTTAATAAAAATGAGTCTATCTCGTCGAATATTTACATTGAAAACGAGAGAATTTATTTCACCTTTATTTTTAAAAATTGGAGTGGAATTCAAACGGCAAAGAAAGCAAGGCAGGTTGACGCTAGAAAACATCACAACACTATAAATTACACGTTTTCAAGTATAGAATACGCTGTCTCCCGGCAGATACGGTACTGTAGAGGTTTCAAGCTACGCGTAAAACCTCTACGTCTCGTTCGTTCGACTCTTCGTATTTCAAATGTAGAGAAGTTTCTTTATAAGTAAATTTTGATTTTGTCATATCGGTCATATCGATTGTCAGTCAAACCTTCGCGTATACTATTATAATTCAAGAATCTTGTGAAATAATAATAAGTATTGATTAAGAAGATATCAGAATAGATAATCGACTTAAAGTTTAAGTGGTTTTATTGTTCATTTATTTAAATAGAAAATTATCATAGATTACAGCGACGCTACGCATTCCTACAATACCTACGGTATCTGAGACCACATCATCATTTATAATCATATGAGATCGTTTAGAAATGACTGGCTAACTTTACATGTTTTTAGTGTTCCGTAGTCCAATGAGGAACTCTTATAGTTTCGCCATGTCTGTCTGTCCGCCTGTCCGCAGTTCAGCGCAGACACCTTAAGTACTAGGTAACTTTAATTTGGCATGGGTATAAATTCTGATCATGGTGCCAAAGTAATATTTTTTTTACCAAACCCGTCGTGTAATAGGTCTTTTATAATCGTATCGTGAAATAGGTATTTTAAAATTATTATTAGTTTGCTAACATCGTTTTTCATAAAGTGGCCGTTTTTCGTAACATTCAGATTCAAAGCGCAAATTTAGTTAGCGCCCAATGTCCCCTTTCCCAACTTAACGATAGTAGCTGAATTTGTGAAAAAAAAATCACAGGACTAACATGTACATATAGTCACATAATTTCGTATATTTTGTAACTCATGGTTTCAAAACATTATAAGGCAATCTGAATCATGAATTAAATGTTTACATACACAAAAAATATACAGAACCCTTTGTGGAGTCACTTTCGGGAGTCCGACTTGCACTTGACCATTTTTTTCTAATTTATACTGCTAGACCGAATTCTAAGGCATGTTTGTATCTTCCTCTCGTGAGAGCCACTCAATTTGGGTCCTAATGGTAGCCAACATCCCTTCTTATGACCTCGAGACCTCTTTAGATAATGGATCGTTTTAAATGAAACGTACTTAAGAAAGCAACGGAAGGAATTGAGACAACGTTTGTTTATTTATTGGATATGTGACGGAGATGAGGAAAAAGGAGGCTGGATTATTAACTGAAATAAGAAGTAACTTTAGTTTTTTCACGCAATAAAGACGAGTGAGACAATATTAGGAATTTATTTTGAAAAGTAAAAATACAAATTCGACAACACTTTAAAACTTTCGCGTTGAATTATAAATACACTTACATTCGGGATTTGCCGCGAAGGGATAAAATCATGAATACCTTATGTTTTAGCCTGACGTTTAGATCGGGTTTCACCGATCGTAGTCACAGGCGATGATGATCTGCGATTTCGTGCCTCCTTATGTGGGGTAGAAACATCTTGGTTTAGTGTGCTTTTAACACTTACAGTGTCATATTTAATATTCATAAAGATAAAATAAGAAACCAAAAGTTGCGCACAGGCTAGACTCGAACCCCCAACTTTCTAGCTAACCGGCCCAAATGATCTGCCAACTGAGCTACCGTGCTGTCGGTCCGTGCGTGTAAAATTTTTGGTCTCTTATGAATACGTCATTACAAAGTGAAAACGAAATTACATAAATGAATTACAATTCATTTTATGGGATTAAATAGGTAGGTATTTTAGGGTTCCGTGTCCGGATGGCAAAAAGCGAAACCCTTATAGTTTCGTTAAGTCCGTCTGTCCGGCAATTTCAAAAACTGCTCAAGGGCGAGTGGGACTCGCACAAGGTGTTCTGTATCAACTACATATGTATGTTTTACTATCCCAAAAATGACCAGTAAAACCTGATAAAGATTGCCTTATAATAAGGATTCCATTTCCTTTAAATATTCGAAATTTTGAGACAGAACCGGTTTTTTTTTTGATGACAATAACTCACAACTTTCATTTTTTTCAGCTAAAAGAGACAACCTATTTAAGTAAATTCATATCATAACGCGTTTTAGAGGAAAAAATGAATAAACGAGAATTTACTGTCATTCACTGCTATGTTAAGTAAACAAATTTTGTTTACTTAGTTATATTGTTTTCCTTATTGAATGCTAGTGCTGTGTTTTTTTTCACGAATCCATCTACGACCATTTAGTTGGAAGAGATTGCAATCCTTTGAGCTCCTGTTGAAATACATCTAATAAGTTCAAGATGTCATTACATGGTCGCTTCGAGCTTTCTTCGACTGCAATAAAAAGAAGGTAATCAAAGCGACCTGTATTTTATGTGATTTCGTCAGAAATGGATAAGGTTAAAGTTTTTTGATCTATAAAGGCTTCCTAACACGTATGCAAAATGTTGTAGTTGTGTGTTTGTATGTTTGTCTCAGGATTATTTGAAAACGAGACGTCATAACGAGATAATTCTTTTAAGTTCAATTAAGTATAGTTTAACTTAGCGTACAGTGAAAGTTTCATCAAAATCGGATTTTAGACATGAATATACAAGTTACTGCAAATTTAAGAAAAATAAAAATAAAATGCCCTCAAAAAACTGACTTAATACCATAAAATAACGTATTCGTCTTCTATTACAAGCGTGTGTTGTATGTTGATTTAGAAGGTCCGAATCCAAAAGAATTTGTTTCCCTTTAAAAGATGGCTTCTACGATTTTAATCAAATTTTTGAAAGCGGTTTAATTTATTTCGTTCACAAGTTGATACTATGCGCATGTAGACATCCCACTGCTAGCACGCAACAAGGTAGTGTGAAAATAACTGACTAAGAAGCTGTAAGCTGAAGCGGCAATATTACCCAAACAACCAAGCATAAGGAATTCCTTTGAATTAGCCTTAATTTTGTGTGATACTGACTTGAATGAGTTTTAATTATTAGCACTCAATAAGTGATATCTAGGAATTGTAATAATAGATTCTTAATTGCAAAAGTAGCAGCTTAAAGCGTAACCAAAGTTTTTAGTGACGTCACAATTTTGTGAGACAATGTGCTCTAAACCTAAAACATTACACTCCAGCATCCTTCACAAGCCACCAACAAATAGGGTTCTTCTTGGCAGCCTGCTTAATTGCCACATTAGATCCTGTCCCTTCAGTAGATTGGGGTCAAGAGCGAGCACTCTGATTTGTACTTTACAAAATTAGCGCTTCAACAACGATGCGGGTATAGTTTGTGTCAAATAATGGAACACAAAAAGACGTTATACATATTTGAATTATTCTTTGGTAAGGCTTTTTTGTCGATTGAAGGTAAGAGAGTAAGGTCCTTACAAGAATAAAAAGAGAGAAAAACAAGAATTAACATTCAGAGTAGTGTCTATGATATGACGTAACCTATTTACGGACCTGGAGGCCTACTACGAAAAACAAAATCCGTCAAATCGTTTATCGATTTGCTGATCCGAAACATTTCGTGGTAAGGATTTTATAATAAAACTGCTTCGGGTCCGCAAAACCCTCAACGCTAGGTATTAAAGTTCTAGTTAGTGTATTCAACTCTCAGTTTTTAGTCAAAAACAATTGACTCGCGTTCCCGAAAAATTGGGATCGAGAAATCAACTCCATCTATTAAGGAGTACCGACCAAAAAGAGAAGTTTTAATTGAACGCGCAGTTCCTGTGTAAAAGCTTTTGCAGAAAATGAAAATAAAAATAAAACGTATGCCGAGTCTTTGGTGGAGTGGTTTACACGCGGGCCTCACAAAGCTGCACTTAACTCGCCCCGCTTACTGACCGCCCTATAGCCTTTTTAAATGACGTCGAAACTAAATTGAAATGTTAGTATACTCAATATACGACCGTGACGTAGGTCATACGAGTTTTTCACAAGCCAGAACTGTTCTCTGCTCTAACATTTTTATTCCTTTTAAAGGAGTTTCATGAAAGCATTTGTTTTAGCTGATTATATGGGAGTTTGAGCTGTTGAATCATTTGTAGAATCTCTGTTAATGTAAAAAAGTATACGATATTTTTTACGTAAATTTTGCAAATAAAATTTGAATCATAAAAAGTTTAAGTACTCACACCTCTTTAACTTTACTGTCATGGTTTTGCGTGAGCCTTTTTATAATCACCATCAGATTGTTAGTAAGTAAAAAGGTTTTTGATATAAAACATACACGCGGTGTGATGTCAATGACTTATTTACAAGGTGTACAATAAATGGCGGTGTATGTGCCTTAAAATTAGATTCTAACCAAACGCCATCCCCCAATCAAGCAGTTCAGATGTTTGAACTAAACCTATTTACTCTATCCTCTTGCTAATTGGCCGTGATTGACGCACTGAATTCTAATTAACTTTATGAGGCATTCGCGATAAGCAACTGTAACGGAGATTCAACCACGTTGAATTAAAAAGTTGAAATTTATAAAATTATTTTGCTTTAAATTTCCGCGAAGCTACGCCGGCGCAGGCAACTAACTACACGAACCGTCACCGCGTTTAGTATTAGTTCAGGCAAATGCAGGATGCACCACCCGCCCTCCCTCAATACGCATGCGGCACAGCTGATGCAATTAATAGTACCCAACACCAACGTGCAAAAAACCTCGACGCGTTTCGCCACTACACGTGGCATCCTCAGGAGATGTTGTCGTCCGTGCTCCGCCGAGGCGACAACATCTCCTGAGGATGCCACGTGTAGTGGCGAAACGCGTCGAGGTTTTTTGCACGTTGGTGTTGGGTACTATTAATTGCATCAGCTGTGCCGCATGCGTATTGAGGGAGGGCGGGTGGTGCATCCTGCATTTGCCTGAACTAATACTAAACGCGGTGACGGTTCGTGTAGTTAGTTGCCTGCGCCGGCGTAGCTTCGCGGAAATTTAAAGCAAAATAATTTTATAAATTTCAACTTCATAATGGATTTCCGCAAAGTAACGCCTGATTCCATTAATTATCACGTTGAATTAATTAATTAGTTCTGCTTACATGCGGTCCGTAAATATAGCGGGAGCTAATATGGCGCGAGTTATACCCATAGTATTGTGTGCTTATTGGCTGAGATCTGATGTTCATTGCTTTGCCTTATTAAACTTTGAAAACAATTTCAAATGAGAAACTGTTTGTTTGTTAATTCTAGATTCTAAGAAGGCTAAAACTACTAAAAAAATAATATGAAATTTGTAAAATACCTAGAGTTTTTTAAATACCAGGTTTTAATATAGAATATTCTAACTAAAGAATTATGTAAATTATTTTACTGATATCACTCTTCTTATATTTATTTATCTAAGATTGTTAATAATGACAAGATAAAAGAAGCTCGTAATTGTCAAAAATCCTACCATACGCATAAAAAACGAGTCTGTTCAAAATCTTATACATTTTTACAAACAGTATAAGGAAACGGTATTGATTTGTATCTTAATCTGCAGAGAAATGGTTCAGACCTTGATCATTGATCAAGTTCCTAAAATTCAACTAAAACTCGGTTATATTTAGGAAAAACGGAAGCTGTCAAAAGTGATCGTATTCTAATATCCGGCAGCTTGATCGACTGCCCACCTGCCATCGCGCCTATCAAAAGGGTATTGGGAATAAAGTGAATCCCGATGATAAAATACAGATACAAACAAAACAAAACAAATAAGACTAGCTGGATTTATACCCTTTTGCGCTCTATGATTTAGCGTAAAAAGTAAACAAGTGATCTTTGTCTCTTTAAATATAAAAGAATCCTTTTTTCCTTGGTCACGACATCAAGTGTGAACAGCTGACTGAATTCACTGATTCTTTTTTGTTGTGTTTGTTATAGTAAGGAGTGGCTGGGCCGATTTTCATGATTCATTTTACTTTTTTTGATTCGTCACCGTCCGGAATAAGATAATAACTATTAAAATTACAGTGCTGGGGCAGGACGGGGCCGGGGTTGAAATAAAGTTCACTTGGCCCTCTAGTAAATAAATACAAAAGCAAAGGAGAATCGTAAAAGACGTTTCAATTTTAAAACGTACCTTTATTATTTAAAATCTTAAAAATAAGACCTGATAGTGAAAGTTACGCTGGATTCTATTAAGAATCTAAAAAAAAGTCAGGCCAATCCGATCAAACAATTGAATGGCTAGTGAAATAAATCGCTATCAATTCTGACCTCGGAATAGACGTAATTAGTAGTATTTAAAAAGTGACCTTAATCTTTCGACAGCATTGATGACTAAAGAAGCTTAAATACTTTTCGTATTCTGACAAACGAATCGAAAATATTTCCAATAATGACTTAGCTAAAATAGAAATGAAGCTTCATATTTAGGAAAATTTCTGTGCGCGTAATGAATGCTTCAGTTATTTCTAAAATATGGCTACCATTCAGAGATCCTTTCCAAATAAAGACATCCTTTAACAAATCATAATATTATCGTCGAATACCGTTGTAGGAATCACAACGAAATGAATAATAGATAGGCTTACATACGCACGCTCGTAAAAACAAAAAGTATGTAGATCTATTATAGTCCATTGGATATTTCTCTTCACGCTTACTTTTTCTAAGGTTAAAAGCGAACTAAATGACATTCAAATACACATAATTGCATACGTTTTGAAGAGTTAATCGTTTTATTTAAAGACTAAGGTCCCCTGCGACTGTGTTCACGCGTTTTGAGTTTGCTCAGACGTAGCGTGACGTTTACACAAAACTATATTTTTTTAATCGGTCCAGTAGTTCCTAAGTTTAGCGCGATGGAACAAGCACAGCTTTTTATATCATTATATAGATTATCAATATAACAAATTTTTGAATTATTATTTTAAGTATCTACTGTACTAACGTTTCTTGGTTAAAACGGTATGTAGGCAAATAATTTATCAAAGTCATGTTATCTGAACCTTTCGTCGATGAAAAGAGAAAAACACATTTTTAACTGAGTGTGATCGAGCTGCCATAGCGTTGTGAATGCTAAGACAAACACAAAGATAAATAGATCAAATTATAAGTTGACTACTAGTTAGTTACACCCCAGATAATATAAGCTATACTACGGAGTAGGAATTTTCTTGGAAACAGTTTTATGTGAATTCGCAGGTATTTTTAGGGTTCCGTAGCTAATTGGCAAAAAATGGAACCCTTACAGTTTTGTCAAGTCTGTCTGTCTGTCTGTCTGTTTGTCCTGATGTCATAGCCAGTTTATTATTATATATTATATATAAGCATCATACTGTTGAAATTTGGTAGGAAGATGTACCCTGTTAACCGCCTTACGATTCTTATAAAAAAATAAAAAATAATGATATTTAAGGGGGGGGGGGGGGCGTGTGGGAAGTCTGACTATGAGTTAAAGGTTCCTAAAACAATTTTCTCTCTGATCGTAACAAATACGTTCAACAAAAATTGGTATGGACGGGATCGAACTAGTTGTTTTTGAAATATAGCACATTTTCAAAAACCGCAAACATGGCCCGGTTAGCCAGAAAGTTGCTGGTTCGAGTCCCACCCCTGCGCAAATTTTTGGTTTCTTATTTCATCTTTATGAACCGCAAACATAACATTGTTCTTCATACAAACACTAAGAAAAACAAAGTTATATTTGCTGTCAACAAAATATTGTGGTATTTTAGCTAAGTGGAAATAAGTGGATACCCTAATTCAGTAAAAGTTGTCACGGAACCCTCAGTGCGCCAGTCTGTCTCGCGACTTGTTTTTTTTTCTCTAGCTTTCACGTGTATGATAGTGACAGTGCTAACAAATACTTTTTAGTAAGTTTTTTTTTAAATCGATCATAAGAATATCGTTTAAGCACATCTCTAACTCATATATGTGATTGATGTGCGTTATTTAATGTTGTTGATTGATGAAATAAATTCTACTTAGTAGCTGTGATCGAATTTGCAGACCTAGAATAAAAACGATATACTTTGATTAGATATTTCTATTTAGGACTGATTTTACCAACGTTGTGCCTAGTTTGACGACGTCTCCTGTTTGTCAGCAATCATTCAAGTAAATGTCCATTTAAAATGGGTCGTTTTATACATATTCAGTCGGATAAGTCTTATCGTTGGTAAAATGGGCTCTTATTTGTTGTTGTATTGCACGGCAGTGTTGTTTTGACAGTCAAAACGTTTTTATTAATTTATTTAAGCACATGATAAAGTCGCAATCAATACCATAGAGATATTATTCAATTCTTAAAATACCTAAAATATTACACCTATCTATATATATATTTTTTGATGATAATATTTTTTACAGAGTTTCTGATTACAGATCCTGATTTAAATTAGTACTGGGCGCGTATTGCGATGCAGTTTTGATAGGCGACTTAGCTTTACTGTCAAATAAGCAATTGGTATTGCGATTTCAAATCAAATCAAATCAAAGTCAAAAGCAAGACACAGAACAGTATACAGACCCATACATTTTGTTAGTAATAAAATATAAATAGGAAACAATTAAAAGTTAGTTAAATCTTAAGAATACATTTTTGAAAGTTAGGCAGGAGGACTGTGTTTACTGAGTATAGATGGGCCTACCTCACAAACGTTTGGAGACGAATCCAGTGCTTCAGCAACGGAGAGTCCCACCTGTCCGCAAAAACCTTTAGGGTGCTGTTGGTGCTTTCTCGCAGGCGTTGTACAAGCGACGCTGACCGCTTTCTGATGATTATGATATTGATATGATATTTGGCATGATATTGGTATTTTTGATTGATATGTCACAATGTTAGTTACCGTACTCCTCCGAAACCGCTTTACCGATTCTAACCAAATTTAATATGCGTATTTAGTAGGTCTGAGACTCGGCTACTATCAATTTTTCATATCCCTAAGTATAAGGGTTGTTCACCTTTAATTTTTTTTAACGAAATTTTTTCTTCTTATTTCTTTATAATGTGGCATTAAAAATACATACAACCCTAAATTTTTACTTTTTTATCACCACCCCCTATTTTTTATAGACATTTTAGTAATTTAATCATTTTTTATCCCGCTCGATAACTGATCAATTATAGTGTTTTTAACTGTTTTACGATTAAAATTTCCCTTAGCTTATGGCAAATCTAAAAGATATTTTACGAAAATAAACATTTATTTTTATTATTTTAGTTTAATCCTGATATATGCAAAACAACGTTTGCTGGGTCAGCTAGTATTATTATAATAAAAGAACACACATATTGATTTTTGTAACATTGTAGTATTCTTATAATTTTTTATATTAATTATAGTCGTTACACTGAGTCAAAATTGAGCTGCCTGGATATTGAACGGCTAAAGTTGGATCGCAATACGCCCACAGTTCACTTTACTGATAGAAAACATCAAAGGTTGCTTGTTAAAATAAATTATACAGAGAAACCTTTCTAAGTTTGTAGTAAATTAATTTGTATCCAATGTCGGAAAGAAAATGAGTTAACATTCATAGCACACAACGAAATATTGGATCAAGTGGACTAAACCCATGTGTAAAACTCGAAGGCTTAGAAGTAACGTTTCAGACATCAACCTATGCCCGTGATTTTGAACATAATTACTTAGACTTAGAGAGTAATAATACTAAAGAAACACAAAAAATAGCGTTGACATGAATACGACATAGCATTTACAACGGAGTTGTTTGTTCACAAGTTAGAGCCGTGGTTTGAATCCAAACTTAATTAACTGCTACCGTCAAATTGACATTTCTTCTGTTTGTTTCCCTCAAGACACAATTTTAGCCGATGTGACATGGCAAGGGTTGCAAAACTCAACTTTTAATTTGCATGCTGTTCTTAAGTTTCAACGTCGAATACAAATGAGTGTTGATTCTATTGTTTTAATTTTTAAATGCTATTGGTGGTGCTATTACGTGGCACACCCCTGACACTCCGAAGAAATTTTTCATTTTGTCCATACATCGACAGGCGGCATGTTGCACAGACGCTGCGTTTGTGTTCGTGCTATAAGGGTGGACAAATTCTGTTATACCGGTCAGCTATTTTCACCTTAATAAACAGGTACCATTAACATTTATAAAAAAACATTATGTGTCGGAAATAGGTTTTGTCTATACGATAATAGTCACGAAAAATCTTCTGCAAATTCGAACGTAGACGCCACACACTAATATCTAGCTAGGTAGGTAATACATTAAAACTACCTATTCACTTACAACACACACAACCACATCTTATCTTTCTCTGCACATCATTTTAATGATCGGAAAGCCATAAAAAACATCAATAATATAAAAATGTAATTTAAAGTAGCGGACGCCGCCGCGCTAGTGCCATGACCGCATCACATAGGACAACTGTCAAAACAAACAAACATGGCGAGCATACCACTCATAAGCCACTCCACCTGGCGCGGGGGTGAGGTAAGTCGGACGGGGGAGCGGAGGTGAGTGTCCATTCCATTTCAAGTCCATTTATTCTATGTACGTGGACCCGTCATTGTCACTGGTGGTAAAAAATATGCAAAAATGAAATTTGTTGACACGAAAAAAACAAACGCGGGTGGATGACCGGGGAAGTGGGAGGAATTTGACATGTATGACAGATCTATTCTTGCCAAGGATGGCCAAAAATGGAACTAAGATGTCACTTTAAAAACGTTATTGCTGCCGGTGCCGGTTTGAATTTCGAATTATGAATCCATTTATGCGTTGATATATCGTCTATTCACGGAGCACGAAATTTTCGCGTGTTTCTACAAATATTACGCCGTAGCTAGTAAACTACTAAGAGGCAACCTGGCGTTTGTATTTTTGATTCGCATGCTAGTATTGCAAAAATATTTGATTTTGTGGGTTTTTTCTATTACAAAATATTATTTTTGGCATCAGTATCGTTTGTACAACCACCACTGACGTCGGGCTTCGTAGGCCAAAACAACACCCTGTATGTTTAGAATACTTACGTCAATGCTGTCATGAATAAAACCAAAAAGAAAGAATAAACTTGTATCAAAAAGACAATATTATGACGGGTAAAAAGTGTAAAATGGTATAGCCTTTTTACTGCTCAATTGGACAAAATTAATGTCGTAACGCATAAAATACAATTTAAAAAAAAAATACTCAATACAAATAAACTACTCAATGTGCAATGGACTTAGTTACTTTTCATAATCCATTCTCATTTGACGACCTCCATGGTCGAGTGGTGGTAGCACGCTGGTTTCACGCATCGCCATCTCGTGATGTTCCGGGTTCGATTCCCGTTCGGGTCAATGTAGAAAACGATATTTCTATATTGTCTCAGGTCTGGGTGTTGTGGTACTACCGTTGTGTCTGATTTCCATAACACAAGTGCATTGGCTACTTACTTTGGGATCAGAACAATGTATGTGATTGGTGTCCAATATTTATGTTTATATATTTATTTATATTTATAATCTCGATGGAAAGAAAATATCACTAATATAATACGCTTCCACAAATACTCGCAACATCGAGCATAGTTTAGTTTGAATGGGTTAGTTTGTAACTTTCGATATCTTGTCCTACGTGACTCCCGCATCCTAAGTCATTGGTCTTGGCTTCGGTTTATTGAGGGCAGTTAACCCATGTAAGAGCTAGCCAACTTGAAACAACGTACCATTTACGTGGTGCACGGAAGTGCACAATTCCAGTTCACTTACATGGTATTGAACTA
The DNA here is from genome assembly GCA_963924145.1 of Pyrausta purpuralis. Lineage (NCBI taxonomy): Eukaryota > Metazoa > Arthropoda > Insecta > Lepidoptera > Crambidae > Pyrausta > Pyrausta purpuralis. The sequence goes on along the minus strand of OZ001644.1, from coordinate 22,508,703 downwards.
GAGAATTAAAGCTCTGAATATATGACTCACAGGAGTCGATGAAGCTTTTAACACGTCATATAGATTTAACTCATAAGTCCGCCAATTGTACATTTGTGTTGTCCGCAGATTTACACACATAACAAGGAAAAATAATTAACTGATAGCATACATTGGAATCCCCAAAAAAACTTATCTTAAAATTATTTCCTATATTTCTTACTTTAATAGATGTATTTCGTATTTTTGTTATTGATTACGTTCGGTTTTGAAGTTCAAAATTATTTTTAATTGAAATATTGATTAGGCAAACGTCTTTACGGTCACATACGAAATCATTTTAATCCTCAGTGTTATAATAAGTATGTAAGTAGTCGCAAAATTAATATAACGTTACAGATGTTCAAACATCGCTTGTAGTAATTGTCTCATTGAATTTAAGGCAATGTAATCAGCTTATGGTTTTCTCTCCGAGCCCCTGTGTGGCATTCTAAGCGACACGTTTGCAAGAACGTGAAAAGCTTCCAATATAATTATAAATTAATTCACTTAATAGGAGGAACGTAATTCGTACGTGTGCGGTTTCAAAAGCCCTTGTACGAAATAATAATTTGCTTAATGTATGTTAAGACATTATAATAATTGAGCGTTATGACGAAGTGGATTTCTTTTTTTTTTTGAAATTAAGAAGACGTTTGAAAGTAATAACTGCTTTTTATCACACTTCAAACTCTTCTCTTGCTCAAAATGATTCCACATTTTTTTTAGAACACACCTTAAGAAACAATATCATCTAAATAGTTATCATGAACTTGTGTAGGTGACAATATTAGAGGCCTTCTTTGGCATATAATCAAACGACAATCACAAGTACGTATTTGGGAACGACGCCATACCCACCAATATTTCTACATGCCGCTGCGCTTGCCAAAAAGTTACTAATAGCCGTATAAAAATTATACAACAGTCCCAAATTGTGTTTTGAGCTATAAATAACGCTTCATTGGTAGGGAAATAATTTTGAGAAAAGCCTCGATTTGTTGCCAGGAAATGAAACAAATGCATTCAAAGTATTATCTTACTATGCTAGGTTTTACATGTAAAAGTACTCAGTTACTAAAGTATTTTGTAAGTTCCAGATATTAGACCCTTTGCACAATGCGACTTTTAGCAGCGATGCAGTCGTGATACAGCATCGATGCAGTCGCAAAATATCAACCTTTCGACACTTAACGTTGAAGAAAATCTACCCAACGGGCACGGGAAGATCACCAACCAGGCGTTAACCATACGGAAGCACGTTACGTAAAGGGAACAGCAACGCCTCGGATGGGATCATGTTTGCTACAAGTTACTGCAGATCTTCTTGTGAATGATAGCGCATTTGACAGGGTGGATGGATAGTTGTCAACCAGCGGGCGGCGCGCCGTAAGCGCGTCACAACGCATGCGTCGCTGGTCAAGAGAGAGGGCCTCAAGTTGGCCTCGATCCGAGGTGGTAACGTTACGAAGTTGGTAGATGTGCGTTGAAGTATGGAATTTCATAAAAAGAATACTGAACGCCTCGAGTTGATACGGTGCTGTCACCGTGACGGGTTGATTAGTGGGCTTCGACCTTTACGCTACTTTTGAGCATCAATACATTCGCGAAGCTAACGCGCGTTAGTATCGATGCAGTTGCTATGCAGAAGATGGGCATTGACAATGATGTACTGTATATTGGCGTCTGCATCGATACTAACGCGCGACAGCATCAACGACAAATTGAATCTGTTCATTGCGTGAGTCGTGATGCAATCACGTGTTTCCAAAACGCGCGACTCCATCATGCTAAAAGGCGCAGTGTGTAAGGAGTGCAAGTTTTACGAAATATTGAAAATGCACAATTTATCAGGTTAAACCTTTTTTAGGTGACCTAATCTCAGTAGACTTCGCTTAATATAAGCGAATTTTCTTTGTCTATGATTTTAACCACTAGACTTGTATAGCTACTCGTGATTGGAAAAAAAATACCTATTTCTGCTTCATATTATAACTTATAAAGCAAACAAGACCTACAATCACAACAGAATTTTCTAAATTAAAACAGATCTCTCGCGGGATCCATTTTTTGGCATAACCTATTTCAACCGGGAATCAATTGAATAAGAAATCCAATTTGTTTCACAAAATGAGATTTCTCTTGTTTTAAACCTAATTTGCAACACAAATTCGAAATTTTCCAGCTGAACATATTTCAGATTGTCTTCAAAACGGAATTGGAGAGAACTTACGAGCGATGCACTAACGAGACAGCTACACGAACAATCGAACAAGAGCACATTGTCGTATCTCGCACACCGACGATTCTGTACATATTTTTTTTAAGATTGAAATTTTATCACTTCCTTCAGCCCCAATTTCCCATATTCACTGACAAAAATAATTTTATTTGTGATCCAGGAAGTGATAGTAAAAAGGGAAGCTTAATGCTTATAGATGTAATATGTAAGCCTGGCAATATTTCATTATTATGCCCAATGGTAAGGACTGTACGAAAATATGCATATCATACAAAAACGTTCTCACTCACGCCGACTAACAAAAGTGTCTGTATACTCAGGTATTGTACAGTTGACAGCACATCAGGTTACTGACCTCTACTGCAAACTAGCCCTTATTATAACTACATAAGATACCGCAGTGTTTAACTTGACGTGCTGTTGTCCGCACATACGGTATTTTCTGTTTGATATCTTTATGAAATGTGCATTATTAGACCTAAAAGGTACTTCAAGGGTTCCTCATTTTATACTGATACTGAACACCGAAAATTATCGAACATACTTGCGCTTTATCTTTACAGGAATGTGTTCAAATTTAAAATTTATTGTTCGCCGCCGGACAATCTGCAATCAATGCTAACCAGCCAAACGAGCGTCCAATCGAACGCCAGGTGATCCCGCCCGGTGCAGCGGTGTAGTGTAAAGAGAGCAATTAGAGATCGCAAACTACGAAAATGATGGCAGGGCTGGCGGATTTAAGTGTGATTATGATGCTGATTAGATATATTGATTATTTCAAATCGTGCCGAAGTTAATTTATAGGTAGTGATTACTTTTTCGCGATAGGAAGCTAACATAACTGTCCGTATTATTTTTCCTAAATCTCGTAAGAGAGAATATATTATAACTACCTCTGTGGCGCAGCGGTAAGAGGGTCGCACTTTAAAAAGCGACGGCTGCGCCAGAGGTCCCGGGATCAATCCCCGGGTCTGGTCAAAAATATATACCTGAGTTTTTCTGTTCAGAACTTCTTAGGGTAGCCTGGTGTTTTAGAAGTTAGCGGTGTTTCACCCCCTTGTCTCGGAAAAGCATGCAATGGCGTTGGTCTTGCGCCTGATCTCTCTCCGGTCGTGTCAGATTGCTGTCCCATCCGGCTATGAGAGTGAAAGGAATAGAAAGTGCACACTTGTGCACTATTAATATGTCCCGCGCAGTCGGTTAGTCGTTATGACTGACCACCGTAGTCAGAATCGGCTAGGGGGACTATTAAGAGAGAATAATAGCAATTTGTCGTTTGTAACAGTTGAATAAGATAATCTTATGGGTCATGTTTTGACATGTGCAACTGTACAGTAATACTATAATAACTCTTAACCGATAATGATGATAATGATAATGGAGAATATAATATAGATTTGAAAACAGAGCTTTTAAGCTAAGTGCAATCATCGTTATTAATTTACCGTTTGGTCTTGTGGATGATCATACATTTATTATAGCATGATTATTATATACTCTTTTCTAGTACATACATACCTACACTTATTCTTTGTGTCAGAGTCTTAGTTCTGCTCTTGCTTCCAGGTTACCAAAGAGCCAAATTCAAGTGCCTATATATCTTTCAGACAAATACTACCCTAACAGTTCAATAGCCAGCCCTGAGGCACGTCCGCTGCGACTAATTACATTTGCCTGCGCCCGAACACAAATATTACACAGTCGGTAGCTCGAGCCATCGGCAGTAATTGATGTTACTCAAAGATGCGAGCGGTCGATTGTTTGAGTGCGCTCGAGAGGGTCATAGGTTGTGAAGAGAACTGCAAAAGCAAGGATTCATTTGACAGTGTGTCGTGTGTTTCACTTTGAATCTAGGCTGAGCGCTGTTTTCTCAAGCAAAGGTTTGACTGGCAATGATTGCGGTGACAAGAAAAAAATAACAGGTGGTCACATTATATACATAAGTATTTCTAGAAATGTTGTTACAATCACTCTTTGGTAAGACCGGCTCTTTGTACCATTTCGGCCGCATCCCAACTCAGCCTAATCCCATTTTAACCTGGTTTTTAAATACCTAATGAAAAGTGCCAACTCAATCCGATTTCATTCTTGCATATAGAAAAAAGAAAAAAGGTTAAAACGTTAATTGTAAAAAATAAAAAAAATAAAAATGATAATTTTCTTGTGATGACGATGTTAATAGTGGGTGTATTAAGATCAACATCGTATAATTAAACGAAAGATCGTTTAAGTAAAAATTTTAAGATTGGCGAATTAAAGCCGGTTATAGTTCTGTCGCGTTGAGAAGTAAGTGGTGTAAGTGGTGTAAACGGCTCTTTTTTGTAATACAAAAATTGATTCTATATCAGCAGCCGAGCCCTACAGTAAAATGCCGTAGGGCATCAAGCTATGGAAATAACTAAAATAAACTAACCTAGCTGTTTTTATATCAGTCAGACGTCTAATCTTTCTTACAGCAAAAGCAGCTTAGCTTAGTTTCCCTGACAAGGCCTCTATTTGAGTTAAATTGGGGTAAGTTGTCACTTTTAGTTAAGTATTTAAAAACCGGGTTGAAATGGGATCGGGTTGAGTTGAATTGCGGCTCCATCCAAAATGGAGCCTTTTCACTGTTATTATAAAATATATTTTACGATTGTCCGCTAATGTACGCTCTATGAACGAACGATGCATGCGCTGTTTAGTAAAATTGTCTAGGCCAGTAATGAAAAGATTTATTCATTTTTTATTTTATTTATTGAATGTTTCACTCACTACTTAGGTACTCAAATCATCGTACGGCACAGTAAACACAGTCAGGACAATTGAGGTCACCGCTGCAGCTGGCAAGAATTACTAGCTTTGAATATTGCCCGGTGACGGCCCAAGTGAAAAGGGGAAGTTTCTATGTGGTTGTGACTATTCAGCTCAATACAAATTGCAGATCAACCTAGGTACAAACATGTGATAGGTGTGTATGTATGTATGAAGGAATGGCAATTCATTTTTGGTATCCAATATTAAAACTAAACGTGAGAAAGTATACATCGATCAATATTCTTGAAAATCCGTGTCTACACCTCACTAAATACCCTATTTTAAAACACATAAAGCTCTATCTTCCCAACAATCATTACACTAGTTAGATACCAGCAATAAAACAAAACTGTCCACTGAAACTATTAGCAAATAAACGTTCCATATCGCAAAGAGCAGCGGCGCGTAAGTGATTTCGAGTGAGCGCTTCGCAGGTACAATAAAACAGCCGTGCGAGCGTTCATCATACCGGCTATTATGCCTCTGTTGTGGTGAGCAACGAGTTATAGAGTGAACCTTGATACTATATATTCTCATACCTACGCTACAGAAATAAATGTTGGACGTAGGGTGACTTCAATTTACCGGCTAATAGACCCCTTACACACTGCGACTTTTAGAATTGCGGCTGACGCAATGAACAGATTTAATTTGGAATTGATGCAGTCGCGCGTTAGTAAAATTGCAGTTGCCAATATACAGTACATGTTTTTTTTCCAGCTTCTGCATCGCGAGCGCATCGATGCTTAAAAATGTCTGTGCCTACGTTTCAACACCCCTGATTTTCTAAATAAAGTTTATAAATATCTGCACAGCCACAAAGTAAAGCTTAACAGAGTGCCTAATATTTGATAATATTCTATAGAGCTGGGCGATCTGTGCGTGCATAGCCAAGAGCGTTCATCAATCAGCCACTTTACCGCAGGCTTCGACATCGAGCAAACTTTACTGTTAGATAATTAAAAAATAGCAAACGTTTATTTACGAACCTTTTGTTACTCAGACGTATTAAAAAAGTATCACGACTGTATCACGAGTAATACTCACATATTATATAACGTGAATATAAATATGGCAGTTCATATAGCGTGTTTGCTCAAAGGAGGTGTTTCTGTGTTTGTCATTCAATTCGTTAATCTATGACAACGCCTACATACCACATAAATCCCACACGGTGAAGACATAACATTTCAACGACAATATAATACTTGACGCTGCTCCTTCAATTAGACGCCACCCGAAACTGTCCCATCTAATTCAAAAGAATTCAATTCTTGGACTTTTGGCGCAAATCTACAACAGCAGCATCCATTTCATTATTCATAACTTCGATAATAACCCTAGGCTCCCTAAGAATGTTTACAGAGCTATCTCGGGGACGACGATATTAAAGATATTATTACATTTCTCGGAACCTCTCTTACTGATATTTCCTGGGTAGGACCAAAAATGTATTGCGGCAAGGAATAGGAGTGCCCCGCTTTCCGTTGTACGTGCAAAAATAAACGTTATTAACGGCGAATCAGCGACAACGGAACGACATGCCTATCTGTTGGGGATTTTGGGGTGCAATAAACGGGTATCGATGATACGTAAGGCTGCTAGGGCCGTATTCTGTGATAATGTATCCCACTTATTACTCAAACTTTCTCGTTTTTTCTTACTTGTGTGACAGAGGAAATAAATGATATATACATTAAAAATACTGACACCAAAATAAGACCTCCAATCGCAAAAGTAGGGTACAATAATTGTGCGAGCGATGATTAAAGTTTTCAATTCTTTAATGAAGCCAGTTGGCATTCAATCAGCGGAATTGTTGAGTTATTGCATGGCTTTTCATAATTATTTATGTGAGGCGTATTGCTTTATTGAAGCAATGAAGGATTATTCGCTCAACTATGGTGGCACTGTAAGCATTAATATGCTTAAATCGAGGAGATTTATGCAAAAGGTTACAATAAATACTATTTATTTTTCGAGACTAATAGAACTATGACGCTGGATTGTGCTTTTGAGTACATCACTACCTGGTATTTTCTTTCGTTATATGTTATAAAATTTTCAGTCAGGTTATATAATTATGAAATAGTTACTAAAAGGAGGAAGAGCTATAAGAACAAACCAACATGACCCAAAAAAAAAAGTTGAATGTAGAGTCATACCAATAGGTCAAAGTGTTGGTAAAGTCTAGACAAGAATGGAGAAAAATCTCCTTAAAAGAGCGATGTTCTTAAATAGAGAAGTACACATTTGATTGAATGTTCTTATGAAGTTATTATTTTCGTATCCACACCAAACTTATATTGCATCGTCGTCCGTGTCGTGCACACAAATGCACATTCTAAAAGATCGCAGAAGTTTACCCGATAACTTGCCTGAGTATTTCGATCACGCAGTACATTATACAGCCGGCATGCGAAATCTTATGAGTTATGACAGATATCCAATATTCCCCCAGCCCAGCTCCATAGTGCATGGAACACTCTTAGAACACAAATCAAGCTGCGAAAAATGAAAGCAGGAACAAGACAAAGCGGACGCTCCATCGACAAGAATTTCATTGTGAAATATGTATTATTTTCCGTAAAAAATGTATTCGGCTTTTAACACGATAACTCGCCGAATGTTGCTCATGCTTCAAAGTTTATTGGTACGATACAGTTTAAAGAACGATTTATTGTTTTACGGAAGTGAAGAGACAATACTTTTGCAGTAACGATTTTTTTATTGTGTGCATTGATAGTGGGTACAGTGCGACATCTTTTGGCTGACAGCGAAAATCAGAATTAACGCTGCCATCTTCAAAAACTAGCCAAAATCGGACTCGCACACTAAGGGTTCTGTTCTTTGGGCTTTGGGCAAGTCTTTGTCTACACCACTCTGTCTGACACCGTAGACGCATATACCTTTTTGGCAAAAAAAATGGTTTTAGTATTATGGGGAGCCCTACTTAAATATCAATATTTTTTATATGAGAATCGTAAGGCGGTTACCAGGATCCATCTACCTATGAAGTTTTAACTGTGTTATACTAATAGTTTCAGTATAAAGTGGCTGTGACATACGGACGGACAGACAGACAGACGGACAGACTTGACGAAATAATACAATAAGGGTTTCTTTTTTTGCCATTTGGCTACGGAACCCTAAAAATCTTACAGAACATTTACCCATTTTTCCTAAAGTATCACAAATGAAATACCTAAATTACCGTGTTATACCGTGTTCTTATGCAAAAATAAATAAATAAATCTAAATCTAAAGGTTGTAGCACATCTATACACCCGTCACGGTGACAGCACCGTATCAATTCGAGGCGTTCAGTATTTTTTGTATGAAAGTTCATACTTCAACACACATATATAGACTTAATTAACGTAACCGTAACTTAACGTCATCACCTCGGATCGAAACCAACTCGGGACCCACTCTCGACCAGCGGCGCATGCGTTGTAACGCGCTTATGGCGCGTCGCCCGCTGGTTGACGGCTATCAATCCACCCTGTCCAACGGGCTTATATTCATAAGAAGAACTGTCATAAGTTGTATCAAACCATAGAAGTAATATTCCCTATAGGAAGGGATAATAATGTTATGTATCAAACACGATCTGAGGCGAGGCGTTGCTGTTCCCTTTACGTAACGCGCTTCCGTATGGTTGACGCCTCGTTGATGCCGTTCCCGTGCTGGATTGATAAGTATTAGCATTTGTAGGTGCAGTAACAGAGAAGCTATCCTACTATTTCCTAAGAAAAAGTATACTTAAATTTAGAGGTCCAGCTGTAATAAGGAACATCAATTCAATGGTGCTCGCACAACTTTACAAATAAATATTGAAGAACTAATAAGAAATAGGTCTTTAATGTTTCCTCCTATTTCCATTATTTCCTGTAAAAATCATCACCATCTCTTACTATAAGTTAAATAATAAATTGTGCATTTGGGTAATCACCACATCACAAAAAGCCGTCCACAGTTGTATTAAAGAGGATTGTATAATAAGTGCCACCAGAATTTTATAAAAAGACTTTCTTTTTGTTCGTCTAAGGGGAACAATTTAAACGCGAAATCGCTTTATTTCCCATGGCTGCCATTCTGACTGGCGGCAAAGAAATTGCAAAGCAGGTTTTTGTGTTATAATAATGAACAAGATTTATGTGAAGAGTTGTTAGATTAATAAAATATTAAAATCGGATGATTTGTAAATAGCTTTAAAATAGGAAAAATATATTTGATGCCTTTGTAGACTCTTAATAAACTTAAATTATGTTACATTAAATAGAAGGTTACAGTAATCTTGTATCAACAAAAATAGTAATGTTATCAACAACTCGTGTAAGTTTGTGCGAACCCAGAATTATATAAATGTCATCACGGTTCACGTTTGGGTACGAAACCCTAAAAATGTAACCAAATAAAAACGCTCTTTTAAAGGTACCTACTAAAAAGCTGTGCGTAAGTCCCTGGATTTGTTCCCGAATGGGTATCTGCTTCAGTATTTAATGCAGATGTGATTTGCCGATTATTTTACTCCCGATAAAGTTCGCTTAGAATAAGTTCAGTGCTTGAAGTTCTACTCCGATCCTATGGTACTCCTATGCTACTTTTGTCAGTTGTCTAATGTTTTGTATTGCTAATTTAGTGAAAATTATTTTGTCCCTTTAGTGCGCTGAATTTTGTATTCTCTTTGTATAATATAGAGGAATTCATTTACAGATACTGAAATTGCTTATGTTAGGTTTTTAATAAAGTAGCATAGAAGAAAGACATCTGCTTTATTATGCGTAGGAAATATTATAATATTAAATATAGGTATAATATAATTGCAATAATAATAATATGTGCCTATTACCCGTGGATACATAAGGTAGCGAATAGATATAGGTATTTTTTTACAGAATTATTAAAAGACGTATACAAAATAAAGACTGATACATTTTAAGATTGATCTAGTAAGGCTTCCTTACACGTATGCTGATATTCGTAAGTGTACCTTTGTCGAGAAGTCATAGCGAGATGTGTGTGTGTGTGTACTCGTAAGTTTCATCAAAATCGACTCAGTTATTTTTGAGATACGGGTAATAAAAAAAACAAGAAATGCAATAGAAAATAATGCATTAAATTCCGTGCAGTGATGTAAGCTTACATTTCTCTGAACTCATAAAGAGATCCTGATTGTCGACATGAATTTGATTTTGTTCAGTTGGTGTTCATTGGTCAGCACATCACGTTACCCACTTTTGTTGAAAAATAGTCCTTATTACAATAGAATAAGATACTGCAGTGTTTACCTTGAGGTGCTGTTGTCCGTACTGATAAGTAGGTCATACAATTTTAGTCTGTCATAAATGTGTCAGTTAATAATTTACTACAGTCGATGTATTCACAATTACATTAGCTATCGCTTTATTGGTCGCATACAAATAAAATGTCCGTCGATGTTTATTAGATGCACATAAAATGCTGGTTGATATCTACAATGTAGCACTCACTATGAATTCCTAATAAAATATGTAAAATTACGACTTCTCGTTACGACTACTGAAAAGTATGTTCATATAATTATAGTTGTTACATTTGATGTGCGTTAAAACTGCAAATGTGTAACATGAAAATTACCACTGAAAAATATTCGTATATGCCACGGTGGAAAGTTAAGAAAGAAATCTATACTAATAATATTATAAAGCTGAAGAGTTTGTTTGTTTGTTTGAACGCGCTAATCTCAGAAACTACTGGCCCGATTTGAAAAAATATTTTTATGTTGGATAGTCCATTTATCGAGGAAGGCTTTAAGCTATATAACATGAAGATACGACTCACAAGACCACAGCAGCAATGAAAAATGTTGCGAAAACGGGAGAAAGATATTCCTTTTGAGAGCTTCCGCTGCGTACGCTGCGGAAACCGCTAAAGTTACACAAAAATCATGTACAACAAGATTGTTCAGAATTAAGTGTTCTATAATAAAGTTCCCGACGGCATAAGTCTATCTTTTATGGTTGACTTACTACAACCTTTTTTATGTTAATAAATTTGTAAAAAAAATAATGCATCATTTTTAGAGGTGTATTATACACACAGGTATTTATTCTTATCAAAATAAATACATTCATCATCACAAGCATTTCATTTAAAACAAAGTTGCCCTTTATACCATTGGATTCCAATAAATATCTTAGGAGCTATCACAGTTTTAACATAACTCCGCACCAAAATAAAGTTCGCAGCTTAAGTACAACGTGCGCTTGCGCTAATTATATTATAAAGCTGAAAAGTTTGTTGGTTTGAACGCGCTTATCGCAGGACCTGCTGAACCGATTTGAAACAATATTACTGTGTTAGATAGCTTATTTCTTGAGAAAGGCTTTAGGATATAAAACATCACGCTGCGACGGGAGGGGAGGGAGCAAACTCAAAACGCGCGGACAAAGTCGCGGGGAACCGCTAGTTTTACGATAATTTGGAAGTTTCTCAAAACGAGTTTTCGAGAAAACTGCTGATGAAGATAGGTAGGCCATAAAAATATAAGACGCATTGGATGCGACTCTCAATTATTGTTAGGATTTCGTAGGAATGTCAAAAAACGGAACCCCTTAGTTTCGTCAAGTCGGTCTGTCTGACCGTCCGTATGTCACAGCCACTTTATTCTGTACACTATAAGCATCACACTGTTGAAATTTGGTAGAAAGATGTATCCTGTTTTCTATGCTTTACGATTCTTATACAAAAAATAATAATATTTAAGGGGGGGGGGGGGGGGGGGGGAAGCTACCATACATGAAACTAAAACCTTTTTAGTCAAACCTATGCATGTATGAGGTTCCTAAAATCATTTTCTTTTCAAGTCTCACGTTCGATAGATAGACGCTTCCAAGGTGGTAAATGGGTGTCCCCTGCCCATCTTATTTTTAAACTAAGCAAGTGTACATGATGACGATCTTGACAAAGACTTTCAGCGAAAATAAGTTTGAACGAGATCTAGTAGTTTTTGAGATAGAGCACATTTTCAGTAACCGCAAACATAACTTTGTTATTCGTACAAATACTATGAAAAACAAAGTTATATTTGCTGTCAACAAAATATTGTTGTATTTTGACTAAGCGGAAGTAAGTGGATTCCTAATTCTAAGTTAAAGGTGGCACGGAACCCTAGTGTGCGAGTCCGACTCGCACGTGGCCGTTTTTTTTAAACTGTTTTCGGTCGATTAATTTTAATCACCTTTAAAAAAATACGAGTTTGGCTTTCATGCAGGCATAGGTTGTATAAGGGCTATTGATTAACAATATTCTCACAGAAATGGATACAATAAAGCCCCTTGAGTTTTCAGTATTAGATTTTATTAAATTTAATAATTTCAATTTCCATTTGAAGCAATAAAATCTATTTCATAAAGCACGTATTTGGCTTGTTATGTCAAACCATATTCCCTTTATTTTTCCTTAGCAATTTTCAAGTAAACCCTTGAATAAATTAGGTCTGGAGAAAATTCTAGTCATATTCGTTCCCTGACATTCACATGATTGATATTGAAATATACAGGTAGATCGGTACACTGAAACCTGAAGTGCGCTATTACCCGATTTCATAATTCAGTTAGTTGGTCCCAAAGAGCTTTAATAATGTTTACTTCAAGTATTTTCTTACATGTGTTTATGTATTCTTACAAATACGGGACTATTCTAGATGTTCGTCTGGAATGATTTTCTAATTAAGAGTTGGTTTAATGCCTTTGCTTTTCATGAGATTTAAATTTACGTACCTAATTTGCACGTTTTTTTTATAAAATAACAAAGAAACGATATTAACGGGTGTTTTCAAAATGAAATCATCTACCAGATAATATTTATTTCGTGTATTTAAATAAAACACGTACCACTAACGCTACGTGCCACTACGTGTTACATAAAACAATTGAAAAGCATACCGCCTCTTTTATTTATTTTTATTGTTTTTCTGTGCAGCCAGTCTGCATACCTATAAGGTTGCATTCGTAGATTTATTTTAAAATTTAATATTGTTTGCTTACATCATCGGCGTATAAGGTCTACATAGCAAACAACAAATCAACCCAAAACCATTTTAATTTCTTCCTAGTCCATATTAGTGTTTCTTTGTTCTCTTGCCACTTGAGAGATTACTTTTATTAATCCGATTGTCTGGGCACTTGAAGCTTACACGGGCATGAACAGTCGACCGCACATCAGGTTACCCACTTTTGTTGCAAACTAGCCGTTATTACAACTGCATACGATACCGCAGTGTTTACCTTGACGTGCTGTTGTCCGTAAATTTATTTTGGCGGTGCAGTTTATAAAGGTGCTTTCACATAAGATGGATAGTTGCAGGTTAATAATATCATATCATGTTTCATAGCATTTTTAAACTATCATGCTTTGATAACAGCTTAACGTACTTGTTTTTATCACTAATCTGCAGACGTCAGGCTATGAAACGTGTACTGTTTGTCCGTCGACGAAAAAGTATTTATATATTGATAAACTTAACGTTCATTTCCTAATTTTTAGTGGCGCTACAAACAAATTCGTCGTTGAAATTCATAAATCGTTTACCTAACCCGTTCCAGAATCGTCCCGTAATACCGGCGTACGTGAGGTAACGACTCGCGGGCGCCGCCTTTGATCTCGCCGACATCCGCGTCTCCTTTGCCTTCTTTGAGAACTGATTGAGCGCAGCAACTCTGTGTGCATACGAAAACGTCTGTGCCCCAACTCCTAAGGATTTACAACATTTTTCTATGAAAGAAACTGTTTGCTGGCACGGCTTTGTAGTTGGGTTAGGTCCCCACCTATTTGAAGATTGAAAGGTCGCGGTTTTTGGGACGAAAGCGCTCATTATGCGGCGCCTTTGGAACACTAATGTAAGTTTGGCTGCAAACGGTTGACGCAAATAATGTGATCTTTTTTGAATGGAATAAGCTGAAGGATAGCTGTATTCTATTTCATACTACATGATGGTTTTTTCATTCAGAAACAAAACAAACACACATTTCTGTAATTGTATTTACGTAGAGCAGGTAAGATTTTGATTATTGATGAAATATTCTTATACACCTTTCGAGCAGACCGAGTACTCCACCATAAATATAAAAAATATATATATAATAATATATTTGATGAAGTACATATAGATATCTCTATATGTACTTTATCAACCAACCTCTTTAGGTTTACTTACTTAAACCCAAAAAAAAAACATGAATGATAATACATAATAAAATCAAGTTCTAATTGTGTCAGGAGCCTTCAACTCAGAAACAAAAAACGTAAAAGACAGGCTCGCCAAACTTCGTCAATTCAGAACAATCTTCAAAGTTCTGAAGATCATTAAATCTTAGACAATCCAGAATTGTCTACCTTATCCAGTCAAGATGTTCTTACTCTAAAATCAGTTCTACCGCTCACCCAGAGGCTTTCAAACTCCGGACAAAGGACAGGACGGCATAATAGATGTAATAGGCTTTGCGATATTAATCCAAACATTCTGTACTTAAAGAGAATTTGATGTTCTATATCTAGATAGAGATACTTGACATTAATCTGATAAAGTAGTAGATGCATAGCGCGAAGATACTTCACATGACCAAAATCTTAAATAGGTAAAAAGATAGGTAAATCGACAGCAAGACCACTTAATAGCTATTTCTGCACTTAAAAAATATGTGAGTAATATCTAATTACAAACTTATTTTACGAGTCAAATCATTATGTTCTAACTCAAGTGCTAAAAACTTAAGTAATGCCCATATAGAAAACTCAATTATTTATTCGAAGAATATACTCAAAATAAGAAAGTTGTTGTTAAAATACTTAAAATGTTTGTGATATCACTACCTTTAAATAAATTAAAGTACAACCAGGAGATGTGGGCACAATATCTTTTCGTTACAAAGCATCACCCTTAGGAAAACCAAACTTCGCCCTGGATAATTCTAAAGTACGCCTTAAACCTTCTAACTCGTTTTCTTGAGCTGCGATAAATTTTTACTGCCTTCTCGTTACTACATCACGTTTACGATGACATTATAGATGGCGTTAGTATCATCATTTTACCTTTGTTTTACTTTTATCATTGACATAAAACCTTATTTTGTTATATCCGTTCAAATAAACTTAGGACATTACTTCTCATAACTTAAAGCCATCTGTAAGGTAATAATTGTGCCTAATTTAGTATAGTATGCATTCTACATATAAAAAAGCAAAGGATATTGACCAAAACCGGGCACAGATTGCGTCTTTGTAGTTTATATTTCAAAAATCTTGTTTGAATTATAATTGCACTGGTATAGGGTAACTAAGTAAGTAAGTATTGAATTACTTAAGTAAAAAAATATATAGCAATTACCTTCTGAATATATCAAAATGAATGTAGGTGAGGTGCAATAACTTTGCAATCACAAAACATAACCTCAAAATGTCTAATCTGCCATTGAATTACTCGTAAACCCCTAATTATTTTTCAGAAATATTTTTTGTCTATATTTTTTCAAATATTTATATATTTTATCCGATCATTTTGTAAAATCGCATGCAGACACAAAGTGGGCCGAGTTTCTATCGAGTTTTGGTCAAGATCCTTTAGTCACACTGTAGCCAGACTTTGTAGGTAATTAAAGCAATATTTAATATGAAATTTATATCAATGACAAGTATTGGAATTTCGCATGAACAATTGAAACGAGCAAGTCCAAACAAATTATTGCCGTCAATTAGTTCTAAAACAAAAATACTATTCAATTGGCTCGTATCAAATTCCACAAACTCAGGCATCCAAACAATGTTCCCTTACAATGCGCAGTAACCAGCTCATTCCGGGGTCCTACTATAAATCAATGTTCTTATATTGAACCGACTCTAAATAATGTGTGTACAAATTATTTACAAACATACAAAAATACAAATAATCATAAACTAACAAAATTTGGTACACTTTTTAGAAAGCCTAATGTAAATACGTCATTTCTGACGATATCACATACATACCAGTCGATTTGTTTTTTTTTTGGAGTCGGAAATAAGTTTGATATATAATAACTAATAAAAAAACTGCATATTTTTTATTAGACTTTAACCAGAAAAAAAAATGTGTGTTTACTGGAAAATACAAAAACCCCGTTCGCAATAAATTAAAATAAACTTTTTAAAATTAAAATAACGAAAAAACAATATTTTGATTTATTAAAGTGATCGCAAACTTTTGGTGATGTGTGTATGCGTAAAGCGTTTATTTCACAAAACAAATGTATACGGGCAATCAATGGGATTGCACCAAGAAATTCATGTGAGCACCACTTTAAAAATCTTGCTCTACTACCACTACCATTCTGTATATACTATATGAGGTATGCAATTTTGTGTCCAGACATAGGGATCTTTTTGTATCGACTTACGATCTCAAAAACACAAGGGTGCGTTGAAATCCTCATCGGCTTATACTAAAAGAAAAAGATAAGTCTTCTAAATTTAAATATAGTTGTCTTGCTATGTGCGTAAAAAATTACAATCATATACCTAATGACTTTAAAAATTACAATTTACCAGTATTTAGAAAAAAATTGTTCCGCCGCGCCGGCTTAACCACCATAATTTCTATAGTCTAGATGCTTTTTTTAATGAAAAAGGAATTTAGGTTCTGAAGGTAATTTCAGCACTGACTCAATAAGGCATTTGGAACTGCATAAAATACTGCTAATATTTTTATTGTATCCTGATGACATTTGCATGCTAATTTATGTAACCCAAATATGTGATTCCTTTATTTACCTACTATAATTTGACACCTTGTATACCACATTTGACGCAAATAAATGATTGATTGATTGATATGTTTGTGCAGGATTATCTCGCGTTTGGCTAAACCGATTTTGATGCGGTTTTCATTTTAGTATTTATTACATTCAGAAAAAGGTTTTGATATTATTTTTAAATTGTTCTTTTTAGGTACTCACAACAACCTAGCTTAAGTAATCACACCTTATATCCACCTCCTCCATAAGTAGTTTACTCAGTGCTAATTATTGTGAAGCGTTGCAAAAGATGTTACTTTGTGCTAAGGTCTTCAGCTTGAGAAAGGCCTTGGGATATCGGCAACTGTTTTTTTCTTATTCGGATTTGATCGGATCACTTTTAAGAAAGGCGTCTTTAAAGGTGTCCAAAAAAAAGTATTTGTGCCGTCACATAAACTCTCATTTTATTTTTTAAAAGCTCTTCGTGCAGAGTGCACTGTAATTTAAAAAAAAACGCTTATTCTCCCATACAAGTTTTAGAACATACAGCTGAGTTACAGAATACAACCCCGGCTCATTCGGTTACGTAATACAATAACGGGACACAAAACAAAGCGGGAAACAGTCCCAATTCCTATTTACGCTATCTCCCCACTATGTATGCCGGTATAGCTCTCAGGGTTGCCAGGATAGCCTGATAGAAACACATTTACGGGGAAGGAAACCAGAATGGTACAGCAAATAGAAAATGTTTTCGTGCAACGAGCTACGGAGCGATCACGCGTTTGGTAACAGATCATAGATTCGGAATATTTGAGGAATATTGTAACATTTTCGGTTTGAATTTGTGTCGTTTTTTTTTCTGTTATTTTAAATATTGATAAATATAAATATGCGGTTTATACTGTTCACTATTTAGTTAGAAGATTACGTGGTATTTAGTACCTACCTAATACTTTTAATTACCTACATAAGTTTTGTTGAGTTATAAACGTAGAAAACAGTGGTCTTGTGACAAGTTAAATAATTAGTTCTCGAGCTAGTTTTCTATTTTTATTTACTTAAACTTTATTGCACTGTTCACTGGCAGAATATTTAAAAGTACTAAGAGGGACCATTTTTTAATGCAGTAACATAAACAAACATACTATAAATACAAAGATAAAAGAAAAATATAAATATATAATCATGCGATTAATTAAGGTATATAGAATACATATATTTAATAAGAAATAAATTACAGATAGGAGGGAAGTTAAGATATTGTGATTAATTCTGAAGTGAGCCAAGTTTAAGATAGTAGGTGCAGAGTGACTAGTAGAGCTAGTTATTCATTTTGTATAAAAAAAACTATTTAAGGAGCATCCGATTAAACTCATAAGCGAGGAAAATGTTATGTAAAGCAGCATCATTTTGAATGTACACAGAGAACTAACAAGCTCAAAACGAAAGTAGCTCAAACAAATAATGGAAAGGGCTATGCTTGGTGTGAGGTATGGAATTGAGGAGATACGTAGAAGAACCTAAGGTAACTGACATAACCCTGAGAATCAGTAAGTTTAAACGGCATGGACCGGCTACACAGCGAGAAAAAATAGTGTCTGTTAAGACAGAAAAGTATAGATTGGAGACCCATTGACCAAAGACCCAGTGTAGGATGTCCATCGACGAGATAGACTGACAACCTTGTAAAGATCGCAAGATCAAACTGGTTTCAGACCGTTTGTCATCAGTCGGTGTGGAAAACCATGGGGGAGACAGCAGCAGCAGAGACCTATGTTCAGCAGTGGATGTCCTTTGGCGTTCTTTTGTTGAAAATGATGATGATGGTGACAGAGTACTGTGCCATGTAAGTTGACCTTTGTTTCCTTTTTCGTCTTCTGATTGCACCAAAATATCTTTTTATTTAATCAGACGCTATTAAAATGCCAGGCACAGTAGCCCTGCGCTGTAACTAAGGCTTAACGCGAACCAGCGAAATACTCACAGTCACAATTAACTCGCTGATTTGATAGCTCTGTACAATTTAAAATTGTTAAACATGAAACGAATTTCGGTACTTTAATAAGTAGAGAGTTAAGTATTACATGATACTCCAAGTAAAAACTGAATATTAGCTAAGTTGCCCATTTTAATAGGTGAGGCATCACAAGATTGATCTTAAATCAATAAAACAGGAGCTCTATTTTTGAATCAATCGCATGGATATGATTTCCGTGCGAAAGCAAACTATTTTGCTTTATTTATTAATAACAAACAAAAAATTTAAATAAGACATGCTACATAAAAAAATCTACCTATTCAAAAACGAAACCATTTCCTTGCGGCAAGTAGGCTATGATGCTGGCTGCTTTGCCGCGTTGGATTAATTCTTTGAGCTAGGAACCAGCTAGCTTTATTATTGGCTGATACAGTATTTAATTTTGGCGCAATTTTTCCAAACCGCGATTTAGCAGCTTCAGCGATGTATAGACGTGGTGTACTTATACATATTATGACGATTACAACTTTTTCAACTTTTTGGATCGTTATATGTCAAAAACGGTGGCTCTTAGGAAGAAAAGTTATAGACATTTTTTGTAGATATTTATCTGCTCTACAATTTTTGGCTGGCTAATTTTATGATAAAACTTACCGTTTTGCTGAAAATCGCGAAAAACCCGTTTTTGTGACATTTGACCCCGAGTAACTTTTTTTCCAGGTATCGGATCGATGGGGACTTTCTACATTTCATTTATGATGGTGTTTTAAACAGTGCTACCAATTTTCAGCTAGGTGGGAATTTTTGTAACCTTGGATGTCTAATTTAACTATAGTCACTAGCAAGTGTGACATACTTGCGACGCTTGGCGTTTTCGGCCAACTCCGCTGCTGCTCCAGCAAACTGAACATCAACGAGAACCAAACAAAATTTATACGTGAATACTCCCAAAATTGAGTAATCTTTTCTTTGACTCACTCCCGTGTGGCATTCACACGCCATTTTGACGCAAGTAACTAAAAAATATGGCTCCAGTTCTTAAACAGAACATTTCTTGTGTTATTTCATTATTTCAGCCTAAAAACATCTATAAAAGATACTGTGTAGACACAGACGTAGGATAAATAATCGTCTGCCAATTTGCATCCACATTTTCGCGCCTGGAGCTTATTGCCTTTGTTTCATTATTAAATCCGATATAAAACATAATGCACATTCCCCCAAAGTCGGTAGTAATGACACTTATGAAAGAGCCTCCTTTGAGGAAGGACAGAGTTAAATAAGATAATTAGTAAGGTAAATGAAAGGCACGGGTTGCGTTTGTTTTGTCTACAGCCATATTATTAAGCATACGCATATATGAATTTAACTGTACATACCACTTCTTCCGCGTATTTCAGTCATTCAATAGATGCCGAACGCATCTTACTACATTTGCACTTACTTAACAGAGAGATAACCAGAAATCTATATTATGTACGCTTATATTAACGCTCGAACTTATAAAAATAAAAGTTGATTGTATTAGCGAATAAAATTGATTATGTAGAACCTCTTTTTACTCTCTAAACTACTTGCTATCATTTTGACTGTTTTATCAAAGTTGTCGATTCTAAAGTATCTCAAAGTGAAGCTCTAATATAAAAGCACAAGAATACAAATTAACAACGCAAGTAACTTTAAACTAATGTGATGAACTGTGTTTCATCGATATAACCCGGTTAATCTTGTCAACGTTTTTAGCGCATCCAGTTTTACGCACTTAATTTGTGTTTTGTGAATTTATTATCAGATCGGAGCCAACAAGGCCGCGGAAAGAGTTATTTGCGTAATAAATAACGTAAAATGATAATCCCAAGTTTTGCAAATGAATTTACACTGTCAACAGTTTTTGTTGTGTCATTCGCCCGGTCCTTTTGGTTGTGGTTTGTGAATGTTGAAACTTTGTTTCAGGGTGTTAATAATTTACTATTTAATTAATTGCATTAAAAATGGATAGCGTCAAACCAGATAGTCGATTGTCTAAGGTGGACTTGCACACGATGATATAACCCAGGGTTACGCTAACCCTGGATTAAATCTTCATTCTGTCTCTGTCAACGTCAAATAGACTGACCGAGACAGAATGATAATTTAATCCAGGATTAGCGCAATCCTAGGTTAAATCATCATGCGCAAGTGGGCCTAATGCAATTAAAGTATGATGGAGGTGCTTGCACAAATTATGATATACCATAAATGTGCGCTTATATACTGTCACGTCTCTAACGTTTCTACATAGACTAGGTTGCTATGGCTACCATGCTATTGAACTTTTAATTGTGTCAATGTGAGGAAATTATGTAAATAAATAAACCAATTTCACTATATTAAGGTGCGCTTACACGAGGGCAATAATTGCTCGGCGACACGAATGGACCGATCTGGAGCAATTAGTGGAGCAATATGGAGCAAAATAAATAAATTTCGGCAATTATTTCGGCAATATTGCTTCTAATTGCTCCAGATATTTCATATCGCTCAATGTCACAGATACGAATTGACGAATATCCAATGGGCTTGGAAATTCTAGGCAATTTTTGTATGCATCTCGTTCGCACTTGTATGTTTTGCGGCTTGTCGTCTTGCTTCCGCGGGGAGAGCGAGAGGTCGGGTGGAAGTAGGATAGCGTAAAGTTAAGTAAAGTTCATTCTAGTAAAGTCTTTGAATAATATATCATCTAATTTTTTACACAATGAAAATTGCGGCCTTTTTGCCAAAAACGATCGCACCCAGATACGCCTATTCCTATTCTTTCTTTTTTGTTTTTGATGAATAATAAAAAAAGCGCTACAAGCCGCCGCAGCAAAAACAATATCGTCCATAGCGAGCGAATACTGAAATTCTCGTGTAGGACAGTATTGCCTTGATGAAGTTGCGCCACTGAAATGCTCGTGTAGGACAGTATTGCCTAGTTGATGAAGTTGCGCCATAGCGCTCAATATTGTATTGCGCAGAATTGATACTTGTTGCCGTTGCCGTAAATTGCTTGATGTAGTCATGACGTCATAGTTGACGAGTATTGACTGGAATTGAGCAATTTTAGTTGCCCGTGTAAGCGCACCTTTATACGTGTATATAATAATTTGGCGACGAGATGTCTTCGAATGAGAAGAATTACAACAGAGTGCGATCCGCATTACGAGGTATTTTGACACGAACCGCAAATTACCTAAACTTACACCAAACTTTATGTGCCGAAGAAATTGAATCCCGATTACAATCCCTTGATAGTACAACACAAAAATTCAGAGAAATCCAAGAAGAAATTTAGTTACATACAACTGACGAGCATCTCGAAAATGAAATTGAGCAAAGGCATGAAATTGAAGAAATGTGTACGACATTGAAAACCAAGCTGACGACATTAAAAAAGAAAAACAGTCCAGTGCGTGAAGACGAAAGGTACGGATCATCATCTACAATTCCGAGTACAAGTTCAACAATAGATCATTTACCGAAATTGAATTTCCAACCATTATATGAAAATGAATCTTTCCGCAATTTCAACAAAAGATTAGAGGTATGTTTTCTGCTGAATAAAATTACAGATGTAAAAACAAAAGTTTACATATTACTATCGACTCTTTCACCAGAACTTCACGAAAGGTTAAACGACCTTTGCTCACCAGAAGAACCAATACACAAATCATTTGAAGATCTCATAGAAATGTTAGACGAGTACCTTGATCCTAAGCCCAGCATTTGGGCATTACAACATAGATTCATATCACGAATACAACAAGAAAACAAATCTGTTTCAATGTACGCATCTGAGCTACAGAAACTTTCAACAAATTGCGAATTCTATTGCCAAAATTGTAAAGAAACTACAATGGAAAGCTTTTTATCTCTGTAATTTATACGTGACTTAAAAGACGGTGATATACGTACAAAAATATTACAAGAACGAGAAACTCCAAAAAATCTTTTACCAAATTAGTGCAACTAGCTCAAGCTATTGAGATGGGAAAAATAGAGAACTCGAATATACACACTGAATTACAACGAATACCAGAACCCATTCACAAAATTATTAAAACCAACCCTACAATTTCCACTCGGCAGCCATCAGGAATTCACAAACCACCGATGACGATAAAAGATTTGCAAGGCAGATGTTTCAGATGCGGTAAGAGCGACTACCGCGCTAATGAATGTGGAGCTTCAAAATCCATTTGCAGAAAATGACAAAAAAAAGGACACCTTGCCAGAGTTTGTCTCAAAAGAACTAATACAAATCAATTAGATGAATTAACTAGTACTTCTAGTAATGAAAGTTTGCAGAAATCAATCATATCAAGAGCGAAATATCTGAAAGATATATGATTACCGTGGTTGTCGAAAATAAGAAAATACGTATGGAGTTCGACACTGGTGCCGCCTTGTCTTCAATTTCTCTAAAGGACTACAAGGGTTTAGAAATTAATAAAAAGATTTTCAAAACTGAAATGAAACTTCGAACTTACACGGGAGAAATTATCAAACCCGTTGGAGTTGCATACATTAAAGGAGTTTATAAGAACCAAACTTTTTATGGCAAGTTATACATAATTGACAAGAACGTAGATCCAATTTTTGGAAGAAGATGGATGAAAGAGATAGGGTTCTCCCTTGTTTTGTCGAACAACGTTTGATATAATTTCACTTCACAAACATTCAAAATATCTAATTTCATTTGATATAATTATTCGATTCCTATAATATTTATTTCATCTAATTTTGATTGACATAATTGTTCATGTAATATAATTTCATTTCATCGAATTTTCACTTTGCCTAATATCACATGACATAATGTTTGCTTGGCCTAATGAGTGCTTAATCTAATTTTTATTTAATCGAAACTTTATAATTGAACTTAAATAATACAAAAAATAATCACATTTATGCTTACGCTAATTGAGCGTCAAAAGACTTCCAGGGTGGCGATTCTTGCGTCAATCGAACTTTTTTCGTGTGTTAATTCGATTGCGAGTTTAACCGTTTTAGGTAAAAAAACAAGTAAAATATCTTCGGCCAGAACTCCCCTCTGTTGATGTCATCTAGGTTTTACAGATTAACACTAGATAAAACAACAAAAAAAAAACTGTCACTGTTCTAACCTACATAACCTAGATGACATCAACAAAGGGGAATTCTGGCGCTCGGCGGCCGCTGCCGCGGCACGCTCGCTTCGCTCGCTCGCCTTCGCGCGTTGTCGGATCACTGTTCTAACCTAACCTAACCTAAATGACACCAATAGAGGGGAGTTCTGGCGCTCGGCGGCCGCTCCCGCGGCACGCTCGCTTCGCTCGCTCGCCTTCGCGCGTTGTCGGAACACTGTTCTAACCTAACCTAACCTAGACGACACCAACAGAGGGGAGTTCTGGTGCTCGGTGGCGCTCCTTTTTTGTGATTAAATGCAAAATATTAAAGCTTTATTCTACTCAAGTTGCCCTATTTGCTGTCTTTAAAATAATACTGTTAAAATCTTATAATCAAAAAAATGTATATGGGCGAACTGATAATTATACTAAATAAAAGTATGTAAAATGATAATTATATAAAATAAGTTTAGATAAAGCAAAAATTAGATGAAATGATTATTAGGACGAATGATGATTATGCCTCTTAAATGTTAGCACAAACGTTGTTATATCAAACAAATATTATCTGTTATAAAAATTATGTTAAACAAAATTATGTTAAACAACCATTATGTTAAGAGTGATTAGTCAAAGTGAAATTATAACAAACGTTTTTCGACAAAACAAGGGAGAACCAAGAGATAGACGTTAAATTAGCCGATATACGACTTGTTGAAATGGTACAACAAGATGCGAAATTAGATCAGTTATTAGATGAATTTTCTACAACAGTTTTTAGAACAGACCTTGGGAAAATACCGGATTTCAAAGGATACCTTACGTTAAGAGAAAATACTCAACCCATTTTCATTAAACCTCGAAGAATTCCATACGCTTTGAAACCAAAGGTCGACGAAGAAATTGATCGTCTTTGCTCCATAGGAGTTATTACAAAAGTCGATCATTTGGATTGGGGAACACCGATAGTGCCTATCGTCAAACCGAATGGCTCTATTCGACTTTGTGCTGATTACAAAATTACATTAAACAAAGTAATTCAAGATGAAAAGTATCCTATCCCTATAATTGAAGATATTTTCGCAGAAATGAATGGAGGTAAATATTTCTGTACTTTGGATATCACACAAGCATACCTAAACATGGAAATGGACGAAGAGAGTTCTTTACTTCAAACTTTAAGTAGGTACACACAGAGGAACATTCAAAGTGAATAGACTTATGTTCGGAGTAAAAGTTGCCCCGCGCCTTTGGCAAAAATATATGGACAAATTGCTACAAGGGCTCGATGGCGTGAAATGTTTCTATGATGAATTATTATTCAAGGATCTACAGAATCTGAATTATTGAACAGATTAAGAACAGTTCTTCAAAAACTCAAAGATAGTAATCTCAGAGTAAATAAAGATAAATGTCACTTTTTCAAACACAGCATTAATTATCTTGGACATACTATCGACGAATCAGGCCTACATAAAAACAAGGATAGAGTAAAAGCCATTTGTAACACGGAACCACCCAAAAACGTTACTGAGCTACGTACATTTCTCGGCATGGCAAATTACTGTAATAAATTTATACCGAATCTTGCGTCAATTACAAACCCCCTTAATGAATTACTACAAAAGAGAGCAGAATTCAACTGGACTTCAAAATGCCAGTACAGCTTTGAGAGAATTAAGAAAGAAATTTTGAGTGAAGGAGTGCTTACAAACTTTGATCCCTCCAAACCCATTGTTTTAGCCACAAATGCATCACTATTTGGTTTGGGTGCTATTCTTTCTCATCGATACTTGGATAGTTCAGAACGAACAATCGCATTTGCATCTCGATCTTTATCTAGTAGTGAAAAGAAGTACAGTCAAATTGATAAGGAAGCGACTGCTATATATTGGGGCCTTAAGAAATTCTTCCATTACTGTTACGGCCGAAAGTTTACACTTGTTACTGACCATAAGCCTCTGACATCGATATTTCACCCTAATCAGACCTTACCCGAATTAAGCACTATGAGGTTGTTTCACTATGCCCACTTCTTGTCTGGTTTCGATTACAATATTGAGTATAGAACGTCTGTAAAAAATTCAAACGCAGATTACCTTTCCAGATTTCCTGTAGAAAAGGCTAATGAATCAATAGATCAGCATTGTGCATAAATAAAACAAATCAATACGTTAGAAATTAGCCCACAGTCAATCGCTGAAGAAACTACTAAATACAGAGCTGATTCCAATTCTCCATGCGCTAAGACTAGGGAACTCGTTGAAATCCTTAGGATATAATGATAATGAACTTACATTACAAGACGGGTGCATTTTGAAATGTTGCAGAGTCATGATACCAGAAAAATTGCGCAAACAAGTTCTGGATGAGCTACATACAGGTCATATCGGTATTGTGAAAATGAAATCACTGGCGCGTAGCTTTGTTCACTGGAAACATATAGATAATGACATCGAAATTAAAGTAAAGTCTTGCAGAACATGCCGTATGGAACAAAATCAACCTCCTCGAGCACCTTCACATCACTGGGAGGAACCAGCAGGCCCATGGCAAAGAATCCATATAGACTTTGCAGGACCGATACAAGGAAACTACCTTTTTATAATTGTTGACGCATTTTCTAAGTGGGTAGATATAATTCCTACAAAAACAACAACAAGTTCCTGGTGCATCCGAAAATTAAAAGAAATATTCTGCACATTTGGGATGCCTTACACTTTAGTTTCAGATAATGGCCGTCAATTTACTTCACATGATTTTAAAACTTTTCTTCATGAATGTAGTATTACCAACAAAACTACCGCCCCTTACCACCCTGCTACAAACGGGCAAGCAGAAAGGTATGTTCAAACTATAAAAAGATCACTGCGCTCCATGGCGGTGGAGAGAGGTGATCTAACAGATAAATTACAACAAATTAAATGTACACTAAGGCGTACACCAAGATCCAATGACCAGTCTGCTTATTATTTAATGTTTGGAAGAGATGTGAGAACTAAATTACACTGTATGCTTAAGAAGCCTTTGGCCAAAACGCTTCAAGGTCGACTAACAACAGTACAAGAGTCAGAACTTTCTCTATTGGCGACAGAGTGCAAGCTAGAAGATACAGCGACCCACCCCAAAGATGGACATTTGGCACAGTGACGCAACGCTTGGGTCAGCTACACTACACAGTGCGTACTGGTGACGGCTTGACCTGGACTCGTCATTTAGACCAGCTCCTGCCGGCGTCCCACGTGCCGGTGCCACAGCCAGGATTCATCGCGGAGGTGTGTCACGTCTTTAACGTTTCTACATAGACTAGTTTGCAATGGCTACCATGCTATTGAACTATTAATTGTGTCAATGTGAGGAAATTATGTAAATAAATAAACCAATTTCACTTTATTATATGTGTATATAATATATACCAAACAAGTAATGTTTCATTTAGGTTGCTCAAATAAATTGGTACCAAGTCCAATCCTATATCTACTCTCAGGAAGTCTTATTAATACGAGACACAAAATGAGTAATTATGCAAAATATTATATAGTCTTTCTATCAAAAATTTTGAATAATATCATACTCGTATTTTCAAAGCATTACTTTCTAGTATTATTTTGATAAACAATATATATTTATGATCCTGTTATTTTTCCGAGAATTATTCGAAAATACGTGGAAAGTCTGAAATACGTGACGCTTAACCCCATAAATACGCGGGTGGATTAGAGCGGGGTATTTTTCCACGAGAAATAAATACGGCTAGTGGAAGTGCTCATTTTGTATAAATTACTGCACTGTGCCGTAACAGCTCCTCACCCGTGATAAAGGATGCCTTCAGAATGCATTCCGAGTTATTTATGTTATTGCATTAGAGCTGAGTTTTGAACCTTTTAACTCTTAAGATACTGTGCCCGAGAGTGTGGGCTCGTGTTGCGGGCAACGTGTTAATTGAGTGGGAGAAAGGCAGGCCGATTTTCATTTGTTTTCTTGTAATGGCAGGTTTGGTTTTCTTTTCTTTTAATCAAAAAATGGTTAAAACAATATAATAATCGATGGTGACTTTGATATAAACGTGAAAAACTAATGCATATTCGTATATTATATTTATTATGTACTTATTTTATTATTTATTGCACTGACGAAAATAAATTACAAATAGTGGACCTCATGCTGAAATCATTCTCTACCAGTCAACCATTGGGTAAAGCAAAAACGATTGAGGTGGTGTAAAAGAACACAAAAAAGCAACAAATTAATTTTAAGCTACAAATATACTAGCATAAATAATTAAAAATAAACCTGCATAAACATACATGAATAAAATTATCCGTATATAAGCCATCAGAGAAGGACAAACCTTAACTATCAAACATCACGTGGTATTCTCACTGACAAAAATCTCACGAATGGATAAACTTTTTGAAAGAATACTTCGACGTTGAAGTCATGATGGTTTTAGAGGGGGGGGGGTTCCAGAGTCTTATAGCACTGAGGGCAAAGGAGTTAGAGACATGAGTATATTGCACGTAGCATTCGTAAAATAAACATAAAATATTATAATTATTTATATAGAACTTTGCAACTTCTTGTAATTTGTTATCTTCTGCATTCATCGCAATGTTTTTAAATGACCTAAAATTATAATTAAAAATAATATACCTACCGTTGGCAGTCGTTCGTCGTACAACTAATTAAAATTAAAACATTATAAATATTTACTTCAACTTCAATGAAGTTGTGAGTTGTACAATTAGCGAACTTAATACCTTAATTATTTAAATTAATTGTATCCAGAACTTGTACTAGGAAATAATAGGCCGAAAAAATGTGTAAATTGTTAAAGGCAGCAAAATATAACATTTCCTTTAAATAAAAACCTCAATGATACGTTAATTTCGCGTTCATCCCAGTTAAGGAAAGTTAATGTCCTGTTATCGGTTTTAAACAATAAAAGATAATTTATTGTCAGATTTCCGTTAACATTTTTGTACGTTGTTAATTTCTCTGGAATGGCAATAAAATATACTCAATACATTTCATTTTATTTTAACTGTATATATTAATGTCACGAAGTAAGCTGGGTATAAAAATTATCGACTTATTATCGGAAAATTCTATTGAAAACATTCTTCCTTACACATCCAAGCTGATTACCTATTTATCCGTCTTAACATCATTTTATTAATTGATAATTAATATCCTGTACCCATCTTATAATACTAAATTCGGTACTGGCCCTCTTTAATGTGCTATTGAGGACTCTACCGCCTTACCACATGAAGAGCCAGGCAGGTTGCACTTTGCTTTGTATTTTGTTTGAAGTGAAGCCCGTTGTGAATCGTGTGTGCAAGCGATTTTCATTTGAAAGTGGTAAGGTGGCAAGGTACTTGACCACATACATTGGTTATTCCTTTTTTGTTTGCCAGTCCTTTAGAGCATTAACAGTAGGCTGTAATAACAGTACCCATTTTGCTTTAAATGCTTATCTTAATGAACCATAAACAACGTACGAGTGGTATACTGTGTTGTTCCACGAAATAATAATACATATAGTCGTAATAAATGCTTTAATAAAAGAGGAATTAAAGAGGGAAATTTCCATGGAACCTAGAGGGATTTCCTGATAAGGTTTAGATTTTTTTAACACCCACAGTGCTATTTTTGTATTCTTAAAAGATGAAATAAGATACGTCACGCGTATTGACGTATCCAAAAGAGACCAGAAATTTTGCGCGGTAGGACCGACAGGATAGCTCGATTGAAAAGAGGGTCAACCTGGTTCAAGTTCCACCCTTGCGCATTTTTTTTCTTATTTCATCTTCATAATTGTATTTAAAACGATTTACGTGGTAAAGTCATTTTCTTATTCATCATCATCATCATTATCAGCCAAAGAACGTCCACTGCTGAACATTAGCCTTTCCCACGGCTTTCCACAGCGACTTATCACTAGCGGTCTGCATCCAGTTTGATCGTTGTGTACAATTATATGACGGGATTTTGCCATTACTCACCACGCTAAGTAGGCAGGTTGGCGAGCGCTGAAGCGCAGGCCCTTGGAGCTGTGACGCTGCTACCCGTCACAGTCCAACATTTAGCTGCGCCTTTTATTGATTTTTATACCGTTATCGGTCGGCCGCAAGAGCCTTGTCTGTAGAAGGTGAGGTTGGCTTGGAGCTTTAGATCTTTGTAAAGCTTACTTAAGTCCCTTATTTCTTTATTATTACTTCTAAAATAAATACACTTGTCTAATCATACAAAGACTGACTGTAGATACCATATTAAATTGATTTGAGACGATTGATACACATTTATTGATAAAATAACTTCAGCAAACATGAGGCAGCTATGAGATCGAAACTCTTTTCGATTGAAAAGAAATTTCTGCAATTTATTTTTCTTTATTCTATTTTATTTTATTTTTTTATTAAGGAAACAACAGCTTTACAATAATTCTTAAGAAGTAAAAATTAAAATCATAACACATTAGCCTTATGCGTTTTCACTGCTAGATTTTACAAGATAATTTTCCATTATGATTACAATCGAAGCAGCTTGTTTTAAACCTTTGCTAAGTTTAAAAAGGCTTCGTTAACAATTTGACCTGGCAAAGATTCTGTACAGCTTTATATTTTTCAGTATCTATTCCATAAGCTTAAACACAAGATATGTTGAAGCTTTCTCTCGGGGTTAGTTTTAAACTCCCTTTTAAACTGTTTCCGTAATGGTATACTTTTGGTAGCAACATTTGCGTTATTTACACAAGTTTTCGGTTCGATTCTCGATTCAATATCCTATAGCTTGGGGTAAGAGTTATTACAGAGTGGTCGGTAATAGCGTTGCGTTTTGTATTCTCACTTGACCAACTTTTTTTTGCCGTTGAAACAACAAGAAAACTACGATGCTTATATCAGCAAAGTGAACCAATCCTGTTCAGCTTGAATATATTTATATTTTATTTTAATGAATTATGGTACCTATTGAAATATATTAACACTTAAAAAAATATGATTTTACCAAAATAAAAACACATAAGATGAAAAAGAGAGGGAAATATATTATCAAAGATTTTACGAAAGGTCAAGTAACATTATCGGCAACTTGGCACCAGGAGGCCGATTCTCGCGGCAATATAATATCGCGGATTGCTAATTTAACCGTTTTCCCAAAAAAAACAAGTAAAATGTCTACACGTTAAAAAACAATCGCACGAACAAAATCTAAATACTAGAAATCGTGATCCTGAAAAGTCAAAAACTATTTTTTTTTCGACAAAGATAATTCGATCGGTGAACTTTTTTCGTATACAAATTGCACGAGAATTGCCCCTCAGTTTGCGTCGAAAAACCGCTGGATCTGTAAACGCTCTAATGCCATAAACCCAGCTCTGTTTGCTTCCACAACTTCATAATACTTTTACCCTCCACTACCAATATTTTTCGACGCTATATTAAAAAGTTTTAGATCTTCGCTATGCCAGCGCACGTTTATTATATTTGTGGATGGTTGACAAGATTATTTTATTGCTGTCGCGGGGATGTTGACAAAGGCTGTGATATTATAATCATGAATTCATAAAATTGCCCGCTAAGGTTCGTGTGTTGAAAGTTCAGAGATCCCGGGTAAACGGTTGTTGACCTCTGGTTTTGGGATGGCACTAAAAACAAAATCAGGCCGTAGTGAAAATCTTACTGATACAAGACCTGAGTTATCTCAATGCTTAAAAAACAAGTAAGAGGAGTAGAAACCAGCTAAACTCATCACTTAAGTAAGATTACATTTACTCCTAAGTCCCTAACTCTGAAGTTAATAACACCATAAAATTCTAAATTAATTTGAATGGTGTAGGAAGGCAACTAAATTAATCAATGGAGTCAAATCATACTGTTATCTTTTGGCCCTAACAACGCGATCGAAATGGCAATTGTTAGAAAAATCGCAATGTCTTTATTTTCGCCTTTCAAACGTTCGATGAAATAATGTCACCAGATTTGGATCCCTTTGGTATAAATCTCACTCATCTCCAGGTAGACACAGTCTTCTCTAACATCGTAAACCAAATAAACTGTCGGAGCTCACGCTCTCCTGAAAGTATTCTAAATATCACTTTTCATGTAACAGATACCGATAAAAATAACAGTTCAGATGAACGGGAGCAGGTATTTGTTAAAAATTACGAAAAATAGTATTCCATCATGTACCGTTTTAAAATATTATTCTAATTCATACCATAAGTTTCCGTACTGAACAATACCTCCCTACAAAAGCAGAGTGTTCTCCGCTGTCTTAAGATTTCACTCATTAATCAGTCTGACTAACGAGCGCTAAAAGAGGTCATCTGGGACCTTGTAACCTAGAAATTCAGCACTTTGTGGACATCTTAAGTGCTATT
The DNA here is from genome assembly GCA_963924145.1 of Pyrausta purpuralis. Classification (NCBI taxonomy): domain Eukaryota; kingdom Metazoa; phylum Arthropoda; class Insecta; order Lepidoptera; family Crambidae; genus Pyrausta; species Pyrausta purpuralis. The sequence goes on along the minus strand of OZ001644.1, from coordinate 22,476,404 downwards.
GGCCATGATGGGGCCGAATCGATACGCGATTGAGCGGGGCATTTATAAAACGAGAATAATGTTAGAGGTAAAGAATTACCCTGATGAAATTTTCCTGATTATGCACTTACTTTTATACCGAACGAAAAAATGTAGGTAATCAATTAAATGTGTTTATATGTGTTATCTTTAGGATTTGATAATATTAGAGTATATTGATCTATTATGGCTTGGAAACACGTGTGAAAAATTTCGTAAGTGTATGTAAGTTTATCCACGTATTTCTCAAAAACGAGAAGTCGTAGCGAGATTATTTTTTTTCTTAGCTCAATCAGTGTCAGGAGTCTCGACATAGTTCCCTGTAAAACCATCAGGTGGCGCTCGTAAAATGCTGAAACAAAATTTGTGTTTTCGAGTATTTATTGATTGAGAAGAATTTTCGAATGAAGCTTAAAAAAAACCGGCCAAGTGCGAGTCGGACTCGCGCACTGAGGGTTCCGTGACAACTTTAACTGAATTAGGTAATCCACTTACTTGTACTTAGTAAAATACCACAATATTTTATTGACTGCAAAAATAACTTTGTTTTTCATAGTGTTTGTATGAAGTACAAAGTTATGTTTGCGGTTGTTGAAAATGAGCTATATCTCAAAAACTTCTCGTTCGATCCCATCCAAACCAATTTTTGTTGAAAGTATTTGTTAAGATCTGCATTATATATTTTTTCAAAATTTACACTTGCTTGGTTTAGAAGTTAGATGGGGGGACGCCCATTTTACCACTTTGGAAGCGTCTAGCTACTTTAAAAGAAAATGGTTTTAGAAACATCTATGTCATTTTTTAAGACCTATCCATAGACACCCCACACGCATAGGTTTGACTGAATTTTTTTTTTTGGTTTTAGTTTCATGTATGGAAGTAAAAATAAAAAATAATGACATTAAAGGGGGGGCCTTTAATGTCATTATTTTTATTTTTTTGTATCAGAATCGGTAAGCGGTTAACAGGATACATCTTTTTACCAAATTTCATCAGTGTAATGCGTATAGTTACAGAATAAAATGGATGTGACATACGGACGGACAGACAGACAGACGGACAGACAGACAGACAGACAGACTTGACGAAACAATAAGGGTTCCGTTTTTTGCCATTCGGCTACGGAACCCTAATTACAAATATTTTTTAAAATTTATTAAAAATCAATCTACATAAGTTCAACTGATATTTGATGAATGAGAAAATCATAAAATTGAAATTGTCTACGCGAAATGTCAAAAATTTTGCATCAGACTTCGCCCGCTGGTTCAATCAATTTCATAAAAATTGGTCCAGTTTTTTTTTAGATTTGGTTATGACTAAAAATTGTGAAATAGTTTTAAGTTCATTGAAGGCAGTTTTTACAGGTAACATGATATAGCTTTTGTGAAAAAAAAAACAAATTAATTTTCTATCTTATGACATTTAATCACTATATGTGTTAAAAATATTTAAAGCATTTTTAATAGTTCTGCAACTGTTGTCACAAAAAATGGGTTAGTTTTTCCTGAATACAAGCATTGTTATTATTGTTTTAATGCAGGGTGATAATAATCCCCTTTTATAAAGTCGGTTAAAAATAAATCCCGTGGCTTCAATAAAATATGAGAAATTTAATCCAAATTATTATTCATTATTTTCTGTAAATGTAAGCCATTAGTTTACCTTACTATATTACTAGGTCGGCTGTAGGTCAAATATAACGGTTTGATCATCTTCGACTAACCACAATCCTATTACTCTGACCAGACCATTGAGCTCCATATCTGCTGATTAATGATGTTCACAACTCATACAATAGAGAGAACACTCTTATGATCATCTGCAGTAAGTCCATTTTGCTTTGGCTAATATGAAATGTGCTAAGCAAGTGGTTACATGCAGTTTTCAGGCGTTAAGTGTCTATTTAAACATAAGTTTGAACGTGTTCCAACGATTTTTTGAAAGGATTACTTGTTAATCGTAATTTATGGGTACATATTAAAAGAAGGAATTCGGTAAAAATTTTAGTGACTCTACCCAGGATAGACTTTAGAAATCAAATCTTTTGTCACTAGACTCGATTAACTTTAGAAAACTCAAACTGGTTTAACATTTTCTTTTAAAGACGTGACGCTACGAGTTTTTAACCCCTGACGCAAAAAGTGAGGGGTTAATTTAACGTGTCTGTCTCTGTATTTATCTGTCAGTGGCATCGTAGCTCTCAGACGGAACGAAAAAAATATATGGATTTGTTTTTTACTATCATCTTTAATCCTTCAAGCGTAAGAAAACAAGACACAATAGAAATTCTATTGTTATGCGGTTGCACGCAACCGCTTGGGTGAAAGAAGAGAAAAATTTATGAAAAATATTTTATTTATTTAATTGAGGACGTCACGTGTTTTTATGTACCGCAATTTCTTTCAAATACATTACTATCTCCTTTCAAAGATAACTATCGATATAAAAAGGCCTCCTCCACCACAACGACCCGATCGGAATACTCATAAAGTCACTTCCATTATAAACTATGGCTCCCGTTTATACATCAGGTCATATAATCCGGGTCGGCGGGGTCCGGAGAATAATAATTATCCCGTGAAAGCGTCCCGCGGGATAGATCGAAGCGGGATTACAGCGTGATTGCGAGCAAATAAATAGTGAGGCGATAATACAACTTTTATCCCGATCGGTAACTGAGAACCTGCTACTTTTATGAAGTCAGTTATGGCTAAGAAAGGAATGTCAACAAGCTCTTAAATTATCAGTCGAAACTTAAATCATAACTTGTAAATACCTTATTAAATCCTTTTGACTGAAGTTAAGAGAACACCTTACACTCTTTAAGAGTTTGTCGATTCGTTTTTTAATAGGTGTATATTGTACTGTAATATTGTAAAAACCGCGAGATTACAACAACGTGTTTAAATTCGTTTAATTGTAATCTGTTGTAATTTATTGTGAACAAGCTTGACATGGTTTGGAGTTTAAGTTTTTATTGATACTTACATGTCAACCTAAAACGAACCTACCTTCACCTACTACCCTGACCCACGACTGTAACCAATAATTCGTCATTTCAATTTATTAAATCGTCAGATTACAATCTAACGGATTAAAACCCTTAAACGATAACGGTGACATAAAAAATATTATAGTGCACGGAACACATAACTGAATAACATGATGTTTTAATACTCACTTATTATCAATTTCTAAATAAATAAAATAAAATATCCTAGTTAAATTAATAATAATGCCCTTCAACTTGTCATTTCGTTAACATGTTGATAGCAAGACAACTGATAGGGACGCCCAGAAACTTTTTTTTTTAATAATGGAAACCTTGTATGGTAGAGCTCCGTGAATCGACAATAATATTCAAAATCGTGGTCAATAGAAATCAAGGTTATTTTTTATTCCATAATTTTTAGAGTTGCTTCGTTTTTTTATTTGGTAAATGATATATGCAGCATTTTCATTTTACACGTCCCTACATTTTAAGCTTTCTGGCAAGTAGCTATTTTCCTAGACGCCATTAAAATGCATACAAAGTAACGACAATTAATCCATTACTTATCCCATTATATGGATATTATAGTAGAAGATATTCTGGGGAATCTTTTTTCCGTGTATATCAGACCAAAAATGTACCATACTTTATTGAACGTAAGGAACCGAAACACCACTCGCACACGTCGCTCGAAATTGAACAGCGCCATTTATCATGGTGTTTTCCATTCGGAACGGGCAGTAATGGTTATCGTCATTGTCCGAGTGACGGATCACGCGGATCCGGGATGTTAATCACGGCGGATAATGCACCAATGCGGGCGTCTGGTAATCCGGCGGATCATCTCAGCGCCATATGGATTTGGGGGTGACCGCCAATTGTTTATTGGTGCGTAGTGGCGGGATGACGATTGCTGTTTGATGCTGATTTTTTAAAGGTAGAAGAACTGATAACATTTGAAAAATGATATGCATATTTTCGTTATTTTTTTGAAAGAACTTCAAAATGAAGGCACTCGTATATTTTATATTTTATTTCTTATCAGTATCTTGTCACGTTATATCTCTAAGTTAAAGCATTTTAGAGCAAGATACCTACGTGTACTCTGTAGAATAAATTATAATTTTTTTGCTCCTATCACGGTACACAACTTTGCTTAAACTTACTATTATTCCTACAGCAAACGTATTTGTGAGACAACCTTCTATTTTATACGTAGTTAAATAGGTTTTTCATGATTTTAATTGTAAAAGACGTGCTTACAATGAATGAGTCATCATGATAGACAATACAACTTTTCAGGTCAAGCTAAAACGTTCTTTGTATTTCGTGAAGGCCAATATTTTCTCATAAGCATTTCTCAAGATTTCTAAATATATTAGTGCTCCATCACATTAGAGCGACTGCAGCGCAACAGCAGCGCGGCAGCAGTCAACTGCACCTACCAACTGCGTGCTGTTTTTTTATGTATGGACATTAATGTCCATACATAAAAAACAGAAACACTGTTGCCGCGCGCTACCGCTGCCATTTATGTATGAAACTATCAGTAGCGCGACTGTCGCGCGACCGTCGCGCTGCTAAAGGCTCCTTAACGTGGAAGGGCTCTAAACAGGGTATTTTATTACGTAGGTATTTCAGTGTCTTTAAATACTCGAAAGAAATCTCAAGCAAAGCAATAAACAGGCGGATGACGATCTTAACGCAAACAAATAAGGCCATTCCTTACATAAATTACTTATCAGTTCTTAGAAATGGAGTAGCAATATCTTATTCTTGAGTTGTATTAATCAGCTGAATCTGAATCACTCTAGGTACTCAGCTTCTCCAGTATAATAAAGTTGGTGGTAGTAGACTTACTGCAACCAATTTGTAGTTTTTATAAAGAAGTAATAAGTAATGAATTACACGTAAACAAGTATCATTATTTCATTTGATTTTTGCGTACTACGAGTATGTTATGTATGACAATAGTGACAGTTTGTTGCGCAGCTTCTTCTCAGCACTAGCCCACATTTGTCCCGAATCTGTCGTGGGGCCTATGTTGGGACATGTAAGTGCTCCTGGTGAGTTTGTTACTACACCCAAAACCTTCTTACTCGTCATATATCCAGTTATTGATGGTTTCCTTTAACGTCATATGAGTATGTAACGGAACGTCCGTCACTCCTATAACTGGCAGTGATTGAAAATTAAAGTCAAATTAAAAAATCATATTTCATTAAATAAAATTAATTATTAATAAGGCCTTGAGTGCCCAGCCTTAAGCATAGACGCGTAGCGACGCGGGTTTTTGGCGGCAAAACTTCCCAAAGTCGCTACTGCGCATGCGTAGTAAAATGTCGCCGTTGTCGCCGCCTAAATAAAAGGAAAAAAGCGCGCGGGGTGGGGGCTTGTTGGTAGACAATCGTCTCTCCGGTGAGGCTCGGTGTTGGCATCCTAGTACATTGGTACGTGCCTTACTTGATTTCGAGTTATACTTTTCTTTATTTTAAAATCTGTGTTATTATTTTGCTATCAATAATCCATAAATTTAACTTAGTAATTGTGTAACTCGAAGTCCTAACGAGACGTAAGTGTCTCGGGGTGTTCCATGGAAACCTAACGGTGATACACGTAAATGGGACATCTTAACTGGCTAACGCCAGGATGCAATTGATTGTGTCTTATATTGCAAGCGTTATATATCACAACGCTAAACGACACACTTCCTAGACCGGAGTAGCTGGACTGAGAAATCAGGCTGGTGAAGAAAGCTAGGGAGGTCTCCCCACCTCTTGTCCGGAACCGGCCGCGGTCCAAGTCCAATTAGCGGTCGGATCCACATACACACGGAGTAGGTTAGGTACACTAGAGGATTCCGCCTCGATCCCTTAGCTAGCTTAGGAGTTACATCCCTTTACAGGGGGGGTGAACTCACACCACACACCACACGTTTAGTTTAAATGTGAGGCCCCGCCTCTAGTTTGCAAATACACACACAATAGGGAATGTTAGGCCTTATCAGTAGACATAAATAGTAGCTTGGTCACGGGAAACATCTTCTGTTGGAATCAGGTCCTCCCCTAGTTGCATATCAGTTGTTGCACCCCTTGTGGTGAAGTCGGCGAGCCTCGGGTTCCGCGCGAATGATTCTGAGAGTCAGGATAGAAATGTCCACTCCAGACGCAATTGGTATGTGATGAATGGTTGGCTTGAGAAAGACTCTAGATGGATCTCAAGGAAAGCTTGATAGGCAGGTAGGAACGGATTTTATATCTTAGGGATTATAGGGATTTACACCTTTAGTAGGTAGCATTTATGAACATAATAGGCAGGTAAACACAGACTAGAATGTTATAGGTATCATTTATATACATAATAGGCAGGTAAATAAAGACTGTAATGTCCTAGGGAAATGAATAAGGTTTAATTTTATGTAGGTAAATTCATTCATGACAATAGAGGGGGTCATTAAGTTTAATGATAGATTTTATAGAATGTAGACTGATTTTAGTATTTGAGTTAGGGAACCTAGTTGTAATAAATATAACAACTAACCACTGATGTTAATTCAAACACATATAAGAGTTGACCAAATGGCAATTCTGTAGCCACTAGTTGTACCATGCGGGCAATTATGCTACCTTTCTTCACTACATCACTGATGAAACATCAGTTCAGCATTAATATTCAAGAGACTTACAAAGAATAAAGTCAGTCAAATTCTATGGAATTATGTCATTTGAAATGGTTTCATAAAAACCTAGAAAAATATAACAATACATAGTCAAGTACTATTCTACTTTAAATTGGAGTAAAACTCCCAAGTAATTAATAAATAAATTACTTCAATATTAAGAAAACCAATTTAATTTCAATTGTTCTCAATGTAGACAAATCTTAAACTACTGGAATAAGCAATATTGCTTAAACTAAGGTTACCAAAGGTACTGAATATTTACTCAGAATAAGAGTTAATTATGAGAAAAGTTATCTCTACTTGCAAGAAATGATTGCAAAACTTACACTAGATTTGTAGAGGTACTCACAATCTTAGTGTTACTGTTGTTAGACAATGACAGAAATTACAGAACAAGTTCTGAACTAAGGAAAGGGTTACTAAAAATAGAACCGACTAAAAGAAATATTATATTTATTTATATACATTTTATAAATATTTATTTATTGAAATACCTATATTGATTTGAACTTTTAATAAAACAGTTTGAATTGCCATATTTTGCAGTAAATTAAGATGGTTAAAATACAAAAGTTTGGTAGAATGTCCTATTTAAAAGAAGTAAATTCAGTAATTATTTCCTGTGCAAAATTGCCAAATAAGTAAAGTAAATGTAAATGTATGGAAAATCACCAAAACCTGGGACTAGAAATGATTCAGTTCCAAATATATATACTGTAATAATACAAGTTTTGAGTGAATGACAGCTCATTACTTTAAATTATATCCCTTTTGATGATACTAGGTGATGGTATCTATTAGAATCTGCACAGGAAAACCCTGTGGCAGGGGAGCTATTAGCAAGGAGATGAGTTCCATGGGGGCAGGCGAGTGACGGGGCCTGTTGCCTTTACCACGCCCTAATAAACTTTTATTAGTATTTTCACATAAAACTTGTCCTTATTATATCTATTTTTCACTATCTAATAATACTTCTCTATAGTTATTACTACTAATATCTGAACACATAGTTACCCAACAATAGTTTTATATTCACAATGTTGAGGTTTTACCATCTTTAAGGAAAAGCAGGTATAGGTAGTAGGAATTGTTAGGGTTGTGTAGGTAAATAAATGATTTAATGCAAGGTTTGTCAGATTCCAAGTCTCATAACAATAAAAAGTATCAGGGTTATTAGTAAAAGGTTCACAACATAGGGTTCACTAGATGATCACTGGCCAAATTAAATATTAAGATTATTCATACCACAAAGTCCTAAGCTATCAAGATTCTATGTTTCATTTGAACAAGGTAATTAGTATGTAAGGTTAGGTTAAATTATTATTAAGTCCATAAATAGTTTGATATAATTAATATGAAAGCATGAGAGGGATTCACTAAAGTATGAAAGAGATTAGTTTTATATAAGCTAAGATTAAGTTAAGATAGTTTGTAATTTAGAAATAATTAATTAGGTATTAGAATTAGTTAAAAGTTTAGGGGGGTTACAAAATGGTCCCATAGTGACCAGGATAATTATACGGTGTTTTCATTAGGATAAGTAGTAGGTTTAGTTAGGGCAGTTACAAGTACACATCTAAATCTTTTAAAAATGGTTACATGACTACCTACGTGTAGGTTTTATTAGGCTCAGTATCTTTAAATGAACAGGCGTTTGACATAGTTATTTTTTTTATTTTTTTATTTATTTAAAAAAAACTTTATTTTCCATTAATAAATAAGCATTAATAGACTGCCATTATAGCTTTATAGGTAAAACTCCTACTATGTCTTCCTCAGCTAATTCTTTCAAGGTAAAGACAGATAAGTGAAGTCGAAACGTCTCCCGTCTCAAAGTGCCCTCTCGCACTTTAGATCTATCGAATTTCACGTTTAATGTTTTCCGTCTATGTTTTTAAGCTTAGCCGATAGTAGGTAAAATACGTTGTTTGTCGGAGTACTTTTATGCACCTTGCTTTTAAATAATTCAAAACAATGTATATTATGTAGTTGATGTTGACAATGCAACAACATGTTACTTTTGTTCTGAACCTCAATTTCTTAAGGACTTGTTATGAATATAAAAATTAAGCCACCTTCATAAAACTGACTAAAAATAAGGATTCATCTTCTGTTCAGGAAATACAGATGTAGGTAAGCTTGACATCATTATCATCATTTGCTTACATTTCTAAGCGTTTTTAATTGCTTATATTCGTAAGCATTTTTATTTAATCAGAACTTTTCATGGAACCCTTGGTGCGTGAGTCCGATTCGCACTTGGCAGTTTTTTTTAAATAAAACACAAAGAGGAGATACACAATTTTATTACTTTCATTCTTAATAGGGCAAAGTATTTTCAAAAGTAACCAAGCAACCACTGAATAACACGATAATACCAGGGGATATGTCACAGCTCTCAAAAGGTTTTCGTGTTGACATTACTTAATTATAGAAATAATAACCTGGGTCATTGCAAAAGAGAGGAGAAGTCCCTTGAGGCAGAAGGCTTTCAGATAAATTATAAATTTTGTTCCGTACAACTGGCTAACGCCTAATCATTAGATAATATCAAACAAAGCCTCCGTCGGAATTATTGAGACCAGAAAGGGTATTTCAATCATTTTGGAACCCTTTCCTGCTGATTATTGTGCACATACTTACAGATAACATTGAACGAATCCGCATTTGATCTTCAAAACATTTTATCTCTTGTACACTCACGATGACGTAACCACAATTGTCGCTATAAGATCTGATGAAATTGATTCCATAGTAGGGTATTAAAGAAAGAAAGAAAGAAAGAAACACTTTATTCGACCGAATACATTGAAAGAAAAAAAAAAAACATGCAATAAAGAAACACAGGACTATTCGAGTCGAAAAGGCACCCGCTCAGCATAAGTCGTGGCAGCGGAACGCATACCACGACGCTGATTTTCAGCGGGTGCCTTTGTGGGTAGAATTAAATGTTATAATACAATAATAAAATGCGATCTAATGCAAAATAAAATAATAATAATAATAACATGATCTATTAAACAAACAAACAATATAAAAACAAAGACAAATGCTGACACAAAAAAATCCAAAAAACAATAAAAACAATTAGAATTAAGATTAGAATTAAATAATTATGATTTACAATAGTATTATTAAAAATATAATCATTCAATAAATCATTACAATAGCATTATAATTAAAAAGAATTAAATTGAAAAAAAAACAAAAAGAGACAAGTTTTTATTAATAAAATAACAATCAGTAACAATAAATAGAATAATATAAGCCTTTAAATGGTATCCCTTAAATATATATGTGCGTTCAGCCTTCGGGTCATATTTGAGGTTATGAGCTCTGCGGTTAATTGTTGCTGAGCTCAATATTTGTTTCCGGCACAAGCCCTGAAAAATGGCAGAAAGAAAAAAAAAAAAAAAACTCTTTGGTTTGTATGAATGAGTATTGCTCGCGTCGTCATGTTTCCGTCACTCGTAATAATCTGTGTTTCCGACAAAATACGAGGCAAACCGAAAAATCATGCCACGCAATCCAGCCACGTATTAAGAGAGGAGACATGTTTTTGGACACGTTGGTATTGGTGACTTTAGAACTACTAGGAAGTTGGAAGGAACAATCAATTACCAAGTTCCGAGATATGCATAATACGGCGACGGACGCGACGCGTCACGACTACGCAGACAGAAGCTAGTTAGGGTGCACACGCGGGCGTACAGTTAAGAAGGTAACCCCCTCGGCGGAGAGAACGGCGTCGGATTACCTTTTTCTTGGTTTGCGACCCCCTCGCTCGACGCGCATACCCCGTTGGTGAGTGAACGCGTGCATTTCGTTTTCACATTGAACATGGAGTAGGTGCTGTTTGAGTTTTAATTTGAAAGTTGTTTTTACTTTTAGGGCGCGCAATGGTGGGGGCAACGAGTTCCAGCACCGTGTCGCAGCGAATTTGAAGGAACCGCGGAATGCGACTGTGCGGTGTTTTGGGGTTAGAAAGACGCTAACACACTCCCTCCTACCACGCCCATTCCCACCCCGAGCCCATGCCAAGTTCTCATGTAAGTAACGCGGTTTCTGAGTTTTTATGACTTCAAACATCAGGCTTGCTAAGTGGAGTTTTCTGCGTGCCTCCATCCGCAGCATGCTCGCAGCACTAATGTATGGAGAGACGTGAGTCCGAGACGGGATATGATAGCAGAAGCGCACGCAGGCATTTTGCACTCGCTGAATGAGCTTTTCTGTCCTCGCCAGCAGACAGGGGCCATACACTGTGTCACAGTAATTAAGCTTGGATAGAACAAGTGATTCGCAGAGTGTTTTCCTGATTGCCTCGCTCAGATATGGCCTCATTTTGTACAGAAGCTTGAGTCTATAAAAACAGTTTCTCGTGCATTCAGTGATATGACTTTCAAATCTCAAATTGCTATCAAAAATCAGGCCCAAGTTTCTTGCTTTATCTACCCTTTCCACTGGCTCTCCATTTATGGTAATATTTATTGTATTAATGTCTAATTTCAGAATGTTTCTAGGTGTTCCTATCATTAATAGTTTGGATTTTTTTGGGTTTAGTGTGAGGCAGTTTCTCTTACTCCACTCGCTTATCCTTTTCAGCTCGTTGTTCACTGTAATCACTGCGCTACTGCACTGCTCTGGGTCAAATGAGAAGTACAATTGCAGATCATCTGCATAAAGATGGTAGCTACAGCAAGTGATGCATTCAGTGATGTCAGCACTGTACAGGATGTAGAGGATTGGGCCCAAGATTGAACCCTGAGGAACCCCCCTTTTCACCATTCGTGGTGCAGAATGCACTTTGACACCATCTGCTCTGGTTATCTCCACAAACTGCTGGCGCTGATGAAGGTAACTGTGGAACCACTTTATGGCTCCAGAATCAAGTCCGTAGTATGTTAGCTTTGAGAGCAGCAGGGGGATACTGATGGAGTCAAACGCCCGTGAATAATCCAGCAGCAGTAGGAATGTCACATCCCCTTGGTCCTGCGCAGTAAGCAAGTCATCCACCACCTTTGCGAGTGCAGTTCCTGCTCCATGGCCCCTCCGAAAGCCAGATTGGTGACGAGGCAGCATATTATTGTTCTCTAGATATTTTGTCAACTGATCGCACACGATTCTTTCTAATACTTTTGACAAGCAGGGAAGGATGCTAATAGGGCGAAGATCTTGCAATGTCTCAGGTGGATTGGTCTTCGGTAGTCGTGCGGCGCACGCGCGCGGCGCGCAGCAGCTCGTCGCGCATGTGGCGGCGCGCCAGGCGCACCACGACGCGGCGCGCGCGAGCCCTGCCCCCCTCCGCCGGGGGCGCGCCCACGCGCTCCGCGAACACCACGTCGCGCTCCTCCAGCGGCACGCCCAGGCGCCCGGCCAGCACCAGCACGGCGTGCATGACGCTCTCCCCCTTCTGCTCCGGGAGCTGGCCGATCTCGAGGTCGGACAGCAGCGCCTCCTGCTCCCGGTCGTTGAGCTCGAGCTTGAGCTCCGCGACGGTCTGCTCCAGCCCCGCGACGACGCCCGCCTCGGCGTCCGGGTCGGCCTCCGCTCGGCGCCGGTCCGCGGTTTCCAGCCTGTACTCTACGGCGTCGATGCGCGCCCCGACGGCGACGCCGGCGGTGCTGGTGGCCATTTTGATTGCACGGACACGCTCCTCGACGTCACTTAAGCGTGCCTCGCAGCGGACAACCCTGCCGGAGAGCGCTAGCACATCATCGCGAAGAGATTCGATCCTGGACTGGGTCGCTTTCGCCTCCGCTCGCATCTCTTCCCTAAATTGGCGCATTTCCACCACGAACAGCTGAAAGTCGGTCAGCTCAACGGACATATTGAGTGCAGTGTCATCGAGCATAGACGCGTCCATCTCTACCGGCCTGGATGCCCCGCGTCGCAGGGTAACACCGTCTTCACGTCCCACGTCCGCAGCACGCACGGGAGTGTTAGTGTTGTCACCCTTGGGCCGCTTACTCTTGCATGTAACGCAACTCCAGGCGGCCCTGTGCTCTCCTGTTAAGGTGTTGTAGAAGCGCTGTTCCGACACACCTGCGCACTTCAGATCGTAGTGCATCTGGCATAGACTGCAAGTGAGGAACCGACGGTGGTCTATTTCCTGTCCGCAGCCACTGCAGCATCTACGGTCGCAGACGTCATCCAAGCGCGGCATTTCAACAGCGGAAAAAAACACTGGCCGACGATATAATTTGGAAGTGATAATGTGTGTTATGTTTGCACTTCACTTGCACTTGTGTTTGTTGTTATTTAATTTACTTATTATGCTGTTTTGAATATTAAAATTGAGGAGCAAAAATAAGGTACGTCTTTACTCTACCCACTTTTTTTTTTTTGTATTAAAACTTATTATATTAATACTAAAAGTTAATGTTATAATTAATAAATAAATAAATATTTGACAACATCACATACATTGCTCCGATCCCAAGCTAAGTAGCTAAAGCACTTTTGTTATGGAAAATCGGAAACAACGGTGGTAGCACAACACCCAGACCCGAGACAATATAAAAAAGATCGTTTTCTACATTGACCCGTCCGGGAATCGAACCCGGAACCTCACGATTGGCGACGCTTGAAACCAGCGTGCTAGCCACTCGACCACGGAGGTCGTCAATAATAGCGGTAAGAAGCACATGTAAGTTTTCAGAATAATCATTTATATCAAAACAGCCGCAATTATTTTTTGCTTGGAGATAGACATTCCCTATTGATTTCACAAGGTGTAGATGAATATAAATGAAAGCAGCATAATACATCACACAGCATACCTACTATTATTATGTTTCCAGCAAAAGAAACAGACATCTTTTTGTTATTCAGAAGAGAACATCTGAAAACAGTCACCCACGGTGACCATTAGCTGCTTGTTAAAAAATGACGCACGTTCCGGTTTCACGGAACAGCTAAACGTAACAGTTCAAAAATAAAAATCTTGCTCCGGAAATTCTGCTTTGTAAAATAAAAGGATAACTGTAAAGAGCGAGAGTAGAAAAATAAAGAGACATCCCCGAGTTTATGGTTGAATCGTGCGCAGTATCATGTTGCGGATCCCGATGGGGTAATACCTAACTCGTCAGTTTTTGCAATTTTAGTCGTTAATGTGTCACACATGTTAGGATATTTGACGCTGCGATTAAGCGCTAACGCTTTTATTATGATATGCTATCGGTGCTCGTAGCGCAGTAGTAGCATCGCTTTGGTAGTGATACCGAAGTGAAGCAACCTACAGCGCGGTTGTGTTTGGATGGGTGACCATTCCGACCATTTAAGTGACGTATATTACGAGCATCTCCTTGTTTCAGTAGGTACGTTAAACCGTTGGACCCGGCTAATATAGGTTGATATTAATCGTTAAGCCTAGTCAGAGCTTCAGGGACGGCTTGATAACATCTGACAGCATGGTTAGTCGCTTGCCTTGCAAACACCCCTCCACCAATCCGAACTGAGTCCGCGTGGTGGAGTATGGCTTGAACTACCTAATAGTTGAGGTGAGGCCTTTGCCCAGCAGTAAAGAAAAGTTAGACTGTAACGTCCCACGCTACAGACACTTTACTTTACTTTATGTACCCAAGTGTGTTCGCAACCCACAAGCGCACTCTCTGTTCCATTACTTTTATAATTCGGCGACGCGGCAACCGACATGACCGTTGGAAGATAAGGTACATGACCAACAGCTTATGACAGAGCGCTATCAAATAATTTTTGATGGTTCATCTGCCATGATTTCTACGGCCAGGGCACACATGGATTTCAACCTCATGGCACAAGTTTTGGTGTTTCGTGGTACCATTGCTTGAAAGTTAGGTAATCGGCCTGCGGATCCGCTGTGGCATGTAAATGAAGAAACGTATCGCGTTTACAGCGGAGATTAAGAGATGAAGCGTTAGGGTGGGTATACACTGTTGTTGGGTAACAGATTAACGTCGTTTTGTTTGGTGCCCAGGAAATGAGAAGACACGTGATTCTTGGGCTGTATCAAATTATATATAAGTAATCGTACTAGCGGTTCCAACAAATATCTATTTTTAATTTTTGGTCTAGTAGTTCCTGAGATTAGCGCGTTAAACAAACTAACTCTTCAACATTATAATATTAGTAAAGATTAGTATTGATACTAAGTCAGGGGCGCATAATCATTGGATAAGTCATTTTTTTAAAGTACATCCAGTTAGGTTAAAAATATTTCAAATATTTTTAAAGTGTTTTTTTTTCAAAGATATTTTAAGAAATATTTGCATTTCATAGAATATTTTTTTACCTGATACCTGATAATTTATTACCTGAGATATTTTCATAGCTATATCCAATTTCAGCTTTCCTATGAACGCTACTCTATGCATTTCCAGTTTCAGGTTGTCAGTGGTACTAAACCGTCCCTTGTCACTGTCAATTACTCGGTTCGTGTCCGCTAGATAACGCAGCCAGGAGATGAAGGATTTAGTACATTATGTAGGTGCAATACTTTTGCCGCATTACTAACCTGAGTTTGTTCCGGCGTTTCTTCTCAGCACTTGCCAAATTGTTGTCTCGAAACGCTAGTAGGGCCCAAAACATAAGGAGACATGTTCTAGCCGCATACGGGCCATAATTGATTGATACTATACTAATTATTGACGTTCATAAGTGGCATTTTGTGTCATAAATTGAATAATTTTTTTTTAACTTTGACATTTGACTTTGACTTATACCTTTTAACTGCCTTGGTGGCGCAGCGGTAGAAGGGTCGCAATTTAAAGCGTTGGCTGCGCCAAAGGTCCCGGGTGCGATCTCCGGGTCAGGCCAAAAATATGTACCTGGGTTTTTCCATCTAGAAATTCTTAAGGCAGCCCGCCGTAGGTTTGGAAGTTGGCGATGTTTCACCCCCGTGCCTCGGAAAGCACGTAAAGCCGTTGGTCCTGCGCCCGATCTCTCTCCGGTCGTGTCAGATTGCTGTCCCATGACTAGGGAGACTATTATTATTACATAATTATATATACCGCGCTACCAATTTTGACAAAATCTAAATTCGCGCTATACCTCTAAATTTTTCATGCATCATTTATGCTCGACGACTAAATATAGTCTTTGATGTTTATTATGAAATGTTGCTTAGTTTTCAATGTACGACATTTCGCGCACGTCTCAACAAATGAAAATTACAGCTCGCTCCGAAAATAATGACCATATTAACCCTAAAAACTTACGTTACCGTTATTTCGTATAATCTTAAAGTTTGACTTGTTTTTAAACAGTTTTAGATGACGTTACCAAAATTCTTAAGATTGCTAAGCCTAAAAAAATAGATATTTACATCACAAGTAGGTACGGTAAGACTGCAGTACAGTACCGTTGACGTGTACCCAAGCCAAGTCTGCATTCATCATTGTACACCTGAGCTATCGCAATGGGGATCACTCCGTCGTAAATGCTAAAATTACGACCAAATGTTTGCCGTCTCTGACTGGATGCGGGCGAGTTTTATTCCACCCTTTGTGCTTAGCAAGGCGTTATCGCCAGTAAAACCTAAGCTAATTTAATTTCTCAATGATAATTTAAGGCAGTAAGTGAAGTAAGCTATTGTTACGTTGGTTTTATGCGGGGAAGTTAATGATTGTCAGTCAGTTGAAAATGAATTCACTTGTATCGCAAAGTTACATGGAGATTATGATGTCATAAATGAGTAAAGTTAGTTTAGTAACGGCTGTTATGGAAATATATTTTCATAATTTATATGTAAGTGAAGTAATTAAAACTCAATTACATCAATTTCTTGGAATATTGGTTTTATTTCATTATAGTATTGTAACGTTGTATATTTTTATATAAGTTCGCGTGAAACGAAAAGCTAAATGGATGTAGGACTCCAGTCCATATTTTGGCATAGATATGATGACACTGACATGTGTCAAGTGTGACAGCTGCTTTTTTTCCGGTTCCGCACTGTTGGTCGTGCGTCGGAGTGGAACGTTTGTTATAATAATGTATTAGAAGTGAAAATTATAATGGGGCACGCCCCAAATTATTTTGTAGTTTGATAGTTACTCCTGGTAAGTATCTGCAGAAAGGTTTGCGTTGATTTTTGTTTGTTGCGAGACATTTCTTAGAGTCTGAGCACATGGTTCTTTTTATCGTTTCAGACGCCGCCAACATGTCAATTTGGATGAATTAATTTCGAAAATGATTTGATATAAATGACTGGAAAAATGGTAAGTATGTTGAGAAACTCCTTTGGAAATCCTTGTAAAGAAAATGTAGCCTACCTACATCTGGGCATATTGTATTGAGAGTTGTAATTTTTATCATTTCAGGTCTCAAATAGAATAATTAGCATAAATGTTTAGTAATCAATTCAGAAATTATATGGCGAGCCAGCTTTTGCAGGTATTAAATTGGTTTATTATAGATTTCATAAATAGGGTGATGAAAAGTATAACCACCCTCACTTAGAAAAAAAAAAATTGGTTGTTAACTAGAACTTTCTTTTATTTCTAGGTTTCGCTTTTGATATGTGTCTGTAAGTTGAACAGTCACAATTTGGTGATCATGTTGTAACCTCAGGTAAATATTTATTATGAAAAGTTAGTGTTTTTTAACTTTTACTTTGGTTTGTGCGTTGAACTAACCTTTTGTAAATTCTTCTCAGTGACCTTACTTAGACCTTACTAAGACCTTACTTAGACCTTACTAAGACCTCATTTGGATGAATTTTTGAAGTCAGAACTTCCTTATGGATTGATTTGCTTCTTGTCTGCTGTTTTGAGGATGGATCGGTATCGGTGAAATTTTGGGGTAATGTTGCAGAATTGTTTGTAGTTTGATGCAACAAAGATTTGAAATAGTAACCTCCGTTGAAATCAAAGGTTGGTTTTCCTTGTATTACTTTAACTTTAGTGAAAAGTGGGATAATTTAGCTATTAATTTAGGCATAATTTAGGAATCCCTTTGAGGATAAATTTTGGAATTTATTTAGGTAATTAAACACTTAAATTGGTGGTTTATCTTTATTTAATTAGAAATTTGTGAACATTAAGATTTGTAATAGTATAGATATTGATAACTAAATTAGAACCTAACCTAGTCTCTACTGTATTCTGAGCTATTAAGTTTTGTATTTGATTTTTTTTGAAGGTGTTAAAAGGTAATTGTGAAATAGCAAATTTGAATAAACTTTTGTTGCCAAATGCTATACCCGGATTTCTTTATTTCATTCGAATATTAGTACCTTTTAAACACCCTTTGTCCACACTAGCCGGGAGTGACTGCGACAGTATGAATCAGCTTACCAAAATATAATTTGTGTTGAATGCAATCAAGAAAAGGACATCAATTTTATCAAAAATGTTCAGCACTTAGGTAGCAATTTACTATATAATAAGCAAAGGCAAAAAATATCTGCTTAAACGTTTCTAACGCGTTTAATAACGTGTAATATTATTCAAGGGTGGGGAAAAAAAGGGAAAACAAGAACAATTTCAACATTGTGAATGCTCTGCTATAAATACCGTTAACAAAAGAATTCGGAGGAACACCTCGGAAAAATTGTTCAGCAACATGAAAATGTGGAAACCACTTGAGAATATTCTGGGGGAGAAAAAAATGTTGATTATAACGATGTTTGTTTATAGGCGCACTGCGTTACGTGCGCGGCAGTGATACAGTGGAATTACCTTCGATAAACTGCGAATGTAGATGTGGCGTAATGTTCATTGATCGTAGTAATAGAATCCATATTTTGTGACCGTAACTAGACTAAAATATCGTTGTGATTGACAGTACCCTGTTGTTATCAATCGACTTAGCGATAATACATAATATGTGAATGGATTGCACCAATCTTCTAACTAAAGAGACGGACTTTTTTTGACGACGCGTTTGGTGTATTGGTTAGAGCTACTGACTACTACGCCGCCCTTCGCGGGTTCGAATCCCGCAAGGGGCAAATATTTGTCTAATGTGCACGAATATTTGTACCGGAGTCCCATGACTCAGGTACTAATATTTGTGCACATCATGTTAAATATGTATTTAAGTATTTATTGAAGACGCCCTTGACATAATTGATGTCTGCTATTCGTAACACAAGGAAGAAATTTCCTATCTTTGAAACCATTGGTGTGATGTCTGACGCATATTTATTATTTATTTATTTTTTGTATTTCGAATGTTGTAAACAATCTTTACATTTCTTTTAGCCTAAATAATTAATTTTAAAATAAGATAAATACAAAACTCAAAATATATAGGTAATTCATCGTTTAGCACTGAGATCCTTTAAAATCAAATAGTAAAATAATTTAATTTACTGATATTATTCTAAAAGTTATAAAAACATTGTTTACATTATTTGACTAGTGTTAGTCCAACAAGAACGGACCGTCCTTTTTGCGTTGTCTATGGAGTCGATGACGCCTGTCAGAAGAATCCCCTCCTTTTCGCACGTCTCGTCTCGGTCGGTCAGTGGCTGAGTGGCATAAGCATACGCCCGGATAGCGTGGGGTTGATTAACCCCGTGGGATTTGATTCCTCGTCTGAAACAGTTGCTTTTTTCAAGTGCATATTACATTATTCAGTTTGTATACTGAAAAAACACTAGAAAACAAAAACATAATTCTAGCTTGTGTTCAGGTCAGAATTAAAAAAAAATGGAATGCTATATCCGTAAGTAGATAAACATAGCGAATAAAATATCATGCTCTTTCGTAGAGAAGATGATCGTAGCGAATTACACAGAGATTTTACATGTCACCGTCGAATCAGTATGCGTGCGGCGTGAGAGTCGCGTTTACCCTCACCGCCAAGAAGTTGAGAAAATAGGGACTCTCGTAAAATATTAATGGACGTCGTTATTCTAGTAAGTGTCGAGTTAAGATTTCGGAGCTTTTTTTCGGCTGGCACCGCTAGGAGATGCCGTTTCATGTTGAAGCACGTGGAAAATAAAAGACGAAATCAGCGCGACTACGGTATCTTTGTCGTAAAGAAAACGTTCTAAGTTCTTGACTTTAAGATATAAAAAAAGTTGAAAAATAACCTCAGCATTTAGAGAAAAATAGAACCATCAGAAATAACCAGAGGCATGCATTCAGTCACATCAAACGGCAAGAGACCAACATGTTCCATTTAGCACCGTTTTCTGTAATTAAATACTGTGCTGTAGATATGAAAATGCTATGGAAATACAGCTTATGGTTGTAAAACATTTGTGACAAAGCGATTTCACCCTTCGTGGCTTTGAAACTAGCCACACGTACGTGTAACAGATTATAAACTGCAACCTACGGAAATTTAGTTACACGCACAATTAATCTGATACGTAACTACTTAATTATTCATTTCGTCGTATTCTTCATTGATACGTTGCTGATGACATTACGCCTTGTTGTGTTGAGTGATCTAAGGAGTTTCAATTTATATGGTATTGAGCTGGAAGTCTTGACTCAGTTTTATCTGTCGGGCATCATGCCCGGACGCGATTTCACCTCAAGTGGGGAATGGTATTAATGACCGATTCATCAATGTTTATATTGATGATTTTGTACAGGCGGAAAGAATTCCCGTCTGTTCGGTACATAAAAGGTTAAGATGGAAACTAACTCCCTAGTGGCTTAGATATCCCTTTCCCTAAGATTCTAAGTCCTTAGAGCTCTAGCCCAGAATAACAATAGATACTTAGATATGATGATGGATTAGGATGATGTGGTGGGAGAGCTGCTCCTAGGTCGCCCAGGGTAGCAGGGTTAGGATAGTAGGTAGGTGGCGTGGACCTGCTGCCAGTCTAACAGGCTCACCAGACTGATCATAATGCCGGCTAAAGGTGAATTCGCCGCAGTGGAGAGAAATGAGAACCAACACGAACGGTTGATATCTAGATTATTAACTGTTACGATACATGTATTTATAATAATTTAATTGAATGTAAACATATAAAGGTTTATGCTTGTGTGCCGCCGGTGTGAGTGCTGACGGTGCTTAATGGGTCCATCGGTCAGCCGCTGCAATGTAGGTCGCTGACGCCGCGGTTCTTGCAATGTACGATGCTAGCTCGTACAGATATTCACACATCATCATTAGCACCTGTAGGTACGTGTACGAGCGGATATACACACGAACGCACCTCCCTCTTATTCACATACTTATGCGACACAGTCGTGCTTACTTGCTCACACATACTCAACATGTAAACAATGTTTTGTTTGGTTAGGAGACCTTCCGATTTTCGATACCTTACTACGACGTACCATGGTTTGGGGTCAATTGTCTTAACTATGGAATCGAAATCGAACCCCGTGTCTTACGCAATCTGGCATACGCCCGGATTTATATTTATAATTTATATTATTAAGTTTGTATAGTGACAAAACACTATAAAAAACAAAAATGTAATTATGTCTCAGCATTTTCCGAGCGCCATCTAATGTTCGACAGGTATATCCGTGTCTAGATTTCCACCACTGGATAAAAAGCTGGAGTAGATAATATGATAACCGTTGTACGATCGGCCCTCAAAACATGTAACCCCATAAATAACAGGACCAGTTTTTTTTTTTTTAAACTACAGTCCACAGACTCTTTGGTCCGTGCCTTTTTTGATTTAGGTTTTTGTTATGTTGGGTTACTTTTTATTTTTGCTCCGCGCAAAAATTTACAGTGCTTTTTACAATACTTATTACTAGGGTTGTTAGTTTACGAGGGTCAAACTGAAAGTTCTTAGAAAATCAAAAACTGATTACATTAGCCAGTTATTAGTTTTATTTTATCTTTTCAAAATATTGTCCATTGACGTCAATACACCGCTGCATGCGATGGAACCACTGGGAAAAGCACTTTGCCCACTCGTCCTTAGGGGTCTCTTCAATGGCATCGCGATACGCAGCCACCGCTTCTTCAGCATTCATAAACCGCTTTCCTTTAAGTTTTTCTTTAATTTTTGGAAATAAATAAAAATCACAAGGCGCGAGGTCGGGGCTATACGGCGGGTGACCCAGTAATTCAACGTTTGATGTCGCCAAATAGTCGATCGTTCGCTTGGCGGTGTGCGACGAGGCGTTGTCGTGGTGAAGGAGGATTCTACTGCGAGGTCGTTTCTCTCGAACTTTTTCCAAGACAAGTGGCAAACAATTGGTAGTGTACCATTCTGCAGAAACTGTTTTTTGATCCTCTAACACAATTGTTGCGAAATGACCTATCCTTCCAAAGAACGAGGCCACCATTTTTTTTCCCGCACTTCGATCTCTCTTCACTTTAGTTGGCAACTCCTCGAAAGGAAACACCCACTGAGCAGATTGTCTTTTGGTTTCAGGATCATAACAGTAAATCCAGCTTTCGTCACCTGTTAGTATGTCGAACACAGCATTTGAGTCACCTCCGTTAAATCTTTCAATCATTTTACGGCACCAATCCACACGATGGAGTTTTTGAGCCTTAGTCAAATTATGAGGTATCCACCGGGCGCAAAGCTTCCTGACCGCTAAATGTTCGTGGAGGATTTTGTGCACTTGACTCATACCGATGCCTAAGCTTGTCCGAATCTGCTGATAGGTCACTCTTTTGTCAGTCTCTATCATACGCCGCACAACACAGATGTTATTTTCAGTCGTCGCCGTAGAAGGCCGTCCCTCACGTACATCATCAGTGAGATTAGTGCGACCACGTTTAAACTCATTAAACCAGTTGTAAACAGTCGCACGAGATGGGGCTTCATCGTGAAAGGCCAATCGTAGTCTATCATAACTTCCTTGTTGACTTAAATGACATCGAAAGTCATATAAAATCATTGCACGAAAATTTTCTCGTGTTAAATTCATGTTGACGTGACACAGACAATTTTCAATTTGCCGCCAAATCGTAAAACAAATGACAAATGAATGAAATATATACTCAGTAATATTGGCAAAGAGTTCTATTTTCAAATTTGAGAATATTTTTTTTATTATATTGTTTATAAGTGGCCAGTTCTAAGAACTTTCAGTTTGACCCTCGTATGCTATAACTCTCTTATAAGTTAAACATCGTCTCTTATTTTTACTTAAGATAACTTAATTTTTTTTTGTTTTTTTCTCTTGTGTTGTTGTTTTTTTAATTGCTATTTTCTTTTTCTATATTTATTTGTACATGTGCATATATTTTTGTTGTTTTTTTTTGTTATTATTATTACATATTTGTATATTCTAAAAGGTACAGGACCAGATATTATGAATAACATAAGCCAGCAAATTGATTCAGAAAAGGCAATCCCTGTAAATGTGCCGGCCTACTAATTTGCCCTGGACGACGATTACTCGGAGCGTCGAAGCAAAGCGCGATTTTAAATGCTTGCGGTCGCCGCGTCCGGCCCGCCACTATTAGTCTACGATTCGACTGGTATTGGGTTGATGTGCAACTGTCACCGGTGAGACTAAACCAAAACAATCTTTGAACTGTTTTAAAGCATTCATAAGTTGAAATAAGGAACCAACAATTTTCGCGTAATGACGTATCCATAAGAGACCACAAATTTCGCAAGGTCGGACCGACACGCGACAGCACGATAGCTCAATAGGTAGAGCGTTTGGCCCGGTTAGCCAAGAAGGTGCTGGTTCGAGTCCCGCCCGTGCGCAAATTTTTGGTTTCTTATTTCATCTTATGAATATAAAATATGACACTGTGAGTGTTAAAAAAAAACTAAAACAATAGGTTATAAAGCAGTTAGTTGGCCTTTAAGTAGTCAATCTTCTCCGAGTCAGGGCAAGGTGTGTTCTCTGGTGTCTTGCGGCACAAAGACTAAACATTATGAAATTTTCTTCAAGGTATCATAAAACAGCACAGTATCTTTAATACTACAATTTTGGTTCCGAGAATTACTTTCATGGTTTTAACTATGTTACTACGAGTATTTACTTATTATAGAGCTTCAGGATTGGATAGTTGCATATAGATTTTGTAGTTGATTTCATTCACTTCTCTATGGCTTGTTTCAAGCAATGGTTCCGTTTTTGCAAATCATAAAAAGTCTCGTATTTACTAAAATATTTCTCAATTTAAAATCGTTAACCAAATTTAAACAAAAGCACATCGCGCCGCACAGTAAACTTCATTGCATAACGCGAGCCGAGGCCAGCCACTCACAACGCGGGATCCCCGCGGACAGTTCTAGGTCACCCCTTAGTCCACAATTCGGGCGCTGCCGTCGATGCTGCCCATTCATTTGGCCTTCCATTAAAAGGGAGCTTTTAACTAGAGCTAATTTATGCACTGCACGGTTTGCCCGGACAGATTACAGAGTGCTCTGCCCGTAGAACCCGTTGGGCCTGAATCACGACTGTCGAATGTGCCACCTCTACTGGAAAATTTCGGGCTGTTTATTCTGAATTGTAGCGAGCAGCGCTGCAAGCAACGTTCGCAATTAAGATATGCAGTAAAATGAGCTGCTTTTAGTTTATTGTACAGTTGTGAGTTATGCTATTGTAAGTGATTGGACGAGTGTTTCTAACAACATCTCATGTACTGAGTACTTGAGTATAATTTTCACTGTTCGTTCTCTCATAATGTAGAGAGCACTAAAATTGTAGCAGAATACTGTGTATTTTAAAAGAAGTGGTTCAATATTAGAATGGTACTTTGTGTGCTAGTTTATTTATGTGATTTGCACCTTCAAATACTATATTTACTATGGCAGATATCAATCTATACTAATATTATGAAAGAAGAATTCGTTTGTTTGTTTGTTTGAACGCACTTATCTCAGGAACTACGGGATTGTTTTGAAATAATCTTTGGTATTGGATAGCTTATTTATTGCAGGCGACTTTAGGCTATAAAACATCACGCTACGACGGGAGGGGAGAGAACACACGCGCAGACGGGGTACCGCTACTATTCCTATAAAGGTGACAAACTTCAAGAAATCAGACTCAATAAATTAATTTCAGTTCAAACAATGTTAGTCAGAAAGAGTGTTTCTGACGCACTGACGGGTAGGTTATTGAAAACGTATTTAGAAACTTAAGTAGTGAAATCATTTAATAAACCTCTCTTGGAATACTTTTGACACACAGTAATATCCAAAGAACAAACATGCAATTTTGAGCCTTTCAAAAGGCTCAGCGAATTGTAATTTAGTCATACAATTTTGCTGTTTGTCTGAAGATGATTTGTCGGGACAAGACCAATACAAACGACCGTAAACGTTATAGGAACTGTAGCGGTGAATAAAACGGAATTGACATTATACGAGGTTTATTTTCGATTCATGCAACGAGACAAAGTAACAACTCAATTTGTGGTTGTATTGTTGTTTAAGCACTATTTGTGCCTCTCCTTTGTAGCAGCAAATAGAGTACAGAGAAAGAGAAAATCTAAATGGTTTTATTTCTTCGAGGAGCTTGTGAACTTATTATACCATTTCATTTTTCTTTATTGAGCAAATAACAGCTTTACAATAATTCATATGGAGTAAATATAAAAATAATAGCATACTAATGCGTTTCTTTATTGGATTTAAAAAAAATATCCTAAGATGGGTTTACTAGCACTTCAAGCATAATAAATGTATTTCTTACTTCAACGTTTCATAAATTAAAATGCATGATGTGTATACAAGAAAAACAATGCTGACTTGAGTTTATTATATTGCCACTGCTTTGAATATTATAAAGATGCTAGAGCTAGTAAAGACAGAGTTTTTTAGATTTCTGCAAACTGTTATTATTAAATTGAACAAACAAAAATATTAAAGGTATTTGTAGTACATAGTTATCATACGAAGACAAGTTTGTTTACTTAATCACCTGTAAGTCCTGTAACTGTAGTAGGTATTTTAAGAGATGAAACCTACCGTAGAGTTACTTATGTATGATAACTTCCATGCTTTTTGCTTTTGGCACGGTTTGGATATATTTTTTTATGGTCTTAATAGCTCAACAAATGTGTTTCACGAGTTATTTTTAAAAATGTTATTTACATTATATCTGTGCTTTTTTGATGCAGTTATTTTCCATTGCATTTGAATTTTGTCATTTCAGAATGTGATTATTACTTTAACTGGTGGCTTTGATAATAAATGGTCATTAAAAAATTATAAGAAAATTAAGTTAGTGTTATATTTTCTTTACAGGAAATTTTCAAAACGGTAGGACACTTGACCTGTCAGTACTTATTTTTATAACATAGATCAAATCTCTTCCATTTTTACTGTTCAATCGACAAGAAATCTGACATGTTAATATTAAATCATCGATGTGGCTATCGATCGTTTATCAGGAATGTCAAGCGCTGCTCCGTCAAAAGCGGTTCAATCGTCCTCTTTTATTGGAGCAGCCCCTTGCGTCTTTGTTGCGGGAAACTCCCCCGGATCCAATTTATGCAAAGTGTTTACGAGTGACAAGAATTTATTTGACGTGCCAATTTTGCAACCCAATATCTCGGGCATGGGCCACATTTTAAAATCGGCTCACGCTGGTGATTGAGCGGCTTACATGATTTTTGCCAGTGATTTTATTTCAGCCTCACCGGTTTGCGGTACCCGAAATTTTCGTTTGATACCGTGTTTAACGGTTCTCGCTTTTGCTCCCGAAGTCCCGATGTACGATGATTGTCGGCTTTGCGAGATTCGCATGAAGATTAATCTGGTTGCGTTTTGATGAACCATGTAAACACGCTACGTGAAGGATACAAAGACGACTGGTACAACAGCTGGGGCTGATAAAGTTGCCTCTGATATTATTCATTCTCATTTGGCGATCGGAAAAACGTTGGAAGGCCGTAAATACAGCATATATTTCATTTTTTTCAGGAACACTGCTAAGGTATCCACATATGGTGGATCATTTACATAATTGACGTCATATCTCTGTTATAACAAGTTTAAGATTTAATATAATTATAATATAATAACAATAAAATACTATAATATATAATAATATTTGACAACATCACATACATTGCTCCGATCCCAAGCTAAGTAGTTAAAGCACTTGTGTTATGGAAATCGAAAACAACGGTGGTACCACTACACCCAGATCCGAGACAATATAGAAAAGATCGTTTTCTACATTGACCCGACCGGTAATCGAAACCGGAACCTCATAAAATGACGACGCTTGAAACCAGCGTGCTAGCCACTCGACCATAGAGGTCGTCTTCTTCTTAGAATCTTAAGCTTCTAATTTAGTTTTAAGATTTTAAGCCTAAACGAGGGATTAATAATAGATTAAATAAGGCGTAGCGTCCAAACACCATAGACATTCATGAAATCGTAGATAACTAGTAAATGAACGTGTTTTTAAAAGCCATCGTATTATCATCATAATACTATGTTTGCAATTGTCCAAACGATTAGGTTTGCTCCAACCGAGCAGCTGACAGTTGTGGTGAGCCTGACGGAGCGGTGGAAGGATTTATTAGTTGTTCCTGCGGGAAATGTTGACTTCATTGGACGCCATTTAAGGCTTACAGTTTTGCACCTCTAATATTAGTAAATTAAAAAAAATTGGGCCTAAGACGTTGGAATAAAGTTTACGAAATTTTTAGCCGAAATACCGTAGGTAAGGTATAGGATACCTGAGACAACACTTCACCTTCTAAGACCCTATTGGCACATATTAACTAGCGGTGTCTTTTTAGTACTAAGATTATTTTGCAGTTTTTTGTAAAAAAAATTGTTACTATTTTTAATAGCATTAATAGCAGAAACAGAGTCAACCATATTTATATTCTTATTTATATTAACACCCAATGTATTTCTATGAGTATTAACAAAGGAAAATTTACAGAGATTAAGGTCAATAGGGTTTCCATAATTTATAAAAACAAATGTTGTTGGACTAAAAAAAATAGTGTTTTTTTTTCATAACTAATTACACACATGTTAGGGCAAACACAGTATTAGGTAATTAAGGTAAATTGTCAAAGGCTCGAACAACTTGCTTTCTCCGTAAAATTAAGAAATAGGAATTAAAATAGATGTACTAGTCCATAATAACAAGTGACAATTCAGATATGTAAGTGTACTACTATTGTATTATTTTTTGAAATTTAATTTTTCCGTCCAAGGGATGGTCAAGACAGTTTTTAAGTACCTAATTGTCATCAATACTGGAGAGCCTGGTGTTCCTGTTTATTTTCAAGATAATAAGTCTGTTGTGGGTTAAATTCAGTCTTTAGCAGCAGAAAGCCTGACGGAGCACTTACGCCGGATTTATTGACTGCAGCGGCCCACACCGCCGCTGACCTCGGTGCAATACAATCTGTACTCTAGAGTTGGGACACCATTGATAATATCGATATCGATCTTATATTTTTAATAACAGTGATAGCAAGCCACAGAGAGGTGCCGAGCGCAAGAGAGCTAACCGTGGTGGAGAGACCTCGGTGGAACTCCTTATGTGGAAGTTGCGTGTTTGCTACCAATACAAAATCCTTGTGGTGGCTGATTATACAACGATTGGAGGAATTCCTATTAGTTTCATTTTCAATCGATTCCATGATTGTAAAGATTATTACAAGTATGGGGGCTTTTGTTTATGGTTACTAATATTTATTCCAACGCACCTTTTTGTCAGCTGCAATTGATGTAATGACATTAGACTTAACATACCTCTCGTAAATATATAATCATTATCATACAAAAGCAAATTTAAATCAAATTGATTCCTATATTTATTTACTAAGCTCAGTAGCGATTGAATAACATTCTTTGCTCCTGTGAAGTGAAGATTACTCTACGATAAAATTCACAACAAATGTGTACATATCGTTTTATTACACACAATTACACCGATATTTGTATGAAGAGCTGCTAATTCTGTTTCATATATCTAGGCAATATCGATAATTATCGAGAAATTGATTAATGGTTTACATGACTTCTGCAGTTTACACGCTTAGTTAGACAGTTGCAGACCACCCCATACAAATGGGAACAGCCTTGGTGATTTGCATAGATGAAGAAATTTTTGTGGTAAAGATACTTTCACATTATTTTTAAGTCAGAATTATTAAGATGGTGCATTTATGCGTCGTTAAAGTAACAAATTGTATTTACTCTAAAGAAACCATAACATCAAGATAACTTGTATCAATGGACATAGTTCACACTTACGTAACAATTGTTCAATATTGTATCATGGTGCAGTTGTACCTACCTAGTTTTACATTCAAAACGATTTTTAATCCTCATCCATATCGACGCGACAGAAATCAACATTGTAATCCCTGCGCTCAAAGTAGCAAGTGCAACGCCTTACAGTGCACTTAACATTTTATTATGCATTTGAATCTCATATAAGGCTGCATAATGTGCGTTACGGCTTGCTTTGCGAATTGCATGTAACATATGCATGTTGCAAACGCCTTGGAGTTCATATACATTGCACGAACCGGCAGCTAAATTCTGCGTTAAATGTATTCAGAACTTCTTAGAATAGCATTTCCTGTGTTTTGATGCACATTTGCAATTATAATTGTGACGTAAATCGTTTTTGTTCGTCCTCCATTTGGACTATACTGTATGTTTGATATTATTAGTAGTTAAATAAACTATTTTTCACTTTACTTATTTATTCGAAATGGGTTTGCTCTTGACTCTAGCCTAGACCTAATAAGACACTTATCACATACGATCCCAAAATAAGTAGCTAACGCACTTGTGTTATGGGAATCAGAAACAACAGTGGTACCACAACACCCAGTTCCGAGACTATGTGAAATTTCAGTATTCTAAACTGACCCGATCGGGAATTGAAACCGGGACCTCGGAGCGGCAACGCCGTGAAACCCAACGTG
Organism: Pyrausta purpuralis; assembly: GCA_963924145.1. Classification (NCBI taxonomy): domain Eukaryota; kingdom Metazoa; phylum Arthropoda; class Insecta; order Lepidoptera; family Crambidae; genus Pyrausta; species Pyrausta purpuralis. The sequence goes on along the minus strand of OZ001644.1, from coordinate 22,446,963 downwards.
CTTAGCCACCACACCACAGAGATCGTCACTTGTGCTCAGACAGGATCGACGATGGAGCGAGTTCACCCAGAAGAAGCCTCTTCACACTTCGTCTGCGGTTTATATTTCCTTGGGAACACTAATGCGGGCAAAGAGTTCCACTATTTGGCTAGCTATTAACTTTATTTTGAAATCCTAAGTAAGCCCAGTTTAGTTAGTGAATTAATCATTATTTTCTCTGTAGCTTAGGAACTGTTCCACCATGGTTTCTTACCTACCTACCTCAAAAAATCGGTTCGTATTTTTCGATATAAGATAATGAAACTACTGTCTATATTTTCTGGTGCATCCATGCTTAATTGGAACTTTTGGGCCACGATGGTATATTACCCGGATAGCTGTCCTGTCCTTTTTTCCTGTCGTCCGCTCTGTCACGCGCCAACTAAATAATCCGAACATGCCCGTTGATGTAATCCTGACATGCAATCTCCGACACCATCAATCAGGAGGATCCAGGAAAACAAGCTAGCTAAGGTGCTATGTTCAAAAGGTGTGCATATAAAAAGAGGTTATGAAAAGTAATAGTAGACAACATTGAACTCTTGGCTCTGAACTCTTTTTGTTTATTATAAGAACCTTTTTTGTCAGAAAATGTATCATTGTATTTTGTAGTTATTAACCATCATTATCACTATTTTAAGTCTTGGGGTATAATTACGAAGTATTACATGGTATTGAAATTTTACATACTACTCTGTCACAAAAGTACTGGAAATTTACTTATAATACATAACATTTTAATTAAGAATCAAATTTTATTTTATCACCTTCAAAAATGCTCCTTCAGTAAGATACACATACACTATGGATTATTTTAATCATTGAAAAAAATATTTTACGTTTTTTTTGGAATTGTGGGAAGGCGCAAATTCTTCTTTTGGTCGTCTATTGAATAAAAACAGGTGTAACGAAGTGGTAATTTGAATTTAGAGGAAATAAAAAAAAACGGCCAAGTGCGAGTCGGACTCTCGCACTGAGGGTTCCGTGCCAACTTTAACTGAATTAGGGAATCCATTTACTTCTACTTAGTAAAATACCACAATATTTTGTTGACTACAAATATAACTTTGTTTTTCATAGTGTTTGTATGAAGTACAAAGTTATGTTTGCGGTTGTTAAAAATGTGCTATATCTCAAAAACTACTTGTTCGATTCCGTTCGAACCAATTTTTAATTGAAAGTATTTATTAAGATCTACATCAATATATTTTTTTTCAAAATTTACACTTGCTTGGTTTAGAAATTAGATGGGGGGGGGACGCCCATTTTACCACTTTGGAAGCGTCTAGCTATGAAACGTTTGACTTTAAAAGAAAATGGTTTTAGAAACCTCTATGTTATTTTAAAAGACCTATCCATAGACACCCGCATAGGTTTGTCAAAAAATTTTTTTTTTGGTTTTAGTTTCATGTATGAGAGCCCCCCTTTTGGTCATTAACTGTCATTATTTTTTATTTTTTGTATGAGAATCGGTAAGCGGTTAACAAGATACATCTTCCTACTAAATTTCAATTGTGTAATGCTTATCGTTACAGAATAAAATAGGTGTGACATACGGACGGACAGACAGACAGACAGACAGACAGACAGACAGACAGACAGACAGACAGACAGACAGACAGACAGACAGACAGACAGACAGACAGACGGACAGACAGACAGACTTGACGAAACTATAAGGGTTCCGTTTTTTGCCATTCGGCTACGGAACCCTAAAAAACAGCTAGAGCCATATGTGGTGAATGAGGTGGCTCTTCAATGATTTTCGTTGTGTGCAAAGCTATGAGGGACTAGCCGAGCGGCAACATGTTCCATACATGAAAGTTTTTTTTTAAATAGTACGAAACTTCCAATGAGACCTAGAAGCTTAAAAAGGCTATCTCTCTGAAACTTCAATGAGGATTTTCAGCCAAAATTTTCTTCAGTTTTGCAATGTTAACCTCAGTTCAAATCTTCGACGTCTTTCAAGAGTGTAGCAAACTTTTATTTTTGCCCATACTAAAAATCGCAATACACACTTGGTACAATGTTACTAAAAACAGCACTGTATTTCTCAACTCAAACTTCACGTAAAAATAGAAAACATTTGTGCCAATCTAAACATATATTAGAAACCATAAACAAATCAACTATTCATAAAGATGAAATAAGAAACCAAAAATTTGCGCACGGGCGGGACTTGAACCAGCAACCTTTTGGCAAACCGGGCCAAACGCTCTTACCAATTGAGCTACCGTGCTGTTAGTCCGACCCTGCGAAATTTGTGGTTTCTTATGAAAACGTCAATTGCGTGACGCTTAGCGCCATCTAGCCGTCTGTTTATGAAACAGATGGCCCAAGCAGTTATTCTTTACAGAATAAATTCAACTTGGAAATTGATGTCGCTTCGCTATCGCTATCTAATGCTTTTAGAATGTTTTTTTTAACACTCACAGTGTCATATTTTATATTCATAAAGATGAAATAAGAAACCAAAAATTTGCGCACGGGCGGGACTTGAACCAGCAACCTTTTGGCAAACCGGGCCAAACGCTCTTACCAATTGAGCTACCGTGCTGTTAGTCCGACCCTGCGAAATTTGTGGTTTCTTATGAAAACGTCAATTGCGTGACGCTTAGCGCCATCTAGCCGTCTGTTTATGAAACAGATGGCCCAAGCAGTTATTCTTTACAGAATAAATTCAACTTGGAAATTGATGTCGCTTCGCTATCGCTATCTAATGCTTTTAGAATGTTTTTTAACACTCACAGTGTCATATTTTATATTCATAAAGATGAAATAAGAAACCAAAAATTTGCGCACGGGCGGGACTTGAACCAGCAACCTTTTGGCAAACCGGGCCAAACGCTCTTACCAATTGAGCTACCGTGCTGTTAGTCCGACCCTGCGAAATTTGTGGTTTCTTATGAAAACGTCAATTGCGTGACGCTTAGCGCCATCTAGCCGTCTGTTTATGAAACAGATGGCCCAAGCAGTTATTCTTTACAGAATAAATTCAACTTGGAAATTGATGTCGCTTCGCTATCGCTATCTAATGCTTTTAGAATGTTTTTTTAACACTCACAGTGTCATATTTTATATTCATAAAGATGAAATAAGAAACCAAAAATTTGCGCACGGGCGGGACTTGAACCAGCAACCTTTTGGCAAACCGGGCCAAACGCTCTTACCAATTGAGCTACCGTGCTGTTAGTCCGACCCTGCGAAATTTGTGGTTTCTTATGAAAACGTCAATTGCGTGACGCTTAGCGCCATCTAGCCGTCTGTTTATGAAACAGATGGCCCAAGCAGTTATTCTTTACAGAATAAATTCAACTTGGAAATTGATGTCGCTTCGCTATCGCTATCTAATGCTTTTAGAATGTTTTTTTAACACTCACAGTGTCATATTTTATATTCATAAAGATGAAATAAGAAACCAAAAATTTGCGCACGGGCGGGACTTGAACCAGCAACCTTTTGGCAAACCGGGCCAAACGCTCTTACCAATTGAGCTACCGTGCTGTTAGTCCGACCCTGCGAAATTTGTGGTTTCTTATGAAAACGTCAATTGCGTGACGCTTAGCGCCATCTAGCCGTCTGTTTATGAAACAGATGGCCCAAGCAGTTATTCTTTACAGAATAAATTCAACTTGGAAATTGATGTCGCTTCGCTATCGCTATCTAATGCTTTTAGAATGTTTTTTTAACACTCACAGTGTCATATTTTATATTCATAAAGATGAAATAAGAAACCAAAAATTTGCGCACGGGCGGGACTTGAACCAGCAACCTTTTGGCAAACCGGGCCAAACGCTCTTACCAATTGAGCTACCGTGCTGTTAGTCCGACCCTGCGAAATTTGTGGTTTCTTATGAAAACGTCAATTGCGTGACGCTTAGCGCCATCTAGCCGTCTGTTTATGAAACAGATGGCCCAAGCAGTTATTCTTTACAGAATAAATTCAACTTGGAAATTGATGTCGCTTCGCTATCGCTATCTAATGCTTTTAGAATGTTTTTTTAACACTCACAGTGTCATATTTTATATTCATAAAGATGAAATAAGAAACCAAAAATTTGCGCACGGGCGGGACTTGAACCAGCAACCTTTTGGCAAACCGGGCCAAACGCTCTTACCAATTGAGCTACCGTGCTGTTAGTCCGACCCTGCGAAATTTGTGGTTTCTTATGAAAACGTCAATTGCGTGACGCTTAGCGCCATCTAGCCGTCTGTTTATGAAACAGATGGCCCAAGCAGTTATTCTTTACAGAATAAATTCAACTTGGAAATTGATGTCGCTTCGCTATCGCTATCTAATGCTTTTAGAATGTTTTTTTAACACTCACAGTGTCATATTTTATATTCATAAAGATGAAATAAGAAACCAAAAATTTGCGCACGGGCGGGACTTGAACCAGCAACCTTTTGGCAAACCGGGCCAAACGCTCTTACCAATTGAGCTACCGTGCTGTTAGTCCGACCCTGCGAAATTTGTGGTTTCTTATGAAAACGTCAATTGCGTGACGCTTAGCGCCATCTAGCCGTCTGTTTATGAAACAGATGGCCCAAGCAGTTATTCTTTACAGAATAAATTCAACTTGGAAATTGATGTCGCTTCGCTATCGCTATCTAATGCTTTTAGAATGTTTTTTTTAACACTCACAGTGTCATATTTTATATTCATAAAGATGAAATAAGAAACCAAAAATTTGCGCACGGGCGGGACTTGAACCAGCAACCTTTTGGCAAACCGGGCCAAACGCTCTTACCAATTGAGCTACCGTGCTGTTAGTCCGACCCTGCGAAATTTGTGGTTTCTTATGAAAACGTCAATTGCGTGACGCTTAGCGCCATCTAGCCGTCTGTTTATGAAACAGATGGCCCAAGCAGTTATTCTTTACAGAATAAATTCAACTTGGAAATTGATGTCGCTTCGCTATCGCTATCTAATGCTTTTAGAATGTTTTTTTAACACTCACAGTGTCATATTTTATATTCATAAAGATGAAATAAGAAACCAAAAATTTGCGCACGGGCGGGACTTGAACCAGCAACCTTTTGGCAAACCGGGCCAAACGCTCTTACCAATTGAGCTACCGTGCTGTTAGTCCGACCCTGCGAAATTTGTGGTTTCTTATGAAAACGTCAATTGCGTGACGCTTAGCGCCATCTAGCCGTCTGTTTATGAAACAGATGGCCCAAGCAGTTATTCTTTACAGAATAAATTCAACTTGGAAATTGATGTCGCTTCGCTATCGCTATCTAATGCTTTTAGAATGTTTTTTTAACACTCACAGTGTCATATTTTATATTCATAAAGCTGAAATAAATTACGGCTAGATGTAAACAGACGGCTAGATGGCGCTAAGCGTCACGCAATTGACGTTTTCATAAGAAACCACAAATTTCGCAGGGTCGGACTAACAGCACGGTAGCTCAATTGGTAAGAGCGTTTGGCCCGGTTTGCCAAAAGGTTGCTGGTTCAAGTCCCGCCCGTGCGCAAATTTTTGGTTTCTTATTTCATCTTTATGAATATAAAATATGACACTGTGAGTGTTAAAAAAACATTCTAAAAGCATTAGATAGCGATAGCGAAGCGACATCAATTTCCAAGTTGAATTTATTCTGTAAAGAATAACTGCTTGGGCCATCTGTTTCATAAACAGACGGCTAGATGGCGCTAAGCGTCACGCAATTGACGTTTTCATAAGAAACCACAAATTTCGCAGGGTCGGACTAACAGCACGGTAGCTCAATTGGTAAGAGCGTTTGGCCCGGTTTGCCAAAAGGTTGCTGGTTCAAGTCCCGCCCGTGCGCAAATTTTTGGTTTCTTATTTCATCTTTATGAATATAAAATATGACACTGTGAGTGTTAAAAAAACATTCTAAAAGCATTAGATAGCGATAGCGAAGCGACATCAATTTCCAAGTTGAATTTATTCTGTAAAGAATAACTGCTTGGGCCATCTGTTTCATAAACAGACGGCTAGATGGCGCTAAGCGTCACGCAATTGACGTTTTCATAAGAAACCACAAATTTCGCAGGGTCGGACTAACAGCACGGTAGCTCAATTGGTAAGAGCGTTTGGCCCGGTTTGCCAAAAGGTTGCTGGTTCAAGTCCCGCCCGTGCGCAAATTTTTGGTTTCTTATTTCATCTTTATGAATATAAAATATGACACTGTGAGTGTTAAAAAAACATTCTAAAAGCATTAGATAGCGATAGCGAAGCGACATCAATTTCCAAGTTGAATTTATTCTGTAAAGAATAACTGCTTGGGCCATCTGTTTCATAAACAGACGGCTAGATGGCGCTAAGCGTCACGCAATTGACGTTTTCATAAGAAACCACAAATTTCGCAGGGTCGGACTAACAGCACGGTAGCTCAATTGGTAAGAGCGTTTGGCCCGGTTTGCCAAAAGGTTGCTGGTTCAAGTCCCGCCCGTGCGCAAATTTTTGGTTTCTTATTTCATCTTTATGAATATAAAATATGACACTGTGAGTGTTAAAAAAACATTCTAAAAGCATTAGATAGCGATAGCGAAGCGACATCAATTTCCAAGTTGAATTTATTCTGTAAAGAATAACTGCTTGGGCCATCTGTTTCATAAACAGACGGCTAGATGGCGCTAAGCGTCACGCAATTGACGTTTTCATAAGAAACCACAAATTTCGCAGGGTCGGACTAACAGCACGGTAGCTCAATTGGTAAGAGCGTTTGGCCCGGTTTGCCAAAAGGTTGCTGGTTCAAGTCCCGCCCGTGCGCAAATTTTTGGTTTCTTATTTCATCTTTATGAATATAAAATATGACACTGTGAGTGTTAAAAAAACATTCTAAAAGCATTAGATAGCGATAGCGAAGCGACATCAATTTCCAAGTTGAATTTATTCTGTAAAGAATAACTGCTTGGGCCATCTGTTTCATAAACAGACGGCTAGATGGCGCTAAGCGTCACGCAATTGACGTTTTCATAAGAAACCACAAATTTCGCAGGGTCGGACTAACAGCACGGTAGCTCAATTGGTAAGAGCGTTTGGCCCGGTTTGCCAAAAGGTTGCTGGTTCAAGTCCCGCCCGTGCGCAAATTTTTGGTTTCTTATTTCATCTTTATGAATATAAAATATGACACTGTGAGTGTTAAAAAAACATTCTAAAAGCATTAGATAGCGATAGCGAAGCGACATCAATTTCCAAGTTGAATTTATTCTGTAAAGAATAACTGCTTGGGCCATCTGTTTCATAAACAGACGGCTAGATGGCGCTAAGCGTCACGCAATTGACGTTTTCATAAGAAACCACAAATTTCGCAGGGTCGGACTAACAGCACGGTAGCTCAATTGGTAAGAGCGTTTGGCCCGGTTTGCCAAAAGGTTGCTGGTTCAAGTCCCGCCCGTGCGCAAATTTTTGGTTTCTTATTTCATCTTTATGAATATAAAATATGACACTGTGAGTGTTAAAAAAACATTCTAAAAGCATTAGATAGCGATAGCGAAGCGACATCAATTTCCAAGTTGAATTTATTCTGTAAAGAATAACTGCTTGGGCCATCTGTTTCATAAACAGACGGCTAGATGGCGCTAAGCGTCACGCAATTGACGTTTTCATAAGAAACCACAAATTTCGCAGGGTCGGACTAACAGCACGGTAGCTCAATTGGTAAGAGCGTTTGGCCCGGTTTGCCAAAAGGTTGCTGGTTCAAGTCCCGCCCGTGCGCAAATTTTTGGTTTCTTATTTCATCTTTATGAATATAAAATATGACACTGTGAGTGTTAAAAAAACATTCTAAAAGCATTAGATAAATCAACTATTCCCGATACTTTTTTTTCATAATGTAAATTTTAAAATAGCTCAGCATCTTCGCAATGAGATATTCTTCATATTAGTGGCTCTATGTTAATTGCTTTTCATATATTCAGCAGTACTAAACATAGGTATACCATACCAAATAGTGTTCACTATAATACAGCAATGAGAGTTTTCAACGCCAAATTTCAAATCCATAATACAGTTGCAAATTAAACCATCCTTTCATTTACACGCACCACAGTCACGAACTTCGGTCGGCGAAATGCGTAGCTAAAGCTGCCTACATCCACTGCGACCGCACAGCAAATACAAACACAAATTTTAATCGAGCTGTCACTGCAAATATTTTAACGCTTTGTTTACAGTCGGGGTATAATGCCGCCATATGATAGGAAATGAATTTTGCATTCACTCAATCCACGGCGCAATAAGGGGTCTCTCCAAGAATTCTGATAGCCGTCTTACTCTGTGAATGACTAGCATTAATAACGAGTATTACAGATAGAGAGGACGATATTCCCCGGCCATACCTCCGCTCGCTCGTTACGGGGATTTTGGTCGAAATTAATACGGATCGTTAATCAAATACCCCTCTAAGCACCGTTGCGAGGAACGTTCGGGATAATGATGTTTTTTCGATGATTAACAAGATATTGGCGTCTGCTTCACTGCGTTTTAATGTGAACGATGAATAATAAGGTCCGAGATAAGTTACATTATTGAAAGCCGAAAGATATTTGATTATTCCAAACAAAACGTGAAATTGGAGGAGGTGAGAGGTGAGGAGGTGCCCTATGTTAAGTAATATTATATTATCCTTACTTATGAAATTGGCGTTTTGTAAGGGAGGCATATAAGGTCAATTTGTTTTTTGTAAAATATATTTAAGTAATCAAAGTATGCTCCGTTGTTATCTATGTACTTCTGCCATCTCATAGGTAGTTTATTGATCCCTTTACTAAAAAAAACCTGGGGACGAGAATCAATAAACTCTTTGAAGGCGGTTTGGACTGGCCGCATCGGAGTTGAATTTTTTTCCTTGTAAGAAGTTATCCAAATTCCGGAAAAAATGGTTATCTGTTGAAGCAAGGTCCGGGGAGTACAAACATTCTAATTGTAGCTCATCTAACTTAGTGGTTGTTTTTTGTTCAGTGTGTGGTCTTGCGTTGTCGTGAAGCAGCAGTGGCCTAGAGCGATTGACCAATCTCGGTTGTTTAGCAGCTAGTTCTTCCTTCATGGTTTGCGGTTGCTGATAATAGATATCTACCGTAATCGTTTGGTCAGATTTTAGAAAGCTGTAGTGAACGACACCGGCGCTAGTCCACCAAACACTCACAAGCAAATTTTTCTGAAATAATTTTCGTTTAGGGCAGGGTTTCGCCGGGTCTCCAGGGCTCAGCCATTGCGACGAGCGTTTCCGATTATCGTACAGATCCACTTTTCATCACAAGTAATGATTCGATTTAAAATCCCTTAATTATTGTGTCGGTTGAGCAAAGTAACACAGCAGTCGACGCGTGTTTGCAACTTCGATTCACTCAATTCATGAGGTACCCATCGTTCAAGATTTTTTTTATTTTCCCGATTTGCTTCAGGTGGATTAAAACAGTTTTATCACTTACTCCGAAGCCTGCAGCTATCTCTGAAGTGCTTTGTGACGGATCTTTTTCCGCAATAGCCTTAAATCTTCATTTTCCACTTAAGTATCCGGCCGTCTACGGGGTTGGTTCTGAAGGTCGAAATTTCCAGAACGAAAACGTTGAAACCAAAAACGTACCGTGCTTTTTTTGCGATACCAGTGCCGTACACATCATTATTCCTTCGAGCTGTTTCAGCAGCACTGGTGCCACAGTAGAACTCGTACTCGTAAATATACCGATATTTCAGGTTTGTCATTGTGCGGTAATAAGCGACGCCAAAGAAAAAAATAATGAGGAAAAAACAAATGAATGACTTTTTTCAAAACTCAAACGTACCAGCTAAATTAATTTATAAATTTGGATTTGGAATTCTTAATCAAAGAGGAGATATTTCAGATCGAAGTGGTCAGTACGACAAAACGCTAATTTCATATGTTAGGACCTATTACTAGTATTTAATACCAAGCATAGGCATTAGATTCACACAAATATAAGGTGACCTAAGATTATTCTAATTTAGAGGCCGATTCTCGCGGCAATCGAACTTTTTCCGTGTGGTAATTCGATTGCGAGTTTAACCGTTTTACTTAAAAATCAAGTAAAATATCTACACGTAAAAAAACTATCACGCAACATAGTCTAAATACATAAATTCGTGACCCTGAGAAATCAAAAACCATTATTTCTTCGACAAAGAAAATTCGATCGGCGAACTTTACATGAATTGCACGAGAATTGTACTTAATTTGCATCATTTCATTTATATTTCATTGCCACTGTTAATTCAATAAATATATTATTTAACACTAATTCCCCAACTTCACATACGTAAATATAGTTGAAATCAGAGAAGTGGCAACTTTCTAAATGGAAATAGTTTTCTGGTCACGAAATTAAACCGCAATCACTATTCCCATCTTGATCTAATATTGAAATGAGGTTAAAACTTTCAACAATGCTTTTTCTAAAGCGCCTTGTCCTATTACAATCACTTGAGTTTACAGATTTATTTTAAGGAATATTTTCTAAAGGAGTTCTCTTTTAAAAACAAACTTAAATAGGTTTTCATCAAAGGCAAGGGAATAATAGAGGCGGCACAATTTAATATCGCGACTGGTAAAGTAAAGCCGCATTTGACAAAAATAAGTCACATTTTCCTAAGCCATTTCATGGTAGTACAAGGCATATTCGAATTGAGGCTTCTAGTGTGAGTTCAAAGGAGAAAGGCGTGGACCTTAACAATGACGTTACTTTGTATGTTCCTTTTTTACGACTGAAAGAGCATTTTACCAAGCTCTCTGCTGTAATGTTAACTTGTTACGTCGTGTAGGTAATGTATTTGTTTGTTTTCTTATTTCTTTACATGTGCTACTGACATTATTATGATTTCTTGGAGATATGCTTAGGTGTTAGTTTTAACCTTTATTTATTTATAAGAAAATTTCTCGTGATTGTTACAAACATCTGACTTTCCGTCACCTGCCTTTTGCAAAAATACTTATGACATCTCTTTTATTTTTACTTTTGCCGCGTGGCTCTTACAGACACTAATTGAACTTTTATGTGAAGATATCCGGGTGGATAACAGCTTTTCCATCCCTAGGTGGAAAGTAATTTAGTTTTAATTGCTACGATCAGACATGAGTTAAAGGTAACTGAGTCACATCATATTATTAAAATAAAAGAGCTTTCCATATTTTTTTGCTTAGCTAAACATTAAGATCGTTGATTAAAAAATGTACAGTCGGTCCAATTTTAACAATTTAAAGATCTGCAATTAAAATATTCGGTACATAGTGACACTTTTTTTTTCATTTTAAATTGTCACATTATCTACTGTTAATAAAGTAAGGAAGTGATGATGATGTCTCTTTGTCTTTGACAATATTTTTTCTGGATTATTGCACAGATTAGTAAGCAAGCGGAGGACTCGTCGGGATTTTGTTCTTCATAAAAAATCTTCTTACTCGCTCCCACCATTAGCTGTCACTCATAGCGCTATCTCAGGTGGTAAAATTTAATCTGGAATTTGACTTGTGGCAGTTTTGGTGACAAGGTTAAGGTTGCGTTCTTCTACTATCATTATTGTCTTTGAGAAAAAATCGATATTTTTTACAAGGATTTGAAATCGTTTGTGTGTTTTGTACTGTTTTCTTTCTCACCGTTACTTGTTCTTATTAGTATGTTATATATATAACGAAAGTAAATGAACTAATATTTTGTTTATAAACTTATGGATTCATCTCTCGCCAAACAACATTATACCTCATCATCACATCTACAATCATACAGCTAAATTTATTTATTTTTCCTCACAGTCAAAATGAAAACTAGTATATTCAACTCGGGTGAAAGCACCCATTACACTCTCGAAATACACTTGCCAATTATTCAAAACATTTCGAGTGAAATAAATAAATAAATAAATATCCTTAATTACAGATAAAAAAAGTCCTGTTACACTACCTATAACTTAAGCACGGGTGGCCCGTTTCTAGGGTTCCGTAGCCAAATGTAAAAAAACGGAACCCTTATAGTTTCTGTTTGTCTGTCTGTCTGTCCGTCCGTATGTCACAGCCACTTTATTCTGTAATTATAAGCATCACAATCTTGAAATTTCGTAGGAAGATGTATCCTGTTAACCCCTCTATGATTCTTATACACTAAATAAAAAATAACGATATTAAAAGGGGGCCTCCCATGAAACTAAAACTGGAAAAAAAAAGTCTAACCAATGCGTGTGGGGTAAGTCTATAAATAGTAAGTCTATGGATAGGTCTGTTCAAATGACATAGAGGAACGAAAATTGGTTCGGACGGGATCGAACGAGAAGTTTTTGAGATATAGCACATTTTTGACAACCGCAATCATAACTTTGTACTTCATACAAACACTATGAAAAACAAAGTTACATTTGCTATTAACAAAATATTGTGGTATTATACTCATACTAAGTTGAAGTAAGTGGATTTTATTCAGTTATGGCACGGAACCCTCAGTGCGCGAAACGAACTCGCACTTGGCCGGTTTTTTTTATCATTTATATTTTTTGCATTTGTCTTGGCCTCGAATATGGTTTAATGGCTATTATTTAAGCTACACAGGGTCGGGGCGGGACGGGTCCGAGGCGTAATGAATTTTGCTGGGACAGCTGGTTGTATTTAAAAGGTAGTCTCAAATCCGAAGGGATTCGCCACCAGTTACATTTTTTGTAGGAAAGCTCCGATCTGACCGACATGACAGCACGATCGCTCAATTGGAAGAGCGTTTGACCCGGTTAACCAGAAAGTTGCAGGTTCGAGTCCTTCCCGTTCGCAATTTTTTCTTTCTTATTTCATCTTTATGAATATAAAATATGACACTTTGAGTGTTTCAAACATTTTAAACCGTTGAATAGCGAAGCGTTATCAATTTCCAAGTTGAATTTATTCTGTAATGAATAACTACTTGGCCTACTGCTGTTGCAAACCCGTTGGGTAGATAGCGCAGACCTCACACGTAATGACGTATCCATAAGAGACCAGAAATTTCGCACTATCGGATCGGACGGATGGCACGGTAGTTCAATTCGAAGAGCGTTTGGCCCCGGTTAGCCAGAAAGATGCAGGTTCGATACCAGCCCGTGCACAATTTTTGGTTTCTTATTTCATCTTTAGGAAAGCTCTGTCAAGAACAGATGTCATTCCTAAGTTATAAGTAAATTCGAGCTATATATTATCACATATCAAGGAAGTTCTCAAAACTACCACAAAGAGGATCGTAATACAATTTTCAATCAGATCACAGAACTGTCATAGCATGGTTATTGCCACGTCGAATTTTTCAATTATTCACTCGATCTAGCACGAAGGTTAGCTTTGATAGATCACCAGCCCTTTGTCTTTTGCGAGTTTTATTCATATGTCCAACATTATTTCCGTCTGAATGGAAGTATTTCCAATAAGCAGCCGTACCCTTACTTTGCATTGTGTCACGTAGATTTTCTTTTATTATATCAATCGGTGAGTGTGAATATTCTTCACCGTGTATTGTTCCGTGCGATCGGTGAGAGGAGCAATTTAATATCGCGATAGTTTCAGCACAAAAGTTCTGTGTTTTATCTCAAACAAGTTTTGCCTGTGACATTTCCTAGTGCCCTATTTTTTAAATCACTTACCTCAAAATAGCGTGAGATATTCTGTGTTTTATCTCAAACAAGTTTTGCCTGTGACATTTCCTAGGGCCCTATTTTTAAATCACTGGCCCCAAAATGGCGTGTGATATTCATTGAATAATGTCCCATTTTTCTTTGAATTCCGCACAGGAATTATTATAAAATTATCCTTTTTTTGTTTTTCTCGGTTTTCGTTGATTTTTAAGTTCGCTTTTGAACGAAAATCACACACCATATCCAAGCGAGTGATGTGATTGTGAGAAAGTTAGAGGTCTTAAAAAAATGCACGATGATTTAAGCACTGAATTCTTATAAGCTAAAGCTAAATTTTAAGCTAAGACGTTATACGTCTGTCAGTGTATTTTTATAAAGCACAAGTGGTCCCCCGTGACTTTGTCCGCGCGTTTTTCGATTTTTTCTCACCTTTTAAACCTTCCCTAGACCTCTACGAATATTTCAAGACTAAGATAAGATAAATCCATTCAGCCATTCTCGAGTTTTAGTGAGACTAACGAACAGCAATTCATTTTTATATATATAGATTACCGCAGAAATAAAAATATATAAAAAGCTATCTGTGTCCAATAAATATTGAAAAGAACCAGAGACGATTACACAGAAATGACGAGTTTTCCTTTTTTACACATTGCCAAAATAACGCGACATATGTATGTGCTGCTTTGCTTGTTTTTTCGCTAAAAGCGGTATACATACATATTTCTGAGCGCATAAACTGAACAACATATTTGGTAGCTCGCTGTAAAACGTAAAATTTGCTTGACGTTGATGCACTTTAACGTCATGTGCATGTAAATATCAGTCACGCCCGTGTTTCAGCGTCAGCAATAATGAATTTTATTTTAAAGGAAAGCATTCGAGAGTCCTCGTGATTTTAACACCAATTTATATCAATTCACAAAGCCACTGTTGACGAAAAACCGCGAAGAACATTTTGTTGAAATATGCAGCGCCAAATAAAAGGGCCAACCACAATCCGTAGATAAACGAACCGTTAAATATTAACTTTGTGGTAATTCTTTAGAATCAGTTTACATTGAGTTTCAGTTGCACCACCTCACTTTAACCATTACAAGAATTTAAATTAAGAAGTAGAGCTTGTGAAGTTGTAGGTAGGTAAAACGTATTTCTGAAAATGCTTTCAATAATATAAAGTGTCATTTTTTTCTGTTTCACAAAGGTATATTAACCCGTGCTAAGCCGGATAGGTCGCTAGGTTTATTTAATATATTGACTTTATATTACATATATTCTGTGTTGCAATCCAAGCTTATAATTATTTTCTTCCACTACCAATGCATCAACAAATTTTTAGAACTAACTAAATTTAACTTTGTGCTGCCACCGTGACGGGTTGATTAGTGGTCTTCGACCTTAAGGGCACAGAGAGTTTTTTTTAAAAATCCTCTTTGAAAATATTTGAATCACACTGTGCTTATACAAAAACCAGTAAAGCAATAAAATCTCTATATTTTTGTATAAAAGGCACATAACTCGATGTTTCGGAATGACTTTATATAGCAAGTTAGAATAAGGCAACTTTTTTCCAGAATATCCGGGTATCTTTGACGACCCGTCTGGTGTAGTGGTCGAGAAATTGCCTACTACGCAGCGGGTTGCGGGTTCGATCCCCGCACAATACAAACATTTGTGTGCATGAACATGTCTGTTTGTATTGTTCTGGGTGTTTTCTATGTATATCATGTATGTATTTACAAACAAAAAAATATTTAAGTATTATATCCGTTTTCTGACACCCATAACACAAGCTTTGAGTTGCTTACTTTTGGGCTAGATGGCGATGTGTGGGAATGTCCAAAGGATATTTATTTATCCAAAGGATATTTATTTTAACTTAAGACAAGAAAATTAATTAATGATTTTAATGCCGTGGTTCCCCGCAACTTAAAAAATATATGTATTGGAAAAATTTATTTTACAAATCCAGTTTGCGTTATTTTTCTACTTTTAACGCGATTTCTTGTATTCTTCTCATGGAATAATTTATTGTTCACAAGTCCGAAATATGCACTCATTTTAAAACGATAAATATTTATATTTCTCAAATTTATTACTACAGTGATATTGCAAAAAAAAATGAGAGTCTTTTTTGGAAAGTATCCTTATATTTTGCATATTACTCCTAAGTAGAATTGGACACCTTGTGAAACTACCGTACACTAGGCATAAATTATACGAAATGTCGCGAAGAGCCCCGAATGTATTCACGGATGTCCTTTTATCGGCAAATATATCATTTTTTCGACGCAAAGGTTGATATATGGCAACTTCGAAATAGCAATTCAATTGAACAGAGGTCAATGTTGAAATATTAGGTGTTGTTTAGTTGGAGAAGTTGACTTAGGCTCGGCTCCACCATCTTACCTTAACTATCTACCTATATACGAGTAACCTAACCTTACTATACTATCCCCCTTTTGTTTTCTCATGAATTTTATCAAATATTTACTTTCATGTGGTGCTACTAAGCTAATTTAGATCAATTTACTACGATTTGCAGAGCTTGAATGATTGGACAGTTAAAATTAATTAGAAAGATTCTATGACTTCACATTAACCAATAGCATTGTCAAAAATTAGTATCACAAAACTTTTCGATTTGAAAGCTGTGGAAATACTAATTTACATAAAAGTTACTTACCTTTTTGTATTCAAGCTTTAAGCTTTGCCCTAGCTCTTAATCTGAGAATTCTTTAATAATAATAATAATAATAAACAAAATCAGCAACAATAAAATACTAACATTGAAAAAACCCGGCCAAGTGTGATTTTTTTTCACTCCGGAAGCGTCTATCACTTAATTGTTAGACTTCCCAGATTATACTACTGGCCTTTTAAAAGGACACCTTAGTTATTAGAAAGGACGTATATTTATATCAAGTATAGCTTACTTTTTATCAGTTGACATATTAAATGCAAATTAGAATAAAATATACTCTTTTGTGGACCTGAAACTCATTTTTACCTATTTTAATGAAATGTACCTTTGAAAAATATAATTATATAACTATTTCAATAACTATTTTAAACAAACAAGTTTTGTACTGATATTGTACATAGGACCTTTTGTTCCTTAGGCAGATTTTTTCCGTCTTAAGTGGGTGCATAAATGGTTTTAAGAACCTCAATGTCATTTTAAAAGATCTACCCGTAGATAACCCACACGCACAGGTTTCATAACATAAAAATAGGTTTTAGTTTCATGTATGGAAGCCCCCTTTTACATTTTGTATCTGAATTGGAAAGCGGTTAACAAGGCACACGTACTTTCCAAGTTTCAGCTGTAATGAAACAGCTACAATAACAAGAGCTACTTTTCACGAAACCTATCATTCAACTGAAATGCCTTGTCATGTGAATACTATCTACTAAGCATTACATATATATTGCTTCTTCATCTCGTCTATCTTCTCCTCCAAGTTTTCACTTTGAGTCAAGTTGCGCTGTCGGCTAATTAACGAGACTGCATCTTTGTTGCATCTTGCTTGGTTAAGACACAGGATGCTCTTTTAAGCAAGCTTTGTATTGGTTTGTGGCTGGAGTTTGTGTGTTAGAGGAAGTAGAACGTCATGTGATCTTGGTGATAGGATACCATCAAATTATTGCGGGATCGATTTCATAATCCATGTGCATATAGTGAGGGTGCACAACACTTTTAGAGAAGCTGTCTATACTGCTACGTTTATTTACAGTTGTGAAGAAAATTAAAACAGCAAATAAATAAGAAAAATCAAGGTACAAAGTACGCACAACAGCACGTCAAGGTATCTGCAATCCAAGGTCAAGGTATCGTCAACACTGCTGTATCTTATGCGTTTATAATATGGGATAGTTTGCAACAAAAGTAGGTAACCTGATGTGCTGTCGACTGTACTAAAGGTCCTCTTTGGGACTTCAAATTAAGCACATGTAGGTTTTACAATGTCATCCAGTTTATGTATGAATTTTAGAATTTTAAAATTATACAAGACGTGTTAAATAAATGAATAGAGATTTTCAGTAAATTTAAGAACACACAATCAAAAGTAACAACCTGTAGGCTTTGCCTAGTCAAATGTTTTTTTAAGAGTACAGCTTGTTATGCACTTGTTCTTTGCTACAAACTTAATTTTGCAATGTAGCATAGCATGTAGCATAACAATTCATATTGCGATTTCGCATGGTATTTATAATATAATGCAGTATTGTTATATAATGCAGTATGCAGTAGTATTATAATAATATTGATAATATTCATTTTCACTGAGTCGGAATTGAGCTGCTTGGAATTTGAACGGCTAAAGTTGGGTCGCAATTCGCCTCCAGCAATATTAAATGTAAATAATTAAAATAAAATTTTATCTTTATTGGTGTTACTAGTTTTCTACCACAATACATTTTATGGTAGAAAATATTATCTTTGACTTATTAAACTGTATATTTTCAGATTAATTTTACAGACATAAAATAGAGTCATTGTTTATTGTAATTTGTAATAGTAAAAAAGTAAAAAAAAGGAATGTTCGTATTCCTTTTCCTTTTTCTCACGAACCGCTTCCAATCCTACATCAACATCACGGGCTCATCTAAAAGGCGTTTTAAACGAAACTCTATAGAAGCGACCGTCTGTCGTTTCTTTCAAAGAGGTTCCTTAAAATAAATAAAACTAACCCAGACTCTCTGAAAGTGGAATACTCGCCAATCTATCCCGATTGCGGGTCAAGTTAGCGTTAGTTACAGACCGATTCCGTATCGGCGCCTTCTTCCAGCGAAGTTGAGTCATTAACTTGGGTTAAGTTCGTTACTTAGGCTGCTAGTTCGCTGCTTCGGTCGCCTTAGGTTAGTTACACATTGTTAAGGTTTTGCTTTTAGATGAGATGTTAAGTACATAGCAAATGTGGTAATGTATGCAAAACTACTTCGTCATTCTTAAAGTTAACTTGGAAATTATTCTTAAATAGATTGAACGCAAATAATGTGGTAGCTCGGGCCCTATTTTTGAATTACTCGATTCAATGTGGCGTGTGTATTTCGTGAATAATGATCAATTTTCAATCGAAAAACATGTTCAATCGACACAGGAGGGATATAAAAAGATAGCTCAATATTATAAGCAGGCGTTGTAATGTTTGCGTGATTTTCGTTGACATTCACTTCATTTTCGAACGAAAATCACTTGGAATATTGACAAAAGTGATTCAAAAATAGAGTTCCTGTTCTCCACCTTTTTCTCCAATAACTGACTTTTACGTTTTCGTGGCGTTCTGCTTCGTATAATTGATTCGCAGAGTTATTCAAGTATTATAAGCCATTCAGAAAAAAACAAGTGAAGGAAGAAAAACACTTAAGGATAAAGTTACTCAAACTCAAAGTGTGTACTTGTCTTTACTACCATCTGCGCTTAAAAATGAACGAAATAGGATAATGAGGCGTGGCGCTTCATTGACCCTTTACACATTGCGACTTTTAGCAGCGATGCAGTCGCGATACTTACGCGTGTTAGCATCGATGCAGTCGCAAAATGTCAACATTTTACACACTGCGCTACTTTTAGCACGGATACAGTCGCGATGCTGTTAGTATCGATACAGTCGCGATACATGAGCTGGAAATTGACAAATTATATACTGAATTATGGCAGCTGTATCGAAATTAACGCGCGTTAGCATCTATGCAGTCGCGCTTATGCATCGATACTGATGCGTGACTGCATCGCTGCTAAATTAAATCTGTTCATTGCATGAGTCGCGACTTTGAAGCGCGTTTTCAAAACGCGCGAGTGCATCGATGCTAAAAGTCGCAGTGTGTGAGGGGTCATTCTCTTTACGCTGACGATAGAATGTACTTAACCCTTTGTAACTGACAGCTGTCTAAACTGTCTATTTTCCGTTTCTAAATCATTGTAGTATATTTACTTAAGCCTTGTTGTTTATTCACTTAAGGTTTTTTTGTCTGGATCGCTCGATAAACAGTACTTATGTTTTATAATGTAAGTAGATTGAGCCTTATTAAAAATTGAATTTGTATCTTAAGCTATATATTTATTAGAATATTTTTAACTTTATACTTATTAGTATATTTTTAACTATTTTAATCTGTCTACCACTAACAAAGTACATATTTCTTACATCGGGCCTGAAAAGCTAATTTATTTTAATAGTTACTGTAGACACACTTGAAATCACTCTAGAATTTTAATTTATGAACAGATGTAATTTGCTATTGTCTACTTAAGTATTTCATATACATACATACGTATATAAAATCTCCCAAACTAAAACTATAAGCTTTTTATTGGAGTCATGTCATTTTTATTTAAAAGGTCTATGGCTAATCTATCTCCAGTTTCAGTTTGGCACGCTATTTTTGGGACAGCCAGTATATCTTTACCTACGTTTGAAAACGAAGCACTTATTTTTTATACTATAATTATTTACTTGATCTATGGTTAAAAGAACAGACTCATCCAAGCAAAAGAGGGTTCATAAAAGTTCGGCTTTTCCGTACTTTAGCACCCGCCCGTTACGCTTACCGTTATTAGCCGTTTATATTAAAAACGAGTTTATTGTAAAAAAATACCCCTAATTTTTTTCCGTGTAATTAACGACCTTTTAAAAGTGGTGTTGTTAAATTGTAAGTAAGTATAAATTAAGTTAATTAAGAAGATGAAAAGCCCATACTGAGTTTTGATGATGTTTTGTAGAAAGTAGCATTTATAAGAATTCTGAAATATACTTAAATCTAAATGAGTGAAATGTTCACTGAATGTGAACGGACGTCTGATTTGTGTATCACTGCAGAGAATTATGAATACCGACATTATCGTTTAAATTAATAAATGCACTTAAAAGTTTCAAATAAACTCTTGACTATTGAAAGGACATGTGGGTTCTAGGCAAACAATTTCTTTTTGGAGTCGGTGCTGTGATAGTTGATGCTTGATGGTCAAAGTGATGGCAACGACTCCAAAAAGAAATTGTTTGCCTAGAACCCACATGTCCTTTCAATAGTCAAGAGTTTATTTGAGACTTTTCAGTGCATTTTGGTTTTGAAGTCGGTTTTTACTTTTTTTTAAGTTAATTTTATTTCTTTATTTTTAGAGATTATAGGAGAAGGGGGAGAAGGAGGAGAGGGGGGAATTGCACCTTATGACTCTGTTCTTTAAGAAGCTACAAACTACCTACTATAAGTTATTTCATTATAATTACTGAACTTCTAAGCGTTAAGGAGTTCCACCATCAGCTCAGCCCCACAAGATGTTGACTATCAGACGTAACAACACGTCAACATTAAGATTTTAGTAAAGAAACACTATACGAGCCTTTAAAATTTGAGGGTTTCCCTCGATTACTCCAAGATCCCATCATCAGATCCCGAAATGGAAAAATATGGGACTTACTAGAAGGTACACCTTCTAAGTAGGCGAAAAAAATCGGTCGACAAACGACTGAGATATGAGGTAACATAGATACAAAAAAAAACATACAGTCGAATTGATAACCTCCTCCTTTTTTGAAGTCGGTTAAAAAAACAACGCATGATTCTGAGTTTTTAGGGTTTTGTAGTCCAATAAGGGACCTGCAAGCACCAGGAATATCCGCAGTTAAACTCAGAGACTTTAAGTACGGGTACATACCCGTACTTAAAGTCTCTGAGTTTAACTGAGCTCTGAGCTCAAGCATACATGCTTGAGCTCTATTTTTAAGCACTCGCGCCAATATTACGAGTGCTTTTCGTTCTCAAATTATTTAAAAGTAATTGAAAATCATGCAAAACAAACACAACTATAACAAAGTTTAGCTATCTTTTTTGTGTACATTGCAACATTATTTTTTTTGGGATTGGTAAATCAGTTACTTATTAACGAACATCACACGCCATATTGTGTCGAGTGATTCAAAAATAGAGGCCCAGACCTCTTCGCCGAAGTGGTTAAATAACATTGTTTTTTTTTTATGGGCACCTCTCCTACATATAAAGTGGAGATATCTTAATGTCTCTTGCCTACCCCATTGTGTAGAGTGTTGTTTAATAGGTCTTTTAAAATGAATATGAGCTTTAAAAATCCATACTCGATAAAGTGTAATGTTTCCGTAAAATTCAGTTTCAAAAAGCATTTTTTGTAAGAGTTCTAGTGTATTCAGGGTTTCCCAAAAATAAAGGATTATCTTTAACTACAAATAGGTCACATAATGGCCTTTTATATGCCATTCAATTCTCAAGTAAATCTCTCGAAAAGTAAAAAAGTTCATTTTTGTGATACCCACACTTTTTTTATAGTGACTTCACTCAATAAAAAATAATGACAATTCATCAAATAGTAACTTTTTTAAGCATCTAGCAGATATCACCAAATGGTCACAAACTTACCATCGTGACCAAATGGGTCACAATCTTACCCGATGGTAAGTGATGATATGGTCTAGGATAGGTCATGTCTGACTAGTAACAGCCTATACACTGTCTTCTTGAATTCGGCCAAATTATAATGGCTAGTGATATACGTCAATTAAATGGTCAGAATGGTGACCCATCCAAGCACAACCGCGCTGTAGGTTGCTTCCCTTTAGTATTGCTACCAAAGCGCTGCTTCTACTGCGCCTCAATTAATGACAAAAAGGATTAGAATTTCGTAATTATCGGCAATCTCGACGACTTGGTTATTGTACGGACATAGGTAAAGATGCTTATAAAATTAACTTTAAAAAAAAAGTCTTCAAAACCAAAATGCACTAAAAAGTCTAAAATAAACTCTTCACTCTTTTCTCTTTTTTTCCGTTTAAAATTCGCATCCTTTGACTTGGATTAATTACGGTTATCATGATTTCGTGTTGATAAAACTATATCTTAATAGAGTCCGAAAACACGTCAACAAGTCCTTTGGCTGATTATGATGATGATGATGATGATGAAAGGCAAAAAATAATACAGGTCTTGAAAGAGTTAACATTTGAGAAATACACTACTACAACTTTCAAAAAAGTTTTTAAATTTGAAAATTAGAATTCATAATACGACGTTTATATTCTAACCTTATTACCGCACAAATGCGACAATTGGGCCACGAGTATAAATAATTTCTAGTTACTTATCTTTTTTCAATGATAATGAAAATGACATTAGAAAATTGTGCTTGCGAGATAAAAAAGTCCCGACGAATGTAGTTATCGTCGAAAATAAAATTAGCCAAATTACAAATCATAAGTAATGGAAAATAATTTAGAAGCAACGTAATCTATTAAAAAGTATGTCTCTAGAAGTTAGTTCCTAGAAGTATCCGCAAGAGGCTCCTTACATTTGAAAACAATAATACACCGTATCAAGGAATCACACACTGGAGTAAAGGTAAAAAATACATAGAAAATTCTTGTGTTTTAGCTTTACAGGTTTTCATTACCCTCGCTAGCGTTATCGTCGACATCTGTCAAATTAGTGTGTCGAGTCGTACAATTTTGCATTGTCGGCGTATCGACTGTCAAAACCCCGTGTCAAGTCTAGCAATTCACGAGTTACTCGAGATATCATACGTCACTTCGCGTCAGGACTACCACGCCAGTGTTACGATTTCTCAAATTTTAGCCTAAGCTACATAAAGCGCAAAACTAGCGAAACAAAATAGTTTTGAAAGTTGTCCAACAAAGTTTAACATCTATCCAATAAACTGAAATACACTATTCACTTGATATCAATCATCACCTTCGCCCGGCGGGAAATGTTTGTTTTACCTTGAAATAAAACTTTAGGGACGATATTTGAAAGGTAGATCTTTTTTCTTTTGTATGTGTTTATTTTATTCGGAGGTTACCCACAGAGCTTTTGATAAGTTTTTGTAGTTAGCGACCAAAGGTAAAAGTGTCTTTTTACGTGAAGATAATATTGACTGTAATTTTGATGACCAACGTCTCATTCTGTAATGACATTATTGACGAAAATTTTCAAATGCATAATCATTATTTTATTTTGCATTTCGGTCATTTTTCGCTCGGCTAGAGCCTTCCAACGCTTCTGTCTGGTACGACAACCCTTGATTAATTGCCGACGACGTCTTCCCTCCTCCTGATTGATTACAATGTAATCTTGTTTGTGACTTGACTGATGTCGGTGTATTGTATCACGACCGTGTTTTTTCATTTTTCCTCTGATAATTAGCAAAACTTGAGGCTTGATTCGGCAATGTCGATTATTCACAACTGTCAGAGAGGAGCAATAACAATCTGTAAAGTTGGCCGGAGAAAAAGAATTTGTTATCTGTGGCGATGAAAAGCAATTTTGACCATTTTTGACAAACTCGTTAGTACTGTTTGAGGGTGTGACAATCATTTATTAGGACTTAAGAAGACTCTATCTGACTTAAGGTAAATGGATGTACCCATTTATCCTACTGTAGAGTAGAAAAGCAAAATCATCTGTCACATAGGCACGTGTACCTGTCTCTACATTTAACGTCATGGCTTGTTTTCTCCAATAAAAAAAAACCGGCTGATTGCGAGTTGGAATCACGCACTAAGGGTTCCGTGCCAATTTTAACTAAATAAGGGGTCCACTTTCTTTCAATTAGCCAAAATACCACAATATTTTGTTAACAGCAAAAATAACTTTGTTTTTAATGATTTTTGAAAATGTTCTATATCTCAAAAAGTACTAATTCGATTTCGTTAAAACTATTTTCGTTGATTTGCAAAGATCTACATTGTGTTTTTTTTTACTAGTTAGTTCAAAAGTTAGAACCGTCTATCTTACAAACGTTTGAATTTCAGATAATACGGTTTAAGGAACGTCGAGATCATTTTAAGAGACTTATTTATAGACACCCACATGCATGGGTTTGAGCATTTTTAATTTATTTTGTTATAGTACAAAATAAATAAATATGTCGGAAGTTACGTGACCGGACGCAGCTAGCGCCATCTACAATCGATGCCAGCGCCATCTATAGTCGTCGCCAGCGCCCCCACGCGGCGCTTGACAGAGTCTATGACGTCGCGGTCGGCCGGGACGAGCTCATTCGAAGTTCATCGGTCGAACAGTGAAGACGTGTAGAAACTGTCGCGCGTCGTACTAAATCTATGTCGGTTTATTTCTGTGAAATTGCTATCTAAAATTATAGTGTGATTTACAAATTGCTGTGTTATAATTTTGCCAACATATTACCCATCGAGTGCCCACTAAGAAGTCTCATTATGGCTGAAAACGAGGAGTCGGACTTGCCATCACCGATATTGCCAGTGCCGACATCAGAAGTGAGATCTGTGTTGGCTCAAACGGAAAACTCAGACGCTCGCTGGCGTGCTATTATGGATCAAAAAAAATCCTAGCTTGCGGGCTCTCATCGAGGCCTTGCAGGCACCGAAGCCACCGTATCCTGTGGATTTGCCTAAATTCGATAAAAAAGTCATAAAAGTCATTTATTTATGCAAATAGGCCCTCTGGGGGCACTTTTACACGTCCCAATATAAACCCTACCACAGCTTCGGGACAATTGTGGGCTAGTGCTGAGAAGAAGCTGCGCAAGATACTCAGTCACTATTGTCAATGCCTCTTTTCAAAAGGTTTACAATGTTTGTAGTGATCATGCAAGTCCATACATTATTATCATTTAAATAATCATCTACTTTATAATACCCTTTCGTCATAAGGGTTTCTTTAATAACAGTTTTAAATTTACTAACCGGTAAGTTAATAATGTGTTCTGGTAGTTTATTGAAAAATTTTATACCTTTCCCCATGAAAGAATTACCAACCTTTCGAAGCCTAAATTGTGGAATAGCAAGCTTATCCTTATTTCTAGTATTATATTTGTGTATGTCACTATTTTTCGTGAATAAATGAAAATTTTTCCGTACATACATTAAATTTTCGTAAATATACTGAGAGGCTAGAGTTAATATTCTAATTTTTTTAAACACCTCTCGTAAGGAATCTTGAGGTTTAAGATTATAAAAAGCTCGCACGGCTCTTTTTTGTAACACAAAAATTGTCTCTACATCAGCAGCCGCGCCCCACAGTAAAATGCCGTAGGACATCAAGCTATGGAAATAACTAAAATAAACTAACCTAGCTGTTTCTATATCAGTCAAACGTCTTATCTTCCTTACAGCAAAAGCAGCTGAGCTTAGTTTCCCTGACAAGGCCTCTATATGAGGACCCCATTGTAGTTTGGAGTCTAAAGTGATTCCCAAGAATGTTGTGGAATCAATAGTATCAAGCGGTTTGTCTTTAATCTTAACCTGAGTTGATGCCTGTCGGACATTAGGCATCGTAAACTTTACACATTTAGTTTTACTTCCATTAAGAAGAAGATTGTTAACAGTAAACCAATGTAATACTTGTGAAAGAGTATTATTTACATCGTCAAAATTTCCTTCACCTCTTGGAATTTTAAATATAAGTGAAGTATCATCTGCAAACAAAACTATATCACAAAGATTCCCCACAAAATGCGGGAGGTCATTTATATATATTAAAAATAAAAGAGGTCCTAATATAGATCCTTGGGGCACACCCATTGTTAGAGGTGCTCCAGAAGACTCAGTTCCGTTTATACATACTTTTTGCATTCTACCTGAAAGATATGAATTAATTAAATTTAACGAGTTCAATGATGCCCCATAGTGACATATTTTTTTAAGTAATGTTTCATGATCCACACAATCAAACGCTTTCGATAGATCACAGAAAATCCCTAAAGCATCATGCCTATTATCATAAGCATCAAATATATGTGTTAAAAGAGCAACTCCTGCATCCGTGGTGCTTCTTCCTTTAGTAAAACCGAATTGTTTGTTATGTAATAACTTGTTCGATGAAAAGTGTGCTAAAATTTGATTGAATATAATCTTTTCATATATTTTACTCAAGACTGGCAGAATCGATATTGGCCGGAAGTTTGAGGGGTCACTTTTGTCACCCGCTTTGAAAAGCGGTATTATTTTACTAATCTTCATTAAACAAGGAAACTGGCCGTCATCAATACACTTGTTAAAAATTAATGCTAGTTGAGGGGCTATTATGTTAATAATTGACTTAATAATATGCACAGATAGTCCCCAAAGGTCCTCCGTTTTTTTCATATTTAACTCTCGAAATGTTTTTATTATTACTTCAGGTTCTACATGCCTAAAGTGCAGTTGAGAATTACATTCACTGACATTAAGTTTTAGAATAGATTCGGCTATTACTGAAGAAGAAGCAAGTTCTTTCGTTGTTGTTGGTGCAACATGTGAAAAAAACGATTCAAAAGCAGTTGCAACCTCTAAATTTGAATTTATTGTTTTATCATTGATTTTTAATGCAAATTTACCATCTCTCAATTTATTTTTACAAGTTTCTTTATTTATGATGCTCCATGTAGTTTTTGCTTTATTTTTGGAGCTAGAGACTATTCTACGAAGGTAATGGGATTTTGCTGTAGCACAAACTTTTTTAAATATTTTTGAATAATTTCTAACGTATTCAATAAAGTTTTGGTCTTGAGAGTTTTCTCGTAGACTATATAATTCATATAATTTAATCCTACTTTTATGAATTCCCGGCGTGGCTCAATTATTAAATTGACATTGGACCTTATTTGATTTAGTCTTTTTTATGGGAAATATTTCATTAAATTCGTTTTTAATCCCGATAAAGTAAATGCGGATGCAAGATCATGGTGCGCGACAGCAGATTTGTGTTTTGCGGATAATCCATTGCAAGGTGGACAAGTTGTTTTGGCAGTCAGTAAGGCGCTTAAAGGAACTGCTTCGACGTGGCTTCTACAAATCGCATATCAAGGTATGACTTAGAATGCATTTAAAGATCTGTTTATTACCAGATTTGTTTAAATGGAGACGCTGGCTGGTAGCCTCATTAACCTCAACAGCGACAAACCAACTGAAAACGAGTCATACGACGAGCATAATGACGTCTCTGCTAAACCGTTGGAAGGATGCAGACAAAGAACAAATAGCAGTGGCTACCGTTCTTGCCCACATGTCACAATTCGACGGCAGATTACAACGCCTTGCTTTTACCACGTATATAACCTCAAGAGAAAGATTGCAAAAAGAGCTACATGCTTTTCAGCATCTAAAACGCAAAAGTACTTTGTGTGAGTCATCAGATGCGTCTGAACCTAAACGAGCAAGTCTACTAATAAGTACTAATCTCTCTAAGTCTACCCAACTACGATGCTTCAACTGTGACAAAATAGGCCACAAGCGGTCGGAGTGCAATAACAAGGCGTCTAACACCACCAACAACAATCCTGTTCCTGCCACAAGTACCTGCCAAGCAGCCCAGCGATCAGCAGCAAGACCTATCGTGTGCTTCAAGTGCGGGACACCTGGACACATCGCGATCCGGTGCACCAGCGGCGGCAACAACCAGGCGAGCAGGCAGGTGCAGTGACAGCGCGGAACAAGCGGCGTGTCGATATGTGCGTTGTTCAAACGCCTCTCGGCACTTTGGAACATAAAGGTGAGCGCTATTGTTTTTCATATGATTCTTGTGCTTAATGCTCGTTGATCAAAAGTAGTTTTGCGCCTAAATTTAGAGGAAAAAGATTCAATAATGCTATTGTTATGACTAGAATAGGTCATAAGCAAGTATTCGGCACAGAACAGATTTTGTGCTGTTAGAGAACGAGTAAAGTAATCGGACTAAATTGGATCCTAAATATAAAGGCCTCTTTAAGGCGATACAAGTTTAGAAAGTTATCGTTATACGTTGAAAGATTTAAACTCTAAGCGCACTTACAAGTACGCACATGACCGTTTCAGACGGATGCCAGAGGGCCATGTACCAATCGAAATTGAAGTTCAAGTTCATAATGATAGAGAATAGTTATTTTTTTGTTTTATTAGTCATGTTTAAGGATTCTCGAGTAGGTCTCATGAACCGTAATAGTGTCGACCGTACCAGTAGTTATTACGTAGTCGTAGCCCGTTAGAAGTCGGTATCTCTCGGGGAAACTCGAGTAGTCCGTGGGTGTGCGATGAGCGTTTGACTCTGGCGGAGGTCGTGATCTGTGTGTCAGATCGTAGTGTGTCATGAATGAGACATAAAAGAGATGTTTGGCTGTTAGGAGCCGTGGTGAAGAGGTTACTCGAGAATACTCAGTTGTTAGCTATTGTAAATTGAGAATCATGATACATGGCCCTGGCGACTAAATTATTTGTAACTTAAGTATCTAAGTAGTTAAACGAACGCTGACACTATCAATTACTTTCTCCGATAGAACACAGTCAAGAAATGTGCTAGGTCCTCTAGACTATTTATTTTATTTGAGTAGCGCGTTGTGTACCTACGCGTATGTTCGTGTCACGCGCCGCTCGCAACCCTGACACATTCAAGGCCGCGAAACAGGGAAAGCGTTACGTGTTAGAAAGAGACAGGTATAGATAGGTAGATGAAACAACCTTGAATTAAAATCGTGCGAAGTGAATTGCACTTCATTGCGTTGCAGCGAAAGTTGTTTTTACTTTATCATTCTTAGCACAGTGATCCTTCTGTACGTAGTACTATTATATTTTCTGTGCTTCTGCCGACAACATATCACAGAATGGCACTAACGCACCGGATAGATTACACGCCCCAATCACACCCTATTACGATGGAGTAACGCTTAAATGATAGGAACCCCGTTATTTGCAATGTGATGTGACTCGACTGTTACATGATTAGTGATATGTGGAACATAATTACTACTTAGTATTTAGCAAAAAATTAACGTTGCGAGGTGCGAAATGTTGGTTGAAATGGAGGATTTAAACTGGTTTTGTTTCAAACATTTGTTGACCGGTAAATTATGTTTGTTTAAAGTAAATAAATAACAAAAATGTTATTTTCGAACAAAGCACCGTAAGAAATATACACACCGGCACATTTGGGGAACGAAAAAAAGGTTTTTTTCTTCTTAAATTGGGGCGTATTATAAGAAGTTGTTTTACCTTCAGTAACTACCTTCGTAATGAATTGTTTTGTGCAGTATACTTTTCTGAATGGTTCAATGAGTTGCAGTTCGGAAAAACGGAAAAAACAAAGTAAAAATATCAAAGAACGCTATGCATCTGAAACTCCTTAAACAGCCATTAAAATATAACGAACCCTATGAATTAAGAACCCATTTCCCTGTGAAGCTAGTTAGTGACAGTAAGAACCACATCTCAAAATACCACTCTAAAAATCAATCAAAAAGAAATAACATAGGGAATATTTAAAAAAATATATATTTTTTCCGATCCCCATGTGCCATGTGTGGATTTAAAATCTCTAAAACCGAAGACTGGGCCGCATTATTTTAGCGTAACATAGCGTTACTTCAAATTTTTACTGGTTAGTACAGCGAGACGAGCGTCAAATAACGCCGTATTCATGTGAAATCACCCTAAATATTACATTACAGCAACATGGTCCAGTCAGTAGTCACCGGTCTAAAACAGGATGTTGTTTTGATCAGCGACGTCCGACGTCGACGGTTGTACAAACGATACTGATGCCGAAAATTGACAAATCCCACAACAACAATTCATAATTGCGATAGGTACTAACGAGCAAGTCAAAAGTACCAACGCCAGGTCGCTTCCACGTGGCTTACTAGCTACGGCGTAGTTTTTTGTAGATACGCTCGAGGGTGTGAGTTTTCAACATTGGTTGTCTGTTTTTTATGTTGTGAAGAGGTTGTATTTTGTAATATTTTGCATTTTTAAAAATAATAAGCCTAACTCTTACCGTCATCCCTGAGTTGGATGTCTTGACACGCTTTTTTAGGGTTTCGTAGTCGAATTTCAAAAACGAGCCCTTATAGTCTACTCAAGTCTGTCTGTCTGTCCGTTTATTCTGAAACTATTAGCATTACATAGATGAAACTTAGTAGGTAGGTGTATTCTGCCAACTGCTATACAATTTCCATACATATTTTTTAATAATGGCATTTGAGAGACATTTATTTGTCGGCACTGGCAATATCGGTGATGGCAAGTCCGACTCCTCGTTTTCAGCCATAATGAGACTTCTTAGTGGGCACTCGATGGGTGATGTGTTGGCAAAATTATAACACAGCAATTGGTAAATCACACTATAATTTTAGATAGCAATTTCACAGAAATAAACCGACATAGATTTAGTACGACGCGCGACAGTTTCTACACGTCTTCACTGTTCGACCGATGAACTTCGAATGAGCTCGTCCCGGCCGACCGCGACGTCATAGACTCTGTCAAGCGCCGCGTGGGGGCGCTGGCGACGACTATAGATGGCGCTGGCATCGATTGTAGATGGCGCTAGCTGCGTCCGGTCACGTAACTTCCGACACGGCCATCCTGCTCGTACACGTCCTCGTCTATTAACCTGAAACCAGTCAACATCCGAAAGTACCTGTTTGTTATACACAAACCTCCTACGGCAAGTCATTTTTTACTAACTCAGAAAAAAATAAAAAAATAACATAAAAAGAAACTGTTTTTTTTATGGACCTCTAGATCTAACTACTTAATATTTAAATAAGTGTTTACTCTGTCTAATTTAATTATTTGGTACAAAATTCTGAATTCGGAGAAATGAAAGTGAAACCAAACACACATGTATGTACGGACAACAGCATGTCAAGGTAAACACTGCGGTATCTTATGCAGTTGTAATAAGGGCTAGTTTGCAAAAAAAGTGGATAACCTGATGTGCTGTCGACTGTACATCACACTTAACCAAATAAAATTGTATAGTAGAATTATTTTCTCCGTGCAGTTTGGGTCATAAATCATAGCTCGGCCTCAGCCCGGTTAGGGCGGTGAGTATGAAGCGCAGGCGCACCGCCGTTTTAAAATATATATTATTTAAAAAAATAGTTTATTATAAATAATTTCAATAAATATAAAATTTTATATTAATTTATTTTTTATAAACAAAATATATAGTACATTCGCCAGCATCTTAGGTTACACACACTTTTGTTGCAAACTAGCCCTAATGTCAACTGCATAAGATACCAGTGTTAACCTTAATTTGCTGTTGTCTGTACTTAACTACAAAAAGAGGTCAATCGACGAATCCAACTCGGCTGGGCAGCGTTCGGGAAATTACGCAAGAGTGTCTTCTCATCTCATCTACCTCAGTGTCTGAAGACGAAAGTCTTCAACCAGTGTGTTACCAGTGATGAAATTCGGATCCGAAAAATGGTCTCTTACTATGGGCCTTATAATGAAGCTCAAAATCACACAACGAGCGATGGAAAGGGCTATGCTGGGTGTTTCTCTACGGGATCGAATCAGAAATGAGGAGATACGTAGAAGAACTAAGGTAACGGACATAGCCTTTAGAATCAGTGGGCTCAAGTGGCAATGGGCAGGGCACATAGCGCGACGAACTGATGGCCGTTGGGGCAGGAAAGTTCTAGATTGGAGACCCTTCGACCAGAGACGCAGCGTGGGACGTCCACCAACAAGATGGACAGACGACCTTATAAAGATCGCGGGATCAAACTAGATGCAGACCGCTAGTGATCGGTCGCTGTGGAAAGCCTATGTTCAGCAGTGGACGTCCTTTGGCTGATAATGATGATGATGATGAACTACAAAAAGATACTTTAGTTTATGTGAACCTTATCTATCGTTTTATTTATAAATGCTATCAAAATCAAGATTAATTTTATTGGAATACCTAAGAATTAATGCTTCAACACCCGAGCGGTTGCAGGCAACCGCATAACAATAGAATCTGCATTGTGTCTCGTTCACATAAGCTTGAGAGATTAAGGGTGATATTATATCGCTAAAGTAAAATAATGAACTGTAGCTCTTGGACTATTAGATTTTGGACTACGTAAAATCCTAACACAAAATTACTTAAGTAATTTGGTAGGTACTTAAAAATATTATGCTAAATTTAAAGTAAGTTTATTGACCTGTTTCCGTTTATTTTAAGTAAGATTGACGTAAGTAACTGGGTAGGTATCTTAAACTCAAACCTATTTCTTTGAACAAGAAATGTTGAATACCTACCTACAAAATTTGTTTTGATAAATAATGTCATAATTAGGAACACATATCTCAAATTATTAATAGTTATTTCGTTGTAACGAAGTCAGTCACAGGCTGAGAAAATAAACACAGTCACAGGCGCGTGGCGCGGTACGCGAGCGGCAGCCCCGCGTTCATTTATGCTCGGCGTACCGAGTCGCTCGAACGTACCTAAACTTCGGAGTGACACCCCCCTGGCAGAAGTAAGCACCAAGATGGATTTGTCTAGCTAGACCAGCATTACCTATTAATGAAAGTTACTACTCCGAGAAGATAAAGACAGACCAGATATTAAAAGGTTATGGAAGTGGCTTCTTTTAACCGTTTTTAAAAGAAGGTAGTCAACTAATGTGTGTATATGTAATATTGTAAGAATTTAGTAACATTTGAGTATTCATTAAAATGAAATAATAAACCAAAAATATGCGCACGTGCGGGAAAATATTGGTTTCTTATTTCATCTGTATGAATATAAAATATGACACTGTGGGTGTTAAAAACATTCTACACCGTAATATTTCAGTATTGATCTATTACGGCTATAAAAATATGTGCGTAATTTCGTAAAGCTACGTACGTTTGTATATTTGTATGTTTGTCTATAATTTTCTATATGGATATCATAAAATAAAAAATAATTTAAAAAATTAAGCCCCCTTCAAAATCTGATTTTAGTCAGCTTTTTAAAGCTTAAGTTGACACATTTACGTATGTCATCTAAACCTTACGTTTATCAATAGTCTACGCAGATCATGAGGACATCAAATAAACAGAGGGCAATATTTAGTTTTTGAAGGCCATTTATTTTTTTAATTGAGTATATCAGGGCTCGTATTGCGTTGAGCGGCTCAGCTTTAGGGTCAAATTAGCAATTCTTTTTGCAATTTCGCATAAAATTTATAAAACTATTATAGTTAAACAACATAAATATTAATGTTCGTGCCATTGTCGTATTAATATAATGTTTTAATATTCATAATATTTGTTTACACTGATTCGGAATTGAGCTGCCTGGAAATTGAACGGCTAAAGTTGAATCGCATCGCAATATGCCCCCAGAACTGTAAAACATCTATTATTTACATATAATGCTTCTGCTAAGTGCAGAAGACCTGACAATCTTTCTCAAAAAGATGTCATCACCAAAGTCAAAGTTAAGTTATTCTCCTGAAAAACATGCAGGTACATCAATGGTATGTACGAGTATTTCGAGTTTCTGAGCTAGAAGTGTGTATTTCTCGATTTTTATGTTAGCTCTATCGTTTTTTCTTACTTCATGTTTTAGCGAACGGTGTGACTTCGCCTTGTCAGGCTGTTACAAATGACAGCTCATACGACCTATCTCGAAATATACGGGAACTATTTCGGTACATATCCTCGTAAGAAGTCAATCAAATAATCGCTATTTCATAAGTTATTCAAGTTTCTGGGTAATACTTTTGCGAATTGAAAGCATTGGTCATGGTTGCATTCAGGATTTGTTTTATTCTTATTCCGAATTATCTTACGCTAAGCTATAAAAAAAATATTATCATTTAATATGTACGTACCATGCTTATCATATATAATTTGTTAGATTAATCTGAGTTGAACTGTTAGTTTTTCAAAAGGCTGCCGAGTTATCAATGAAGCAATTAAAGCATGTAATTTTAACGATCAGGTAAATTATGTGATAATTTTATTGTCTTAAAAACTGGAAGCGTAACTGTCGTGCCTTTCCATAAAAGCCTGTGTCGATCGCTTCCTAAGTAATAAGTTTTATTGCAATGTTGTTCATCAAATAATCACATCGCAAGTTATCGATAACACTAACCGCATTTAACGCTCAAGCAGTCAAAGAGAAGGATTGATGAACATCGAACACAACAATTGGAAATGAGAACAAAATAAAAGTGGAACACGAAAGTCGGCAGATGGATCGCGATCGCGGAGTTGTGGTAAGCTCGCTTGAATAGTGAACGATAATAGATATGGAAGCCTTATGAAGGATCAATAATTATTTCACGAAATAAAGTGTCAAGGCGGGCAGTGAACCTATTCTTGCCATAAATATTGTCACATAGAAAAAAAATAATATTACGTTTACAGTATATTAGTTTATTACCTAAATATAAAACAATTTAAAATATAAAAAGCTTATTCGAAGTGGTCTCCGTTGGCTGCAATACAGTCCTTTACACGTTGAGGCCAGTTATTAATAGAATCACGCATTCTTTTAATGGGAGAATTCTTCACTGCCAATCGTATGGATTGTTTTAGGGAGGAATTATCATGGCGTTTGAGGCAAGCCGTACTCTCTAAAACTAACCATAAATCATAATCCAGTGGATTAATATTGGGACTAGACGACGGCCAGTCTTCAGCTCTGATGAAGTCCGAAAGGTTCGCTTCTAACTAAGACTGCGTGGATCGAGCTTTATGACCCGGCGCTGAGTCTTGTTGGAAAGACTTGAAGAGATGCTTGGTTATTGAACATGGTGTTGTTAATGGGCTTAACTACCTTCTCAAGAATGGAATCTTGATACACTTGCGCCGATTTTTTGCACAAAAATATAGTTCAGTTACTCCTTCATAGCTAACACCCCACTAAACCATCACTGAAGTCGGGTAATGCCCACGTTGCACTCTGCCGACTAATTGGGAAGCTTCCTTAGAGGTTTGAGCATAAATACGGTCATTTTGCTTGTTAAAATGTTGCTCGATTGTAAGGATTTTCTCATCCGTAAACAAAAATTTTCTGTGACCTACCTTTGCGTACCGGTTCAGTAGTTTTTTTCGATTTTACCAATCCATTCTTTTGTAAATTATCAGTTAAAAAATGACCCGTGCGTCTCTTATAGGCTGCAAGTCCTAAGTCATCTTTTAAAATACGCGACATGGTTCTGGGTGCTATCTTCATCTCCCGAGATAAAATCTTTTGCTTTCGGACAGCATTTTTGCGAATTCTTTCCCTTACTGCTTTAACCACCTTTTTCGTACGAACCCTACGCGGACAGGCCAGGTTTTTTCTGTCACAAACAGAGGAGGTTTCATTGTACCTATTGATAGCCCGGTATACAAACATTTGACTAATACTAATGGGGAGTTTTAAAAATATCGCAAAATAGTATAAAATGTATTGGCGCCAAAATTAGAAAACAGAATGAGAAGTCGCATAAAAATGACAGATTCCAAATTCAAATGTAATATCTCACTTATTTTTAATTGTAATTGTATTTATGGCCAGACTGTGTATATTAAGATCTAGATTTCATCATGGTACCGTTGTTCTCACAGAGTTAGGTCGTTTTTGCGTAATTCTATGTATGTATCTAATGTAGAGAGGTATTTTATATAAATAGCCAGATATTTGGCCACGATCACTCCTGAAGATAAAATGCGGACTAAGAGGGAGCTCCTAACAACCTTTTCACTCTCTTTTTGAAAACGTTAATATTATAGGTTTGCGAGAAAACAGTGTTCTGTATTTTTTACGGTATGCAATCAATCCAATTATGAAGATACTTCTTTCATAGTATTGTCGTTCACTTCATTTGACAGATTACAGTCGCGAAATAAATCAAAACGTCCATTGCTTTCCTAAACGACTGTTTTATTTTGTATCTTAATAATGTTTCTGTTGCTCTGTTTAATATTTTGCTAACTTATAGCCACAAGTTTCCTGTTGAGGTCAAAGTTGGATCTTGGGAACGATAAATTCGAGGTTATATTGGTCGATCCTA
Source organism: Pyrausta purpuralis (assembly GCA_963924145.1). Taxonomy (NCBI): domain Eukaryota; kingdom Metazoa; phylum Arthropoda; class Insecta; order Lepidoptera; family Crambidae; genus Pyrausta; species Pyrausta purpuralis. Next base: position 22,410,615 of record OZ001644.1, on the reverse strand, counting down.
AGGTTTTGGTCTAATGAAACTGAAGAATTAATATAGACTTGTATGTTATTTACGCAGACGTCTGTGAAAATATTTGCGACCTGACAAGATGGAAGCGCCAACTTTTTTGAACTAAGAAAAAAATAAGTGGTACTTAAGTAATTATAAGTCTTATTTTGGAAACTAAACGATATCTTTATCATATGTACTTTACCAAAAATAGTTATAAATGTATGTATCTTATTTGAATACCTTAATAATTCTTATACTCACTTGAATACTGTGATAATTCTTATACTCACCTATCTACTTGTACCTCTATTAAATAAAAGCGACCAAAAATCCTCTTTTGTTTCATTCGCCTTTTTATCAAAGCTAAACAATTAATCTTTGGCTGTAAGGAAAACGACTTTTTACAACAATAAGATGTGGCTCCTCTTCACAAAAGTTAAGGCTGAATAAAAGTTGAATAGATTACTGTAAAGATCACCGCAGACGTATTGTTCAATTTTATAATCGGAACAATTAAACAAAATTGCCTTAACCTAATTTTACAAAGAGATTACTTCTATTTAGTTATATGGGAAATTAACGGCGATTTTATTAAAAATACATGATGTGCTGAATAAATTCTTCATTAAATGAAAAGTAACACACTATTTAGATGTAAATTGATTGTGATCGGTCGCTGTGGAAAGCCATCGGGGAGGCCCACGTTCAATAGTGGACGTTCTTTGGCTGATAATGATGAGGATGATGATGACTCTAAGTAAACTATAATCAAAATTTTTACCTAGATGACAGCAGAGATAAGAGTGCACTCGTCAGAAGTTTATAAAAGTGTACGTGTCAGTATACATTTGAAGACAGAAAAAATCTTTTTCAACACAGATGCTCAAAACGACGTTTTTATTTTCACCGATTTTTGACTCATAATTCTAGATATTTAACACGCGTGCTTTTTCAGTATATTATTGAACGAGTGTCTTTAGTTTATTAACCCGACCAATTTACATTTATACCCTAGTACCAAATCGTAGAACATAGTCGTAAGAAGAAGAAGAAGCGATATAGGTAATTTAGTTAGGTTATAACTTTTATTTTAGCAACAAACAGTATTTATGCGAAAAATAACAGAAGCTACATATTTATTTCAATAAATGGTAATAGTAAATCCAGCTTTATTAATAAATAATAACTTTATTCATTTAAAATATTCTGTAATTTGTCGAGAAAAAAAACAACGCATCATTTTTCGTAAGTGATTGTCGGCTGTGACAAAGTTTGGATTAATTGTAAAACTAAATGAAGAGTATTGTTTTTTCCTCGCAAGTGTTTTGTAAAACGTCGTATGAAACACGTGTGTCTGTGACCATAATATACGCGGCTTTCTTATGGCGCACTCGCTTTCGCTTGTTACAATATCGCCTTGTATATACTGGTCAACTTAGCACACTTGTATCATAATATACTATTCACGATTCTGACGTGACGATACTCTTCAACTCTGAAAATAATATTGCACTCTATGAAATGCAGTAGATTTGTACCTTTTTCAGTTTTAGTAACACTTTAGTGAATAGTAATCCAGGCACAAAAAATATATAATGCCATCAGGCTAATAGGTACAGTCCACTAAAGTGTTGAAAATAATCAGCAAAGAAATCAATTAGCTTTTGTTTTTTTTAATGTACAGGAATCGCGCATAGTCGTTACCTTCTGCATCACATTATTTATTTATTTATTAAGCTTTACGAAAAACGGCGTGGGTAAATATGAAAGTCAATTGTGACGTCAATTTTGTTACACCATGTTTTATTTAAAGCGCTCTCACACATTTTCACACCTTTCCCGCAGGATTGAGTATTACCAAACTCAATTACAATTTTATGATGCAAGGTTATGATCAGGTCAGCAGGCTTTGTACAGTTCCGAAACACAGTCGAGGGCACTACTGCCTTGCCTCATTGAGCGAAAAGCGCTTTCAGACACGACACAAAATCGACCATCACTTAAAACAAAAGTCAAGTGCAAGGGATTTTGGCTCATAGACTGGCTGACTGAAATCATTCAAGCTCGTAATCACTGTGCTTTGAAATGCCTTCACACACGGATTGAAAATATTAAACTGGTTTTAAGTTACGTAATATCCCGGAATTGAACATCGTATTAGAAATTGATGTGCGCTGCTTCTTAAGCGTATCAATAAAATCTCCGGCCCCGTCAGACTGACAGCAAAGGTCGGTAGGGAGATTACATAACTGAGAATACGATAGCAATAAGTGCGATCGCAATCTGTGTGTGACACAGACAGAGTAAACTTCAAGTCACTAACAAAAGTATCCGAGCAGTTAGTATATATGCTTGTAAGACTGGTTTCACAGAGACGCTATCGAGCCTTGCCGTTGACCAGCGCCATATCACAACCCGCGTATGGCCGCAGGTCACTGTGAAACGAAGTTAGTTAGTTGCAGAATATAGGTATACGTCATGGGAAAAAATATGGGTCAAATTTTGTTAGCGTAGGTAATCCGCGACAACAAATAACGAGCATTGAAGAAGGCTATCCTGGGTGTTTCTCTACGGGATCGAATCAGAAATGAGAATCAGTAGCCTTGAGAATCAGTAAGCTCAAGTGGCAATGAGCAGGGCATATAGCGCGAAGAACTGATGGCCGTTGGGGCAGGAAAGTTCTAGATTGGAGACCCTTTGACCTAAAACTCAGTGTAGGACGTCCACCGACAAGATGGACAGACGACCTTGTAAAGATCGCAGGTTCAAACTGGATGCAGACCGCTAGTGATCGGTCACTATGGAAAGCCGTGGGGCCTATGTTCAGCAGTGGACGTCCTTTGGCTGATAATGATGATGATGATGATGAGGTAATCCGCGTGTCTGAAAGGCGCCTGTATGTACTACTCGTGGTTGGTCACACAGCGCTGACCAACCAGTCTAGCATCCTAGTCATAGTCATAGTTCTTAGTCTAGCAGGTGGCCAAGTATAATTGTAAGCCGGACGCGTGCGGCCGGCGCTTTTCAAACGCGTTATTGTGAAACCAGCCTTAGTGGTTACTTTGGAGCTTTATAGCGACGCCACAACGATTGCAATACCGGATACTTAATCGAGATACGTAATCGTTAAGCTGGATGCCCCTCTTGGCGGTTATTTGACATGGGTTGAATGTTTGGGTTAGTTTTGCCACCGCCAACGGTCTTAATGAAACTTTTAAGTGTTTGCTAAAGCTAAGAATTACGTTTTGTTACTGTGAGTGGTTGTTACGACTAAATATTTGATCAACTTTGATAGGAAACTTTTTTTTGGAATATTCGTAATATATTTTTAGAGTGTTAAGTAGCACACATATTTTTAAAGCCATGGACTTAAAAAAGAGGCTGTTTGGATAAATTAATTTATTTCAATGACTTGTTTGTGACAGCCAAAAGAATAAACAAATAAGACAATAAATGTCTCCTTTTAATGATAAAACATTAAAATGATCTTTAATTTTCCAGCGAACACTAAACAAAATCACGTATTCAGAACCAGAAAGCTACAAACACCAGAATGTTATAGCTGCCCATCACGAGCGTCACTTGAACGACAGTAAAAACCATTTAATTGCCAGTAACATCTCACACCCTCATCACATAACTGTTATAGCCTTCGCCAGTACAGAAAGTTAACCAATCTTCAAAAAACATTGCTATATCCCTTCTTAACCTGCAATAAAAATGATATGCAATCTAAAAAAACATTTGAAATTAATAAGAAGTTTATACCTAGGCTCACTGGATGTTTTTCGATTGACTGCGAGCAGATAGTTCAATCTCAGAAAGAAATCATCTTCTAAAACGTGGAGAAATGATAATCTCTTCCTCTTTAGCAAAAGCAAAGTATAATTTGTTGACAGCTTCACCTATCGATAGGTTTACTATATAAAACTCTAGTGGAAACATCAGGGCCAGCTGACCCGGATCTGTCTCACTAAATCCCGATTTGAACTTCTATATCTACAATCCAAACTAGACAGGACCATTCTAAGCTGATCTCATATAACACATATTACTCTGTTTATGATAGCTCATCTGATACTGGAATGCATAGTTCGACCTGAAGCACACACATGACACAAAGTTGTGATTTTATGAGGATATATTTGTCACTGCACAATTAACGCATTGGTATTGAAGTGGAAGGAAATATTGGTGTTATTACTTTTGTATTACACAGAGTACTATCTGAGCCGTTGCAATGCTACAAGTCTCAACGTTTGTTAATGTAATTTAAAACTATTTACAAAATTAACTACATAAAGTAATTTATACAAATAGAAATTTTAGAAATGTTATATTTTTACGAAATTTTCTAAAATTTCTTCGAAGCACACTTGAAATGCATAGAGTTTCTGTTCGAAAAGCTTTTGCTTTAACTTGTAAATTGAAGTAATCAAGATTGCACTTCGGTAAATTTACAGCACATTTTAAATGTATTTATTGTTCACAGTGAATGCACAAAGCAATTGACGTGTAAGGACTAATTCAAGATTGCAATGTATTTTGCTGGTAAATCAACTTTAAATCAGCCTATTCTGTCGTTTGCACACGCCCAGACGTAGATAACCCTAAGATCCCTTACACAGTGCGACTTTTAGCATCGATGCAGTCGCGCGTTTTGAAAACGCGCTTCAGCATCGCGACTTACGCAATGAACAGTTTTAATTTAGCATCGATGCAGAAGCGCGACTGGATTGATGCTAACGCGCCTTAGTTTCGAAGCGGTCGCCAAAATTCAGTACAATATTTGACTATTTCCAGCTTCTGCATCACGATTGTATAGATGCTAAAAGTAGCGCAGTGTATAAAGGGTCTTATACTATAGACTTAAGAAACCAAGGAATGGTGTGAAAATATGATCAGCTAAAAAACCAGCCAAGTGCGAGATGGACTCGCGCACTGAGAGTTCCGTGTCAATTTTAACTAAATTAGGGAATCTAACACTTACCAAAATACCGAAATATTTTTTTGAAGAAAATTTAACTTTGTTTTTCATAGTGTTTATATGAAGAACAAATTTATATTTGCGGTTGTTGAAAATATGCTACTTATTTCTCAAAAAACTTCTTGTTCGATCCCGTCCAAACCAATTTTCGTTGAAAGTATATTTGTTGAGATCAACATTGTATAATTGTTTTGAAAATTTACACTCGCTTAGTTTAGTAGTTAGATGGGGGAGGGGGTATTATACCACTTAGACTTTAAAAGAAAATATTTTTTAAAAACCTCTATGTCATTTTAAAAGACCTATCCATAGTCACCCCACACGCCTAGGTTTGACTAAAAAGTTGGTTTCATGTAAGAATAAAGTGGCTGTGACATACGGACGGACAGACAGACAGACTTGACTGAAACTATTAGGGTTCCATTTTTTTCTATTTGGCTACGGAACCCTAAAAAATTTAGTCATTGCCAGGGAACACGATATGACGTAGGAGGTATGATGCAATGACGTCCAAGCATTGAGGAGACACAATTTAGAAATAGCATACGTAAAACTAGCAACATTGTCTTCGCCCTTCTACATCGCTCCAAATGAGATTGCAGAATAGGGTCGCCAAATTCGAATGTCCCAAATAATGTTTTATAGAGCTACACAAATGTATTGCGCCTGAAACAACCAATAAACGGCGCCAATTCTGTTTCTATTGCGTTTGACCGTAATTGGATGGGCTACTCAGTGATCCAATCATGTGCTCTGTAAGTAATTAGAAAGGATTTGGATTGGAGATTTCTTCGCTTAACTGGATGTAGCCAATTGGTCGGGTCAAAATTGCATTTCCAAAAGATTTATGTTCAGACGTAATTGTGTTGAGAGGAATCAGACCTGATTCGAGGAATAAGTTTTTTTATAGATTTCAATCTGAGTGTCGTAATAATATACGTAGCATTTGGTAAAAAAGTTTGTCTAGTTGGCTGTGCTGTAGCCTTTTTACGTTATATACTTTTTGTACTTGCAAAATTGATTAATTTCCAATCAAAACTCTTCAGCGGGCCTAAGATGCGCGCCTACTTGTCATTTATCACAGCAATCGATAAATATCAAACGTCATTTTAATTATAATTAAAGAGGTTTTTACTAGCTTTAATGTATTTATTTGTTCTTAAAGGTGCCTAAATAGGCTTGCCTTACAGTTGAAAAAAATGTGGGTAAACGTGTTGTTTAGAATATAAAATTATTTTATAAACGGTATCGAGGCGTGCATGTTAGGCGCACTGTAATTATAAGTACTGGTTTTTATTATTATTAGCTTTATACAATATAAATGCGTTTATTCCATTATTTCCTTTTGATATAAATTGTTACAAATTCACGTAGGTATTGTATTATTTATTCAGCGTGGATTTCGAGTTGAATAGATTGTGCAATAAAAGCACACTAATTGCGGCAGCACTCGTTCAATTCACATTACTCCAGCGTTTCGGGGCTAATTATCAAAGTCCCTTTTTCCTTATCTCGCTCGATACTTTTAGAAGCGGAATGTCTAACACAAAGCAAATTGCTAATACCCGATAGCTCTGCGAAAGGGCACCGAATAGCCCATTTCCTGAAGGAGCTTTATCTTTTTCCTTTCTTTCTGTCGACCTATACTTATAGAGTGAGTCGTCACGAAATCTCATGCCCCTAATACGAGCTAAGTTTATCGATAGTGACTCGAAGTCCGAAATGCGGTAAAGTTGGAAATAAAATATGTGATCTTTGTTATAGATACTGGCCAGTAAGACTGAAAATATGCACGAAATAAGTTTTCTGGGTCGTCAGACGTTCACATCTAGTAAGACAAAGTAGCCCTGTCAAATTGAGTCTGCGTCTCGACAGCGTAAATTGGCAAAATTTTAGACTGTTAGCGGCCGAAGCCTGAAGTTTTTTTTTTTGCGTAGACAGTTGTTAATTTCAGATTTTCTGCTGCATCTAAAATCCTTTAACTTATTTTTAATAAATCCAGAAATATATTTGTAAATTTTTAAGCATAAATACAAAATGCTTTCCAATCAATAAATACACAAAAACTTCATTTTTTTCTCAGTGTTTTTCAAAAGCCACCGTTTGTTTTATATGGAGCTATGTCGAGAGTTCCACTTTTTTAAGTTTTATTTCCGTTCTTGTCCATCACTCTCAATACCAATGAAATGTAATCCTAGATAGCTCGTATAGGAATGTACAGTCTCGTGTTGTGGGGGGTGGGGGGGGGGGGGGGGGGGGGGCATGATTTCGCAGAATGTCCGATCAATAATTTCGTTAGTGAGCAACTGTGTTGGCTTCCCAATCAAAAGCTTTAGGCACATGCTCATACTCTTGAAAGGCATATTGTAGTGCACTTAATACGTAGTTGATTGCAGTGGGTTTGTACCTTACTCATATTATCGTTATAACGTTGTATCCTAAGGTATTTTTTTTAAATATAAAATTTCTAAGGTAGAAAAACGAAATCAGGTATTTGATATGGAATATTTTACAATAAACTTTTAAGATCTGAGCTAAGTAAAGTCTTAGACTTGACTCGAGGGTTGAATTAATTAACTATATAAAAGTTTATAATTGCTAAGCTAAGATTCTTCCAAAGCTCATAAAATAATAATGTAGGCGATGAAAACTTTTATCTTACTGTTTTCTTAACAAGTTTTTGTGGTTCCATAGTACGGGTTGAAACTTGGTAGTATCGCTGCTAAAGAATATTGCAAATGCATGAGGTTAGTCTTCAGGGACATGAAGTAACTTAGGACTGGGGTTTCATATGATTAAAGGTCTATAGTCCACTAGCACGCAATCCTATTGAGTAAACCAATATGCACGGAAGTCGAAAATCATTTTATTATTTTTAAAAATAAAACTCTTAAAAAACAAAGAGGTCGGATAACTTTTGTTATGAGCAAAAATATAAATGCACCTCGTTGAAAATATGTAAATATGTTGAAATAAATATTTTCAGATAGGAATTACGGAATAAACCGGAAAAAAGCTTTAAAAATACTAAATGAAGAAAAAAAGAACATGCATCTGAATATTTTATAAATGCCGCTTATGGCTTCCAATGAATTATTATAGAGAATCGGGATATATAGGAATCATTTTTTGATAAAAATGTCACTGATAAAAAGTGTACTTTTTACACTGTTAAGGGCACTTATTTTTGAATCACTCGCGTCAAGATGGCGAGTGATATTCATTGTTCAATGTCCAATTTTCCTATGATTCGAAAATAGAGCTCCTGATATTTTAAAGTCGAGTGTGAATCAACATTAAATATTATAAACTGAAAAAACACCAAATGTGAACTTTTCACAGTAATTATCTGCCAAAAATTTAGAATGGTCAGTAAAATTAGTAAGTATCTTCTTTGTAAAATGTATAAGAGAAAATATTAAAAATATTCAAGAGCATACTGACCTGATTTTTTAGCATTTCTCTACTTTTTCCACATGAAAATAAAATTGAATAAATGCTACATAAAATAAAATAGTTCTCATAAAATATACCTAGTTGTTATTTCTAGCATTATGAGATCTGTCAAAGGAAAACTAATCCTGAAAGCTACGGGTAGGGTTGAAAATTGTTTTAAAAAAGGCACAGATTTTGTTGGCAATATTCAACAAACTCGCCCAGTGGGATTTGAAAGCATCGAAAAAGGTCCGTTTTCAGAATGGTGTGCCGCAAACATATCTGAGTTGGTTTCGGTAATTCGAACAAGACATTTTTAGGTTACGGTAAAAATGTGACAATACTTCGTGCCTTTTTCAACATTTTTTATTGACTACGTAATTTCGTGTGAGCTACTGTAGTGCACAGTTATTTCAAGGCAAAAATGTATTGTTTGGGCATAACTACATACTAAAACTTTTTAATTTCAATTATGAGGTTACAATCGCCCTTGCGAGTATAGAAAGATTCGTTAATCTTAAAAAATAATGTATATTACAATTCAACATTTATTTTGGGTAGATTATAATTTATTGAATTGAAACCTACAAATCATGAAATGTCATGTCACGGAACGCATTTTACGACCTCATATAAAAATGAGTAATTTATTTGTTTACACCAAATACCGACCTTTTGGTTAAATCAATGCATAGTGATATTTTAAATTTGGATATAAGAAGGTTTTTGTCTTAATATAAAGTAAAATTCAGAGTTCCTAAGTCAACGGACGATAGTTCAAAACCAATTGATAAATTCACGAATAAATTGCATATTGGTTGGGTGACTCGTCGGTTATAAAACTTGGAGCGCAGTACTCGCAAGATAAACGCAGTGCCACTGACGTTTTTACGTCGTGAACTTTGCTTGAAGAATGTTCACCAGACTATTTTATTTCTTAAAAATACGTCTCTAGACGTTAACATTGAAGAAAAAATTGAAATGGTTGTTTTATTCATTAATATAGGTATTATTAAGGGAGTGTTCTAGACAGTATTTGATAACTTTGACCTAAAATCTTTTTGAAATTTATTTCAGCTCAAGGCTTGCCTAATATAAGTGCCAGTTGCAAAAATTGGACAACCTATAAGAATGACTTTGCTAAACTAAAAATATTATTACATTACTTGTATTTTTGATGTTGACAGTTGATAAAAAAAACAAATCGAGTCAAGTAATTGTGACTTGAAATACTTTCAACCAGTCAAACAAAATAAAACAAGCTCAAAGCTAAAAGGTGGGAATCATTTTCAAGTATCTTGAAACCGAGTAAAGATTTTCATCGTCTCCGTTGGCTCTGTGCTTGTCTCTACAAAAAACAAACAGCTCTAGGGGAGCCCTAAAAAGCGTTATGCAGTGAATTTCCCCAAACGCCATTGTTGGTAAGTCTTATTGTCGCATGTGCTCCGACTCGGACGAAGACATAAATTTCTGAAAGAGCATTTTCGGGTAATTTTGGTAGCCGCAGATGACCACTGCTCTCTTTTCGTGCACTATCGTAATCGTAATGTAGGTACCGAAAGAGCGTAGATACAACACAAAATAACAGTAGACTGTAGTAACAATGTGTAGTATCAATCTTCTCTTCGATAATCAATACGTTTATGTTCCATCATGGTCATAATTAATAACGTAATTTGTCATTAAATGCAAGCATTAATTTTAAAACTTTGTGTCCTAAAGGTTATTTTGTTTATTCTCTCACAACTGAGTTCAAACTAGGTTACATACGACTATGGTTATATATGATTCTCTTTAGACAGTCGTTAAAAGTATTACTCTCGAATAAAAATGGCAAGGCTTTAATAGTTAGGTTTACCTCCCTATGTATTTTATAATCGTACCAATGTTTACCAGAATGAAATCCAATCATCTGCGTTCATCTTTTTACCTTTTTTTTTCGCAAATGTAGATATTGACGCCATTTTTACCCCTGAGGCTCATCTGCCGACATAAATCCATGTCCCCCGTGCATTCAAACATTCGTCACTCATGCTTCGTTGTGGCAATTCAAAACACTCTTGAGTTTCCACTTTTACGTCTAGATTAAAGAGCTTTTGAGACATGTCCGGGTTTTTAGGTTTAGTAAAACCTTAATATTTGTGTCTGCCGTGCTGTGTTGATGGTTGACTTTTCCAAATGGTTCCTACCTAATTAACATCTCTTTCGAGCGTTTTCAGGTTTGTAAAGCACGCACGTCGATATTAGTCTCATCAAACACCACAAGGAAGTAGGTATACTAAAGTAAGTCTGTTGAGACTTAAAGGATATTCAAAAGTTGAAACTCACTTCAATATTTATGCATTAATCACGCATGAATTATTATGACGGATATAGATGAAATCATACAAAATCTGTTCAAGTAGCTAAGGTCTTTGAAATTTATAAAAAAGATTGGCACAATTTTCCTGTGCGCCCACAGATTTCTGAGTGCTAACAATTGTACTATATAAAATAAAATGACTTTTTGGCACAGTGAATTTCGTTTCTACAATTACTCATAGTATAAAATTTGACAACTAAGATCTAATAAATATATAAAAGTTTGTCTTATATAATTAGAAACGAATAGTTCTAATATTTGTGCAAGTTCGATGTATTTGAGAATGTTAACAACATACGCAAATGATTTTCATGTAGGTAATTTCATAAGAAACTTTAGAACCGCAAGGTTTTTAGCGCAAGCAAATGTAAAAAATTGACGAATTTCATTGGTTTTCGTATCGTTTCAGTATTCGTGTTGCTGCGTTTTTATTTTAATAAATTGATAATGTAACATTATTTCTATCGCTCCAAGGTACGTGGTGAAGAAAGAGCAATATAATATATAACATCTGTTGGTGTTGATAAAATAAGTTTATTAATAATTACTTTTCACAGTTAAGAACGGTTGTGATGTCTCGCGCCTCATTAACCTAAGAGCCAATATCTCTTGCAATTCGCGTCAATTTTGATAAAGTGACGCTGTTTCTGTGTCGTGTGTGCAATCGGTTATCGTTCATAATTGGTTAGGAGCGAGAGACTTTGATCGTGCATTCACTAAGTTAATACTACTCGGAACATTTGCCTTCATAATTTATGGCCGCATTATCTTTGTTTATTCTGATCTGTTATAAATCCACTCAAGACTTCCAAGATCATGGATACGACTGAGGCGACCAATAGGCGTTATTTATTTGGCTGTTCTTCCGACGCTGTGGCCGCCTTGTCGCCTGAGGGACTACACATTGTGTGCGCCCGTACGATTTTCTATACCCGCGGTGGCGTGAATCGCATGAATTCCACGTTCACCGAGTATTTTTCTTTGTCCCCCTCCCTAACGCTTTGAAACGGTAGCCTGTCTGACACATACACGGCTATAACCTTTTTGCCGTACCAGCAAAAAACGTTTGGTATTTGTCCATCTTTAATTTAATCTCGCTCATCGGATTAAAAAGAATTGTGAAAGGGATTTTCGCATTCTGCTTGTTTTGTGTTCGCGGAGAGCCGAGTTTGAAAAAAGGGTCAAAATCTGTGCTCCAATTAGATAATAATGTGGGAATTGAAGCGCAGCACAGTAGTACTACTTATCTGATGGTTTTGTTTTGTAACATTAGATGAACATATAGGTATATTTTTTTTAGATTTGTCGTTAACCAACAGTACCATCCAACCATAAAGGATAATTACTTGCCATACCACTACGCGGACTTAGTGCCATTTAGTGGAGGTGCGAGTTAAAATATTAAATCAAAATAATCTCTCATCCCCAAAAACAATTTCAGATGCAAACTTTGTCACGAATTCCCACATCCACCGTCTCTGATCCAAGCTCAACAAAATTTTAAAGCCCGTGTTTATGTATTCAAAACGCAGTTGTCGCAAACATTTTTGTCATATTGGTCGAATAAAAGTCGCTGTCGGTATTCAAATCACGCATGCGATAAGGGCCGGTGCTTCCCTGGCGTACCCCGACTTTAAAGTATATTGTAGTCACTCTCGCAGTTATCCAAAGGTGCCAGAGGTCTGAGTTTGCTTGACTTATAGCCGGACAAGAACAGCCACTGTGCGCTCTAATTATTGACCTCTCTGACACAAACAATACTTCTGATTTTTTTGTCGCTAATGTTTTTAAGATTCATGTAGCTTATTTGAGGTCGTCACTGCACATAAATCTTGTAAGTAAAAGTAAAAAGTAGCAAAAAAAGATAGTAGAAGCAAATAACTCCTTTTATTACATACTTTGAAAAAAAGTATAGTCACCTTCGCAGCATCATAGTACTCGTAGCATCGTAGTACTCGTAACTTGTAGAAGCAATACATCGTAGCCGTAGTATCAATTTACTAATGTTTGCAGTCAAGTTTTGAATACCGATAATCTCGATTTAATTTCTGAAAATTAAATTTTTTTAGCACTAAATCAAAAGCTCTTTTAGCACTAAATCAAAAGAGAGAAGTCAGCTCAATAAATGCGGTTACCTATAAGATTAAAAGTTACAACTTTACTGTAAAAGACGAGTATTAATATTTTTCTCTGAAATTATTGAATTCGAGGACAAAAAGGTCAATACGCCGCTTGAATAAAAGTTGCAAAAGCTATTATGTATTTTCCTTGTAAAAAAGTTTCCGAAGTTGACTCTCAAATCTGTCTTTGATCTCAAATATCATAATTCAATCAATGATTTGAGGAAAGGTCACAGAAAATAGTATAAAAAATACGAAAACTTTTAATGGATGGCATTTTATGAGCATATATTACGAACATAATCTATTTTCTGAATACTTTTTCATACATTTTTTAAATTATATCATATTATACTTGTTTAGTACGAAGTAAGTATGCTGAAATAGTTTAATATTGTCTTGATATTTACATAATGTTCACTAATAGAAAATGTCATCTGCATCAAGTCCAGTTTGAAATAAATAACATTTTGTTATATACGTTTACAAACACAATAAATAAATAACCCATAAAATCAAGCCATGTTCGAAGTAACTTGAGCCCCATCTAATCAAACTAGATGGCGCTGTACCGTGTTAAAAACAATGATATTGTATTAAGAACTAGATCACCGGTGAGAGGCTAAAAGATGGCTCAGCTAAATAACACCTCACTTCAAATTGGGGTCATAATTTTGACTTAGTCTGTTTTTGATGGCGTCAGTGTCTTAATGCCTCAGTGCTTCTTTAAAACTGCAGTAATACCTAACTAAATAAAAAAAACAGTCCGAATATCATATTTTCGTTAATTAAATTGTATTTAATGATGCCTATCATTTATGATTGAAGTATTTTCAATAAAATTAGTGAGTTTTGTTTCTTAGCAAACCCACAGACTAACATGGTCGAAATTCTAAGACAGTGCTATACATGGAGTAGTTTGGTACAATATTTTTTAATAATAATTTAACGACCATCACAGTGTGGTGGTTTACGTTCCGGACTACAAAGATAAGCAGTCGCGGGTCGAATCCCGCCCGCACGACCCTGACCAATATGTCTATGGAAATGTATGTTAATATGTCTGTTATATAACTATAAATTACTCCTTCAATTTTTTTTAAAGTTACAGCGTAGACAATAATGGATCAAAAGGTCACCGGCACTTGCGTTAACTAAAGTAGAACAAAAGACTGTTAATAAACACATCTGTGAGGGATGAGGGATGATCCTCACGATTGCATAAAAAAAATATGTACGCTCACTATTAGCGTGTTATTTGAAGAAATCATCCTGTTTTCATGATGCCAGATGACTATGGTGTATTATTAATATTTCATTATTTATTAAAATAAGGACTGTAAATGTTTTAAATTAATTTTATTTGTAAAAAATATAGATGTAGTCACGTGATCGTGAATGCCTAGCTGAACGTGACTCTGATATTGGAGCCAAGGCGTTTCACGTGATACGTTTAAATTGCATTTATTAGATAATTATTCAATATTTTAAATATTAAATAGTTTTAAAATAAAATGTTTTTGTTGATTAATATACTACCGAGCTAAGATGTGAACTCAATTATAAATTATGGCCAACGAGTCTATTGTAATGTACCTACATACTTAAAAAAATATATTAAGAAAGCTACTCTATTAAGACTCTGTTCCGAAACTGATTTCTGATGTGATAGATGTCAATCCATTGACATCCATTAATCAGGCGGTGCCATATTTGTGTACCCTTTTACTTCGCGAGGCGTCATCTACTTCTAAATACAATATCATTGGTTAAAAATCGCGGTAAACAGTGTTTTTTTTTTTCAGCGTTACTCATATCTCTGTGAGTTTACAATAAATTAGGTTCTACTTCAGTTGTGGTATTATTTGTGATCAAGATACGCAGCGTCAATACTACTATTGTGATTAATTTTATCGTAACATCAAATATTTCACATGATGATCACTGAATGCATCCTAACTTAAGGCACTACCCGGATTTTTAACGCACACACCAGCGCCACTTTACTAGAAAAATCATAACTCGTTAAATAAAAGACCAATCAAAAATCTGGTAGACACAATTGTAGCTCTGGTTATGTGGTTTAGACACAATGTTTAAGTTCAATAAAACAGAGTTATCTGTAGTTACAGTTAAAAAAATTGCCAAAAGTGGCCATATTTAGAAGTTTTTCTAACTCTAACTACATTAAACTATTTTAGAAACAATTTAAACGTACTAAATAAACTATAGAACCTGTACTACAATCGTCTCCACCAGATTTTTGATTGGTCTTTTATTTAACGAGTTATGATTTGTCTACCAAAGTGGCGCTAGTGTGCGCGTTAAAAATCCGGGTAGCCCCTTAACACGGCGACACATAATCAACTATACGAATTTACGTGACGTAAATATACCTGATGTCACCCCGCTTGTGATGCAAAATAAATTATTTTCAATTCATAAACGTATCCTTCTAGTCGCAACTCACATTATTCATAGTGTCAACTAGATGTTCTCTCTGAGCTGTGGTTGAGTTGGTATTCAACGCGCGGGCCAAAACTTCCAGCGTCACGTCTCAAGCTCCAGAGGTTATTTGCATCTCACCTTTACATTTCCCTGCCATTACATGTCATATTGTTATATTATCTAGTTAAACTCAGCCGCAACGGTCTGTATAATAAAAGTATTCTCTTTTGCTAGTGCTTTTCCGCATCCGGAGTTTCCTATTCCGTCGTTGTGACCGATAGAATTTCATATCAGGACCGCGTTATAAATTCTCGAAGCGGCCCTCTATATTCGGATTTTCGCAATCATTTCTGGAAATATTTGGAATAATCCTGTTATTGGTGGCGGATGTGTTCTGTTTTGTAACTTATTGCATGGATTTGATGCCCGAAAGACACAATCCAATATTGGTTTGTTTCGATCATTCGTGGGATTTATATCAAAAACATTTACCAACTATTTATTTAACGGTTACATGAAATGAATTTTGATTAATTATTCATATTCCAGGATGGAAAACAAAATAAAAAAAAATATAACTAAAACTATTGTAAATACAAAAACATCCTTTCTCAATCGAAATATTTCAAAGCACATTGTAACATCGTAGACAAAAAATGCAATAAATTGGAATACTGTTACCAACTTGGTTTACGTAAACATGATTCTTTATATAATAAATATTAAATATAATAAAGTGAATAACAAGTATAAAACATAACGGAACAGTGCCAAAGCCGTTATTTCTCTGGTCATAAATTAAAGGTTTCGAATGAACCCGCAATAAAGTGATCAAACCGCAAAGATGGAACACGATAGTGATTCATACCGACCGAACCTTCTTCTGAGGCGTCGGAAAACTAATAAATTTCACTCGGCCTCTGAATTTATTTGATAAACGAGCGTGATAACAGAACTTCCCACTCTAGACTCTTTTGCTTACAGCTTCGCATCTGACCCTCTCTTTCTTCTCCAAATAGAGTAACAGAGACAGTTATAAGGAATTGCCCAGATATAGTTTTCTAGAATAGGATCTCGGAACCCTACACTTGCGGTCAGTGGGTCCCGCTGACAAAAATAATCCTTGGCTCAGTTGAGATGGCGTTAAGGAGATACCAGCATCTGATGTGGTAAGCTTTTTCAGATTTTCCGACTAATGCTAAAGACGAGTCTTCTTTTGTGAAGTTTTTTTTTCATGTAACACTTCTACTTGGACGAACAGTTAAGTAATCTTAGCTTCATCCAAGCTTAATATTTCTAAAAATTTACCAATTGGTGCTTTTTCACTACATAGTATAAAACAAATTGCCTTCCCGCTGTCAGTACGTATAAATGCTTAAACCTTCGAAACTAGGCAACGGATTTTGATGCGGTTTTTTATAAATAAAGTGATTCAAGAAGAAAACGTCTTACGGGTGCAAAGGTTTATATGTATAAAACATTGCACCTGTACGAAGCTAGGGTGGGTCGCTAGTATGATATAAAAACGTTTTTTCGCAAATAAATAAGTGGCTTAGAGACTCTTTTTAGGGTTCCCTAGGCGAATGGCAAAAATGGAACTCTTATAGTTCTGTCTGTCTGTCTGTCTGTCTGCATAAGCATCATACTGTTGAAATTTAGTAGAAAGCTGTATCCTGTTAATCGCTTTACGATTCTAATAAAAAATATATTTAAAGGATAAAAAGAACTTATCTCCTATACATAAAACTAAAACCGATATTAATATTTTTTACAAACCAATGCTATTGCCATTTGTAATGTTGAGATTCTAGATTGGTTTGGACGGAATTGAACGAGTAGTTTTTCAAATATAGCACATTTTTAACAACCGCAAACATAACTTTGTTTTTAATACAAACACTATGAAAAACAAAGTTATATTTGCTGTCAATAGAGAAAATAATATTGTGGTATTATAGCTAAGTGGAAGTAAGTGTATTCCCTAATTCAGTAAGAGTTGGCACGGAACCCTCAGTGAGCGAGTCCGACTCGCACTTGGCCGTTTTTTTTAGTTTAAGGACGTTTTATTTAGCATAGTTATAAATTAAAATAAAAGTCATTAAAATAAGTTATTTTTTCACCAGGTCCTTAAAACTAATCTCGTAGAAAGCTATTCAAATGTTATTTATGCTATTCAACATTGAGCAAGATGCACAGGAGATTCCAAAGATAGCATCACAATATTTCACGTCGCCCTATGTATGCAAGACGGCACCGAACAGATAAACTGCAAGCTTTGCATGGAAAGCAACCGAGTGCAATTTACAGCGATGCAACTTCTAGTTTTCGAGATTCAAATGGAACTCCTCAGTTTGCGACGCTGACTTGAATGCTAAAACAAACGGATACCTTGTAACACTGGAAACGTTTAGGGATAAACACACGAGTGTAAATACACTACTGTTTGCGTTGGTGTAGGTAAACTCAAAACTATTTGAGCTGTCTTCGCCCTCGGTCTTGTAAATCGCACGGAAATAATTTACGGGCGGCTACAGACGGCATTGTATGACATTATGTTACATAGAACTTGTAATACTCTCTGATAACACAATAAAATAACCCTCTTTGTCTCTTTGTCTCAGAGACAGAGCTCACCAATACAATTTACTGGTGTCTTTTTTAGGGTTCTGTAGCCGAATGGCGAAAAACATTTTATCACAGCCATTTTATTCTGTAGCTATAAGCATCACACTGTTGAAATTTGGTAGGAGTATGTATCCTGTTAACCGCTTTACGATTCTTATACAAAAAATAAAAAATAGGTATGTCATTTAAAAATATGAAATATATATCCCATACATGAAACTAAAACCAAAAAAAATATTTTTAGTCAAAACATATTCAACAAAATAATTTGCGCTGACCCTTAGTTTAAGGCTAAATTAAAACGCCCGGGGATCGATCTGAGAATTATTAAAGCGATTAGTTAGAGAGGAGGGTCCACTAATAGGAACGAAGGGTTCACTTAAGACGACGACCACCTTCAAACTTTCCCCCTAAAGCCTATCTAAGGCCGCGTTATTAAAGAAATAACCCAAAATCTAATATCAAACCAGTGTCGGTTCTGTACCAACTTTGAAGTACTACTCTTTTGAACAGTATAATAACAAATTATTGGAAAACCGTCTGTTACAAAATCACAATTCAAAGTTGTTAACGGCCTCTCTTTTGTAGATAAATACGCTTTTAAATACTGATTCATGTACCTTTTTTTGGTATTTCTTAGAAAAATGTAATTTAAAGTAAGCACTTGCAGACTGTTACTGACATTACCTAATTTTTAAAATAAATGTGCCGATAGAAGCGATGTCATTTATTTGGCAAGAAACATTCATTTATTTTTAATTTTAAGGACAACCAGTGTATTTGTTTAAATTTTGTTAGTAACTTAGGCCCGGTTGCGTGATCGATAGTAAGTAGCACGGTAAAAAAACGCACAAATTGAACGCAATCCAAATACATCGAACGAAACAGATAATATTGTGCAAAGTACTAATTAAAAGAATAGGAAATAAAGGTAGGTAAAGTATATAGACCCTTCGATCAAAGACGTGACGCAGGATGTACACCGACAAGATGGACAGACGACCTTGTAAAGATGGCAGGATCAAACTGCTTGCTTGCGATCGGTTGCTGTGGAAAACCGTGGGGGAGATCTTTGTTAAGCAATGGACGTCCTTTGACTGATAATAAATTATTACATAAATTTAAATTAAATATGATATGCCTAAGCTTATCATTAAAAAAATGTGAAAACAGCTTAGACTTTCTTCAGTAACAGTCTTATAAGCTATCCGTAGTGTTAAAATCTCGTATCTTGTTACTGAATTTTTTATGTGCTACGTACGATAAATCAGACTGGTGAGCTCATCTAATAAATTTTACCTAATCAACCAAAGCGGGACGACTTATTTCAGTCCAATCGGCTTATATTTTATCATTATAATAACAATACTTGACAAATAATATACATCGAGAGAGTTAAGAGAACTTGTATAAGCACTTTAACAAATCGTGAATAAATCAGCAAAACAAACCAAACATTTTCTCATGAAGACAATAAGTCCAGAAAAACCTTAAACTAATACAGCAATCTAATACTTACGAAAGTGTGTTTCAGGCAAAAATACTTCAGTACTTATATCAGTTTAATTAAAAACAAGCCAAACGCTAATCAACCCACCTGGCTCGAAACCGAAATGAAATTTTAAATCAATCACGTAAATCTAACGGCTGGATAATTACGTATCTTGCAATATTAATAGAAATACGATAGCAATTTGCTAACCCACAGTGCATGGACAGCCTATTTGTTTCCAAAGTGTCTAAAGGCACTGCCATTTATCAATCATAGAGCGGAAAATGAGATAGATTGACAAACTTATTTTTTATTTAAGTTATAGCAATAGAAACGAAAAGCTGTTTTGCAATGAGTTCGCGACCTCTCGAGTCGTCGCTGTTTTTTGTTTAACGGGTGGCACTCCGTTTTTGTGTCGTGTGAGCAAGCGATTTTCGTTAAAAAGTGATAAGGTGCGAATGGCCTCGACTGTATTACGATGTTTATAAAGACGACACAGTACAGTGATGATAGTGGCGTTTATGAACTATGAATAATGATGATTATTCATCATAAGTGCTTGTCTCTTAGCTTTCAAAATACTGTTAAAAC
Organism: Pyrausta purpuralis; assembly: GCA_963924145.1. Lineage (NCBI taxonomy): Eukaryota > Metazoa > Arthropoda > Insecta > Lepidoptera > Crambidae > Pyrausta > Pyrausta purpuralis. Next base: position 22,390,564 of record OZ001644.1, on the reverse strand, counting down.
TCTCTCACAAATGCTATCACTACAGCTTTCAAGAAACGAGTACGTAATAACCTAAACTAGGCAAGTTCTGTTGGTGAGTGTAGCAGGCATTAATTAAACTGTCACTCAACGCCCAATAGTGTGTACAATAGCCCTTTGATACATGCTACATCAATTTTCGATGGGACCAAACCAACGTTGAGATGGGCTTGCCCGGTAGAGATGATAACAGTTTCTGTAATAACTATGTTTAAGTCAACGGTAATCAATTAAAATATTGATAAACAGGTTTTGAAAAAGTCGAGAGTGCCTTCAGGAATTATTAAGGGGTGATTAAGATTTTCGTATTTCGGATTTTGTATTTTTATACATATTCATATTTTTATACACAATATTCATAAATGAAAGTCGTGTTCGTTATACCAGTCGAGGACGGGTGGACCGATTCTCATGATAATAACTCGAAATTAGAGGGTTACCAGGACTGCTAGATATCACTAATGGTGGCTAAAAAGGTCGAAGCCCACTAATCAACCCATCACGGACGGTGACAGCACCGTATCAACTCGAGGCGTTCAGAATTCTTTGTATGAAACTCCATACTTCAACGCACATCTTTCAACTCTCTCAACGTTACCACCTCGGATGGAGACCAACTCGGGACCCACTTTCGACCAGCAGCGCATGCGTTGTAACGCGCTTACGGCGCGTTGCTTGCCCGCTGGTTGACGACTATCCGTCCACCCTGTCAAACGAGCTGTCATTCACAAGAAGAACTATCATAAATTGTAGCAAACACGATCCAAGGAAGGCGTTTGTTATCCGATGCCGATCCCATCCGAGGAGTTGCTGTTTCCTTTACGTAACGTGCTTCCGTATGGTTGATGCCTGGATGGCGCTGTTCCCGTGCCGGGTGGGTAGATTTGCTACAATTTTTATAGTAAGACCCAAATCAATAAAATCTTTAACATTTATTCTGAATCTGCATCAATATAAATCATTTAAAAATACAATCTCATACTGTTTGAAGCCAGCTCATAAGTTGATTTATGATAGAGTTCCGAAGTCCAACTAAGCTTATAGTTTCGCCATGTCCATCTATCCGTCATAAGTACTAGGAAACTGAAATTTGTCATTGTTTATTTGTCTCCCCGCCTAAGGGGTAAAATGATTTTTTTTTTGGGGTACAACGTGGGAATTAATCATAATAACATCATAATTAGATAAAGTGGCATGTTTCCGTTCAATTCAGTTTTAAAAGGCAAATGAAATATTCTCACTCTCTCAACTAAACAGTAGTAGATGGATGTGTGAAAGAAATCACAGCCCTAGCATATATGATGAAGTAATAAGGAAAAATATCAGTGCTATGATAAGTTAACAAATTATAGAGTTGTAGTCCGTAAACATAAAGCAAATTAAATAATACATGAAATTATTAATTAAGACTACCCGTCTGGTGTAGTGGTCGAGAAATCGCCTACTACGCAGCGGGTGCAGGTTCGATCCCCGCACAATACAAACATTTGTGTGCATGAACATGTCTGTTTGTATTGGTCTGGGTGTTTTCTATGTATATCATGTATGTATTTACAAAAAAAGTAGTATATCCGTTGTCTGGCACCCATAACACAAGCTTTGAGTAGGTAGCTTACTTTGGGGCTAGATGGCGATGTGTGGGAATGTCCAAAGGATATTTATTTATTTAATATTTTTTTCAAAAATTGTTTTCCTCCTAAACTCAAACTGTAGTCATATATTAATTTGTTTTTTTCTTTCAACTGAAAAAATATTGAAATTGTAAGTCAGCGCCATCAAAAGATAGTTAACCAGTTTTGTCTCATTAATTTTTATGCTTAGTTTAATCGACAGAATCAAAACCTTATACGGCAATCTTAATCACGTTTCGCAGGATATATTATTAGGAAAATAAAAGTGCTACGATACGTAGTAGATTCGGCACCCTTCGCGTGCAAGTCCGTTTACCGCTTGGCTGGTTTTTCAACTTTTAAACGTAAATTCGGGTCCATAAAATAGTTTAGTGGCCTTTTTCATGACGTCAGAAGTAATTTTTTGTTTCAAGGTTTGTTTTGCGTTTATTGCGTAGGTCATCGAGAAATTGCAAATACAGTAAGATCATACTTTGATGGATTACATCACAAGAACGTTCAAGTGCAAGCAGTTCACAATATTTCGTCAGTTTACAATAAAATGAGGGGGATTATAATATTAGTAATGATGTAACGGTAAATGGATTTCATTTGTTAGCAAACAGAAAATATCCAGAGGGATAAGTAAAATGTTAGTAAATAAAATGTTCTGAGTTATTTATTGCACATAAACGCAACATTCTCGACAGTTTGTATGTATGAAAAAATCCTTTGACTTAATGTTTTGTATGAAAGAACGATATGACCAGCAAAAAGCTCACATTCATTTACACTCAGCCACTAAAATTGAAACGTCTTACTTTCTTCATGAAAATTAGTCACTTAGCAAGTACTAAAAATCTAAGTTGGCAGATTTATGCCGCGACATCAAACACGGTGAGGAAAAAACAAGAAAGAAGGCTCTATTCAGGAGGCTTTCGAAATGAAAGTGTGTGTAAGACGGATTACATCGCTTTTGAGGCTCGATTTTATATTGAGAGCAGGAGAATAGGGCTCGATGACCCAGCTTAGGGGCCAATCAGTGGGGTTTTAACTTGAGGTCTTAACTTGAGGTTTGGCTTTTGAGTAACTCCCTTCATGTAAAAAATGCAAGTTTTAAATCAAACAGAAAAAAAAATCTTAATCATTGTTGTCTATGTTTCCTTTATTTTCTTTATGGTAAAACTAGTCTTGTTTATCATTTACTTCAATTGTTAACTGGCCGTGACGTTAGAGCACTATCGGGTAGATATTCCTAACAGAAAAAGCACCAACTATACGGAAGCACGGAAAAAGAAATCAGCAACGCATCGGAATGGGTCAGTACCGGATAGCAAACGCCTCGCCACGGATCGCGCTTGCTACAACTTATGACACTTCTTCTCATGAACAACAGCCCGTTTGACAGAGTTAGCGGATGACAAACACAGGCGACTCACCGTAAGCGCGTTATATTAGCAGGTTGTCGAGGATGGGTCCCGATTTGATCTCGATCCGACGCTAAGAAGTTGATCGATGTGCTTTTAAGTATGGAGATTCATACAAAAAAATACTGAACGCCTCGAGTTGATACGGTATTGTTCCCGTTACGGGTGGAAAGATGAGCTTTAACATCTTTGAAGTACTGATGCATATAAAAAGTCAAATTAAATTAAAAGGAAATATTCAATTAATAATTGTAATACTTTAAAAAAAGAGTAAAATAATGGTTAGGTGTCGTTACAGAACATTCCTGGCAAAAGTTTATTTCAGAATGAATTGCCATGTGATACGATTCATACTTTTCTGACGCGCTACGAATATGTGTCCATATACCGAATACTAATTGATCGATTCATAAAAAAGAGATTATTCGGTGAGGATTTCGGATTAGGCACAAAACTTGCATTTAGGTATAAAATACGTTTTGTAATTCTTATAAAATTTGGTTTTTCAACAACAACAATAACAATTCGTAATCATTTCGTTACAAAAATATCTAAAATAATCCTGCAGATCCAAACATTTTTAATCAAAGCCAGATCGTATCGAAAAAGGTCTTAACTCGGCTTTTTTGAGTGGTCAAATAAAATGATAGATTATCTCCAAGTTATGAATTAGATGAGACTGTAAATCGGATTAGAAGGGTCTATCTTCAGAGCGAAACACATTTTGATGAGATAACGGGAGAAAATGTTGGCGAGGTCTGCCCTTAGCCGAGGATTATGCAGCACGTGGCGCCTCTGATTTATACACCCCTAACCTGATAATAAATTGACGTTTTAGCTTTTAAAAAGACTTGGGGATAGTGAGATTTTTCTGTGCAGAAAAGGTTGTGTTGCTGTCACACGCAAATTGTCTGACTTGTCCGTTTACAAAATGACGCTATTATGGAGCCAGCAAAGCTCAGTGCGTCTTTTCCTTTTCTTAATTTTCTGAAGAAAACTATTTCGTTACAAGTTTCCTATTCATTTGTACTTCAAAACTAGCAGTTCTCTACAGCTTCACCCGCTTAAATATCGGATCACAAAAATAGCTTATGTGTTATTCTTATGTTTGATCTATATTATTGGTTTCACCAAAATCCATCAAGTTTATTTACTTGATGAAATAACAAACACAAAAAACTCACTAATTTTCGGCTTTATAATATTCAAAGAAACTAACACGATACATATACATACAAATTGCTTGGATATATTATGAAGATGCAAATTGTAACATCAGAATATGAATAAAAACAGTTTTCGAAAACTTTGGGTCGGCGCATGTTTTCGGCCGACCTTAACTAAAGTTTGTTCGGTATTGTCTTGTGAGTCAGTTAAAAGAGATGTACGAAGTCAGTGAAACTCGAAAATTTCAACATTTTACCTTAAAGCTCTTAGTCCAGTACACCGTAGCATTTCATGACCGTGCTAGGAACGTGTCCGGCAAAAAATATTCTTTGTATTGAAAACTATGACATCTTGTCTACTAACCGTTCCGTCACCGACCAACATTAAAAGAGAATAGTATTTATTCCTAAACGAATATTTAAGATTTCACAGGAAAAACTTAAGATAATTAAAACTTTTTCATACTAAAACTAGTTGTAACTAAACTTATATTCTATGTCATTTATGTTTTGGCGGTGTGTATTATTTTTAAGCAAGCTGTGTTTATCTGTAAGTCTGTAGAGCAATTTTACTTGCGATTTAGATGATATTTTTATTTAAGAAATCATTATTGTAGGTATCTGTAGTTGATAGACCCAATATGAAAACAAAACACCATAGAGTGCCATGCACGGACTATGTCGGCACCGGCAAAGTACGCTCTCCGTTTTCATGCCTGACACGTTTCGCAACTTCACTGACGCAAGGTCATGGCACGATAATAGTATGGCATGGTGCAGTGGACAAATACCTTTATTATAATTTTCGATATTAAGTAGGAATTGATATCATCACAAAATTACTGAGCCACACTTCTAAATGTGATTCTTAGGTTCCTATTGACTGATCAGCAGCCCATGTTTGAAGTGATGTATTCTGTAAGAAATTGCGTTACCAATTTTTTTTCGTCAGTACTTATTTCTTTTCAAACATTTTAGGACGCCTCCAAAAAAGCATTTTTACCGTTTTTGCCAAGTAATCTCCTCTAAAAAGCATCAAATTCACGTAATTACGGAAAATTTTTGTTACCATCTAAACATCATCTTAATTCTGAGAGTACCGATAAAAAAAGGCCGAATCATACGAAGTAATTGACACTCGACTTGGATCTGGGGCAGATTCTCGTGTTCACCGATCAAAATTTCTTTGTAAAAAATGTTTTGATTTTTCAGTGTCACGATTTCTATGATATATTTTATCTTATATTAGATTTATATTATACATTTTTTATCATCTAAAATTTACTTATTTTTTTAAGTAAAATGGTTTAAACTCGCAATCGACAAGAAAAAAATTAGATGGCCGCAAGAATCGCCACCCTGTTACAATATTTTGTGGTGATCATCAAATACCTTTATTATTCTCAGATTAATATTGTAAGTCTTGAAATAAAATTTTGTCAGCGTTAAATCAAATCTTCGAGCATTCAAAATTAGTTTAGGTAGATTATACGCAAATCAAAGATAGGTTAACTATAACTATTGGGTATTTAAATATTAAACTTTTCATCACAACTAGTTTCTTTGTAATGTTTTACGACGACTTTACAAAAACGAAAACACAATTACCCTCTCGTTCACTCGCAGTTAGTACAATTGCCAACTTCTGCGCAATTCAATTAAGTTGCAAGGTGTCTGCAACACGATACGTCTTAACTCTTACAAGACCCGTAAAGTTGATTACCGAAGTCGTCAGAGAGAGTGAGGGCCGAAAAAAAGTTGCAACGGAGAAGCTCCTCAGTTGGTGCTACAAAGGTTATTGAATTCCACCAGTATAATCTGGCAAACGCCAGATGTGACTCGCCCGACGCGAATGATCGCCCATTCCTCTATCGTAGTTCGTATTTGAACAGCCATTTAATGGGTCGTGGTCAACCTAAAAGAATCAGCCTAAATTAAAAAAAAAATACTTATACACATTGAACGTAACTAAAAGAAACTTAAATTTTCCACCAAGCTTCATCAGACTAAATACAGGGTGTTGTTTTGGTCAGTGACATCCAACTTAGGGATAATAATATGAGTGATACTTATTCTAAAAAAATATTTTCTCTAAATTTTATGCAAGGTTTGTAAAAGAAAACCTCTTCACAACATTCTGAAAAATGACAAATCGAACGGGGAAACTTGCACCCACGCGCGTAGCTAACGCGTATCTACGAAATGCTACGCCGTAGCTACGAAGAGGCTACCTGGTGTTGGTAGTTTTGACTCGATTGCTGTATCGCATAAATAAATTGATTATGTGGGGATCATCCATTTCTATAAAAAAAAAATGGCATCAGTATCGTTTGTACAGCAACCCTTGAATTGCTCGTCGCTTCACCCTTCACCCTGTAAATCTGTCGAAACATTGAATGATGATTTTGCCTCACCACATCATTGAGGTAGTGAGGTAAAAGCTTTTGCCATGCATTTTGATGGTACAAATGGCAATCTCCAAAGCGCAGCACTAATCTTATACGCTTTATTTTTGGATCGCAACTTTTTCAGCTTGTTCGTCATTTCTATTTAAAACTGTGTATATTATAGTCTAATTAAATAAATACATGACATGTGCAGAATTATAAATATTTCCAAAAAAATAAAAGTCTTTGAAGGCCTCGTACAAAAAAAAAACTTAAATCTCCCGTGACAATACCACAAATGTTTAAAAGTCCGGTTGCAGACTTTTTAATCACATTCCATTTCATGTTATTGCATTGTGGTTTGTTTAATGTCCCAATTACCCAATCCATTTTTTTTGGGCTGTGGCTATATTTACTGTACGGGGCGAAGCAGGATAATGGTATATTTATTAAATAGAAGGTCTTTATTAGACACCTCTGCTTCACCGTGTTTCTGTTGGCCTTACGGGATTAACATGAAAATACCCTTTGAAAGCCTTAATAATACCATTACAGTCCAGCGATATATCTTGGCATGGCAGGGCCCATTCTTGTTTACATCCTACTTATAATGCATACTTACAAACAACGATGATTGCTGATAGTATGGAAAAAATACGCCTCAGAAACATAAGGGCCTATGTACAAAATAGGAACAAAACTTGTTTGTTAAAAATGGTTTTTATTCTATCTAATTATTTTTCAAAGTTAAATTTAATAAGATATACGTAAATATGAGTTTCAGTTACACAGAAAAGTATATATATTTTACTGATTTGGATTTGAAAGTTATGGAAACTGATAAATAGTAAATAACTTAATAACTTTATATGCCCTTTCTTATAATTTTGGTTTCCTTTATAAACGTCAAAGTATAAACTGGGTCAAAATTTTTGATCAGATTTAAATTGGCTCATGATAATTGACGATTACCATCTGCATATTATCATGTATATATATTATTTAAAAAATATATCAATAACTACCATTTTACTGTTCTCAGTAAAATGGTATTCGCTGAATATGTTTTGATTAACGAAATTCAGAATACTGTGTGTATATATAGGTTCATACACATGTCTTTACTCTGATTTTTAATTAGATAGACCAGAATGACAGTTTTAATCGCACTTTTTCTTTTTAAATGCGTAATGCAACACTGTTGTAAAATATTCAATTATGCGCGATTAATTTAACTTGTGAAACTTGTGATAGGTATGAGTTTTCAGTAGGGTGATATTACATATTTGGATAAATAATACATTCAAAACGTTTCATTAAGCTAATAACAGATTTCCATAGACACACAGATGTCACACACACTTTGGATAAGGAGTTAAAATTTAAACCTTGTCCCCTTGTTACAGTTGTTTTTTTCTGTATTTTTATAACAACATTTTAATTTTTTATTTTTAAACAGGAAATGATGATAAAATAGAAAACATAATTTTGAAACAGATTTTATTTGTGACGATTTTTTTGTGTAATAGCGCTGTTTTAATTCATGCTAATATACTGCTGCATAACACAAATTGAAATGACAACTATTAAGTAATAATACTTTAAACTATAATCAATTTAAATAATCAATTCAATAAAATAAAATAAAAAATATTTTTAAGGCACAACATTTTTTTTAAAATTACGAACAGGTGGCCAACAACCAAATGTCATTATGATCTATCTAATTAAAAACTAGAGTATAGTAGTTTAATACAAGAAATATTCGTTTTGTTGCAAAATGCATTAAAAGTAAACGACTCCATTAATTCGTAAGCATTTTGCTCATAATTCATAATTTAAGATGATTCCGTTCACAGATTAAAGATACACGTATCTTCAGCTTAACACTGAAATTGATCAGCTTAAATCTATTGAACGAACGAACAGGGTAGGCAATATTTTTGTATGTGCTGTGTAAAGTCATTAAAGCTAATGTAGGCCTATAAACGTGATAACAATATAATTTCTACTGTGTCTGGAAAACAGCCCACTAAGTGTTATTACCTCAACACCCGAGCGGTCGCATGCGACCGCATAACAATAGAATACCTATTGTGTCTCGTTCACATACGCTTGAGGGATTAATAACTGAAGTGTATTTGTGTGTAACGTATCTTAACCTTTTTTTATTAACTTTCTACTTAGCATGTATATTTGTGATATCACAAGAATTAGTTGAGGTAAGGTAAGGCTTGCACCTACATCTGGCAAATATACCATTTCAAATAAAACACTTTACTAAACTTTAGAAGACATTATTATTCAAATTTTACTATTCTTATAATCTTGCTCATTTCATTGATAAATAGATATTATCATTAAGATAAAAATAAATATCTGTTTGTTTCATTGACCAAGTGCCATAACAATTAAACTTTTTTTGTAATAGATAGAAAATAAAAATTGCTTTTTCATACAAAAATTAACTACCTCGATGATTTTAGTATGGAAAAGCGATATTTTTTTCAAGTTTTCGGTATTGTTTCATTTATAAGTTTTTGTAAATTTGCTATTAAATACGAACCTCTAATACAGCTAAGGTTACGGACACTCTGTATAACAAAATGTACATTTGTTTAATTATTCTTCTTAGCAATCCTTATACAAGCAACCATGCTAAGTAAAGAGTCCGCCATCACTATTGTAACATGGTGTGTCTAAATATTTTAATTGTTACTCTGCCACAAACAAACTCATGAAAATTTTGGTCTGCGTAAAAAAACAGCGAACGTTTTCCGCAAACTGTTAGCCCTTTACGTGACTTCAAAATTCCAAATTAACAACAACAGTCAGTTTGACACTAAATTGCTCTCGTCACTTGGCATAAAGTGGCCAGCCATTATTTGGTCCAATTCATGCGTTTGCTTTCCAGTTTGAATGCGAGACACGTGATTCGGGACGTCAGAGTTGGGTGCATGTTGAATTTACAGACAGCAATGTATGTATGCTATATGAAAACAGCATGGAGAATTATTTTATACTAGATAGCACAATCAGTCTTTATAAAATAGTGGTTTTATGAGTCTTCCTAAATTAACACACATTTTCAAACATAATAAAAACATGCATTTAAGAGCGCTCGTAAGTTACAAACTTATTTTTAGCTCAATACTTAAATAAACAGAATGATACATCCGAATGGTACATTTATATTGAGCAAAACAAATTACAACCAACGTAATATGATAACCACGTTCCAAAAATATCTAACATGACAAGGGGAAGCTTCGGTTACGTTCATACTTAAAAAGAAAATGATATTCTTTTTTCCATTTATCAAGCTGAGTAGATTAACTACTTACTTCTGTCGGCTTATATATTTTGCAGTTGGGTTACCCTAGTGAAAGAAAAACATAGAAGTACTTAGAAGTAGATGACAGACACGAGGATAATGGCCTACATAACTCTAAAAGTTAAAGCACATGTCTTAGTTACTTATACTCTGTTTCCGTTTTTAGGGTTCCGTACCTCAAAAGGAAAAAACGGAACCCTTATAGGATCACTTTGTTATCCGTCTGTCCGTCCGTCTGTCAAGACCCTTTTTCTCAGGAACGCGTGGAGGTATGAAGCTGAAATTTATATCAATTACTCAGGTCTACTGTCCCTTGAAGCTGTGAAAAAATCAAACTTCTAAGCCAACGCAATCAAATGATACAGCCGTTTATGCCGCAAATTTTCGACACTTGCAAGGGAATCAAAACCTACAGGGTGCTTCCCGTGAACTCAGAATCTTGAAATTTGGTACGAAGCAACGTCTTATAGCATAGATAAAGGAAAAATTACGAAAACCATAATTTTTTAGTTACATCACATAATATATATTTTTTTAATAATTTTAAACTTACTACCCATTTCCTCATAAACGCGTAGAGGTATTAAATTGAAATTCATACCAAATACTCAGGTCTATAATACCTTTAAGCTGTAACAAAATCAAACTTCTATGTCAACGCAATCAAAAGAAACAGCAAATTAAGCTGCATATTTTGAAACTCGCAAGTACTCGCAAGGGAATCAAAACCTGAAGGGTACTTCCAGTCGACCTAGAATCTTGAAATTTGGCATGAAGCAACGTTTTATAGCACACATAAAGGAAAAATTCCGAAAACCTTAAATTTTTAGTTACATTACAAAATATATTTTTTTTAATAAATATAAACTTATTACTTTTTTCCTCATGAACGCGTAGAGCTATCAAGTTGAAATTCATATCAAATACTTAGATCTAATTGCCTTTAACCCGTGAAAAAAAAATCTAATTCAACGCAAAAACGCAAAACGCAAAAGTACAACCATTGATACCGATTGTCGTAATGAACGAACTTTGTAAACCTTGCAGGTTTGTACGGAACCCTCGGTGCGCGAGTCCGACTCGCACTTGGCCGGTTTTTATTATATACGCACTATTTAATCAAATTCATAAACCATTTATTTCGGGTAAATTACAAGCATAAAGTAACAAAAAAAAATTAGTCAATCACTTGAATTAAATATAATGTTCCTGTTTTAAATCTTATACATATAATGCCCACTTTCAAAATTTGTAAGGTATTGGTAAGCGCTTTTTCGTAAAGGCGTTTTAGAATCGTGCCTGTAGCACTTCTAATTTTCGCTATAGAGGTCAAGTATGAAAATACTATGCGGTAGCGCTTCTGTCGCTCGAAAACTTAGCGGCTGTAACGCTGCAGCAGCGCTACTTTAATATGTCGCACTGCTATTAAAAGATCGTGGTAACTCAAATTCAGAGCATTTTGAGATAACCCACACCACCACACGCCACAGTCGTGGCGTTTAATGTCACTATTTGTGACTGAATGACTATAGACATTTCGCTAGACTGCATCTTTTTAATTATGGTTGACATATTTTGATGAAGTGAGAACGTATTCGTACACTTCGCGTCTAAACCTAAAAAGATGAAATAAGAAACCGAAAAAATTGCGGGACTTGATCCAGCAAGCTCTTGGCTGACCGAGCCAAACGCTCTTACCAATTGAACTATCGTGCTGTCAGTCCTACCTTGCGAAATTTGTGGTCTCTTATGGATATGTCATTGCGTGACGCTTAGCGCCATCTAGCCGTCTGTTTATGAAACAGTGGGCCCAAGCAGCTATTCTTTACAGAATAAATTCAACTTGGAAATTGATGACGCTTCGCTATCTAATGGTTTAGAATGTTTTTAACACTCACAGTGTCATTTTATATTCATAAAGATGAAATAAGAAACCAAAAATTTGCTCACGAGCGGGACTTCAACCAGCAACCTCTTGGCTGACCGGGCCAAACTTTCTTACTAATTGAACTACCGTTCTGTCAGTCCGACCTTGCGAAATTTGTGGTCTCTTATAGATACGTCATTGCGTGACGCTTAGCGCCATCTAGCCGTCTATTTATGAAACAGTGGGCCCAAGCAGTTATTATTCTAAACCCTTAACCCGTGTATTGTTTAAAAAAACTGTATTGTTTCGACTTAACATGTTTCTGATTAACACATCCGATTTCAAGATATATTTTGACTTAAAACATTGTTCTTGATTTAGAAAGTAATTTTAAACTTCATACTATTTTTTGACTTATTTTTGTTCATGAGTTTATTTTTGTGGTTTTATATTATAATAAAACAATGTTCTATTGATGTTTTAAATAGTATGTAACGCGGACTTTCAGTTAATTTGTAGTGTCAAAATCAAGATCAAAGTTTTTTTATGTGTTTTAAATGTAATTTTGAGTTAACACATTATTAGTTACGAGAAACACAAGGCTCCTTTATTTCACGAACTAACTGCATTTATTATGTGTTTCTCAAGGTTTTCCAACATTAAAAGAATGAGGTTTTAATCTGGGACATAAGCTTTATTGATACTTAATATCCTTTAAATTTATTGAGCTGTTTTAACGTGAAAAAGTAAAAACATGCATACATACAAACATTCACCTATTTTATATGAAGTTATGAGTGACTATAAAATCCTTTTAGTTAATTTGGAGCTTGAACTGATGGTTAATTTTCGCCGACCACCATGGTGACTTATACTACATCCATAAATGAAAAGGACATGGAAAAACATGTCAACTAAGAAATTACGACCAGAACTACACTTAATTTTATTTTGTTATTATTTCATTTTAGTACGTGCTTTACATTTATATGATCAGATCTGGACATTTCATGTAATAAAAACATAACATTTTTTATTTTGATAGTCTAGCTTTATTTACATTTTAACATTACTACACAATACAAATGTTACGATATTAACTCTAAAAAGCTCACTAACCTAAATTAAAATGTTACACTAATAACATCATGACTAAAACTAACTCACAAATATTTTAAAAAAAGCTCTAAGAATACTGTATTAACTCAAGAATTTGAAGTAACTTGAGAACCAGTAATCTTAGAAACAATTCAATACTAAAGTAATTCTTTGTTTTATTCACAATTTCAACTAAGTGCCAAGTTTTGTATAATCTATTACAGGGAGGCAGAAATCGGGTTTCTGCCATTTCTGAAAAAAGCTTGATTTTGATTTAACACGTTTTTCTGATAGCAGTGCAATTTATGAAGTTATTTCGTACGTGGTTACCAGTCGCACTACTGAAGCGTGACTTAGAAGCGCTACGGTTGCGCTGTTCGCGCAAATGCCTATATGTGAAATTGCCCTAATATGTACCTCAAATGATAAAATTTACCACATCGTTATGCTCCTGATAGCAGTCCGATGATGCAGATGGTGCATTTTTACAAATTGACCGTGAGTTAAATTCTATGCTTTTGACTTATACCACTATACCTTCCCTCAGCTTTCAGCAGCTTAAAGAAGAAACAGGGAGTAAATTAATAAAGACTCCACAAAGAATTAGATTTTGGTCACCGGGTGAATTCCTTTCTGATATTAGCTGTAGACGGAAATAGCTTTGAGGTGAAATAATGAGTTTCGTTTCCGAGAAATTAATTTTAAGGTACGTACTTCAAAGTTATAAAGTAGCATTTTAGGTAAAAAGTTACCTCTATATCAAAGCAAACGGTAAGCTAACAGTTGTTTGATTAAAAGTTCAAAAGTTAATTATCTTTTTATGAGAATTATTTCAAAGTAAATAAACTAGTTCCTTTTGGATTTAAAGTCAAATATAAAACTAACTTTAATTATTATTTATTATAATTATTTTACATTAGCTGTTTAGCATTAAACATGAAACATATTATATCAATGACAGCCAATTCGTTCATCAATTGAATAGGCATTGTGACAATTATGTAAAGTTTTATCCTTTAAAAATATAAACAGAGAAAAAATTTACATAAGCAAAACAGAAAAGTTACAAACAGCGTGAAAGTTGAATTGGCGAACGCTTTATGCAAATCTAATTTACATACACGACACAGTTCATTAATCGTTGTCCAAACAAAGCGTTCTATCAAATTTAAAGACGACAAATTTAAAGCATAATCATTTCTAACCGACTTTAAAAAAAGGAGGTTATCAATTCGAATGAACGTTTTTTTGAATGTATGTTACCTCATATCTCAGTCATTTGTCGATCGATTCGAAATTTTTTTTCGCCTATCTAGAGGTTACACCTCCTAGTTGATACCATTATTGTCAAGTTGGGGTCTGATGATGGGATCTTGGTGTAATCGAGGAAAAACCTCGAACTTATAAGGCACGGTTAGTGTTTTCGTACTAGAATCTGAATGAAGACTTTATGTTGCGTCTGATAGTCGAAATTGTGTGGAACTGAGCTGATGGTGGAACTCCTAAAAGCTTAGGAGTTCAGTAATTATAATGACAGAACTTGTGATAGGTTATTTGGATCTTATTAAAGAACTGTGTTAAAAGGTGCGACCCCTCCTGTAATCATTTATTCATTCACTAGCGGTCCCCCGCGACTTCGTCCGCGCGTTTTGAGTTTGCTCCCTCCCCTCCCGTCGCAGCGTGAAGTTTTATATCCTAAAGCCTTTCTCAATAAATAATCTATCTAACACAGAAATATTTTTTCAAATCGGTTCAGCAGTTCCTGAGATAAGCGCGTTCAAACCAACAAACTCAGCTTTATAATATTAGTATAGATTAGCGCAAGCGCACGTTGTACTTACGCTGCGAACATTATTTTGGTGCGGAGTTATGTTAAAACTGTGATAGCTCCTAAGATATTTATTGGAATCAAATGATATAAAGGGCAACTTTGTTCTAAATGAAATGCTCGTGATGATGAATGTATTTATTTTGATAAGAATAAATACCTGTGTGTATAATACACCTCTAAAAATGATGCATTATTTTTTTACAAATTTATTAACATAAAAAAAGTTGTAGTAAGTCAACCATAAAAGATAGACATATGCTGTCGCGGACTTTATTATAGAACTCTTAATGCTGAACAATCTTGTCATACATGATTTTTGTGTAACTTTAGCGGTTTCCGCAGCGTACGCAGCGGAAGCTCTCAAAAGGAATATCTTTCTCCCGTTTTCGCAACATTTTTCATTGTTGCTGTGGTCTTGTGAGTCGTATCTTTATGTTATATAGCTTAAAGCCCTTCTCGATAAATGGACTATCCAATATAAAAATATTTTTTCAAATCGGGCCAGTAGTTTCTGAGATTAGCGCGTTCAAACAAACAAACAAACAAACAAACTCTTCAGCTTTATAATATTAGTATAGATTTATTTATGTATGCATACTAGGTGTTACAAACTTACATAGGTGATATATATGTGTTCATTAAGTGCATTTATAACCTTGTTACCCAGAAGGTATACCACTTTGAGGCAGCTTAAAAGTAAAGGTAAGTAAATTATACTACATGTTATAAAATATAGATACTTAAGAATTAGTTAAGAATTACTTAAGAATATAGAGCAGACTTATTATTTTATTTTTCAGTTATTTAAATATTCATTTAATGAGTAGTACCATTTGTTTATTAGGTATTTTCGCAGGGACTATCACTAAAAATAAAGGAAAAAAAAATTTAAAAAGTAACAACAGACTTCGAAACCATAATGTACTATAAAGTCTTAAATAAACTCTTTACTCTATGAAAGGAATGGAAAGGACTTCATTTTAGGTGAACAATTCCTTTTTGGAGTCTGTAGACTTGTGCATTTTGGTTTTTTAAGCGATAAGAGGTTAAAATCTTGATTGGTTAGACACTTCATGACCTGCAAGAATTCTTTCAACTCTTTTCAACTCTTTTCCCGTTCCTCCCTCCCCTTCTAATCCTTATTAAGCCAAAGAACGTCCACAGGTAATATATCTCTTTCCCACGGTTTTCTACAGCGCCTGTAGTAAGCAGTCTGCATCCAATGTGATCCTGGGACGACTCCCTTTAACACCTATCCTAATGGTATTCGTCTGAGGAATAAAACCTTCGGTTAATTTAAATTAAAATCGGCTCAGCCATTTGAACGTGAAAGCAATTATTACAAGGAGGTGAACTTACCCACGCTTTTGAATAGGTATACCATATTCAATGCGATAGCAAGTCGGGAGCCATAGTTGATAAGAAATATCCAGCGCTACTCATTTAGTATTAGGTACGCCGACTTTAGTACATGGGGACTATTTCATTTCACTAAATTTATTTATTAATTTTATGCAATAACTTATGGAAAATTGGGAAAGGGGGATATTTGGAAACAAAATCCTCAGAGTGATGACTTTAATATTGGATAGGTGTTATGTAATAGTTTGATTGATTTGGTACAAAAAATTTCATCATCATTATCAATATCAGCCAAAGTACGTTGTTCGTACACTGCTGAACATAGGTCTCCCCCACGGTTTTCCCAGCGACCGATCACAAGCGGTCTGTATTCAGTTTGATCCTGCGATCTTCACAAGTGCGTCTGGCCATCTTGTTGGTGGACGTCCTAAGTCGCGTCTTTGGTAGAAGGGTCTTCAATCTGGAACTTTTCTGGCCCACAACGGCCATCAGTTATTCGTCCTGCTCATTCCCACTTGACTTTACTGATTCTCAGGACTATGTCCGTTACCTTAGTTCTTATACGTAACTCTTTACTTCGATTTCGTAGAGAAGTACTGAACACAGCCCGCTCGTTGTGTGATTTTAAGTTTTAAAAAAGCTTATAGCAATAAGCTAATAAGCAATAAACTAGTAAGAGCCAAACAATTCGTTTATAGGAAATCAAATACTAATATTTCTATTCAGTTATTAATCTAAATACGTCGAAGTTTCGACAGCCAGAACACACGTGGTTTAATTTAACAATATTAACAGTGAACAGACGAAATAATTTGATATTAATTTTCTATGGACATTAATTCGAGTCCAATAACCCATACTCAGTTTAGGTAATAAGCTTTAGTTTGATACAATAACTGGTTTTATTAAGTTAATTGGAATTAAAAACTAATTAAACGCACTTTAACGTTGAACGCTAACCTATTTATACTGAAAGAAGTGAAAACTTTTAACATAATGACACAAGTATGCACTTACTATATTATTATGTAGATCCATCGAAAGTTCCCTCATGTATTGTCTTGCTTGCTAGACGAACAATGGTCCCAGATTATATTAGGTCTAAGATAGATGTACTACGTCCTTGTACAGATGTCTGTTAAGATAATGGGCTTGTTGCATCCACGAATGTACAACAAGATACATATTGTGTATACTATAGTTAAAAATACATTCTACCATGATCAACTTAAGTGTAAGCATGCAAAATCGAATTTGGTAGCAGATAGACAACTTAATAAGGAAGTTACATAATATGTTATTTCCTACGTTTCATCGTTGTGTCTGATTGTTGTAACACAAGTGCTTTTACTGCTTACTTTTGGATCAGAAAAACAATTTGATTGGTGTCAAATATATATATATATATTTATTATGAAAGAGGGCGATATATTCACACAGAAACTGTGTGCGCCTGGCCTTGTAGGGACTGTAACTTATTATTTAGTAGTACTACAAATATGATACCCTAGGAATGTTTAAAAGACAGTTTGGTGATAGCCATTTTCACAACTCACAGATATTATTTCTGAAAATCCTCTGAAAGTTTAGAGTGGGTTCGTGTTTAGATAAATAAAACTTTTTTTACAGGAATATTAAAGCAATGAACTGCTAAGATATCCTTCCATTACATAAAATATTTATTATTTTATAAATGTACTGTCGAGGCCGACTTACTACTTTAGGTGTAAAAATTGCCTGCATGTCGCTTCATCTTTTTAAAAATAAGTTTCCTTATAGCTCTACATTAGACCTGATATGTCTCAGACAGAGTCGACGATAGAGTGAGTTGTTTGAAGAGGACCGTTTTTACGTGTGCAAGCCGTGTCTTTACCGTGCAGATAAAATTCAGTTTATAGTAAGTAATACATGTGACCGGAAAAGATCACAATTCATTTAATATTTTTTATTTAATCTAACATTATAAGTATCACAATCTTAGTTCACATCACTAGTCCAAACAGCAAATGGGTTTGTCGGGAACAATCATGTTGTAGAAGTTCACCGCGATCAGTTAATTATATTTCAATTAAAGTTTATTGTAAGGAACCGCCCCGGGAATTCTATCGAGGATTGATTAAAAACGCGCTTTGTATTGCCTGATATATTATAGTTAGGGAGGCGAGGTAGCTAAATGGCGTAATTCAACGGCGCCGTCGAGACCTATCAAAATCGAAAGATAAAATAATTTCGAATAGAAAAGCTCGTATGGTAAAAACCATTTTAGCGGTGGGTTTGGCGTGTACGGTTTTTCAAAAATGTAAAAAAAAGAACAGTTACTTGGGCATTCTCGAGCGCGTCAGATATTCATACTACGTATGCCCCAAGTGCCTCTGATAACAACGGTATACTAATCTGCCGGTTTGCTTGGTGGGGGTAGGCATATAAAGTAGTCAAAAAGGCAAAAAAAAAAAATTACTCGAGCGCGTCTGATTTTTGGAAGGGGTGTTAAAAAAAACTGACGATTTTGGCGTGACCATAAGTTATGATGAATTTTTGAAAATGCAAAAAAAAAAATAGTTATTTTGAAATACTCGAGCGTGTCAGATTTTCATAGGGGAGGTTCATCTCGGTATCCTGAAAGCATATTTTCTTAATCTGACAAAAATGTTGGTGGGTTCTCTTAATCTGACCGGAAAGGTTTTTTGGTTTCTTGTTTTTTCCTTTCTTCTTTCTTTTTAATTATTCTTCACTTCGTTTTGCTGACGGTACGTCCAAAAAACAATTTGAGGATCAACAGGCTATTGAATAATATACATACATGAAACTGTACATGTTAATAATACTTTTGTATACAGATACGCGTAACCTTTTCCAAGTCGACGAAAATTGTCGAGAAGCTTTAGAAAAAAATTTTTTTTTTGAGATTAAAGTAACATAATTTAATCATCGTTATTTCATAACATTTTTTTAACACCCTCAGTTTTCAAGATATACTCAACAAACCGGGAGTTTGAGTTTTTATGAAGCTTCAAGTCAAAAAGTTTTAACTTTAGACAAAAATGTAAAGAGACCTTTTTTGTGTAAAATAAAATTACCTTTTTGTTTATTTAAACTTTTTTTTTGTAAAATGTATCGTTCGCGACTTATATGCCGCAACCCGTTTTTCGGAAGACGAAATGGCTCCTCCACACTCCTGGTCATGCGGAAACCGGCAGATTTTGTATTTTTAGTACGTTTTAGATTATATTCTTCAAAATAAAAATAAAAAAAATCGCGCTCGAGAATGCCGGATTAACTTTTTTTTTTACAAGTTCGCGACCCTATAACTCGGTGGCGTCAAGGACTTATCGTCAGATTAGTTAAATTTAGTCTTAAAACACTAAAATCAACCCCCAATATCTTAATCTGACGCGCTCGAGTATTACAGACTATCGATTTTTTTTTACTAATCTGATCGTCTATCCTAGGCGCGCGTCACTACATATAGAGATAAATACTTTACAAGGTTGTTCTATTAGGTCCAAGGTATCTCTCATATCTTAAACTGCCACGCTCGAGTATTACCGAAAATTCCCCTATTCGCCTCCCTAACTATTAATGTACTAAGCTTTTGTTTCCATAGAATACTCGTAGTTTGTCTATTGAAGTTAGGATCTAAATGGGTTCCATGCTTTATGTTATTTAAGTTCAAACTTCCTCCGGGCATTAGAGAACAAAGCAAGCAGTTTCATAGTTTTTCATGAATTGCCTCGTTATAGTTTACTCAGAGTTTAAAAAAAAAGAGCAAATATATCTTGTAGGTTGACAATGTATTATGTCAAATTCAGAGTACCTACCCAACATGACAGGAGTCAAGTGCAGTCAAAGTTAGCGCCGCTTACCTACTTGTTACAAAAATCGCTTGCACTACACACGAGGCGAAAACCGGCGTCTCTTCAAACCAAGGACCAACAAGGTGCTAGTGTTTTTTGGCTTCTTGAAATTGTAAGGCGGTCCTTGATAGTTCATAGGTCTTTAACTAAGGCGCTTCTTCATCGATAGTAATGATAAAATCTAGTTACCAACAATTGAATATTAACGATTGTGCGTGTTTTGATGAAAGAATACCTTAACCAATGAATAGTCATTAAAATAACTATTCTCATTTTTTTTAACGAAGGTTATCTTCAAAACATACACAATCATAAATAGTAAACCGCTGGTAACTACATTTTACCATTACTATCGAAAAAATTGGGCCTCATGCCTTCTTACTTTTCTTCTGAAGAAAAAATACCTTAACCAATGGTCATTAAATAGCAATTCTGACATTTGGTAAAAATATTTTTTTAAACACACACACACAATTGTCAATGTTCAACTCTGACATTTAACCATAAATATAGTCGAAGAAATTGAGCCTCAGACAAGTTCGAGTATTCTTCATTAATATAAAAAAAATACCTACTCAATTTTTCACATCTTACGAGTACCGAAATAAAATACAGTTAGGGAGTGTAATAACAGTTACAATATTTTACAGCGTCGTATTGGAAAGAGTCCAATCGTAATTTAATGGATCTTTTGATCCGATAAATAAGCCGTGTGTAAAATATCGCAGCTATTTCTTTGCCATTTCAAAAAAATATTATGAAACAGTATCTACGGGTGGTATTGATATTCGTTCAGGTATTTTTCTTTTATCAACGTAAGAAGCTTATTTAAGAAACATTTTATGCGCCAGTGTTGAACCACAGTTGGGGTCTTGTTTTATATATAACTAATTTTTGATTAATTTTTCAATGAATGTACTATATTTCAACACACTTTGATATTCTCTTCAGTGCTACGATAAGGATTCTCCTTTACAGACTGCTATGAAGGTATATTCTTGTGAGCGTTAGCGTGGTAGTAAATCATTTAAACGGATCTTCGTGTGTAGTCAAATTCAAATATGCTATTAAGAATCGTTCATCACAGATAATGAATCAACACAAGAACAATGAATCTCTATTATTAAATCAGAAACACGACCACATTCAAGCGAGGGTTTATAAATCTTGTCAGAACACACCACACACGCCAAGAATTTAAAGTGGAATGATAGCAACGTTATGTAGATTCAGCTGGAATGTGTATTGCTATCATATCAGTAAAACATTTATTAAAATTATACACGTGACTTAAGATGCTATCAAGGCTTCAGACCGTAAACGGTAAACAAAGTTTTATGCTATACTTGTTTCAGAAGAAGGGTAAGCGCTTTAGGCTCTTTTGCACGAATCTACTACCTTACTTTAAATCTATGAATGAATAATTTATTTCTCATAAGTAACAGTGACTCATTTTTGTTAGTAAAATTTATAAACTATGTTAGTTAATACAGTTAAGATGGAACATAAAGAAATAATAAAAAAACAGTTCTGCACCCCTCCCCCCGACATGGCACAAGAACGGCTCACATAAATGCATTCCAGTCTATCAAACATTATATACAGTGTGACGAAAGTCCCTTGCGGCTAGCTCAGCCTGAGTCCTTCGTCAGCATAAAGTACTTTGCTCTGCCCTTGCCCGACGGGAGGAAGAGATGTGTACCTAACTATTGCAGGGAAACTTGTGAATGAAACCACCTTTACAATGGGTACGGCTCTATTCGGCTTAGCTTATTATTAGTACAATTCTTACCTTATTGGCTACTCCTTATTCTAACGGCATCGGACACTTATTGACTAACGGGATCCCTGATCGAAAGGCGAAACTATCAAGATATCGTGAAGTGTGATCGCTCTGGCGTCGAGACGGTTTCGAAGTCACTCGCGGTTGAGTTAGTAGTTAGGAATCGTGGGAGTGAAATTAGGTTTGGTGCGGGGATAGTGGGAGTCTGGTTACCTCACGGTATCGTGTGCTGTCACCCCAGGTTACGTTGCCCTAACTGCGAAGGGTCGAGCGAACTCCCAGCCGCCGACTTAGCCTTCTCCTATGCTCCCTGATCACCCAGCCCAGGCGACTCCTAACTGCGAAGGGTCGAGCGAACTCCCAGCCGCCGACTTAGCCTTCTCCTATGCTCCCTGATCACCCAGCCCAGGCGACTCCTAACTGCGAAGGGTCGAGCGAACTCCCAGCCGCCGACTTAGCCTTCTCCTATGCTCCCTGATCACCCAGCCCAGGCGACTCCTAACTGTGAAGGGTCGTGCGAACTCCCAGCCGCCGACTTAGCCTTCTCCTATGCTCCTTTGTTCCTAACCCCAAGTAGGTAGGGAAGTTAGGAGGGAAGGGGCAGCGTTCGCCAGAGACCGGATAGCACCACTGCGCGCGCCTACGTGTTGCCACTACGGCCGGGCTCCAACGAATGCCGATCTGCTCGGCCGCGCAGGGCGTTATATAGGCGCGCGGGGAGGTTGCGGGGTGTAGGGGGGCGAACGCTGTGCACGCGGCCCGTGCGTGTGACGCTTGCCTACGTCATCGTTGTGAGCATCAGGGTGGCGGTGCCAGTCTTATAGGTAATTATGTGCGTTATGCTGTCTGGCACCGTCACAACAGGATGCTGTTAAATTACCGCTTCCCCGCACCCGGCGCACCAGAGACGCGCACCGTTTACGTATTGTTGTGTTGAAGCAGTCTACGTTTGCTTCAGCGAACATCCGTGATGCACTACAGAAGCAAGGCAACCGCAGTTGAAAGCGGTATTATACTGGACACGGAGAGCGCTGTAAGCCTTTTGAGTATAAAATATCTCGCCCAAAAGCTGCACGTGTATAAAAATGTACAATAAGCCCTTAACAACGTTATCTTTACGTCGCGTTTACAGCGTGCAAACCTTCGAGCCAGCATGTTCGCTTTGACTGACAGCGCTCTCCGTTCCCTCTCAATATCTTCGTCGTCGTTGAGGTCGGGATCAATGAATAGTCAATCAATCAATGGTCTTCTAAATTAATCTAATTTTTACTTATTTTCTTTCACGCTACCTACACATAACATTAAAGAAATACAGGCCAATAGTACACACACCATATAGACTACAATAGTACTCGTACAATTAAAAGTTTGACTAACATTTTTCCACTATTTTGGCGGTGTATTGGTGAAGTGTGTGGCGTTGTTTTTCATCATCAACATAATCATCCAAAAGACATCCACTGCTGAGCATAGGAGCACCCCCCTCCTCTCACAGTTTTCCACAGGGATCGATTGCAAGGTCCCCTATCCATCTTGTCGATGAACGTCCTACACTGCGCCTTTGGTCGAAGGGTCTCCAATCTAGAACTTGTCCCACTGGTAATCAGTGTTTCGCGCAATATGCTCTGCCCATTGCCACTTGAGCTTACTGATTCTCAGGGCTATATCCGTTATCTTAGTTGTTTTACGTATCTGCTCGTTGCTGAATTGGTACTTATAGAGAATCACCGAGCATAGCCTTTTCCATCGCTGGTAAACGTACTCGTAGAACAATCATCAGCAAACCGGAGATGTATAATTCATTTGCCATTCACATTGATGACCCACGTACAACAATCATCAGCAAACCGGAGATGTATAATTCATTTTCCACTCACATTGATGACAAATCTACGTGAGAGAAGGCTAGTGATGACCCCCGAAAACAGCTGGTACACATGTCTCAGGAGTGAAATGGGTCTATAGATCCTCAATTGCACTTCCTCTCCTTCCTCTTCCTTTCCTTGTGATGCCCTCTAACAGCACAAAATTATAAAACGGGCCAAGTGCGAGTCGAACTCGCGCACTGAGGGTTCCGTGCGAACTTTAATTGTATTAGGGAATCCACTTACAGGTTCGAATCCCGTCCAAAAACCATTTTCTTTCAAAGTATTTGTTTTTGTATTTTACCAACCCCCCCCCCCCCCTCCCCATATCATTATTTCTTATTTTTTTTGTATAAGAATCTTAAAGCGGTTAACAGGATACATCTTTCTTCCAAATTTCAGACAAACAGACAGACACTCAAGTTGAAAGCTCTCGGGATTTTGATTGTTATGGGCACGAGGTCGGAGCGTGGACTTCATCAAGCGGGACCTTTCCAATTTGGCATTTATATTCAATGTGTCTTATACCATTCCGTGATCAGTACCGGTCTTAACCCCACATCATTAAAATTCCGTCTGTTGGTGGTCATGATCCAGAAAGTCGGCTAGTTTATGTCTCTTGGCGTTCCTTGACCATATCCAAAATGTCCCACTTTAACCCAGATAAGCCTACCGTCCTTTATGTAGGTCAGTGAAAATAATTGATTATTACGACCTACCTTCAATATTCAAGTAAATCATTTGGTGATATTTGCGACCAGTGAACTGTGTTATAACGTAAAAAAAATACATTTTTGGTTACTTTGCGCATCAAAAAGGATTTATATTGTTTTGAAGTTTGAGAAAAAATAAGTTTACAATATGAGTAACAACAGGTATGTACCAAAAATTACTATTGTTTGTTTTGGGTTTCGTAATGAAGTATTTTATTTAGTTCAAAGTGTGTTCTTATTGACTTTATAAAAGAAGTATGAAAAATAGGGTTTTCAAATGAAAATAATCGCCAGTATTTATTAGTGACCTACATATAGGACAGTAGGATAACCCGGGGTATTTTTGTTTACAGGCCTTTAGCGGCACATGAGATTTTAGATGCCCTAGAAAACATATCAGATGATGAAGTAGATACAAGAGAGCGAATCATTAGCATCCTGCCACCTCCGGTAGATCCTGACTGTCCTACCGATGAAGACTCAGGAGATGAAGACAATGTTACTTTGAACAATTTGCCTCGAAACATGTTGCTGCAGCAAGCAGAAATAAATATCCGCGGTCAAAAACCCGTTGATGAAGAAGAGGAAGAACCTTCTGCTTGTTCAGCCGCTAAACGTAAACGGAGTACTTATTCGTGGAGAAAGCAAGATTTAGAAAGAGATACAGTTGTCTGGCCCAGCTTCCAAGGAGCCATCCAAGACCAAAGTCCCGTTGATTGGTTTCAGAGCTTTGTAGATGACGACGTCATATCTCTTCTTGTTTCTGAGACTAATAAGTACGCCACCAAGAAAAATATGTCAGGAGACATAAAAATTGAAGAAATGAAATGTTTCATTGGGATTTTATTACTCAGTGGTTATACATGGCTACCTCGAAGAAGAATGTATTGGGAAAATGCTCCGGATACAAAAAATGAATTAGTGAGCTCTGCCATGCCAAGAGATAGGTTTGATTTCATTTTTCGCCACCTTCATGTCAATGATAACCTGGATTTGCAAGATAAATTCACCAAAATACGTCCTCTGATAACATTACTGAATGCAAAATTCTTGGAGTTTGCCCCCGTGGAAGAATATTACAGCGTTGATGAGGCCATGATCCCTTACTATGGGAGACATGGTTGCAAGCAACACATCAAGGGTAAACCAATTAGATTTGGATTCAAGTCTTGGGTTGGAGCCTCTAGACTTGGTTACGTATTGTGGATGGAACCATATCAAGGAGCAACAACTATGTGCAACCAAGTATATAAAGATTTGGGCCTGGGAGCAAGCGTGGTACTAACATTTTGTGATGTCTTGATTTCACGTGGATATGATCTTCCTTACCATATCGTTTTCGATAATTTCTTCACAGGCACGCCTTTGCTTGAGGAGATAGGAAAAAAAGGGCTACGATGCACAGGAACGATTAGGGAAAATAGAACCTCCAAGTGTCCTCTTACTTCTTCAAAAGACCTAAAGAAAAAAGAACGCGGTGCTCTAGACTTTAGGACAACTCATGATAACCAATTTATTATTGCTAAGTGGCATGATAATAATATATTCAGCATTGCTTCAAATGCTGTAGGAATAAACCCTGTGCAAACTGCCAGGCGATTCTCTCAAAGTGAAAAGAGGAACATAACTATTGAAGAGCCACACATGGTTGCTATCTACAATAAATATATGGGAGGAGTAGATAGATCAGATGAAAATATTTCCCACTATCGAATTGGCATAAGGGGAAAAAAATGGTACATGCCGTTACTGACACATCTGATTGATCTTAGTGAGCATAATGCATGGCAGTTGTACAAAGCCAACCAAGGAAAACTTGATCATCTAGGCTTCCGCAGAAGGGTAGCAACAGCACTCATTGAGTCTAATAGAAAATCTGGTCGCAAGGGTCCAAGTCGACCTTCTCAACATGAACATGCAGATAGTCGAAAAGATCAGATAAATCATCTAGTTATTCCACAAACAAAACAGACACGTTGTCGGCAATGCCACAAAAAATGTTTGACTCGATGCAAGAAATGCGATGTTGGAGTTTGTGTCAAGTGTTTTGAGACCTATCATACGTAAAATGTTATTTAATCATACTTAATACATATGTCACACGAAGAGGCTTTTGTTATCTTTTTTATAAAAATAAATACATTTGGTTTTTTAAAACACAAATAAATAACATCTATTATAATAAAACACATGCTTTTTCTATGAAAAAATACTGCCTATTATCCTACTGTCCTACATATAGAACGGACTTTTCCCGGAAAACCGTTCAGCAAATTTTTTTTCCAGTATTTTTCACATGCTTTTGAATATCTATTTTTTTCATATTTTAAAGAATTTTGAAAGATTTCAAAAAATATTTTTTCAGGCTTATCTGGGTTAAACTCATCCTTCGCCCACTTGCCTATTAGTTTTGCGTTGAATTACCCCAAAACAACAGTGAAATAGGTTTAGAATATTTTTAACACTTACAGTGTTCTAATTTATTTTATTAAAGATGAAAAAGGGAAAAAAATGCGCACTGGTGGGACTCAAACTTGCAACTTCTGGCTAACCGGGTCAAATGCTCTTGCAATTGAGCTACTGTGCTATCGACCCGAAAGTGCAGAATTTCCGATATCTTATGGATTCGTCATAACGCGTGACGTAAGCGCTATCTACCCGTCTGTTTATGCAATAGTCGGCTAAAGTAGTTTGCATAACATAATAAATTCATCTTGAAAATTGATAACGCTTTGGTATCAAATGGATTAGAATGTTTTTAACACTCCAGTGTCATATTTTATATTATTATTTAGCCAGAAGTTGCGGGTTCGAGCCAGAAGTTGCAGGTCCGCCCGTGCTTTTGTTTTCTTATTTTATCTTTAAGAGTATACCAGTGAAATAACTTTTTGAAGTATGTGTGGTTCTACTTACGTCCTCAAAGGATTCCTCCACCTCTTTATCCGGGTGCCTCGAGGACGGTGCATATACCTTTATGACCTTAAGCGAATACCTTCCGGTTATTCTAAATATAAGGTTTATCACCCTGCTCGACACACTCTCAATGGTTATGATGTTGTTTACGACGACCTGTGGACGAGAAACCCACCACTAACTTGGGATTGTTGGTCTACTGACTTCCAAAAATCACACTATGTTCAAGTGTAGCTTGCTTATTTCATCCTTCCACTCGAGCATATTCTTGTCTCTTTTCAGTATGCACGTGTTATACGTTGCCATGGCCAGTTCTCGTGGAAATGGCAGTGCAATCGCCTGCGAGGATTCTGAGTACTCCTTGCCCTGCCGTTACCGTGGCCGCTACCGGAGTCAGGCATAGCGGCCTGCCGGAGACTTGGGGCCTGGTTTTTTGTGTACTCTCATGTGACGGGATTTTGCTTATACTCGCAACGGCTAGCGAGCGTAGAGGCGTTGCCACTTGTAGCTGTGACGCTGCTGCCCGTCACAGCTCAATATAGCTCAATAGCTGCGCTTTTTGTTGGATAGCTATCCCGCTATCGAGCAATCGCCAGATCCTCGTCCGCTAGAACAGAACGCACCACGTGAAGGTGAGATTAGCTTAGAGCTATGGGTCTTGGTCTAGGTTATTGTATTATAAATGGATTGATTTCTGTTTTGAAAGTTGTTGAACGTGAAATATAGAGGTAGTTATTTTTTTAGGAAGTTTTCAGGTAACAGCAGCTGCTTGACATATTTGTTATGCAGTAAGCTACTTTTTAAAAACAGATTATTTGTAATTGTTGATATTTGAAAAGTTACAGCCCTACTTTCCCCTCCGATGATATCGGCGCTATGTATGGAATCGGTAAGTAAATATTCATAGTTTTAAAATGTCATAAATTATTTAGCGCTTGTTTCTCAGAAAACCTATTACGAGTCATACCTATTCCCTTTAAATGCTAACAATTGTTGAGTTCTGATTAGCGAATCACGGTCTTATCGCCGATACTCTAGAACCATTTTTCCGCGTTAGGTACATGCTGACCCATATCTGTCAGGAGTCGGAACCTACCGATATTAGCACTTTTCCATGCAGAGCTGTCATTTCCATGGAACAGCTTCGGACGCATCCAGAGAATGCGATTAAACAGTGACACATCTAGGTCGGCCCTTATCCATGAAGATGGATAGATTCGGACGTTCAGATGTTGGAGATAAACGGAAAAGTTCTGACAGGCGACCTTAAAATTCATTATGCTTTGTGAATAACATTTTTGTTTTTATTCGAAACGGATACCTATTTCAACCAAATTAGTTTGGTGAATCATATTTACAGATTTATTGTTCAGAAACAATATCGTAAAATAGTGATCTGAAATTCACTGCACGTGCACCAGTTTTAATTTATAAGAAGTCTTGAAACGAGTTCTTCAACTGAAGCATGATGTGATTGAAGAGTTTACTGGAGTAATTAAGCCTCACTGGGATCTCAGACGTGACTTTTCAACTTATCACACCATCATTATCAACCTAGGCTTCCACACCTATCTGTAATTGTATCAACTTTTGCATGGTCCTCTGTCCAATCTTATTACATCGTTTGTCGGAAATCTTCGTAACAATTCAAATGTTCACCGATCTATTCTCGACTCTGCTAATTAATTGAGTTGTTGCTATGGTAATGTTATATCAAAGAATTTCCGCAATCACGATGTAAGAATTTCCTTTGGAAAACATCCATTGTTATAATATCAAGTGATTGGTTGTAGTACCTAATACATATATTAAGGTACTTGAAATTATTTCACTTGAATTCATTCAATGTTGCGAGCAAACGTCTTTGATTAAAATTTCTTCGATTCCACATTTTGCCCTTGTTTCACCTTTTCTTAGGGTTCCGTAGCCGAAAGGCAAAGACGAAACCCTTTATGATTTCGTGAAGTCTGTCCGTCTGTCTGGTTTTCTGTCTGTGTGTCCGTCTGTATGTCACAGCTACTTAATTCTGAACTATTTGCGTTACACAGATGGAACTTGGTAGGTAGATGTATTCCATTAACCACTTTACGATCACGCCTAACATTTTTTTCGTCAAACCATGCATGCATGGATGTCTATGGATAGTCTCATCAAATGACATCGAGGTTCAAAAAACCATTTTTCTGAAAGTCTAACATTCCGGAGATAGACGCTTCCAAAGTGGTAAAATGAGCGTCCCCCCTCTAAATTTAAAAAAAAAGAGATTTTAAATTTGGAAAAAATACATACCTGCCGTACATAAAAAATTTCAACGAAAATTATTTTGAGCGAGATCGAGCCAGTAGTTTTTGAAATATATTGCATATTTTCAACAACTGCAAACATAACTTTGTTCTTTATACAAACACTCTGGAAAACAAAGTAATGTTTGCTGTCAACAAAATATTGTAGTATTTTGGCTTAATAGAAGTAAGTGGATCCCTTATTCAGTTAAAGTTGGCACGGAACCCCTTAGTGGACGAGTCCGACTCGCACTTAGCCGGTTTTTCTAATATAAACCCTCTCTGTACTTAATTTTTAAGAGAGCTTTTTCTTTTATAATCATGTGTAAAAAGCTCTTTATAGCAATCAGTTTTGTTGTTTCTTTGATTATGTCTCTTTCATTTCATTAAATAAGGCTCTTTGAAATAGATACAATCATCTTTTCATTTTGCCAATTCTTTGTTCACCTAATCTGAACCAGTATTCCTTACTATGAAGACAAAGCAGTTTCTTAGAGATTGGTTTGAAATAGACAAGGAGTTCCCCTGAGTCACCATTAAATAAAGCTAGATACAAAATTGCCATCACAATTGAGTAGTAGCGGGCACTTAAAGTTGGTTGCATTTTGTGTTTTAAAATGTTTATTTATTTTATTATTACAAAAAATCCACAGCTCTCAATAATACAGTTTAACTTGTTTCTTAGACCCCTTACACACTGCGACTTTTAGCATCGATGCAATCGCACGTTTTGAAAACGCGCTTCAGCATCGCGACTCACGCAATGAACAGATTTAATTTAGCATCGATACTAATGCGTGTAAGTATCTATGCAGTCGCCAAAATTAAATACATAATTTAACAATTTCCAGCTTCTGCATCGCGACTGTATGACCCTTTGCCTGCGACTTTTAGCAGCGATGCAGTCGCGCGTTTTGAAAACGCGCTTCAGCATCCGAATCACGCAATGAACAGATTTAATTTAGCGTCGATGCAGTCGCGCGTTAGCACGGATGCAGAAGTGCGACTGCATAACGCGTGTTATATCGATGCAGTCGCAAAAATTTAATACACAATTTGACAATTTCCAACTTTTGTATCGCGACTGTATCGTTGCTAACGCGCGTTAGCATCGCGACTGCGTCAATTCTAAAAGTAGCGCAGTGTATAAAGGTTGACATTTTGCCACTGGATCGATGCTAACGCGCGTTAGCATCGCGACTGCATCGTTGCTAAAAGTCGCAGTCCGTATAAGGTCTTAAATAATAATCATACAGCGATGGATGATAGATCTGTAATAAAGAACCATCAAATGTTAACTGAACTTACTGCCGTATTATTTATTATATTGATAACATTACAATATTACGATTTTTTTTGTTGTTTTAATAAAATAATAATATTTTTGCTAATTTGACAGTAAAGTCTTTTCTATCAAAACTGCATCGCAATACGCGCCCTGTTAGCGTTATCTTTCCAATATTTCATACAATATGAGGCTTATTTTTAAATTATTTACTGGTTAGTGTTTATTTCACTGGTAAAACAGCCCCGAAACTAAATTACTGACTAGTCAAAATAAATAGGTATTGAAAAGAAGTATGATAATATTATTTTTACTACTAAATTTCATTCGGATAATGATTTACTAACAAGTATTCTGTGTCAATACGAAAGCTGGTTGCTGTCATATTTGAGTCTATTGCTAGGTAGAGTATACAATATTTTTAACTCGACTTTAAATGTAATTTTAACTGCACCATAGAGTCTTGCACTTATGAAAGCACACTGCTATTCCTTTATCAAACAGTTGAAAATATGGTGTCTTGCTATCTTGGTAAATTGCCCTCATATAAATGTTTCTACCCCGCGCTTTGTCAGAGACTCGGTCATTCCACTCGAGACTAGGGAACTCATGCATCAGCCGGGAATGTAATCTAAACCTGGATCCTACTACGTGAAACATTGCTCTCCTTTTAAGGG
Source organism: Pyrausta purpuralis (assembly GCA_963924145.1). NCBI lineage: Eukaryota > Metazoa > Arthropoda > Insecta > Lepidoptera > Crambidae > Pyrausta > Pyrausta purpuralis. The sequence continues at coordinate 22,359,092 of OZ001644.1, read as the reverse complement.
GGTTCCGTAACCAAATATCAAAAAACGAAACCCTTATAGTTTTGTTCATTTTTGAGGCAGCTAGTGGTGACTGAGTTTGTTCCGGCGTTTCTTCTCAAGCGCTAGTAGTATACGGGCCATAATTAATTGATATTACACTAATAATTGACGTTCATAAGTGCCATTTTGAGTCCTAAATTGAATAAATTATTTTTGACTTTGACTTTGACTTTGACTTTGACTTTTGACTCGTCAAATCTGTCTGTTTGTCCGTCCGTATGTTACAACACTTTTTTCTAAAACTATTAGTATTACACAGTTGAAACTTAGTAGGTAGATGTGTCCTGTTACGATTCTCATATAAAAAATATTTAAATTTAAAGGTGGTCGGGAACCCATACATGAAACCAAAGCCTATTTTTTTGTCAAACCTTGTGTGTAGGGTGTCTCTTGGTGTCTGGTGGATGGGTATGTCTTTTAAAATGACATCGAGGTTTTTAAAACCATTTTCTCTAAACGTCTAACGTTTGAGAGATAGACGCATCCAAAGTGGTAAAATGGGCGTCCCTCCATCTTACTTAAAACTAAGCGAGTGTAAATTTTGAAATAAAACCGAACTAGAAGTTTTTGAGATACAGCACATTTTCAATTACCGCAAACCTAACTTTGTTATTTATCCAAATACTATGAAAAACAAATTTATATTTGCTGTCAACAAAATATTGTGACATTTTTGCTAAGTGGAAGTAAATGGATCACTTATACAGTTAAAGCCCTTACTAGTAGTATTATATTATCTGGGCCTTAGTGTACCTTTAATCAGAACAATCAATTGTAGGTATAAACATTTAATTTTCATCTCACGAGGACCGAGCCGTGCTTGATAAATTATGATATGCTTTTGTCGCTGCCATGCTGAATTCTAACTTTTGCAAAAACCAAAACACACTGGTTACCTGGTGATTTGAGGTTGAAGTACGGGTGTTTCCAAATACGCAGATTGTGAAACCGGCCAAGTGCGAGTCGGGCTCGCACACTAAGGGTTCCGTGCCAACTTTAACTGAATAAGTGATCCACTTACTTTCACTTAGCCAAAATACCACAATATTTTGTTGACAGCAAATATAACTTTGTTTTTCATAGTATTTGTATGAATAACAAAGTTGTTTGCATTTATTGAAAATGTGCTCCAACTCAAAAACTACTAGTTCGATCTCGTTTAAACCAATTTTCGTTGAAAGTTTTTGTCAAGATCTACATCATGTATTTGTTTCAAAATTTACTCTCGCTTAGTTTAAAAGTTAGATAATGGGGGGAGGGGACGCCCGTTTTACCACTTTGGAAGCGTCTTTCTCTTAAACGTTAGACATTTAGAGAAGACCATAGACACCGTATAGGTTAGTAGGACCTATCCATATACACGCATAGGTTTAATAAAATAAAAAAGGTTTTAGGTTCATGTATGGGAAACCTCCCACCCTTATACATTATTTTATTTTTTGTATGAGAATCGTAAAGTGGTTCACAGGATACATCTACCTTCTAAGTATTAATTATGTAATACTAATAGTGTCAGAATAAAGAGGGTGTGTGATTGTACGGACGGACAGTCGCACAGACTTGACGAAACTATAAGGGTTTAGTTTTTTGCCATTTAGCTACGGAACCCTAAAAAATGAGGCGCTACATAAACTTGCTTCAGTTAACCTATAAAAGGTGGTAAAGTGATAGCTTGTTGTTTTGGTCGTCGACGAGCGACTCAGGGATGTTTGTATAAATCGTTTATACAAACATCCCTGAGTCGATGATACGATGATGATGATACTGATGATGATACTGATGCCAAAAATATCATCATCATCATCATCATTATCAGCCAAAGGACGTCCACTGCTGAACATAGGCCTCCCCCACGGCTTTCCACAGCGACCGATCACTAGCGGTTTGCATCCAGTTTGATCCTGCGATCTTTTTGAGGTCGTCCGTCCATCTTGTTCGTTACCTTAGTTCTCCTACGTATCTCCTCATTTCTGATTCGATCCCGTAGAGAGACACCCAGCATAGCTCTTTCCATCGCTCGTTGTGTGATTTTGAGCTTCTTTATGAGGCCCATAGTTAAAGACCATGTTTCGGATCCGTATGTCATCACTGGTAACACACACTGGTTGAAGACTTTCGTCTTTAGACACTTTTTTTTTAACGTCAGGAAATGCCAATTACGCACCGTACCTCTCCGTCGGGGAACGGATGTGTGTGGGACTCCCCCGGATTCGCCCCCGGGTATACCCACTAAAACCTGACGACGCCCGCCGTGTTTGTTGGCTGTGACCGCGGTGTCTCAACAGTCCCACGACCCTTGCCAGCGCAGCCTCCACCCTCTATCAAGGGCGGATCTCCACGGAGTGGGGCGATCCCACTCTCGATGGCACACTGGCGCCTTAGGAGGGTCCCTTGTGATTGGACAGAGGTGTCCCCACACCGTCTGTCCGAGACCCTCCCGAAGAGGCGATCCACGCCCGACGGCAAATGCACGCCGAGCTCGCCAAGAGGACCAAAGTCCTCAGGACATCCCCTGCCTCCTCTGATAAACTAGAGGGGTGCCGGGAATCCAACGACTTTTAGTGAGCCGCCGCTCGATGCGAGACAGACGCGACTCACTAAAGCCACTGCCGCCCGATACGGGAACAGACGCAGCGGCACTCTCCACGAAGCATCTTGGCTTCACCTGCCGCTGGATTGCGACAGGCTACTGAGCCCCCTCGCCACGACAAGGCGTGCTCCATTCGAGGGGGGTCGTCTTTAGACACTGACCGAACGCTGCCCAGCCGAGTTGGATTCGTCGATTGACCTCTTTCTCGAAGTTGGACCTACCCAATTGGATCACTTGTCCCAAGTAGACGTACTCGTCGACAACTTCGAGAGTTGAGTTCCCAATGGATACTGGAGTGGTGACGAGTGAAGACGAAAATTATGTCGAGTTCTCTTGTTGTACACAAGAGAACTCGACATAATTTTCGTCTTTTCCATGTTCATTTTGAGACCCACTTGTTGGGAGACTCGGTTAAGGTCTTCGAGCATAGTGCCAAGATCGTCCAGCGTCTTTGCCACAACGACTATATCATCGGCAAATCAGAGGTGTGTGATAAATTCGCCATTAATATTGATGCCGATTCCTTCCCATTCCGTCTTCCAATGCCGCTGTGAACAGTTTCAGAGATATCACATCTCCCTGTCTCACACCTCTCCACAGTGGAATCGCCCTCGTGTTCTACTCCTGTACTCGGACCCACATAGTGGTGTTATTGTAAAAGCACTTTAACACCTCTATATACCTATAGTCTATGTGGCACCGCTGCAGAGACTGAAGCACCGTCCAAGTTTCGATCGAATCAAAAGCCTTCTCATAGTCCACAAACGCTAAGCATAGAGACATGTTATACTCCTCTGACTTCTGTATAATTTGCCTAAGCGTTTGGATGTGGTCTATGGTACTATAGACTTTTCGGAAACCGGCTTGTTCGGGAGGCTGGAAGTCATCAAACCTACGTGCGAGACGATTCGTGATGACCCATGAAATAGCTTGTAGACATGGCTTAGGAGTGAGATGGGTCTATATTTCTTCAAAAAAGTTTTGTCTCCTTTTTTTAAGGACAGCACCACCACACTCCTGTTCCACGCCTCGGGTGTGACGCCCTCCAGCAGCACGAAATTAAAGAGTCTCTGAAAGACTTTAAGTACCGGTGTTCCACCCGCCTTCAGAAGCTCTGCTGTGATTCCGTCCTCGCCAAGTGCCTTGTTAATTTTGAGCTGTTTATGGGCCATCCTAATCTCGTAGAGGCTGATGTCCGTGATGTTTTTGATGTAGTGTCGGGTCAGGATAGCTCGTGGGTCTCTGGCCGAGCTATCAACGAGTTTGGCAACTGAGGTGTACAACTGTCCATAGAACCTTTCGATCTCCCTCAAAACCTCTGCTTTCACTGCCGGCCTCCGTCTTTAGCTTTGTCAACAGGCTTTGCCCAATAGATATGTTCCTTGCAAACACTTTGGAGCCTTGGTTCCGCTCTACCGTTTCTTTAACACTATTAGTGTTAAAGCAACGAATGTCGTGTCGCAGGGACTTCCATATTTGTCTATTGAGCTGACTGTAGTTTTCAGCATTACCGGGGGTCTGCAGTACCATAGATCGACGTTTTGCCATAAGGTCGGGAGTGTGGATCGACAGTTTTTGAGGTCTATTTTTACGGCCAGACCTAAAAAAACTTTGACGGCACCGTTTGGGCAGTTTCTACAAACCCGTTGTTTATTTCGTCCACTGATACGCAATTGTTTAGAATATCGAAGCGGTTTGACAACTCGAGTAGAAAGCTCTCGGGATTCTGGATATGAGCACTAGTCTGTCGGAGCGTGGACGTAATCAGGCCAAAAATATCGTTTAAAAAAAGTATTACAAATTCAATTTATTATTGCGATACTAGCAAGCAAGTTAAAACTACCACCACCATGTCGCCTCCACGTAGCTTGCAAGCTACGGCGTATCGTAGAAATGCGCTGTGCGCGAAGGAGCAAATTTCTCCATTCATTTTTTTAAGTGTTCCGAAGAGGTTATCTTTTATAAAATTTTCATACAATTTAAAGTTTCTTTTATAATAAGCGTAACTTAAGTTACTATCCACAAGTTGGATAGATATCACTGTCCAAATCTACATCCTGTATGTATAAGCAACAAAACGTAGCGTTAACATTTGATACCGGTATCGTCTTTATTATATTGTGCCAAGGATATTTGGAGTCTTTATTCTGGGTAACTTACTCTAAATAGTAAATATAGCATATTATGTGTATAAGTGGAATACAGATAAGCCATGAGTAGGACCTCTGAAGTATGCCTTAGTTAGTAGTATTAGACGCACTGAGTTTGAAGGGCTCAAAGATGCTCGTAGTTTAGTCAATTTATGATGGCGAACAGTAACCAGAGAAGCACAACATTTGTAGATAAGTATTATAATTGAACTGCCTTGGTGATGCAGCAGTAACAGGATCAAACTTTAAAAGTACAGCGCCAGAGGTCCCGGATTCGATCCTCGGGTCGGGCCAAGAATATAAATACCTGTTTTTTTTTTCTGTTCAGAAATTCTTAGGGTCCTGAGTTTAGAAGTTCGCGGTGTTTCACCCTCGTGCCTCGGAAAAGCAAAGAAAGCCGTTGGTCCTATGTCTTATCTCTCTCCAGTCGTGTCAGATTGCTGTCCTATCGGGCTATGAGAGTGAAAGGAACAGAGAGTGCACCTGTGTTTATGCACACACTTGTGCAGTATAATATGTCCCACGCAGTCGATTAGTCATTGTTTAAATTGCATTCGTAATAAAGCAACTGTGTCAGACAAGGAATCAAACCCTGTGTCTTACGCTATCCGGATTAAGCCTATACCTACTACTTGGCCACCGACACATTTGGCAAGCATGTTCAATTTTGTAAATACTTTCTTTAACGCGTAGGCTGCGTGACAAGACACCACAAGACCCAAAAATAACATTATAGGTCGTGTTTGAAATGTTATGATAAAAAGGTCCTTAAAACAGTAGGTCGAATATATTTACTTTTCAGTAGCAACCATTTCATCTCCTTTGTTACCGTTTCTTTGTATTAAAATAATTTTCTTGCAAATGATTTATTTAATCTCATGATATCGATTTAATAACTTATTAAGCTTTGATTTCACCAGTTAGAGAACCAATTTTTTCGTAACGAAAACGTATACGAGTCAATCAGAGTAATGCGGTTTTGTATACCTATCGTATTTACGTATTTGTCAATATACTTCGTTTGCGTGGGTTTATTCACTGAGTTAAATTAATCCAATTCAAATGTAAATATTGAAGGAATCGGAGTTCATACGTTTTACGCAACAGCTGGGATATTACTGAACATGGAAAATGATTGGTGTCCTATTAAAATTGTTAGTCTCATCATAGCGTTGTGGGTAGTATGGACAGTATTTTGGGAGTTGCGAAAGAAAGTGTTCTTTTGATTCGAGAGATTTTCGTATACGCTGCTTATTATTTAGCAGCATAAACACAAATATTCGAAGACGTAGTAAAAAAAAGGAAAAGTAATATTGGTGACCCATCACATACATTGTTCTGATCCCAAAGTAAGTAGCTAATGCACTTTTGTTATGGAAATCAGACACAACGGTAGTAGGTACCACAACACACAGACCCTAGACAATATAGAAAATCTTGATTTCTATATTGATCCGACTGGGAATCAAACCTGGGACCTCGGAGCGGCGACGTCTTGAAACCAGCGTGCTTAATCACTAGACCACGGAGGTCGTCAAAAAAAGATCGTGAAATCGCCTTAAAGATGTTACTTAGCACTATCATTTATAAAAAAAATATTTTATTCGTAAAAAACATGCACAATTTCAGTACCAGAAACAAGAATAAACTTGTCGTTCCAAACTTCAGACTTCAGAAGTTAAATCACTGATTTATTGATAGATTTATTACTTTCTTTAATCAATAACCTCAAAATAAAATTGAATTACCCTGAGATATATTCAAATCGACTGTTAAACAATATTGAATGCTAAAGGATATTATAAACTAGATGATTATATGAACAATAACAATGTATGGTCTAGCTTGTACGAGCACAAATATTACAAAATGTAAAAATAGATATATACAGCAAAAATAAATTACTTTTATGACTTCAGTCGTACACGTAGTAATAGCAATCGCTTATGTTATGTAATACTGTCGGAGTGACAGCACAATAAATGTTAAATGTTTGCCGTAAAAAGGCTGGTAAATATTTTAAATACTTTCTCCCGGATAATACTTCGCAATCGAGTTCCTAAAAATAAATAATAGATACTTATTTCTAAAACTACAAATATATAGCTATTGAGCGGGCTTAAGTGGTCGGGAACGAGATTGCTGGACGTAGACCTTGGTCGTTGAGCTGAAGGAAGCAGGCTGCGTGCTGGGCAAGGGCCGTCGGGCTGGGGGCCGGGCCCTCTTGCAAGACATCGGAACTGTGGGTTGGAACCAGGCTGGAATCATCGGAACAAGTCAACGGGCTGGAATCCAAGCAAAGCAGATTAATCACTATACCATGTAGTAGTAATAAGTATTAAGTACAAAATGTATGGTAATTAGAACTAAGCCTATTATAATACTAATAATGATATATGTTGTCCTTTCCCCACTTTCTCTATATAGATATAACTTCCTTCCCTCTCTTTCTCTTGATTTTTTCAATACTATCCCCCATGGCCACCCTGGAAGTCCTCAAATTGACGCTTCGGAGGTCATAGTGGTAAGAGGGAATATCAAATCTCGACCTTCTCTAGAACCCCCAAACCATTATATTATTTTATACTCCCTTAATGTAATATTACAAAAACAACAAACAACAATGCCTTGTATATGCAAATAAAAAAATAAATAATAATAATACGAGGGTCAAACTGAAAGTTCTTAGAACTGGCCACTTATAAACAATATAATAAAAAAAATATTCTAAAATTTGAAAATAGAAATCTTTGCCAATATTACTGAGTATATATTTCATTCATTTGTCATTTGTTTTACGATTTGGCGGCAAATTGAAAATTGTCTGTGTCACGTCAACATGAATTTAACACGAGAAAATTTTCGTGCAATGATTTTTTATGACTTTCGATGTCATTTAAGTCAACAAGAAAGTTATGATAGACTACGATTGGCCTTTCACGATGAAGCCCCATCTCGTGCGACTGTTTACAACTGGTTTAATGAGTTTAAACGTGGTCGCACTAATCTCACTGATGATGTACGTGAGGGACGGCCTTCTACGGCGACGACTGAAAATAACATCTGTGTTGTGCGGCGTATATATAGAGACTGACAAAAGAGTGACCTATCAGCAGATTCGGACAAGCTTAGGCATCGGTATGAGTCAAGTGCACAAAATCCTCCACGAACATTTAGCGGTCAGGAAGCTTTGCGCCCGGTGGATACCTCATAATTTGACTAAGGCTCAAAAACTCCATCGTGTGGATTGGTGCCGTAAAATGATTGAAAGATTTAACGGAGGTGACTCAAATGCTGTGTTCGACATACTAATAGGTGACGAAAGCTGGATTTACTGTTATGATCCTGAAACCAAAAGACAATCTGCTCAGTGGGTGTTTCCTTTCGAGGAGTTGCCAACTAAAGTGAAGAGAGATCGAAGTGCGGGAAAAAAAATGGTGGCCTCGTTCTTTGGAAGGATAGGTCATTTCGCAACAATTGTGTTAGATGATCAAAAAACAGTTTCTGCAGAATGGTACACTACCAATTGTTTGCCACTTGTCTTGGAAAAAGTTCGAGAGAAACGACCTCGCAGTAGGATCCTCCTTCACCACGACAACGCCTCGTCGCACACCGCCAAGCGAACGATCGACTATTTGGCGACATCAAACGTTGAATTACTGGGTCACCCGCCGTATAGCCCCGACCTCGCGCCTTGTGATTTTTATTTATTTCCAAAAATTAAAGAAAAACTTAAAGGAAAGCGGTTTATGAATGCTGAAGAAGCGGTGGCTGCGTATCGCGATGCCATTGAAGAGACCCCTAAGGACGAGTGGGCAAAGTGCTTTTCCCAGTGGTTCCATCGCATGCAGCGGTGTATTGACGTCAATGGACAATATTTTGAAAAGATATAATAAAACTAATAACTGGCTAATGTAATCAGTTTTTGATTTTCTAAGAACTTTCAGTTTGACCCTCGTAATAGCGACAACATGCAAAATTCAGATTTCAAAATATAATATCCTAACAGTGATTACAACACATTAGCGATTAAAAATGTGGTATTGTTATGTTACTCGTACATCTAACATGTGGGTAGATGTGATTTGACTTATTAGACCACAAGTTAGTAGGAAATATTAAAAGAATGAAAAATTTAATTCAAGAATGGCCTGTAATCGGAGCAAAAGCATATATAGGCTCTGTAAGTATCCATTAATCAATTCTTAATGGTTTTATTTTATAATTATAAAAAATCAATTTATTGTTATTTTCTACCAAAATAAATCGAACCAGCAATGTATTGCATACAAATATGTCCAGTCATAGAACATGACATTGTCACCTACTACAACGAGTTAGCGATTTTCATATACATTGCGCATAGCGCAGACGTCACGCGTAATGACGTATGTACTCATAAGAGACCAGAAATTTTGCCCGATCGGACCGGCGGCACGGTAGCTCAATTGGAAGAGCGTTTTACCCTGTTAGCCAGAATGTTGCTGGTTCGGGTCCCGTCCGTGCGCAGTTTTTGTTATCTTATTTCATATTTATGAATAAAAAATGTGACACTGCGAGTGTTAAAAACATTCTACACCTTCTCTGTTCTGAGTATTTCAAAGTATAACCAGTATATCTCTGCTATTTGAGGTGCTCGTAGCGCAGTGGTAGTAGGGCTTTGGTAGTGATACCAAAGTGAAGCAACCTACAACGTGGTCGTGTTTGGATGTAAAAGTAACGTATTCACAAGCATCATCGTGCTTCAGAAAGCACATTACGCCGTTAGTCCCGGCTAATATCGGTTGATATTAGTCTTTAAGCCTATTCAGAGGCCTTATGGGCGACTTGATATCATCAGAAAGCAGGGTTAGTCGCTTGCCTTGCTAACACCCCTCCACCAATTCACACTGAGCCCGCGTGTTGGGGTATGGCTCAAACTACCTCATAGTTGAGGTTAGGCCTTTGCCCAGCAGTAGGACGTTATAGGCTACCTTTACTTTCCTTGACTAGGGATTGTAACTTTGGATTACTATATCTCCAAGTAAAAGGATCTTAGAGCACTACGACCAGGGCCTCTATTTTTGGACCACTCGCGTCAAGGTTGCGTGTGATATTCATTGATTAATGTCCGATTTTTCAATGAAAATGAGTATAATTCCGCGGGAGTGATGCAGTAAAAGATAGTACCAACGACTAAATATTTTGCGTGATTTTAATTGATTTTTAATTAGTTTTCAATCGAATTTCACACACCATATTCATATAACTACGTATAGTACTCTGTAGAATAATTGATTAAAATGTATGCTCTATTACAGGTCACACGCTATATATCTATCTACTTATATAATATCAATATTTCTAACAAAACTACTCAGGAAAACATATGAAGGTAACATTGCAAACAAATTAAGCAAGTGTTTATTAGAAGAATGTTCTAGAACGTCGAATACTTATTTGATAGCTAAAGATGCAGTCCCACCCGGTAATATGCAAAATTGGCATTTTATGACCACATACTAACTTTGCGAGACCAGTTTATATTGAGCTTTTGGAATTGTTATCTTTACCTGTGTTGATACAAACAAGATGCACAGCGGAGGTCTTTAGTTTTTGGCTAAGGAAACGCCAGCTGTATGTGACTGTCTTAGTGGAAATATGTTATGAGAATTGTTCTAAATTAAGCTCGAATTGTGCTTGTTAAGATGCTTTATCTTATAATTACTTTAGACGAAAAACAATAACCTGAGTTTGAAGCTAACAATGTAAAGAAAAGTCGTGAAGATGGTTATTTAAATTTTATATAGTTTGCTAGCTTATAGAAACGGCAAGACCATAAATTTGGCGTCAGTGTGGTCCATCAATTTGGTCAGAATTATCGGAGCATGATCCTGCAACCTACCCAGCCTGACAAAATGATGAAAATTTAACAATGAAATTGTTCTTCATTCTGGTGATTATCCTGTCTGGTGGGCTGAATTGATGCCAGTCTTAGCGTGTATCTATTTTTATATTTTGTTGTGTAACATTTGTCTTAAAATTTCAAAGCTGAAGTTTCGGTAAATGCACCTACAAATATTCCAATCGAACTTCTTTTTCTTTTCACTTTCTTCTCAATCTATCAGCGGTATCGTTTTCGTCTGCGATTTGTTATTTCCATGTACTGATTTATAGCCAAGCAAAGAGACCAAATCCACGAAGGTTACGACTACAACATTCTAATCGTTGTTCTGCTCAACGGAGGCCTAGCAATCAACATGTCTGTTCAATAGAATTTAGGGGGGTAACAACGATGTCCGAATAATTGAAACTATATTTAGGAATACCCTAAATTGTTCCACGTCCATATAGACGTGGAACGTAAGATATGATAGACAAGACAGAGCGAGAAAGGAGAAGAACTTTTGAATTTAAAAAGAGAATATAAAAGGGACGTTATGATTGGACGTTATGATTGATATGAGAGGAGTTTGGGATTCTGAAAATAAAAGCTAGAACTAGAAAGACTTGAGTATTGTAATAAACCAGAAGTATACCTATCACGTGCATTCCTACTTATCTAAATCCCAAGCTCCACATTTAATAGGATACCATGTTTTTTTTCTTAAACTTTATGAAACCTTAAATACCTTATTATTGTTGAAACTATTTTCATAGATCGACAGAATCTGATTTATCATTGATATATCATTAATTTTTATCCGTAAAAAGTGAATTCTTACTGTGTCGAAAAAATATGTGTTTACCTTCAGTTTAGGTTATAAATTCCAAAAATTTAAGCATCTTCAGTACAAAATCGTCATTTTTTTAAATGACTGCAGGACTAGTATCTAATCGCTTCGATCATTATTTGTGAAGGCGGACTTTATCGGCGTTGAACCAAGTGCACGACAAAAAATATAAATCAGAGTTAAGTGTACAAGCTAGCTAGCTATATTAGACTATTGTGGTTACCCCTGATCGCAGGCGAATTGCCAACTCCTCAACGTCCCGATGGCATTCCGGGTGTCATCACTCGTCCACGATATTGGGACGCAGAGTGATTATTTTTATTGACATCCGATCGTTTTATTTTATTAGTTTCTGTTATTTGTTGTTTCATTGTCATTTTTATTTATTTTGGTTCTTCTCATTTGTAATATACAAATTTTCTGTCTAAATAGTTTATTTCTCTAAGGAGCGATTTTTCAATGGCCAGATAAAACTTATCAGACTGATAAATTTTAAAGTGGCAGATTTTAAAATATGACAGCCACCTATGATTGCTGACAATTAGGTGACCTTTTCAAATTAAGAATATTTCTTATCTGACTGTTGAAAAATCAGCCCTAAGTAATAAATGATTTAAACAGTGACTAGATCGGTTTTACGACATACCAACGCATTTAGGGGACGTTTATATTGCCATATAATTCGAGTAAGCGTGGTCGTACCTATGTATGTCACATCTATGTTTAAAATGCGCACAAGAAATGCATTCAGTGGTCAAGGAAATGAGCTTACGCACCCTAGCGACCTACATGATCAGCACACTTACTGTGCTAATAACTTGCAATCAATTTGCGTCACTACAACTAGGCACTACACCACATTCCCCTGATTGACTTGTATGACTTCGGAAGATCCGTTCTCAAGTCGAAGCACGAGTAAATAGCCGTTGAATAACGTATGAGCCGACCGATGCTGTTCGGTCGCATTTCCGAGGCCAGGGCTGTCAAAACGAGGATGTCGATTTGTTTTGAAGATGCACCATTTTTGGCTTTCGGCTTTGTCGAACGAACGTCGTGTAACAAAGTGCGCTTTTATGCAGCTCGACTGTGCAATACGATTGTTTGTCAGAAATTCAGCTTTGAATTTTTAACGGCGCTCCGTTTTAGATCCTATTTCGAACGCCATTAAATCATGCTGTCCAATTTTGAACCCTACTGTGGCTTGAACCACTTCCTCCAATATTTATATGTCTTCAATCTTCTACAAAAGAATTTCAAGTAATTAAAACAGGATTAAAATGTGGTCAGCTGTGGAGAAATTATGGACTTCGAAATTAAATGCTAGGGTTAATTAAGTTTACAGCCAGATGACAATAAAACGAACTCGGATCCCCTTAGTAAATCACTTTTCTCAACTCGGAGCGATTAACTTAATTAGGATTTAACGGTGAATTTCAGCGGATTGAAAATCTAAATTTTAACAGGGATATTGGGAGGGTTCCACCAAATTCAATCACCAGTAACAGGCATTTACACCCTAATTTACTCGTGGATTAACTTAGTTGGTAGGTACTCTAGCTTTATTTATATATTTGCATGTTGATAGCGCATAAGCATCTCAGTACTGTGAAGGTAATTGTGCATTTCAAAGATGATAAAATGTAGCTATTGCCCATAAATTATTGAAACTGAAAAAATATTAACTATGATTTCGGTTAAAGTCATACTTAAGTAGCGTGAAAAATAAGTTATTTTTTGTTTCCCCCAAAAATACTTTAAGTGGAAAGTCAGTTGTAAAGAATTTTAAAAGGTTAAACGTCTGCTTAACAACAGAATGCGTCACAACCGACTGTCCACTTAAAGTATTTCCTTAAGCAAATTTTGTTGTTAGGCAGATGTTTAAGCTTTTAAAATTAGTTACAACTGACTTTTCACTTAAAGTATTTTCAAAAGAAATGGCAATCAAGCTTAATTTGAGCACAGCGACTGCAGAACTAGCCGGTTAATACCCAGCGCTGTCGTTATGAAAACTTTTTGAAGTCAATCTGCATAAAAAATGAGGTGACAGCCTCGGGCCGTCCTCGCAGGGTCCCAAAAGGATCTAACGGACCCCCATTCCTTGAGAACCCTACGGATATTCGTTTTCATAAATTGTTAATACCACTCGAAATTCAATTGAAAAGTACATTAACTTTTTGAAAACAATTAAGGCTGCAAATAAGTTGTACTGTCCAATTAGGATGATATGTCTACCTACTAAACGAAAGTATGACTTGAATACCTTTTACACACTGCGACTTTTAGCAGCGATTCAGGCGCGATGCAGAAGCTGGAAATTGCCAAATTATGTACTGAATTTTGGCGACTGCATGGATGCTACATTAAATCTGTTCATGGCGTGAGTCGCGATGTCGAAGCGCATTTTCAAAATTACATGGATGCTAACGAGCGTTAGTATCGAGTGCATCGATGCTAAAAATAGCAGTGTGTTAGGGGTCTAACACCCTTTATGCGCAAATTATCAAATTCGCAAAATGAAAAATGCACAAATTGACAACTTTTGCAAATGTCCAGTTGTTTAGGTTTAATTATTACAGTCCAGTAATTAATTGGCAGAACTTTAAATCATTAATATTTTAAGTATTTTTTAAAATATAAAACCATATAACCGCATTTGCACATAAAGATCAAAAATTATAGTTTGATTCGGTTTAAACGCTGGAAACCTTAGCTAAATAAATAACTAACGAGAATTGAAGAAGGTGAAAAAAAATTTCATTTGAAAGGTGAAACTAACTAGGTCAACATGTCTATTGACTCTACGAAGTAGTCGAGGTTTCCATTTTTTTCCCTATTTACCGGCTTGTCTTATTATTTCTTAGAATTTAATTTAAGGAAACTCTGATTTATGGTACACCTACATCAATATTCTTTAAAAAATAAGATAATAACATTCCTTCGACGACAATTGATAAAGATAGTGAGTAAATAAAAACTTAAATGAATTCTAAGGTAAATTAAATAGAATAAATCTTATAGGAAAAGTTGTCAAAATTCCACATAGGGCTCGGCTCTCCGGTCGGAAATTCTCCGTTGGAAATCCACCATCAAAAATACACACACATCAAAAAGTTTGTGATCACCAGCACGTCTCACTATCGTCACATTAATATTATTTCCTGCACATTTTAATTAAAATTCCATAATTGAAGACTAGCAGTATCCCGTTACTTCTCCGGCGTAAATATCAAAATTAATCATTGTAAATATTCGCTGATCTGTTATTCCAATGTGTAAGCTATATAATTGTATTTTTATTTTTATTTAGCATGAAAGAGAAACCAACATCCATACACCATTCCTCACAAACTTTCGCATTACAATATTAGTAGGATTCACATCGTGGAACTCAGCAGCCATAAGTCCGGTTTACGCTTGGCCAGTTTTTGAGTTGTCAATCCTCTTTACATGATAAATGTTCATAACTGTTAACATTTCAACTGCCCAAATATTCGCGGAAGTCTGTTGGCTGTGTATAAGTAGAAATTTTACTAATTAACTGTTTAACAGATAATCTCTAATAATGTTTTCAGCGAAGTTATTCATAAGTTAAGCCTAAAAAACATATTGCATAAAACGACGTAATTACGTACGTTTATTTTGAAATAATTTGCAATACTAATCGCATTTATTTTAACGAAAGAAATTTAGTACGTTAAGTTTATATTTATATTTGACTGTAATAATAAGAAAATACACAGTTAGCTAGTGTTCTAAGTTTTGAAATTGTTTTACTAAACGGTTAACCTAATCTTAAATTCAAAACAAACCTCACTGAGCTATAAATAAGTATCATGTCACAGACATAAATTAATCGAATTTCTGGTTTAAGTAAATTTAAAAACATGCGAAGTTATTAGTTTGGTAAAATATCACGTGATTAAATATAACATCTGAAGACCTATTTTTGAAATCGCTCGTTTGGCTATGGCGTCTGATTTTTGTACAAAAATGAGTCAAAATCAACGAAAATCAAATGAAATATAGATGTAAGTACTCACAACCTGATATTTAGATGTGAGACTCCAGTGTGGAACTGAAACCATTTTTCATTCGTAAATCAGAAATTGATCAGTAAATATTATACGTCATTTTGACGAGACTGATTCAAAAATAGAGCCCCTAGCTAGAAATAATTCTGGAACGCCTCGGGCTAGACATAACTGATCCAGGTCATTGCATGACATTGGAATCAATCCGCCAAAAACTTTACTTTCTTTGATTAGAAAATAAGGTTTTAAATCTAACGATACATTGGTTTAGAATTTATTTCATCTAACAATACGACTATATGTTCAGAATGAGAACTCTGGATTGAAATGAAGCAAAATGTTTTATTCTTAAAAATAACTTAGCTATTTACTTTTTAAACTTAATCAATTCAATGGTTGGTTTTTGACGTACCTACCAATAGGTAGGGGCGCACAAAATAAATATATGTACTTCATTAAAATTTCATACCCAATATCTTATAATGTTGATGACAATTTGTATCTAAGATATCAAATTTTCCGTACATATTTTGTTACGTATGAAATATATTTGATATTGAGAACGTTTTCCTTATTTTCCAGCTTTGTTCGTCATATTTTCCTTAATATGTTGCTTGTGGTTCTTTTGATGAATAAAACGTACGTTCTTAAAGCAATAATAATTTTGGGGAGGAAAAGTAATAGAGCCTACATAAAACGCCCTGTCATGCGATGGCTTCCAATTTTCACCACACACTCACATGCCACGTATAGCACAAGGTAACCATTTAACGTCTAGCCTCGTTCGCTGTTAAAACATAACGTGTGTAAACACTCAAAAGCGGTGTTTATCTAATCGTATCGTTCGAACAGGCCCTTATTTTTAGAGGAAACACCACCTTCATGCGGAATCTAATTTGTGAACAATTGAAATGTTGAGATCGTGAGGAGAGTGTACAGACCAGTTTTCTGTGTAGAGATAGCATCAGCCGAGCGGATTCGGAGTTTCAATAATTTGGTAGCAGTATCTTTAACTCGAGGACTGATGACCCATCATTGCCGCCATATCAGGTGTTCTAATTTTCTCTCTGCGGCCTGATGACCCACCATCCGGCCTTCGTCAGCCGGGATCTTTTCTCCCGGCTTTTGTGTTTTGCCGCCCTTTGACCTCCAGGAGTAAAGGTGATTTGCGTTTTTTTTGGGTAGGCTTGAAGGGTAGTTATAAGGTAGGTAGGTTAATAAGTGAAAGTTATCGGATTGTAACCGAATCCAATCCGTAACCGAATGGTTCTGAATCGGAGGGCAATTCAGTAATTAATTAATTAAGTTACCATTAGAATACACGGTTAAAGAATTATTTTTTGTTACAAATCATTTAAATATAGACTGAAACAAAGTAACTGGCAAAATGCTTACAGACTCTTTTGCTAGTACTACAGTTACTGTTATCTATCATATTTGAGTAGTCTATTGAAATACTTTGTCTGTATATGGACGTGATATTTTCATTGTAATCGAATCAAGAGCTACTTATTTCCGCGTAAATTGGTTGTAACATCGATTGTTCCTGCTCTGTGAACAATTATTGTTATAATGGTAGATTGGGCCCTTCTGTGAGTATGAAAGGTAATAGGTAAAGGGGCAAACGTTGTGTTTACGTCTATCGAAAGCATTTCAAAGTCTATTGTTTAATTTATCTATGTATTTATCGGAGGTATTGTTATAATATTTACATATTATTGGTTTGTGATGCCTCTTTCAAGGTAGGTTTACATTTTCATTTAACAAGGGGACAAACAACGAACTGGCATTGAAAACCAAGTTATTATATTATTTGAGTAGGTATTGATCGGTTTTTGACAAAATATATTGTGTGTATTTTTCATAATTCCCAATATCGGAAAAAATTGTATAATACGAATTTGTCAGTCAAAATGGTTCTCTGCCTTTTCGCAGAAAATTTCTTAGCTGCCTATTAATGCCCAAATATAAATGAAATATAAAAATGAAAGTAATACCATGATGATAAATAAATATAGGTTGTTTTTTTTTCATATACAGGTAAAAAGGAAGTGAACAGGTTTTTAGTCTAAAACAAAAGGGACATTTAAGTCACCATATCGCACTTAAAGTAACAAGGACTTTGGAGCAAATTTAAGAAAAGGAGGTGGCTAAGAAAACCCTGTCTACAAAAAATCTCGTGTACGGTTCGATTAGGCTTCAAATTGAATTCAAAATATCTTTAATGGACATAGTCTTGAGAAACAGTAAGCTCAAGTGGCAATGGGCTGGGCTCAAAGCGCGAAAACTGATGGCCGTTAGGGCAGAAAATTCCTAGATTGTAAACCTTTTAATCAAGACCCAGTGCAGGACGTCCACCAACATGATAGACAGACGACTTTATAAATATTGCAAAATCAAACTGCATGCAGACTACTTATGATCGGTCGCTGTGAAAAGCCGTGGGGTTTAAATATGTTCAGCAGTGGACGTCCTTTGGGTGGTAATGATGATGATGACGATGGTGATGTGATGACTTATAACATTAAGCCTATCTCAATGAATGAGCTATCATAAACATAAAGATTAGCTTCTCCCGAAAATCGTTGCATTGTTTTACACTTTTGTCACCAAAACATTCAAAAAAAAAAAATCACAACAAATATTTCAACTTTCCAATATTCTATTTCCCTTTTAAAATTTTTTTTAGTCCAAAAACAGTTAAAATAAAAGACACGTGTTCTATTTCCGTTAAAAAAAAAAACATATTTCTTTTTCGGTAGGAACGAAAGAACTTAAACAGTTAATTGAAAACTTTGCAAGAAATATATAAAAATACAGCTTTAAGCTGATAGTATTTTCATGCTAAATGCAACTTTTTACATGTTTTGGCACGTTCGTATGTGGATGAACTCAATAAAAAATAATGTGTTTAGCGATAAAAAAGTGAAAAAATCTCAGGAACGCTAAAACGTTTCAGATTATGGGCATGCTCTTTTTGGCAGGATTTTGAAGGGTTGCTTCTATCCTTTTAATGGGAAAATGTATTTTTATTCGACAGTATTTCCTGCGGAATAATAAAATACGAAAAATTAAATTAAATTTCCAAAAATTAAAGAAAAACTTAAAGGAAAGCGGTTTATGAATGCTGAAGAAGCGGTGGC
Source organism: Pyrausta purpuralis (assembly GCA_963924145.1). Classification (NCBI taxonomy): domain Eukaryota; kingdom Metazoa; phylum Arthropoda; class Insecta; order Lepidoptera; family Crambidae; genus Pyrausta; species Pyrausta purpuralis. The sequence goes on along the minus strand of OZ001644.1, from coordinate 22,340,426 downwards.
TGCGTATCGCGATGCCATTGAAGAGACCCTTAAGGACGAGTGGGCAAAGTGCTTTTCCCAGTAGTTCCATCGCATGCAGCGGTGTATTGACGTCAATGGACAATATTTTGAAAAGATATAATAAAACTAATAACTGGCTAATGTAATCAGTTTTTGATTTTCTAAGAACTTTCAGTTTGACCCTCGTAGTACTACTTCAGTAAAAAGTGAATAAGGCACTCGTTGACAAAAAATAGTAGAAATCACGGCGCGAGTGATTCATTAATAGACCTCAACTTAAACGTACTTGAACGACTTGCACTGCACAAAGCGGACCCCACTACAAGTGGGTTACATATTTCTTGCTAATTAACACAAGATACGGGCCTGCATTGTTTCGGCTCTCGAAGTAGACCGAACAATTTACTTCTGTACAAGTAGGTAAATCAGCGGAAACTTATCTGCATCCGTGAGTTTTTCGTGTTTTGTCTTCATTAAGTTAGAGTTAATAATGGCAAACAGGAATGTGTGGGACAGAAGTACAATATGAAAGGGTTGTAATTTTAAGTGACTTCAAAAAGAGGAGATGATTAATTTGACTGTATGTTTTTAAGTTACCTCATATCTCAGTATAGTACAATTTGTGGACCGATTTGTTTTTTTTAACCTGATTGGAGGGATTACCTTCTAGTTGGTCTTATTGTTGTGCTAGTGTGTGGGTTGATCTTGACACGTAAAATGTTGTACTATTTATAAGTAGTAGTAAATATTTTTTCAAGTCAGTTCAGTAACTGACTTGAAAAAATATTTTTGTGCCGGATAGCTCATGTATCGAGGAAGGCTTTAAACTATAAAATATTACAATATGACTTATAAAAGCAAAGTCTTTCCATTTTGCCTGTAGATGTCCCACACTGCGCTTTTGGTGGTAAGTTCTCCAATCTAGATCTTTTCTGACCCAACGGCAATCAGTACTTCTGCCCTGCCCTCTGCTACTTGAGCTTACTAATTCGTAGGGATATGTCCGTTACCTTAGTTCAATCAATGAGAGCTTTTCTTTCTCTCTTTTTTTCTTTAGTTCTTCAACGTATCTCTTCGTTTCTGATTCAATCTCGTAGAGAAACACCGAGCATATAAAAAGTAAACGCCTTATAATTTTACCATTTTAATATAACGAAAAGGCAAAAACATTCATAGTTTACTTGATGTTAAAAAGCAAAAGAAAGCTCTCATTATAGCAATCGAAGGGCTGTCAACGTCAACTACATTTATTTTACAATCAACAATCAATCTAACCGTTAGATAAATAGAGGTCATAATATCATTATGTCAAATAACACTGTCCATACTTCCATACTCATCTATAAACATAGAAATAACTTCGCAAGTTGTCTTGTCTTGTACAGTTGCCAGCACATCAGGCTACCCACTATTGTTGTAAACTAGCCCTTATTACAACTGCATAAGATACCGCTGTTTTTACCTTGACATGCTGTTGTCTGTACATTAGCACGAAATATGTAACCAGCCCTGTTCCTGCTCGGCTAATGCTCCTTTTCTCAAGTTTAAGCACCCTGCTTGTTCGCTGCTAATAGGTTAGCAAGTTGATACTTAAGAGTCGCCGGAATTATTTAACATCGGATAAGGCTTGCTGCAAGTCTGCTTAATTATTCAATGATTTACGGTGTTGACGGTTTTCAGTCATATTGCACATAGTTAGAACGAAACTAAATTTTCATTTGAGAAAACCATGTTTTGGATTATCAAACGATACGATTTTGAAGAAATTTATATTTTCATCACGATTAATAAATTTATAGTCAGCGCTTCAACTCACGAGCTAATCAGGTAGTAGTTTCATTCATCAGAATGTAATTTTTTTGCTCGGAGATAAAATACTCGGTAAGAAAGTAATGACGCAGAATTTTTCATAAATTCGCAATTTGCGATTTTGCATTTTTATCGTGAAATTTCCTCATGATGAAATTACCTTCATACACCAACATCGTCTGACTTTATATTGGCTGACACAACATTGCTGAACTGGCAAATCTTCCCGCGTAACTTTATTAACTTTGGCTGTTCTATATCAGTGCGCATAGGGGCCCTTGTTACTCCTTTCTCTTACATTTAAACTTTCCTGGGAGTATGTTACAGGTTTTGTTCACTACAAGCGCAAAGTTGTACTTTGAAATATTGTTCAATTACGGTTGGTAGTTGGTAAGAAACTTCTCTTCATAATACATTTTATACCTCAACTGAAACATGTACCGTAAAAAAGAATCTCATAAAATGCATTCATTTCTTAATCACAATGGTAACGCAAAAGAACACCCAAAAATAAAGTGATCTTTGAAATGCTAAATAAAGAGTACTGTAAAGATCAAGACGCAAATAACTTTCATGTCAGATTTCATTTTGTATGCAAACAAAATTAACAGTTCAAAAGGCTCTCATTTACTAAGGGGTCACCACCAACCCTCAGCTCATTTTTTATGTAGATTGCGCCGAAGAAAAGTTTCACAATATCAGTCTGCGACGGGAGGTTACTGCAGCCTTCCTCTGGGACCGTTCCCGTATTAAATTTGCCTGTTTTCTACTACCTGCTGTCTATTCAAATATTATAACAAGATGTTATGTCGTTACGCGGTACAAGCGGTTGAGGGGCGAGTGCGGAAATGTGAGGGTTTTGACACGCACACGCATTTTATATTTATTTTACCAAAATATTGACATGTTAGAAAAAAAAAATACTGCTTATGCTGTGTCCATATCGCCCAGCGGCATTGCCGGCGGCATCAGTCAATCAACTGTCATATACTATAAAAACGCCGCTGCGTCATCCGCGGCAGCCGCTACGGCACGAGCGACATGGCCGCCGGCATGACTCCCGATACATGCCGCAGGACAGTGTGGATACACCATTACAAATACATTTTAATCAATGTCGTCATAACACTGTTAGTTGCACAGTTATCAAAAGTCATAGATATAGAAAATAATTCCCCTAATATACTTGTAGGTTTTTGTTACACAAAGTATTCCGTTATTTGAAAAAAAAATAGTCAAACAGTATAGTTGGTCCCGAAATGTATGTATCTATTTCATTTTTAACTTTGCTACGGCACGAAACGAATCAGTTACGTTCGATATAAAGAGCTTGATTAATTAAAAACTGTTACTTCTAAGTCCTTGATAAAGTAGTAGGAAATTTACGGCTGTGCATGCATACACTCAGTCATTAACAAGGTCCTTTATTTCTTCCAGAAGGCTGCGATTTCCATCTTATTGTTGCCACTCTCGTTTGGATGCAAATATCTTATAGTTCAAGTCAGCGCCTTCCAACGTTTAGTTTCTTTTGCTTTTCGTAATTTGCTTTTGCTATGTTTTTTCCTCTACCCATTTCCAATTTAAAATGAAACGCGCATAAAACCTCAGATATTTCGCGTGCAGCCGTTGACTATTACTTTTAAGCAGTGGCTCTCAAACTTTCTGCATTCTTAACCCCAAATTGTTAACAAAACGTCAAAGCAAGGTTGGAATGAAATGACACCGATTTCATAAATTAGTTCGGACCTTTTGTATTTCAATACTATGTCTCAAATTTAAGCTAGTCAATTGGGCAAGTAACAACGTTTCTTTAAAAAAAATCTGTATTAACCTTTACGAGATTATTATAGCACTGAAAAACAACATGACACCTGGAGAAGCCGGAATCATAGATGAGCTTCTGAAAACGGGTGGAACACCAGTACTTAAAGTCCTTCAGACACGCTTTAAGACCCGACTCTATGAGAAGGCCTTCAATTCGATCGGAACTTGAACACAAAGGATGCACACATAGACGATGGGTATATAAAAGTGTTAAAGTGTCTGTATAACAACGTCACCGTATCGGTCCGGGTATACGATCAGAACATGAGGGCTTCCCATGTCGTGGAGAAGTGTGAGACAGGGAGACATTACTTCCGAAACTGTTCACAGCCGGCATTGGAAGACGCCTTTAAACTCCTGAAATGGGAAGCAAACAGCGTCAATGCTAAAGGCGAATACGTCCACATTTCTGTTAAGATGGACAGAAGAATCGGTCCCTGTGAAAAACCTTAGGGGTATGCTCAGCAGTGGACGTCTTTTTGCTGATTATGATGATAATATTGAAATTGATTATACCTATATTATTTAATTGCGCTTATTAGTTACACAGCTAAAAATCGTAAATAAAAATTATATCTAAAATTTAAATCAATCAATTAAATTTATTTTCAATGCGCAACGTTATCTATCAAAACATTCAGCTTTGAACTGATGCTCATTTTTCAGATCACTAATCAAAAGCAACAGTCAGAATAGTAACTGGATTAAAAAGTGTTGTACCCCCTCAACACGCCGCTAACGTTTAAAAACACTGTTACAAAAATGTCGTTCGTTTTATAACAGCTTTAAACGCTGGTATAACGAATAAACGTTTTGGGCTCCGAGTTTAAAAACACGGGTTTTGTTTAAGTTGCTCAAGTGGCTATCTCTGTATATTTCTGTGGTTCAACGGCATTGTAGAAATGAAAAGTATTTTTTATAATAGCCAGACATTTGCTACGGTCTTCTCACCTGAAAGTAAGTGATGATGTTGCCCTATATGGATCATACCTAGCTAGCGACGACTTACATAAAGAAAGACAAATTATTTGATTAGTAAAAAAACAAAGCTTCAACAGATATAGGGTTTATAAATTCTTAAGAATGTACTAATTTAAAATTTTGCACCTTTTACCTTAATGGACCAGGCTCATATTCAGTACTTTCTTAGAGAGTTTTATGAACTTGAGAGGTACGGGTAAGTGCGTCATAATCCGCAAGTGCTGAAGCGATCTACTTTTATGAAATGTTTTAATGAAGGCGCACAAAATATCAGTATCCAAACATACAATTTTGATGGTTATTTCAAGCTGCTAGTGTAAATATTTTGTATTCTAACTTCCTTTCCTTATAAATCAACCTATATTAACAATATTTGAATAAGTATGTAAGAAAACTATTAAACCGTTCCCCAAAATAAATCCTAAGAATTTCATCCTTTTTCCTTGCAAATTGAAAATAACTGGACTACTCTATCGTATCCGTCTCACTCTATTAGCTGTCTAACTACGTGATACAATGTTGTCCTTTCCTGTTAGCAAACAAAAATAAACATGGAATAGGCCTATCCGATGTTTCATAAAAACGGTCTCTATGTGTATTTGGAAGTCGGCCAACGGACGCGTTGTGGCTTTTTATACGCCACAAATTTGCCCCGCGAAGTGTACTCGGTTTTAATTTAGTCATTTTGGCACATCTTGACGGAACTGCGGGTCATTTATATTAGGATCCAGATAATATGATCCGAGAAACGAGGACTAAATTATCTGTGGATCTCGTGAATGTGACTCGGCGAAAAATATTTACAACTTGATGGCTCAGTTTACGTATTCTATTGGTTTAATTTTGCTTTCCTTTTCTTCGTTTTTTTGTTTTGGATCGCTATGTTTATGCAAATCAGTGTTTTTGTGTTTGGCAATTATTTTTCAGACAATGAAGAGGGTTTTCGTTTTGCTACATTATTATGCTATTAGTATTCATTACTAAATAAGACGTGAAGTTACGTTTCATGCAAAATGAGATGAAAATTTCTAGGCTAGCGATTATAAGACGACCTCCGTGGTCGAGTGGCTAGCATGCTGGTTTCAAGCGTCGCCATCTTCAAGGTTTCGGGTTCGATTCTCGGTCGGGTCAATGTAGAAAACGATCTCTTCTATATTGTCTCGGATCTGGGTATTGTGGTACCATCGTTGTTTCCGATTTTCCATCACACAAGTGCTTTAGCTACTTAGCTTGGGATCGGAGCAATGTATGTGATGTTTTCAAATATTTATTATTATTTATTTATTTATTATCACTCAACTTTTTAAATCATTTATCGTTTTTGTAACTCAGGAAAAATGAAATGGAAATCAGTGGTGCTTTCAGGTAGTTAGCTACAAAACTTCGAAAAAATAAGTTGTATCTGATATTTATTTAACCCGTATAAGTGGGCCCGAATTGTTAATGTTATTTAATAGAAAATGCATATTTGCATAGTTTTCAATTTAGTCATTTGTAATAATTATTGATAAATTTACATTATTACCTTTCTTCATTTATCCACGAACGTCCCACAGCAATAAAGCTTAGTAATATTGAAACACGAAAGTGCAGGAAGGTAAATATTCACTATCACCCTTTACAAAACAGTGAAGGCTTTATCGGCTTTTGATATTTAAGAGCCAAAGCCCGTTAATATTATGCACTAGGCAAATTAATTCCAGGGCAGAAATGGCCAGCTTCAGAATAAGGCAATCTATTCGGCTGAGTTAAGGCGTTGGGCGCAGTCAGTGGTTCTCAAAGTCAGCATCAGTAGTTATTAAGAAGTGGCATTAGTTTTGTTTAAACCTTCATCACAATGAAGGCCTTTACTTATTTTGTACCTACTAAAGTTTATCAAATTCAGCAGCAATAGACTCAGGGGAACTTAAGTTAACATTAACAATGTGGCGTTGCTTCTTTTATTTATAATTTACTTGTAATTTGTATATTTCTTTTTTACAATTACAAATGGTACTTACGTACTGTGGATTAATTGATTTTTACAGTTTTTCACTACTATAGCAACCAATCAACTGTTTCGTACCTATTTTATAAGTATGATATGATACGGTATATGTATAAAAATATAGTAGTAGGTTGCTTCACATCTTTTTTTCTTTTTAATAGACGGTATGGACCAACTATTGCTACTTTTTTTTTACAACAAATCCCTTGTTCCTTACCCTCTTCATGTTGAGAGCCGTTGCCCCAGTGAATATGTATGTCCCCACTATGAATGGGAAATCGATTCGAAGCGATTATTCAACAGGGAACTCATTACAGTCGCGATTAGCTAATGCACGATTAATTTCAAATGTATTAACACTCGGCTCATGGATTTATAGCGAGCTACAGTAAGGAGAATGGGGTTAGTTAGAGATGGTGCGGAGCGCAATATTATTAGGTAAATCAACCCAGTGCAGCAATTTTTCTTTTTTTTAAAATGATACCTAATTCTGATAAATACAACAGATGATCAATTAATTGAACGACGCGTGCAACCAAGTAATAAATATTCTAAAAGTAGCTCGAACTAAGCTCGTTGCAAAACCCATTTATATGATGAAAGACAATTTTAATCCTGCGAAAAATGAAGAACATTAAACTTGTAGGTGAGGTGAATAATATTAGTTTCATGTAAATTAGGCTATTCGACAAATTCACGATCAAAAATACCTGAAGATGACGAGGGATTCTTCATCTTACAAAGAAATTAAAAAAAATATATTTTATATTATGGGTATAATATAAGATATTTTATAGATTTTAGTATGTTCAGAAACAAAATATACCATCTATAAATGATTGCACAACCTCCTGACAAAAAAAATAGAGTAATTAAACAATTTATACTTTTCAATAACTTTATTTACGTATCCCATTTCAATTTTACAGTAATAAAACATAATTAAACAAAAACATTAACGTGACACTGTACAGTATAGATTAAAAAGATGATGTCGTGCAAAGAATTGACATTATCTTAAGTGAAAACACAGCCATAGATTAATGCCTATAATAATTCTATGTTTTATTAAATATAAAACTAATTAACCATTAGAAGAATTTTAAAACAAATTATCAACATAATTAGAGTTTTATTTTATTTCATATAATATGCAGTCGATGTATGCCGTCTTTTAACAACTTTGGTATCGATAAAAAAACAGAGGTACTCGTATAACTTATAAATAACGTATCAACCTTAAAATAACCGTTTTAGAAACAGTAGATAACTCCAAACTGGGGTGGAATTGTGTAAAGCAATCGTATTCATTTGACAGTTCATAACGTACAATATGATCTGTCAAATGCTTTGTTCTTTGCCGTTTGACAGATCATACAGTACGTTTTGAACTGTTAAATGAATACGATTGCTTTACACAATTCTACCCCAGAGCTTACAAACAATTCAAGACATCTAAAAATACAAATGGAATGTAAAACAATAATGATTTTTCCCACAAATTGCATTACATCGATGCTACTCTATATATTATGTTAATTGCTAACAAATTATTTTATTACTTTATACAATGACTAAACGTAGAATATACAAAAAATAATCGTTCCTCAACGTACATAAATAAGGATGGAAACACAACAAAGCGAAGTGAGTTCAGTCACATTTCATAATTACCGAACAAGAGGCCATTTACTCGCGAAACACTTTTTAATTTTCAAACCTGGCGCCCTTTGTTGCCATTTTTGCGTATGTTTTTGTTCCAAATACAGTCTGTCACAGTGGCAGCGAGCCCCGCTCTCCCCAAAATGTGTGACGTTATTTATGAACGTCCCAGAACTGTGAATGAGTGAAAATTGACCACAACGCGTTCAACTTTTTGTCCCCCCGACAAAGACTAAAATGCCGTTGAATGAATAACATAATTTGTATTTTCAGATCAAATAAACTAACCCTTGTACGTAGTTATTATCCACATTAAATATTTTTAATTATAGCGATTCAGCACAGAAAATACCTGACAATATTATTTATTTGCATAGATTAAACACACATTATTTTTTCTCTCCGTTATGTTTCCACCCTGTTTCTATAGGTTGAGTCTTACATCTTTGTCACGTCATTTTATTACACATATTGTTTGTAGGTCAGGGGGGTACACTGGATTTGTGATTTTTATCTACACTTAAGGCTAGTATCACCAGAGTTATTTCAAAACGATTCTCATAAGCTCGTGGGTCTTGATATTTTAATTAAGGTCCATGTGGTCACTAAAGCGAACACTCTGCCGCTAACACTCACACCTGCAAAGAAGAAAAATGTTAAAGCTGGATTTGTACTATAGAAAACTTGACAATGATTACAATTTTGTTACAAGAGGTACATAGGTATAATAATCAATGTATCTATGTGTGTGTTTTATATTAGGTATCGGCGCAAGATTATTACAGCAAGACCAAAATTCTTTCCAAAATTCTTAAAGCATATGTTTTTAATGTGTGCGTGGTAAGTAACAAATTGTATTTGTCGTTTCATGTATGTTTGTGATTTATTTGTGTGTTTATAAATACAGTCCTAGGTTTAGAGGCTACTGATTTCAACAACGTACTTTTTACAGAGCATTGATAAAAATGTAAATGGGTAAATTTACATTTTCTTTCCATTATTATAATTAAATCACGTAGTGTGAGTTTTTAAAATATAAACCAAATTTGAATTGCCAATATTTGAAAATAATATTACAATTTTTATCCTAACTTCAATTTCAAATTGGATTGATCAAATAGTACTACCAAAAGGTGGCTTGTTTACGTTCCAATATCAATAGATTTAATAAATTATTCCTTTTATTAGAAAACTTTAATAATAACTTGAAACACACTGAAAAACAGTTACAGACTACAGTTTGTGGAATTAGTTTTCTCAAATATCATTTACGTTTGAAAATTTACCATAATATAATAAGTATTTCCAAATTTCACTGATGAAAATGAAGATAGCTAGATAGGTTAGCGGTTAATCGTCCTACAACTTTAATGACGGTTATCCAGAAAAAAACCGAATATCTCATCGGCAATTAGTCTCATTAACCTATTCTTCAAACTATATGTAGTATTTAGATCAAATTACTCCACCGACCCACCTGCATTACTCGATACGTATTTCGACAGCTGCGTCTGAGAGTGGACAGTGATGATGGCCACCGTCTCCCTGATGACAGCTGGCTGAACCTGCATCAGCTTGGCTTCGCAACGCACTCTTAGCGCGCCGCTCGCCGTGGTCGGAACGCGTACCCTGAGCACCCTCCATGAACGCCTCAAGCCACCCATGAGCGATGCACTCATCTCTGTTCTTTGCCATGGCTCTGGCTGGAATGAAAGGCAGAATTAGGACCTTGAGAGCGCATAATAGAAGACTGTATGATTCTGACTGGATTGTACATTGCTAAAAAAATTCATAAAAGAGTTCTTCATTCACGTTAGTTTAGTTGAGATTATGAACACAATGCCTTTGCAAATATATCACTATCAAAGGATTCTAAAAAATTAATGCTCGGAACGATTGCGTCAATAGTAAGATATATGTAATGTCATAGATATGTGCATGTTCAAGGTAAAAAAGACACGCCTACAAAAATTAAAGTTTTTTTAATTCAAGGTATTTTTCCTATGTAGCACTAAGTTTATTCAGGAAAAGAAGCGTAGTTTCTTCGTGTCGCCTTTTATGTCCCATATTCTTTTACGACTTTTTATAGTAAAAAGTACTACACAAGACAAAAAGGAAACTTAAAGTCTTTGTAGTTGATACTTTGAGAGAAATAATTAAATATTTTACGTAGACGGTAACAAAGCTTTGTTAATGACTACATGTTTTATTTAATAAACATAATACTTTCTACTACGTAATTAAAACGATCAAAAAGCCAAATAATATTGCTTTAAATGAACTCATTCTAATAAATTATGTTCTAGTAATAAAAGGATATTTTAAACACATCATAAACCTATTCGGAGTGTTTGTGTTAATTTAATACCACAAATACGCATAATTTAACTTTATCATGATGTATTCAATAATATATACGTCTTAAAGTCTTTCGACTCGTTTTGTTATGCACTTCTTTGTGACTTGTCAGTTTATTTAGAAACAAATAAATTATAAAACTAAAATTTGTTTTTCACGAAACACGTAATCTTGTTTGGAATTATAAATATTCTTTCACGATTCTTACTACCTTTAGCTAGCATCAAAGTTAAATATTATCGCAACGATCTATCACTCACGAACCATAATTCACTTACTTAAGCGCTTAAAATCTTCAGGTGAGCTGTAATTAGGTGCAAATATTTTAAGGTGTAAGGAGGAAGGCATTTTAGAGAAATATACCGGGTGTTTTAAAAGGCCATTAGGGAAGATTTAAAGAGAACCTCCACTGCTTAAAGCCACTTAACAATAGAAGTACTAATGGCAAACAAAGCAAACCTACTCCACACAAAAGCGACGGCCAAACTATCCATGCTATATATCAAAATACCGACGTTATAATAACTTTCTTCGAGGACAATTCCTACTGGAGGAGGGACTGATTTATCATGTCAAGAATTACAAATACTATAGCAGACGCTTAAGGGTCCATCTTTTGGTGAAACAATCACATGTCTGTGTCTGGCAAGTTACTTGGAAGATGAATCTTTTCGCCGAAAAGTTACAATAGGTGTTCGTACACTATTATAAAGTCCAGCTCTAGGTGAAACATCACATCTGACTAGTATTCATAAAGATGAAATAAGAAACCAAAAAATTTGCGCACGGGCGGGACTGGAACCAGCAACCTTTTGGCTGACAGGGCCAAATGCTCTTACCAATTGAGCTACCGTGCTGTTAGTCCGACCCTGCGAAATTTGTGGTTTCTTATGGATACGTCATTGCACGCTTAGCGCCATCTAGCCGCCTGTTTATGAAACAGAGGGCCCAAGCAGTTATTATTTACAGAATAAATTCAACTTGGAAATTGATGACGCTTCGCTGTCTAATCAATTTCTTTTCTCATCAATTTCCAAGTTGAATTTATTCTAGATGGGGCGTTTGGCCCGTCAGCCAAAAGGTTGCTGGTTCAAGTCCCGCCCGTGCACAAATTTTTGGTTTCTTATTTCATCTTTATGAATATAAAATATGACACTGTGAGTGTTTAAAACATTCTAAACCATCTGACTAGTAGTTTGGAAGATGAAGTTTTGGTATTTGCAGTAATTATTAGTTATCTTTTTGTTTTGAAATAGCAAAAGAAAAGTTTTGAAACAGCTACACTTAGATTTGGTTTAGTGATTTGGTCAAAATGGGCAGTTATCGAATTAAGTTTAAAATCTCTGTTAACCATAACCAACTTTACTTTTCTCTGGTTATCTCGTTATTTATATTTTAAGCCGTATTTAAGCTAAATGCCGTAAAATATTTTAAATTGTTATTTTCGTTAACCAGTACCAACCAATCGAATTGCTTAACCCAAATTGTCCGATTTTCGGTATTAATCGAGAACCTAAATTATCAAATAACACGCCTTAAACGAATTCAGCCTTGTCCATTTACGTCCAGTAACCCAGAATTTCTTTACCAATTTTTGTGTTTCAGTATATTTGTACATTATTTAATGGTATGGTATCTAGTTCTGTATCTCTGCGTGCGAGAAAACGGAATGCCATTTATCCGATTCAATCACACTAATGAATAGTAATCCTGGCAAATTGGAATCCTGTATTCAATTACTGGCAAGGGATGGGAGACGAGACGGTCTCATGAGTGCATTGTCGAGCTACGCGGGAATTAGGCCATGTGGAATACAAACTGGGTAGACAAGATTATGCTTAATACACTGTGGTATTATGCCAAGAGTTAAAGCAGTATTATAATATGAATAGACACGTGTTCAGAGCGCGAGGAGTTTAGATCCGATTTTTGGATGGCATTGTATGAGGAGCCTGAAATCGTGCGAATGGCGATTGTACGTAAGATTTTATTTAAGATAATTATGTTCTGATATTTAAGATTCTAAAATAATTAAGAAACCTACTAAAAACGTATAGCAAAGGTTTAAAATAGTCTGAGGATCAAAACATCTATGGATACACACAGCACTTTCTCAACAAAAAAGTAAATTAACAAGTAACGCACACAATATTAAACTCCGACTGTTGAGTTTTCTGAAATACCATTATGGATCATATGAATGCCGGTTACTTAGAATCTTATTATTTGTAGTAGCTCACGTTGCTCAGACGAATTATGTTTTATTTTAAGTTTTTCGTCAGTCAAATTGTATTGTTATGATATATATATATATAGAATTAACTAAAAGTTGTAAAAATGTAAAATAGAGTTTAACGCCTAATTAAAAACCATAATTTGAAGATAAAACACTTAAATTAAGGAATAGATTAGGTATAGCGATTTATAACAGTCAACTCATACAAACCTTTTGTAATTCATCATCGATGTACCAATTAATGTCCGCCGGTGGTAGCGAGTAGTCGGATGTACAATTGAGGAATATCTGCTCTCCTGGCTTCAAGACCTTCGGGGCTCCAGTGATTATCGGGTCCAGGTCTGGCATTGCTGCGGGCAAAATTGATTTGAATACATTACCAGCATTGGATTCCAATAATACGGTAACAGGCTTATTATTGTCAATTTGAATAGCGAACCATTCTAAAGGAGGTCGTTGGTTTGATGACTGATCAGGGTAATATTATGTTTATTATTAAATAAGGAATACATAAATATACGTACAAATAATGAATTTACAATATTATGGAGGTATCAGTACGTAAACAAAGCAAGTTCAACAATCAGTCATCTAAGAGTGTGAATGTGAGATTTCTACCAAAAAAATATATAAATTTTAGAAAGAGCTATGGATGTTGTACACTCATTGCATTAGATATTAAGATGAATAGAAAGGGATATATTTCAGACAGAAAGCATAATTTGAAATTATAAAAACAATTATTCAGTCAAACAAGTTCACAATACCATTATCTGGCTAAACTTCCCCGTGATTCATACCGTTGTTTGCTTTATTAACGTTACGTCTCCGCGATAGGAACAATTGTTCAGCCAAGCAAAGTTTTAATTGCGTTTAGACGTATTCACAGAGTACGATACCAAAGCACTTTAGTCACTTAATACCGCTGGGACTTATCTTTATCAGGCCCCAGTTATAATTCAACTAGCAAGTCAGTGATAAACTTAGATTAAGGCGTCCGTACTGAACTTGATAATCGATTTGTCTATGGATCTGGGTCCGAATAGTATTAATTTATTCAAGTAGGATATATGTTTTGGATGTTCGAAACGTTACAGTTACTATCGCTTGTAAGGAGAAATCCTATAGCTCAGCATTAATTGTCGTAACTAATACCAGCTAAGTGCGAGCCGGACTCGCGCATTTAAGCTTCTGTACCAACTTTTACTGAATAAGGGGTATACTTACTAAATACCACAATGTTTTGTCGACAGCAATTTTTTTTTTCATTGTGTGTTAAAAATGTGCTATAATCTCTAAAACTACCGTCAAAAACTATCGATCTCAGCATAGGTCGTTCTGCATCAAGGGACAATGCTAGGGTAACATTCTGTGGATAAAATGCAGGTAAATTAGTCAATTTGTAAAGTATCAGTGAGACGACTGACGACATATGTTTAAATTGGACACCAATCACATACATTGCTCTGATCCCAAAGATTTTATCAAATATGCACTTTAGCGATGATTTAAGGAAATCAGACACAGAGGTGATACTACAACACCCAAACCCAAGGCAGTATATAAAATTATGATTTCTACATTAACCCGACCGGGAATCGATCCTGGGGTCTCGGAAGAGCGACGTCTTCAAACCCAATGTGCTTGGCCACTACACCATGTTGATGTTGTCAAACAACAATAAAGATAGATGATCCAACAAATAAGTACTACTTTTGAAAAAAAACCGAATAAAGCATTATTCAAAAGCGATTAAACGGACCAATTACGAGTATGATGCGAGTAACTGTAACTTAACGTCGGTACCATAGTTTCCGTTTTTTACAGATTTCAGTAAAATTGTATGGCGTAACATTAAAATCCTTACTCCAATTTTAGAACATTCAGACCATCGCAGACGTTTCTAGCACTAATACAAATTAAAAGCGTTTCCCGTCAAAAGGCTTCCAAGAAATGGCGATTATATGATAGCTGTTTTATTTTCATTTTCGTTTGCACTCAGTAACAAAAGAGCATCTTATTTATTTTCTTGTACAACGCCGTACAGCATGTACTTGTTTCTACATTTATGAATAAAACATGTGAAATAATAAAGGGGATGCATCGTACTCATTAAATTCTCGGGGATAGGAATTGAGTTATTTTGTAGGACGCCTGCCGGCGCGTGAGAACCGAAATTTTGAGAGTACCAATGTCTGAACGGGAATTCATACGCTTAGCACGTTTTGTTTCTTGACTTTCGAGAGAAGCAGTCAGGTTGATTTATATGATTATAATCGTACGCAAATTGTATTCAAATCAAAACTTCAATCCATAGTTTAATATTGTAAATTAACGCATAAACACCGAAGCGGTCGCATGCGACCGCATAACAATAGAATATCCATTGTGTCTCGTTTACACATGCTTGAGGGATTAAATAAGTACCTACGTTCATGTAAATGATACTACTGATAGACTTTTCGTACAGACCCTAGCTTTGACAGCATATTTACATAGCCTTAGAAGTTTACTAATAGCCTTGAAACTTTTTCATACTTGGTCCGGACTAGGGAATAAACCTTTCAATAACCTTTAAACATCTCGATACTACATCATGCTGTGCCTTCATCATATTATACTCCTCTCATCGCTCTCTGCTCAATCATTTCAACATTAACTTTTACCTTGACTCTGCTTTGTAAGGTTTGCTCCTGAATCCAAACTTTCATTATCACACTTTCAATCATCATTATTTTAAACCAAACAGCTTTCCACTGCGAAACATAACCCTTCATATAATAAAAAAGACTTAAAAATACATCTCTCACCAACAACAGTCATGTGTTTCGTCTGCCTCGCTATTTGGAACTTGGGCCCTTCAGTAGACACTTCACAGGTATACGCCGCTCTGGTGGCGACTGGTGGAGGCATCACCTTCACCATGCACGACTCTGCTTGGCACTCCCCGCCTTGCACCATGATGTCTGTCACGTTGTACAGACGGATGGGCGGCTGGAGACAAAATGTTAGATTTAGTATGATGAAAAACAAAGATAACTGACACTTGAGAAATATAATTTAGAGACTGCTTCTACTTTTTGACTATGACTCGTCACATGATGCTATGATTAGTCATTGCATTAATGTCTTCTCAACGCTAGACTTACATATTTGCAAACAGTTTTAGAAATACCTACTGCCACTTACAAACAAGACTTGTATTAATGACGTTCTACTAGCACAAAAGGAACGTTTTCGTCTTGTTATGTAAACCAGATTTAAAGCAAAAAACCTGACATGATCAATAAAACAATATTTCTTATTACGCTTTTCTAAATAGTGAGCAAAGCAATCTATCAAAAGGTTCGCTTTTGGCAATGAGATGCGTATTCGTCTGCCTGTGAAGTTCCCACATAAAAGAAACATGCTTGAAGTCAGACCACGCTTCGGGTGACCTAAATACCGTCACTTTTGTATTTGTATATCTTTTTCTCTTATTTTGAGAGCGACGCAGAGACAGTGTTGAACTCAAGTCGGATTTATACTACAATTCCCGTTAAATTCGACTTTAATGAAATTCCTAGATTTCACAATAACGAACTGGGGCTGCACGAGTTTATAATGAAACTGGGTGAAGTTAATTAAGTGATATATTAAACGCGTTAGTGAAAAAGTTGATATAACTACAACTTCTGATACTTATACGAACGCAATGACAGAGCGTGAAAGATTCAGTATAAAGTTGAATGAATAAAGGTATTTCCCCATTGCACCGTGCCATACCATGACCGTGCGAGGGACATGTCAGGCACGAAAAGCAAAATGATAGACTACCTTGCCCACTGAACGGATTGACAGCATTCTGTCTCACCGTTAATGGAGGACGTAAGGGAGCGCTAGAGGAACAGCGCCAGCTAGATGGGTGGACCAACTCAAGGAGGAGACTGGAGGCCAAATACAAGGGGCGGTACATATGGCGCAGACCCGGACCGAGTGGAGAAGATTTACATACAGTCACGATCCTCAGCATTGAGGGAACGACCAGAAAGAATAAGGGAGCTTCACAGAGACGAAAAGCTCCAAGCCAACCTCACCTTTATGTGTGCGTTTTGTTTAAATAGGCGAGGCTCTGAAGATCAATGGCGGCAAAACCATCAACAAAACGAAGCAGCTACGTGTCGGGCTGTGACAGGTCGCAGTGTTACAGCCAAAAAGAGTGCGCCCTTGCGCTTGCCAACCCGCCTGCCAGAATCCCCTGAATGAAAGTGAAAGTGAAATGAAAGTTTATCAAAAAACCAAGCCGCCAATCTCCGGCAGCCCCACTATTCTTAATGCTGGTAGCGGCAACGGTAACGGCGGGGCAGGTGGTGTTTAGAATCCCTGGAAGCGATCGCGCTACCACCCCCAACTACAACTGGCCCTGGTACTCTTACACGCGTGCATACCGACAGGAATTTGCTCAAGTTGGAAGAAAAATTGAGCAGGTTACAATGGGTGAAAAAATATATAGAGATTATCGGATGTCCGAGGAGACGGCGAGGACACGATACCTCTGAAGCCCTCCCAGTTAAAGAACAGGTTGCCGACCTGCTCTTTTACTGGGAGGGTGACCAAAAATACCACGGTGATGTTGGGTTTCTCGTCCATGGCTCTTCGTAAACAACATAACCATCGACAAAAAAAATCACCTTGTGATTTACCTTATATTCAGCATAACCGAAAGATATTTGCTGAAGGTTATACAGTTAAGTGCACTGACGTCTGGGCACCTGGATGAAGTGGTGGAGGAATTGTGTGATGATTTTAAGGGGCTACCCGGATTTTTAACGCGCACACTAGCGCCACTTTAGTAGAAAAATCATAACTCGTTAAATAAAAGACCAATCAAAAATCTGGTAGATACGATTGTAGTACAGGTCCTATAGTTTATTTAGTACGTTTAAATTGTTTCTAAAGTCGTTTACTGTAGTTAGCGTTAGATAAACTGCTAAATATGGCTACTTTTAGCAATTTTTCTAACTGTAACTGCAGATAACTCTGTTTTATTAAACTTAAACATTGTATCTAAATACCACATAATCAGAGCTACAATCGTATCTAACAGATTTTTGATTGGTATTTTATTTAACGAGTTATATTTTTTCTAGTAAAGTGGCGCTAGTGTGCGCGGTTTAAATCCGGGTAGCGCCTTAATAGAGTCATACTTATTTCTATAATCTGTTTCACTGATGTTATGAGGAACTTCAACGCAAAAGTCGGCAAGCATGCCTAAGATAAGTTTAAAGTGGTACCTTTTGAGTATAGTCAATGGAACGCCAGGGGACATAGGCTGGCCATCATTATTAGTAGTAGGAAAGACTCTTTGCGATAAACTGTTTCTTCCAGAAGCCGCCCCAAAGGAAGTAGAACTGGTTGAGTTCGTTGAAGCCATCGTCACGAGAAATAAGAAAGACTGCGTCATAACCTCCAAAAGATGGTTATTCAATGATTTCTTCGTCATCAACAGGGTGAAAACCGGCAGTGATCTCGGAATGGTTCGAGGCACATTGAATATCAATTTCAAATTGGAAAGGTCTCGCCTGATGAAGTTCACGCTCTGAACTAATCGTGCACATATCCAACTATCAGTTCTCTCTGCAACACTTTTTCTGCTTCACATCATCGACCTGCTTCAGCCGGGTATCGTTAGACACGCTGACGACAGCACAGTTTCAGAGAGATACCTGTCCGGTGCGAGGACCAGTGGGGATGAAGTGCGTCGTTTGAGGGGAGCCATGGTCGAGCGGACAAATTTGACCCTTAGCTGTGTCTCGCAGTGGGGCGATGACAATCGTATCGACTGCAATTCCAAAAAGACACAAGCATGTCTGTTTTCGGCAAAGAGGAGTCCTTTCATACATACTCCAACTTTCCAGGGTACGCCTGTTGTTGTCACCGACCATCTAGAGCTGCTGGTTATGGAGTTGTCGGCTGATCACAACTTTGGCCTCAGCATTGAGCTCAAAGCACAAACTGCTGCTTCTAATACTTCATCAAAGTGTGTAGGCTTTATCAGTATACATTTTGACAATGCGCTCCAAAACGTGATTAAAATTGTTCATCAACAAAACAGACAAAGGACTATTCTTTTTTATTTTTTTTGATCACACTTGGCACAATTAGCGTTCTAACTTAACGAATTCATTGATTTCCAGTTTTCTTATTATTATTATTATTATTTTAAAATTAGTTATTGAAACGCCAAATAATAACGATCACAAACGTTTTTATCCAGCCTATCTGCCAAAAAAATACGTAACAACGTGGATGTAAAGTAAACATTGACAAGGTTTTCGTTGAAAATAAGCCAATATTTTTTTATTATGAAAAGAGTACCGATTAGGCTTTCATGTGTATATTAAATTGATAAAACATTATTTTTTAACGACTCTATAGATATGATTAATTGTAGTATTAAGACTTATTGATGTTTTATTCATGTTAATAAAACACCTATTGAGTTAAAAGTGTAAAACAAAAAAAGGTAACCGATTTCCAGGTTTTTTTGTAACTACCATTTTGTGTATTTTTATCTTACAAACGAGGTACAGTGTGTTAGTATAACCTAAAATAACAAACTCCAAAGTACTTCTTATGTATTTAAAAGCGTTGAAAAAACTAGAGAGTAGTAAGTTACATAATTTAGTTTCCATGTCGATGCTACTTCTTATGATACAAGTTTTATTATTCTACTTACCTTTTGTGAGGGGTTATATCTAAATATCTCGTTCATATCTCTATACCACTTGACAGAATGGAGTTTCTGGTCATCCATCTGGAAATGGCAACTTAAGACAGCAGGTCTCCTAGGATCTGCATAGAGAGGCACCTGGAGCTGGGTGATCTCGTGTGCTGATGATATGGCTGGGGACAAAGAAACTCAGGTAAGAAAAAAAATGTATTTATACGACCCAAAAAAATAATATCCCTAAGGTTTTTTTTTTTACTTTAATATAGAATATCCTTGTCTTGGCGTTTAATATCATGACTGAAGATCATGATCGTTATGACAATAAAATGGGATAAATATGAACTATTATGACGAGTAAAAAGTTTTATTTTTAAATCTTCTTCATATTTTACTTATTATCAGAATTATTTCCGAAACAGTGCATAAAGACAGTTAAAAGTGTAAGTCACACGTCACAAGTGTTATGTCACTGCCTCGGTGGCGCACCGGTAGAAGGGTTGCACTTTAAAGCGACGGCTGCGCCAGAGGTCCCGGGTTCGATCCCCGGGTCGGGTCAAAAATATATATCTGATTTTTGCTGTTTAGAAATTCTTAGGGTAGCCCGGAGTTTGGAAGTTGGCGGTGTTTCTGCACGTAAAGCCGTTGGTCCTGCCGGTCGTCCTCTCTCCGGTCGTGTCAGATTGCTGTCCCATCGGGCTATGAGATTGAAAGGAATAGAGAGTGCACCTGTGTTTGCGCACACACTCGTGCAACTTTATATGTCCCGCGCAGTCGGTTAGTCGTTGTGACTGGCCACCGTGGTCGAAATCGGCTAGGGGGACTATTATAAGTGTAAGTAGATTAGATGCGGTCAAGATAGGTAAAATATCATCATTTCACACAAAACAATATAGTTGAAGAGCACAGCATTCCAAAATTCAGAAATCAGACATGAGGTATAAAAACATCGGAGATTTCTTCTGATAATTTGAGTGTCCATTCACAATCGGGTGGCAACTGCCATTTTAAAAATTCATAAATACTTGTCACAAAGGATGCATGAACTGACCCTCTCAAGCAGCAGAATATATAGGTCACTGTATATTTCAAATAGCCGCTATTCCAATTCAGTAAATCGAAGAACGTTACAAAGGTGCAACACAACGGATTCTCATGAAAAATTTCATGTGCGTTTTAAAAATTTATCAACAAACTACATTTGAGTGTAAGCCAACATCATAAATTTGTCTCGAGTCCTAATAAATAAAATGCATCCAGTGAGCATGTTCCTTTTAAACATTTAAATTGCCGACAGTTCCTCGCGATGCATTTTTACGGGGAAACGTGACTAAAATCTTATTGTGAGCGGGAAATATATTACAACTGAACATATTACTCGTATAATAAACGTAATAAATTGGGTAAAAACAAAGTGCACAGAGTTGAACGCTCAAACGCGGTAAATACAAAGCAGCTACAGTGAAATGGATGCACTAACTTAGAACAATATTCAGATAAGTTTTAGTATTACAAGCGTATTGCGGGTGTAAGTATCTCTTTCAAGTTCCGTTATTATAAATTTCTATAAGCAACTGATTTTTGGGTAGCTACGTGTATTTGTTACGTTTTGTTAGCCACGTTTTACTATACACTGTGTTGTTTTGGTCAGCGAAAAGCATTTCAGGGGTGCTGTACAAACCATACTGATGCCAAAAAAAAATATAAAAATATATATTATTTTTTTCAATGAAAAAAAAAACAAAAAACAAATTTCTTATTGCGTTATAGTCAGCGAGTCAAAACAACCAACACCAGGTCACCTCTACGTAGCTTACTAGCTACGGCGTAATATTTCTTCGTATATAGGCGCGAACTACGCGTGAGCGTGCAAGTTTCCCCATTTGTTTTGAGTTTTTTAGAATGTTGTAAAGAGATTACCTTTTATAAAACTCGCAAATAATTCAAAGATTAAAAAATATATAAGTATAACTCATAGTATTACCCCTGAGTTGGATGTCACTGACCAAATCAACACCCTGTATTTGAAACAACTGTGCCTAGACATCTGTGGTAAAAAATAAACATACTTGTTAGGGTTCTGTAGCCGAATGGCAAAAAACGGAAACCTTATAGTTTTGTCTAGTCGGTCTGTCTGTATGTCCGTCTGTCCATAAGTTTAGGCATTTTTTTTCTGAAACTATAGCATTGAACAGTTGGAACTTGGTGGAACGATGTATCCTGTTGATCGCTTTACGATTCTCACGAAAAGAAAATATACTTAAGAGTGGCATCCATACATAAAACTGAAACTAAAACATTTTTTACTCAATCTTATGCGCTATCTATGGATAGGTATTTTCAAATGACAAAGAGTTTTATAAAACCATATTTTCAAAAAGTCTTTGGAAGATACATATGTGGTAAAATAGGCGTCTCCACATCAACCTCAAACTTTTAAACTAAACAAGTTAAAAATTTGGAAAGCTCCAGCAAATGATCTGCGTGATGAGCACAAGAAAGTTATAGACACCGTCAAAGTCTAACTCTCGCAAAATTGTTGGATAGGTCATTGGAATGAGTGAGAGTTGTTAGTGAAGAAGAGTAAAAAAATAGTTATTCACAGTCGTAAAAAAAAGCTGTTGTATACGAAAAGTGCATTTTTATAGAGGTTTCTATCTCATAAATCACATTTTTGCATCATTTTCGCTGTTGGTAGGTCGGTACATTCCTAAGGCGTTAATAAACTGTGGCGTCAACATTTGCTAAGGCTAAGAGAGTTTGCTCAATACAAACACAGCCTTAATATATCTAAGCGTCGAAACATTTGTTTATGTTCTTTTGTTTTGTTTACGAATGTTTTAGGATAGGTGTTGGATTGATTGGACATTGAATAGGTCCACTCTCCTGACATTTACGAGTATGTTTGAAGTGTTTCTGTAGATGTACATTGAATACGCTATCTACTAGCTGATTTCTAAAGTATTTCGTGTTCCGTAAACCGAACCCTTGGCATGTCCACTTAGCAATTCAAATATTTCATGATTTTTAGTTACTGATATCTCAAAAACTACTTAACCGATTTTGATGAAACTTACACTGTGCCCTAAGTTCAACTATACCTGACTGAACTAAAACTCGCTTTCACTCCTCACTTACAAGATATCTTGAGACCAACATACATACTTTATGAAATTTGCACACGTGTTAGAAAGCCTTAATAGATAAACATAGTTTCTTTTTTCTGATTTTGATGATATCACATACATACAGGCTGACTGTAATACCTCCTTTTTTAAGCCTGTAAAACTGCTCTTAAATATTATATTGGGCATGTCGCTATGCTTAATTTTTAAAAGCATTTTTAACTATTTGCGCTTTAGTGTGGTCACATTAATTGATTATGCGGGTTTAGTTAGGTTCAACTTTAAGTGTTAAAATTATTTTTTTAACCAAAACTGTAAAAAGAACTGAGTAAAAATATGTTATACATCAAAGGCAAAACTAAATGCTTACCTAAGTTTTGAACTTAAATAATTCTACTGGATACTTTGAAGTGCCCATCTCGAGCACTTCAAAGTATTTATGAGTGAGTAATTAACTTCAAAATTTAATCTGATTTTAATTAATAGCCCACCAGTGAATTAGTAAATGGAAGTCAACCAAACTTATGGCATTAAGTAAATACCTATAAAGTAGGGCTTTGAAAGGACTGCCCTCGAAGTTGTGAAGTTGAGTGACAAGTTACTTCACTAAATAATGGTGATTATACCGTAATTTTCCTCTCAGCGTGCCTTTCAATAAGGCACTTTATCAGGATTAAATATTAAGAAAACTTTTTGAAGATAACGATTTGCCCTTTGAAACGCAATGCACAATGAAAGGAAGTACTGAACAGCCTGGCTCCCAAATTTAATCATGTTATAATTTCAACAAAGCTTTTCAAGACCACTTTCTTTTCAAGAGGTCTGGTTGCAAATAGGTACCTACCCAAACGTAGCTTTTGCTGTCGTAACACAATGAAATAAGCATATTCATCCCCATCTAAATATTGTAAGCACATAATTCATTATTTACTTACCAAATCATGCGTGAGTGTCTCACCCTTCGATGTAATAGAAATTATAAAAATGTTGTCTAATTTCTAAGCTTTTTAAATTATGCAGTAATTGCGATGTATAATTTATTTCCTAGTATTCCTCTGTAAACGTTTTGTAGTGTTATTGTATCAGACATTGGCCCATTTTAGTTGTATAAAATTAAAATAGCTCTATTTACCAAAAAGCCACTCGCCGCACCATCCGGCAGCAATCGTTCCGAAACATCTTTAAAGAGTTATTTACTGTAATATTCTTATATAATTTATTCGTGAAACGGAAATTCCAGTCCATTTACTCTCTACTTTAGCACTTTGGTTCGTCGGAGGGAAAGAAATGCTTTTAATAAAAGTAATTTCGGAACAAATTTACCCGATTTGCGTCGGATAAAGGTTGAATAATAATTATGGGAGGCCCCACTGAGTAATTTTCTTAAGTTGCTTTGCTATGAGTGAGGTTTTCCTTTGAATCGGGCAAGTCCAGGATTTATACAATCTGCTACAATTAAATGTATTGATCTGATTCAACCTGATTTCTACAATAATCATGTTTCGTTCATGATTTCATGGAAAATCTAACACTATTGGATTAGTGGTACGAGTGGATGAGTCAACTGCTTGACTCCTTAGTTAAACTGTTTTAGTTAAAATGAAGAATTGACTCCCTTTTAATGCAAAATTAAGGATAAGGATTTTGGCCCTTCGAGTCGCATCAGACTCGTATCTGCAACTTCGTGTGCAAAAATATATACAGGGTGAATTTTTAATCAGCACCGAAATTTTGTGCAAAGATTCCACTGATGAATATGAACAACTTTTACTATGGGGGCAATAGTGAAATCGAGAAAAAAAAATCAGCTGTTCCATACAAAATTTCAATTGGCGCGCGGTCAAAATGTATGGAACAGATGTTTTTTTTTCTCGATTTCACTATTGCCCCCATAGTAAAAGTTGTTCATATTCATTAGTGGAGTCTTTACACAAAATTTCGGTACTGATAAAAAAGTCATCCTGTATTTTGTATTTCTTCTATTTTAAACTTCATCCACAAACAAACGGTACATATGGCGGACTTAATGCTGAGAGCATTCTCTACCAGTCAACCATAGGTCCTAACAGAGAAAATATCGCATTTTGCTTAGGAGAAGTTTTTTTAAGATTATGGAATCTCATTAGTGTGAGTATGCTTATCGTAAACATAACTATTTATCCCTTAAAAAACATTTAAAAAAGATAAAATTGGAAACCAAAAATTTGAACGGGTGGGACTTGAATCAGCAACTCTTTGACGAACCAAGCCAAACGCTCTAACAATTGAGCTACCGTGCTGTCTGTCCGACCTTGCGACGTTTGTGGTCTCTTATGGATACGTCATTACGCGTGACGTTTAGTGCCTACCCGTCTGTTTATACAACAGTGGGCCAAGTAGTTATTCATTGCAGAATACATTGTAAGACGCTTCGCTATCTAATAGTTTGGAATGTTTTTAACACTTACAGTGTCATATTTTATATTCATAAAGATGAAATAAGAAACCAAAGTTGGTTTATTTTTTTGATATAACTAAATTCACTCTGATGACTTTTAACTGAATCTTTTTCGAACCTATTTGCTTAGTTTGTTTTGTAAGTTAAAGTGCCACGCTTGTTGTAACAGTTTACATGAAAAGTAATATATCTTGCGAACTTTTGATTAAATTACTGCTAAATATAGATAGATGGATGATGTAACTCTTCCTCTACCAAATCGTTCAGAATCATCTGGTTATTATTTTACAATCAATTATTTTTTAGAAGTAGTGCGATGTTACCAATTGTACTTAGGGCAAGTTGTAACGTCTACCGAGGCAAGAAGTAATGAAAAAAAACCGGCCAAGTGCGAGTCGGACTCGCGCACTGAGGGTTCCGTGCCAACTTTAACTGAATTAGGGAATCAATTTACTTCTACTTAGTAAAATACCACAATATTTTGTTGACTACAAACATAACTTTGTTTTTCATAGTGTTTGTATGAAGTACAAAGTTATGTTTGCGGTTGTTGAAAATGTGCTATATCTCAAAAACTACTTGTTCGATCCCGTCCGAACCAATTTTAGTTGAAAGTATTTATTAAGATCTACATCATATATATTTTTCAAAATTTACACTTGCTTGGTTTAGAAATTAGATGGGGGGGACGCCCATTTTACCACTTTAGAAGCGTCTAGCTATGAAACGTTTGACTTTAAAAGAAAATGGTTTAAGAAACCTCTATGTTATTTTAAAAGACCTATCCATAGACACCCCACACGCATAGGTTTGACAAAAAATTTTTTTTTTGGTTTTAGTTTCATGTATGAGAGCCCCCCCTTAACTGTCATTATTTTTTATTTTTTGTATGAGAATCGGTAAGCGGTTAACAAGATACATCTTCCTACCAAATTTCAATTGTGTAATGCTTATAGTTACAGAATAAAATGGGTGTGACATACGGACGGACAGACAGACAGACAGACAGACTTGACGAAACTATAAGGGTTCCGTTTTTTGCCTTTCGGCTACGGAACCCTAAAAACGTCAGTAATACCTGTAAATTTAATTCTTTGATTATTTTTAACGAAACTGGCATCGTTCTTTCGTATTTTTTTGTTGAAAATCAAGTCAATTACACTTTTTTAGTAATGAACACCTAAAATTATTAAGTAATCAAATGTTTAATTCAGTTAAACAGTACTTATAATCGTATAGCACTTTTAAATGCCCAGAGAATAACTGATAAACGTTGTCATAGATAGACAAATTTAAATGAAAATAAGATATAGAAAGTGTGAAATTACGTAGTCAATAATAATAATGGAAGTCAAAATTTTACGCCTACAACTTTATATTGAGTATCTGGCAAAATTTAACCGCATGCACACTTTCACTCACTGCGCCGGTCGGCGGGGCAATGGGTATGGAAACATGTTTCAGTGAGGTTTATAGGTCAAATTGAGTCAAAGAAATACGTTGAGTTTAAGATCCTAGTGAAAAGAAGCATGTTACTACTTACCCCTGTTACAACAAGCCCCTCGCTACCTACTTGGTGGAGTTGATAAAGGCTAACAAAGATACGAGATCTTTATAAGTTAGTAATTGGTCCTGTTCTAAAGAGATCCATTTATTATTGTTCAGGCAAAGACAATTATTTATGTACGAGGCACATAGTTAAATAACAATAAACATAATTTCGAAACCGAAGTTTTAACTCCCAAACTATGGAATAGAGCGAAATTTTTTATGACACAAATATGACTGCTGATACTAAAATATCGGTTCTAGTATGCAGTATCCTGTAACTATCCAATCCAATACTTTATTGCAAACTTTTTTTTTGTCACAAAACTTGTTTCCATGCATTGCAAATTTTGTTTAAAAATATTGTATCAATAATAATGGGTACCTAGTCAATAAGGGCGGTTACTCAACATTCAAAGTGATTATAAATACTCAAATATAATATGTATTTCACTTATTGTATTTATAGTAGTAAGTATTATAAGTATTTATGGGAGACACCCCCGACATAATCGTTGTCTGGTATTCGTAATACAAGGAAAAAAATCCTTAGGTGTTGGACCAAACGCTCAGCTTCTCCCGTAAGCTTGCTCTTAAGGAACTGCATTCGTTGAGTATTTGACAAACTCGGGTTCTTGTGTATGGCTTCACTGAAGAGATCTTCAAATGATACCTATTGCTGGTAGTTTCCATTAAAGATCGGGATATTGAGTTGTGGTGTTGATTTATCTCGATGAGAGACAGACCATAACTTGCTATTTATGGCTTTCTTGATTTCTTGGTATTTTTGTTCGTGCTCGGTGAACCTTGACTCATATTGCAGGTTAGATCTATTGGTTTCACTATCTATCTCCCAGTTTAACAGATCTATTGCCTTCCAACGCTCTTGCAGCGCTCTCAGCATGTCTTCAAACTCCAAACGTTCTTGCATTGTACCAACGTTAATGTTTGAGACGGTCCTTGAAAATGCCTTGAAGTTGCTCAGCTGCTTCTTGTACATGTCATCGAGCTTGCTGAAGTTACCGTTATCAGAGGTGTTCATCATAGCATTCCAATCTTGCTTCATGGCTGTATGATGCGTGGTAACATTTTCCTCAAAAGTCACGTTTTTATCTTGTTCGGCATCTTGCAAAATGGGTGCGTCCTCGCGTGCGCGGGCGATGGGTTTGGTTTTATATGACGACGTTGGTGGTTCAGTTACAGGATAGATCGAAGGTGTGATACTGATGCTTGATTTTTCAATGTAAGTTTTAGTTTCTAGGTAACTCTGCCTTGTTTGTTGATAAAATTAATCAAATTTTGCGCGCGCTACTTGATGATGATGTGGACTTGTATTTCACAACAAACGCTCCACATAAACTTACTCTTGATACTTGCCAACTTGCTTTGTACTTGCTTGCTTGCTCTTGTTCTTGCTGATTCTATATGATTCAGTGCCAAATGTGTTAACAAATGCTATATGCGCCTTCTCAATGCAGTCGGTGAGACCCGCTGGTGGGAGGCCGACTTTACCGATTCGCTAGCACTTGAAAAACACAATAAAACACTTAATCACTCACCTTTCGAAGGACCATATGTTGAGCGGTGCCTTGATGCTGCCACGCAACAGACTTGAGGGATCTTGCTTAATGATAAATCCTCGACGATCTATATTGTTTATTTCTTGCTATACGAGTTCACACTTGAGTCAACCTGTTATGACTAAATTATAATTACTTAAAAATGTCTAACGAAAGTAAAAGTGCTGACGCGGTGACACACATTGTACAGTGCAAACCGTACAGTACGAAATCACGTTTATTTTTATCTTTATTGGACGCGGACTTAATGCTTAAAGCATTCTCTACCATTCAACCATTGGGTGAAGCAGAAACGATTGAGGCGGCGTAAAATAACACATGAAAGCAACAAATTAATTTTAATCTCTAAATATAATTATCCATACATAGGTTAACAAAGATTATAATAGGGAAACAGAGAAGGACAAACCTGTGTTGTGTGGCGCATATTTATGTATTTAATAAGTTATCTCGATGTCCATGTCAAATATTAATGTCCATACTTTATTAGAAATAGGTGTGTTAGCACAGTGTATCAAAAGTGTATACTGGTCAAGTGTGTCCAGAAAGTCAAAGTCAAGCCGAAATTGGGTGATAGGCTAGGCCATGACAGTCACTATACTTTTGGAGTTATGGACTTTTAAAAAGCATCTTAAAATTGATACCTTGTATTACAGATGTTGAGGTTCATCAGATTTTTTTTCTTTAATTGTAAGCTAGAATAGCGGTTCTATTAACGTTACTTTTAAATTTAAACACAGCAACCTTAATTCATATCCATATTCATTTATTCACTTCATAATATAACATTACAGCAGACAATATATAACATATAGGCAAAAGATGGTTATTTTGTTACATTATGACTTCAACGAGGTATTTGTGAATTCAAGTTATTAAATTCAATAAATTACAATTAAATCAATTCTTGTAGTCGCTGTTACTCGAAGTACGGGCGGAAGGGCACGGCGTGACGTCACCGTCAGTAAAAGTCCAAAGTGCGAAGATAGGAGTTTATTCCGCAGTCTTGAGGTACAAAATAGGGTGCGGACCGAGCAGCGAAAAGATTCGAGCTCAGTGCCTTACAGATTAAAAATTATGGAATTACTAGATGCCCAAGATGGTAAAAACCAATAAGGTGCGTTCTAGGAACCCAAAATATCCACTAACGTATTGGAGAGACTAGATGCCCAAGATGGTAAAAACCAATAAGGTGCTTTCTAGAGACCCAAGGAATGGATTGGATTGATTTTACATACAAAGCTCAGGAGTACTTAACCTACGGTACAAAAACATGTTCAGCGCGAGTTACATATGATCAGCGCCATCTATTGTCAGGTAGTGGGACTAATATATGGGCTTACTTATGATATTCATTAAAAACTTAATCAGCGCGGGCTAATATTGAGAAGCGCCATCTATTGTCAGGTAGTGGAACTAATATATGGGCTTACTTATGATATTGATTAAAAACTTAATCAGCGCGGGCTAATATTGAGAAGCGCCATCTAGAGCCTGGTAGCAGAACTATTATATTTGTTTACATTGTTAGTTTGTTACATTCTTTATTAAAATAGTAATGTCAATAAGTATTTTGACAAATTGTTAGTATGTCAAATATAAATTCATTTCTATCTATCTAAATAATAATAATGCGGTCATGTTAAATTCAAATTAAAAGAAGAAAAAAATTGTTAATGTTCCAATGGCAACATTAACAATTTTCATTTTATGACACGTCTGAGTCCAACCAAGAATTCAAACTTATTACAAGGCCTAACATACACTCGATGGACTGAAAAAAATACAAGGACTACTACACAATTACTTGTTAATAAAATAAAAACCCCATCGCGAATAAAAAAAAGAACTAAATTAACACGATCGATCGATCGATCGATAAATATTCCTATCTGGTGTAAAATCAAGAATTTGAATTCTTATTACTAGAAACAAATTCAATAAAATTATTTAATTATATTCATAAGTAATTATTGTTAGCCCTAAATCAGTAATTACGAAGATTAACCGATTGCTAACTAAAATTACAACTGCTCGGGCGTTAAGTCTTACTTATTCCAGTCACAAAGGGAGTGCGTGGCGTAATTAGGTTAATACTGTAGAGACATATTGGCACCAGTCTGAATGTCGAGCTTTTCAAGAGGAACTAATTTTCATTAGGTCCTTTGGGATGGATCGTTTGACACGCCACGGGATTTCTATGAAATGGGCGGAGTTGAATACACATACCCTGCCCGATAGATGGAATAAAAATACCTTTCGCACACAAACACATATACTTACACACTGCGACTTTTAGCAGCGCTGCAGTCGCGATGCTTACACGTGTTAGCATCGAGACAGTCGCGATGCAGAGGCTAGAAATTGACGAATTATGTACTGAATTTTGGCAACTGCATCGATACTAATGCGATAAATTAAATCTGTTCATTGAGTGAGTCGCGAAGCTGAAGCGCGTTTTTAAAATGCGCGACTGCGTTGATGCTAAAAGAAGCAGTGTGTACGAGGTTTAAGCTTTATTATTTTGAAAGGTTTAGACAACTCATCGGTTACGTCAGCAGTTTGAAGTACCCAGGAAAAAAAATAACAAAGAAAAGCTAGACTGGAATTATTAAAATTGCCTTTCATTGCAAAAGCTTCTATTTTTAACAATAAGGTATTATTTATATTAGTCCTTGTTTAGACAAAAAAATAAAAAAAACATGTTACCTTTATTCAACTGGCATTGTTTAAAATCCTAAACTTTTTACTTAAATTTCACATTGACTTTGCAAAACCCTAGTAGTATCAAAATACAATAACGAAAATGATGAAAGACATATTTTTGAGGTGCGTCATAGTCAATTGTCATTTATGTAATGAAATATGTAATACTCGTAGTGGGCGTACGCGTTTAATATTTAGTAAATTTCATTCCATTGCTGTAAAGTTATTGACAAACGACAAATAAGTCATTTTTATTTAAAAAGAACAATTGTTGAATTTTCCAATGGCAACATTAACACTTATCTATGAAAAGGTGTCCTTTTGGAAAATTCTGATAGAATCATTCTAAGACCCCTTACACAGTGAGACTTTTAGCATCGATACAGAAGCGCGTCTGCACCGATGCTAACACGCGTTAGTATTGATGCAGTCGCTAAAATTCAGTACATAATTTGACAATTTCCAGCTTTTGCATCGCGACTGTATCGATGCTAAAAGTAGCGCAGTCTGTAAAAGTTAACATTTTGTGACTGCATCGATACTAACCGCAAAGTCTAAAGTAAAGTCGCAATGTGTAAAGGGTCTAATGTATATACATTGAGTAGTTTGTAAATGTAATTCAGCCTATAAATTAGATGAAGCGAATGTTATCTTAAACGATCAAAGCGATGCCTATTCACGCGTATTCTTCGCACTGTAATCGCAGATACGTGTGTATTCCCAGCAGATCAGGCCACCCCTTTGCTCTTTTATATCAAAATAAAATTTCATGGCGCGATAAAAATGTGTAAGCATTCATGCGTGAACTCTGCGGGCGTGCAATCGTTCAAATTTTCCGTTCGAATATCCAACCAAATTCCGACACTCAATTTTCCGTATTTTTTTGTCACGAAAGTTCGATTGGTGAAAAATTTTATGAACATAAACGGTATCAGCGGCAAAATTGTCACCGTTTCTGGCTGTTGGCCAGTAATGTTCGATGGCGTAGCATTTGTTCACGTCCATAATTCTTTCGCCCCAGTTGGTACGGTATGTCTCAAGGATAAAATAAATTGTTACACGGTGATAGCCACAATTCTGTGTATCATAAGTCTGCGGCTTAATTAAGCTGGGCGACCATAACATTAATAAAGGACCGAGACCAATACGGTGGTTTACATTTGTCAGGCACGTTATGTTGTATGTTTATTGTACGATTAGAACAGCTGCTTCTTTAACATACACCTAATTGCATGTGTAACATTTATTCCTAATCTTTAGGTTTAGACGATACCAAATTTGTAAGACAAAGTAAATTTATTGCTTAAAAATCCGCGCGTCACATCTGAACCATTAATAAGTACCTACAGGCATCAGAATATCGATTTATAATAAGCGCTTATTATTCCAATATAACACTCTCACATTTAATACCAGCCGTAATGCGATCGTGTATAATCCCATTTAATTCGCAGCAGATTTAAATGCATATCCACTTTAGATGCGGCTCGCGCGGCAATCGCCATCGATTGCATACGAACGGACGCGGCTGCCAAACCGACAGCTTGCATGGTGCAAGAAATATCCGTTTTATGGAAATGACATAAAATTTTAAAGCGTTCCAAAAATAAACAGATCTTTTATTAGATTCTATGCAGTTACATACAAATTTATTGTATAAATTGGACTATTGAAAGAAATTACATACATTGCTGTGATCCCAAAGAAATCAGCTATGCAATTGTGTTATGGAAATCAGAAACAACGGAAGTATCAACATTTAAAGGAAGGGAAAAATTGAAAAGATTTAAACGTCCTATGACTGAGTTCATAATGATGATAAAAAGTTGGCAGTAAGAGTTTCCAATAACACCCCAAACATAACGTTAGCAACAAAAAAAAACGGGACAGTAGCGCAATCATCAAGCAATATACTTAAACAAAATCATAGAGTTTGGTGCATGCTCCTTTAAAATAATATCCGTGATATTATTTATTTTATCTTTATTTCTAGAAAAATTACAAAGATTGACTTCATCAACCACTGATGGTAATTTATTTATAAGAATCCAATACGTTGATTCGGTATATCTTATTAATTAACATAACGTTCTGAAACAACGGATAAACAATTGAAGGGTCGTCGTACACTCTCTTCACGGTGTAATTAGCCTTAATTGATTCTCGCACGTGTTAACAATTTCGTATTAATTATTTGCAATTTACCTTATGCCATTTCTTGCTTTTAATCGGCCGAGGACACAGCCGCCTTGTCATTTTATAATGACGACACACGACACAAAAACGGGCTTCACTTGAAACAAAAGACGATGTGAGATGCCAGTGATTGAACCTTAAACTGATATGGCGGTGGTGACTTTGATAGTAGCCACCAAAGAGCGGCACTATGAAATATCTATGGAAAACCATTGTCAAGAAACTTAGCTAGATTCCTCTACATACTAGGTGTTTTGGTTTGGGTATTTGAACTCGATAAATTAATACTAAACCAAGCAATAAATTGGTTTGGCTTGCCCGTTCGTGAGTGCTTATCGTGCCATTAGGCAAAATTGACAATTTCTATGCAGCGCTACAGTTCGTAAGGACGGTCTTGGAGTAATTACTATTATATGGCCTGATCGGACCTTAGACCCCCTACACACTGCGACTTTTAGCATCGATGCAGTCGCACGATTTTGATAACGCACTTCAGCATTGTGACTCACGCAATGAACAGATTCAATTAAGCATCGATGAAGTCGCGCGTTAGCATCGATGCAGTCGCCAAAATACAGTACATATTTTTTCAATGTTCAGCTTTTGCATCACGACTGCATCGATGCTAAAAACAGCTCAGTATGTTAAGGTTGATATTTTGTGACTGCATCGATGCTACATCGCGACTGCTTCGCTGCTAAAAGTCCCAGTATCCCAGTGTAAAGGGTCTTACACTTACACCCACACAAAACACCCATTACTGATTCCATCGGGATTTGTACAAAGGACAGAGGTAAGACAGTAAATAAAGTTATGTAAACATATACGACGACTCTTTGTACAATTCATGTAATAAAACTACAAACATGAAAGTAGATATCTGTAACTAATGTTATATGTATAAGCCTCTTCGATTACCGACTTCAAAAAAACGAAGGTAATCAATTCAATGTGTGTGTATGTGATATTGTTGGAATTTGGTAATATTTGAGTATGTTGATCTATTAAAGCTTTCAAACACGGTGTGCAAAATTTTGTAAGTGTACATGTATGTTTGTAAATTAGTTTGTTTGTCCATGGATTCAACGCAAAAAGAAGTCATATAGAGATTATTCTTTTTAGTTCGATTAGGTATATTTGTTTATTTGATAATATTTATTTGAGAAAACCAACAGCTAAAAATTAAATATACTTATTTACAATGTACTCATAAATAGTAAGCCAAAACTAGGTTTTCCTTAATTTACAATTATTATTACAGTTGTGAGACTAAATTCTGACGGTGAATATTATAAGTCATTCAAAAAAGTACCTACTATCAATGAACAATAGCTGTGCTTAGATTAGAGTATATCTTAACTTAGGGTAAAGTGTACGTTTTATCAAACTAGATCCAGTTGTTTTTGAGATATGGGTAAATAATAAAAATTCATATGCCTTATAAATATGTTACATACTAAGTTCACACTTATCATCAATGAGACTGATCACTGAGATTTTTTAAAATTTTTGTCCATGGTATGTATTCAACGCGTATTATGTTTCGACAATTAAGGTTTCCTAAAAGCGTGTGATTATCAGCACCTTGCTAAAGTAACTCATGAACCCGATGATAATCATTTATACCAAATGAAGGTTTCGAGCCCAAACTCTGATCGAATCGTGAATACTTTGAAGAATGTTATGGGTTACCTAATGGAGGGCACTTTATGAGGGAACTGATGTAGTACCGTGCGTCATTAGGACGGGATATTGAATGCTCCAAGCAAGAAATTGCTTCTCATTACTTTTATTAGAACGTGTACCTGTTACATTATACAAATACTACCTGTGACACAAGACGTCACAGTTAGAACGGACAGGGGTCCTATTTTTGAATTTCTTGCTTGAATATTGCGTGTATTTTTTGTTCGAAAACTAATAAAATATCAATGGAAATCACGCCAAACATAGACG
Organism: Pyrausta purpuralis; assembly: GCA_963924145.1. Classification (NCBI taxonomy): domain Eukaryota; kingdom Metazoa; phylum Arthropoda; class Insecta; order Lepidoptera; family Crambidae; genus Pyrausta; species Pyrausta purpuralis. The sequence continues at coordinate 22,305,312 of OZ001644.1, read as the reverse complement.
TTAGTACTCACTTAATTCAGTTATATTTTTGTAAATCATTCCAGTGTGAAATTATAGCCTTTTTAGGGTTCCGTAGCCGAATGGCAATAAACGGAACGGGGTGTCTATGAATAGATCTTTTAAAATGACATAAAGGTTCCTAAAACCATTTTCTAAGTCTAACGTTTCATAGCTAGACGCTTCCAAAGTGGGAAAATATGCGTCCCCCCCATCTAATTTAAAAACCAAGCAAGTGTAAATTTTGAAAAAATGTATAATGTAGATCTTTACATATTATACTTTCAACGAAAATTATTTCGGACGGGATCGAACAAGTAGTTTTTGAGATATAGCACATTTTCAACAACCGCAAACATAACTTTGTACTTCATACAAACACTATGAAAAACAAAGTTGTATTTGCAGTCAACAAAATATTGTGGTATTTTACTAAGTAGAAATAAGTGGTTTCCCTTATTCAGTTAAAGTTGGCACGGAACCCTCAGTGCGCGAATCCGACTCGCACTTGGCCGGTTTTTTATTGTAAAATCGGGCATTAATCATTCAATATCACAGCCATTTTGACGCGAGTGATTCAAAAATAGGGGCGCAGTATTATAAAGCAGGCGTAGAAAGACATAATTCGCAGAGAAGAGTGAGTTGATAGGCAACATATTCCCTTCGGTATGATCGAGGTATCTCATATCTAACGACTTTTCAACAACAATTGCCTGAACACTCGACACAAAAACAGGCGTCACTTCAAACAAAAGACAGCGCAAAGTGTAAGAGATTTGGGCAACTATTTTTGGGTCACTCGCGTCAAGATGGCGTGTGATATCAATTGTGAAATGCCCAATTTCTTAATGAAAATAGGAGGAAACTTTAGTAACTCACATAATTAAACAGAATTTTGTGAGTACTTACGTTTATATTTCGCGTAGTTTACATTTTTTTATTTGTTTTCTAACGAAATTCACACGCCATATTCAAGCAAGTAATTAAAAAATAGGGCCCCTGGTCTCATAAAGTAGTTATTAGGCGCGTGGCTAATAATTTTGTTAATCCTAAAAGAAACTGTAGCTTTTAGACTGTCATTTTTATACTACGTGAATTTCGTTTTCGATAAAATCACAAGAAGGCGACAAAGTTTGAAAGAAGAATAGTGTATGTATCTTTCCTTTGAGATACTTTGTTTATGGCACACATAATAAGAACTAATTTAATGCACTACTTTTAGTAATTACCTACATGAAAATTAATATTATTAGTCAATTGATATTAAAATACCAAACATAATAACATAATTAGTAATATGTAATAGTGCTAAATGTAATACTGTCGCGTGTTGTGACACTCTCGGGCATTAAAACTACGAAATGTAGAACAAAACTCAATTAGTTCGAGCATACAGGGTAATGTTTTGGTCAGCGACGAGCGACTCAGGGGTGGTTGTACGAACGATACTGATGCAAAAAAAAATATTTTTAAAGAAAAAAACACAACATCAATTGATTATCACGATACTAACGAGCGAGTCAAAACTACCAACACTCAGATCGCCTCTTCGTAGCTTACTTGCTGCGGCGTAGAATTTCGTAGATACGCGTGACAGCCACCCTTCGTAGCAAAGTACTTAGTTCGTAGTAATAAGATGAATGTACCGAAACCGTAGCTCGTAGCCTAAGTACTAAAAATGACTGTAGTAGTGAAAGTTCAGTTGATTAAAGAGACTCGATCTGTAGGCATCTCTTTAATTTATCCTACCCCTTCTGTCACGCGCTACCTACTCGCGAGGATGCGAGTGTAAAGAGATTTTCTTTCATAAAACTAGCATACAATTTTAAGGTTTTTTTTTTAATAAGCATAACTAATTTTATCATCCATTGTCGTGAAGCGACAAATGTGGAGAAGTAGAAGAAGGTAAAAGAAAGAGGTAGAAGAGGGAATAGAATTTATATTACAACAAAAAGAATACAGTACCGAAAAATGAGATGAGGTGATGTCTGTATGAATGTAAGTAAAGTGCAGTGGGCGTGAGTAAGTATCTTCAAATCTTCAATAAGTATTGTCCTGGGGCAGCAAAGGGCGGCGTCGGAGTGCAGGGCCGACACAGCGGAGGTAGCAGCGACGCCGATGTGCAGCGGTGACAGGCGCTGTGAAGAGCAGTGACGCCGATGTGCAGCGGTGACAGGCGCCGTGAAGAGCAGTGACGCCGATGTGCAGACAGGCGCCGTGAAGAGCAGAGACGCCGATGTGCAGTAATGAGGGTAACGGGCACTATATAGAAAATGTTATGATCAGTTGGAGTGCCAGAAGTACTTGGTCTCGGATCCTCTTCCGAGAAGGAGACAGGTCCCTCCCCTAGAGCGAGGAGGTGTTACTGCAGTCAATTTGCTTGGATACTCCTCCGGTGTCCGGTCCCTCCCCTAGCGTGAGGAGGTGTTTCAGTAGTCACCGGCGGTTCTTCAAGACTTCTTGAAGGAAGATGTAGAGTATTTATTTATTGGAGTACAATAGAACTGTTTGAGCTTAGAACTCGGAATCGAATGAATTGAATGAAAAAAAATAAAGGCTTATATAGGGGGCCGGGGCCGTTCAAATTTAGATCGAGGTAGATTCAAAAATAGAACATGAATACTGGTGGTTTACAGAGGATTAAACCCGAAAAAGTAATAAACTTTGATAGAAGTTGTCAGACTTTGAAAGATATTGTCATAACAACCATGTCAATAAAGATAAAAATATTTCAGAAATCAAGCAATATATATAAATAAACAGGAAAATGAATCATCACCCAATGCAAATTAAAGGAAAATTGCAAACAAAGGTAAAACACAGCTATTTTTACAGTATTATGTACAGAAAAGTAGAATAACAGAGCTTTGAAAGTTTGACATTTTTAGATTCACAATAAATATTGTTCAAAAAGGATTAGAAAACATCAATAATCCAAAAATACAGAGTAATAGTAATAAGAAGAGTAGAAAGGCAGGTAATGCCTATAGTTTAATGTCTACAGTACGACTTTTTAGGGAGAAAATACGAACTGCGTTATGGTAGATAGAATCTATGATTAACTCTTATGTTCGTGTTTACAGCAAACGAACCAGCAATCTTTGGATGAAAGCATGGAAAAACAAAGATAATGTGATGAAAATGTTAATGTGGATCCGATGAATACTAAATATATTAAGGTACTCAATTTATTACACATAAAACATGTACAACGGTACACCATGAGTTGAATGTCACCGACCAAAACTATACCCTGTATTACAAAATAAAAGAACATAAACTAAATAAACTTTTAGTGTAACATTATTTTGTATTCAACTTGTGTCGTGGCCCAGAGAAAGTTGAATTCGATACGATAAGTTGTAAACTATGTTATAGTTGCCAACCAAGTTGCTTGGCCATTTTTCTTAGAGCGAATAATAAAACAAAATTTACTACGAAAAGCTCTACGAAAATAAACATGAAATGAAACGGTTTTGGTCATTTATTCTTAGCTTCAAACAAAAAAATGTATTTTCAGTTTGCAGCCTTTCTTTATTTCACTGCATTTTACTTCTGTTTCTGCTTTTCAGATTTAAGTTCCAATTTTACTCACCTCACTTTTACTTGAATGTATCTTCAGAGAAACAGTGAACTATTGTACAAATATTTTATTTGAGTACTTACGCTTATACAAATATTAGTTGTGGGTACTCCCTTTTAGGCAAAACATTGCCTGTGGGATTCGCAGACTTAATTTGTAAATAGCATGAACTTCTCATTATCTCCATAACATCTATCTACAACGTTCGTCATAATATATAGTATATTTATATAGTATATGTTGGTATATGTATGTATTATTAATTTACCTATTTATTTTATTGCTTATGTTATGTATGTGTAATATTATGTGAGTATTAATTGTATTTATTTTTACTTTTTTTTGTATATAATTAATTTTGTTTCTTTGTCGCACCGCCCACAATCATTACTGCTTAGCCCAAAGGCATGACTGGTAGAGAACGCCATATGGCGTAAAGTCCACCTTTTGTACAAAATTTTATTATTATGCAATAAAGTATAAATAAATAAATAAATAAATAAATAAATAAACTTCTCTTTTCTATAAAATAAAAATGTTGTCTATATCTTCGGCAGACCCGACCACAAGAGAAGACCGTAAGACAACTTCGAGTCCAACCTCCGTGATGTCGACCTCCGTGGTGTAGTGACTAAGCACGCTGGATTTGAAGGCGTCGCTGCTCCGAGGTTCCGGGTTCGATTCCCGGTCAGGCCAATGTAGAAATCATAAATTTCTGTATTGTCTTGGATCAGGGTGTTGTGGTACCACCGTTGTTTTTAATTTCCATAACACAAGTGCATCGGTTACTTGTTTTGGGTTTATATTGGTGTTTAAATTTATAACTTAATGCTTGGAATAACGGAAGATAGTGACAAGTCTATTTTATCGTTCAGTCAAATGGTTGTGTTACCTAGTTTCACAAAGGATACAGTGGAGTTAATACATTTAGATTCCTATTTATTAATAAGTAGATCATCATTCATCATCATCATTATCAGCAAAAGGACGTCCACTGCTGAACATAGGCCTCCCCCACGGCTTTCCACAGCGACCGATTACTAGCGGTCTGCATCCAGTTTGATCCTGCAATCTTTATAAAGTCGTCCGTCCATCTTGTTGGTTGACGTCCTACTCTGCGTCTTTGGTCGAAGGGTCTCCAATCTAGAACTTTCCTGCCCCAACGGCCATCAGTTCTTCGCGCTATGTGCCCTGCCAATTGCCACTTGAGCTTACTGATTCTCAAGGGTATGTCCGTTACCTTAGTTCTTCTACATATCTCCTCATTTCTGATTCGATCCCGTAGAGAAACATCCAGCATAGCCCTCTCCATCGCTCGTTGTGTGACTTTGAGCTTTTTTATAAGGCCCATAGTTAGAGACCATTTTTAGGATCCGTATGTAATAAGTAGATGCTACTGATGAACCAACCTGATACCTTAAGGAAAGCCGCGTTACGTCGTCTCATAAGTCTTCCCCTCTTTTTGACTTGAAGATTAAGGAGATATTATCAGCAAACAGACTATCTAACAAAAGTATTTTCTATAAATAGGCAGGTTATTGACATAAATCAAGAAGAGCAATGCTCCCAATGCTGAGTAAATCTCAATAATTTTAATTCTACATAATTGTTTAAGTGTACCTATATCGTCAACTCTATCTTAAAGCAAACACTATACTCGTATGGCGTATACTTACCACAATAACCGTAATAAAAGCATAAACGCGAGTATGACACTAACAAACTTATATAACACGGCCAATAAAAATGTTGCTGGCAATTTGGCCACTTGGGCAAGTCGAGGAAAACTTGGTGGAACTACCAACTAACCGACTGTTGATGGATCGAGACTGTAACTCGATTTAGAACAACAATGATCTTCCATCATATGCTTATAGCGATCTCTCACAACTGTCACTTACACATTTGCCATGTAAATTGAATAAGTGGTGTCATTTGGTTATTATTTTTGGGTTCCTAAATTTATTAATACCGATCGAAAAAGATGTATTAAGTTTCATATACCTATACTTACTTAATATTAAGATGTGCGTAGGCTGTTGGTGTACATAAGCTTGACACCATGCACAGACTCCAAAAGAATTTGTTTCTATTAAATAGAAGACAAATACCTACTTTATTTCAAGCCTTTTCGTCAGTTTGTTGAAGTCAGGTAAATTATTTTAATTTTTTGTTTCATGACTTTTAATTCTTAAATTATACCCATATCCCAAAAACTACTAGACTGATTGTGATGAAATTTACAATACTTAGGACGTGGTACATACACCCTAAGTTGAATAATACCTAATTGAACTAAAAAAGTGAAACCCAAAAATATCATAAGGTACATATCACTTCGATTCCCGAGATCCGTTTAGTTGAAGTTTACATACTTTTAAATACTTTAATATTATTAGTCAATTTTCGAAAATAAAACTGTGATTTATTAGTTTAATTTAAAGCAAAGATCAATTCTAAAGTGTTTAATATGATTTTTCTCAAATTTCATCAAATTATATTTTATAACAATTGTTTTTCATTTTAATATGTGCAAGGGATTATAAATCATGAGTAGGTTGTTAGTTTAAAATATTGCCAATGTTTTAAAAGTCACCCTGTATGACTGAATTTAGCGAGTACTAACGTCTTTATTTTTCGTGATTTCCATTGAAATTTAATTCATTTTCGAACGAAAATCACACGCCATATTCCAGCGAGTGATTCAAAAATAGGGGCCTAACCAAACAGTCGTAAAATTGTTACTTGCCTACGCAATCGCAAAATTTTAACTCAAAGGTCATTAGATTAGACCTAAAGTAAAATGAGGGTCATGTTTATCAAAGTAAAATAATGTTCAAAGCTAAATTATATCTCTGCTTTGCTCTTTTGTATTCAAGCAATACGTTTGTTTTTCATCTGGAAATGACAAAATTGGTAACCTAATAATTTGAAAGTTTATTTTAAGGCGATATTTTTTAAGCAGGTACTGTGGCATCAAGGTTGGCGATTCTCGCGGCAATCGAACTTTTTTCGTGTGGTAATTCGATTCCGAGTTTAATCGTTTTACCCAAAAAATCAAGTATACTATCTCGTAAAAATATACTAGAGAAAGAACAAAATCTTAATACATAGAAATCGTGACCCTGAGAAATCAAAAACTATTTTTTCATCGACAAAGAATATTCGATCGGTGAACTTTTTTCGTAGGTATACGAATTGCGCGAGAATTGCCCTCCTGACATATATGGTTAAGTATGCTTCCATTTTTTGGCTTCTATAGTAAAATATACCTCAAAATATTGGAACTCTCTACCCACATCTGTGTTTCCAACAGTCAACGACGCTGTTCTTTTTTTTAAAGAACAGGCTTCTTCTGGATGAGCTCGCTTCATCGTGGCCCCTCATGCCTCGTGTGGTATAGTCTAGAGACAAGAACAAACCCATATCCAATATAAAAAACTATTGAGTTAAACTAGCCAATACCTATATTATTTAAAAAGTAACAGTATGCTGTTTTAAAAAAATAATAATGATAGGGACTAAATTCTACACAAGGGTTCAGCATTTAAAAAATAGTAAACCTAAAATACTGGTTTATCGCCAACCCAAGATAGGCTTCTAACACTTTGTTACAAGGAAACTATTTTCACCCTTGCGATTCTTAATACAAATAACATTGTACCATTTTAATAAAACGAGTCCTTGCTACATTAATAGCACCCATCACATGACGCAAAACATTATAAAAGCTCCGCTGAATTCATTCGTAAAACAAACAAGCGAATTATTATCCTCGACGCTGTTTCACGCTTCGTTACCCGTGTTTTATTCTGTAATTGATCGTATTTATTTTCAACTACTGCTTTTTTACAAAATGGCAACCCCTCCAAAATAATAAACGGCGTCATTAAAGTCGGTCAATGCACACGAAAATTCTTTCATGTCTATTCAACCGGGTTCCGAAGCTGTTTGAATGGTGCACCAGTGAAAATAATCGCTATAGTAAAGCACAATCGTTGACTGGACGATTGCCAAGCCGTCGCTCCGGTTTCTATGTGTTTCGGTCTGGGAATTAACAATTTGCGATGCAATCGACAGCAGCCGAGTTACCTGTCAGTGGCGGCCTCAGATAAATGATACATTCAATTGAACCCGCAAGCTCCGTAATTGGAAAAGAAGAGATAGAGTGGCTGAAGATTGCGTTTGGATAATTAAACTGTTAAACCAGATTTAGATGTGGCAGGACTTTTATCTATCAGTTCAGTTTATTCAATATAGATACTCGTAATATCGGAAAATGTCGTAATCGGAAAATAACATAATTATGTTCCATTTGCCTCGTCAAATAATAATACCGACACTTAAGAGAGAAATTCAATGCATTTATTTATATCAGTCTTGAATATGCTTAGTTATTTAAGTAACTTCTAGATTGTTAATCTAAAGTAACTTGCAAAAAATGATAAATAATTGAACTCCTACACCCAGTGAATGGAAAAAAACAGCTGAAGTGATTGTCACATACGGTCAGAATATCGTACACAAATACTTGAAGCCAATACTGGACCTCTATTTTTGAATCACTCGCTTGAATATGGCGTGTGAATTTCTTTCAAAAGCTAATAAAAAATCTCTGTGAAAATTACGCAAAATATAGACGTCGGGACTCACAACATTCAGCTATCTTTTTCAAATCACTCCCGCGTGGAATTGTACTAATTTAATCGTAAAATCGGATATTAATCAATTAATATCTCACGCCATCTTGACTTGAGTGATTCAAAAATAGGGGCTCCGAACATTGTCAGTGAATAAATTTGAAATTGAAATTGAATATCATTTTTTGCCAGAACAATTACATAGCTACAATATGATCTCGAATACAAAATAAAATCTACACTTAAAAAATAAAAAATAAATATAACAAAGAGGTGACAAAAATAAATTTAAGGCAATGGGTAACAGTTTCAGCTATTGATGAAATTAATTCAGCGCTGGTTTTCAAACAGGCCCCTATAGATAAAGCCGGAAAGCCGGTTACAAAACAAAAAAAATATATAATGAGGCAAATGTACATAGTAATAACTTATATGTATATTAAACAACAACTTACGAGTATATGAGGGTGCGTAATGTATGTGGTGTGTGCTTGTGTGTGTTTGTGCGTGTGTGTGTGTGTGTGCATGACTGTGAGCGTGTATGATGCTGAAGTATCGGTTAGGGGGAATTCAGAAGCTTGGCATAAACTATGCCCTTCTTTCGTTGTTCGTCTAAAAGATGCGAGCGAACTCCAGTTTTAAATGTTCGTATGGGCATTGGTTCTCGTAATGGAGAAGGCAAATCGTTATATTTACCTTCTGCATTACGACCATATTTTACTTGCTGCATATTTTAATCCCCCTATAAAAGCGCAGTTTTTTGTTTCGGCATGCTGAGACTTGTGTCTCTGTGACATCTGAGAGAATGTGAGGTTTATACCCACTCTAATATTAAAGCTTTTACATAAAAAAAATGGGCATATTGTGTATGTTGCCACCTTATTCGTCATTTCCTTAAAATCAAAAAGATTGGAAAAGTTAAGAAGAATTTATCACGTAAGAGTTTTATACAATTGAATGATTAAGCATAACTTTTTTGACCCTTTGAGTCTGAGTTATCGTCCCACAATTGATATAATCTTTATATAAATTGCAATCTTCTTCTGTTATTTTCTTGGTGGCAAATGGTATTGAAATCTGAATTAAATCTTCAGATCAGCACTTAATATCAGCAAACGAGGAGCTATCCTCAATGAATAAGCAAAATGTCGTCGTTAATTAATTCTTAATTAATTCCCGTTCAAAGTTAAAAGCTGTGTTCCAATTTTAATTGGCTCTTTGTAAACAATGAACAACGCTGGCATATGCTGAAGATCTCACGGATAGAAGACATTATATTATTGAGAATTCAGAAATGTGTTTCCAAGAACGTGAAAAATAAGCATATTAAATGTTTGGCCTGCAGCCAGTTTGGCATTAAGGAATGAATTCCGTTTGATTTCGCTGACTATTGACTAAACCCTAACGAAAATTAATAACGAGACGTTAACCAACGAGACGAAAGCCAACGTTAAAACTTCACGACTCATTAATTAAAGCCATATAATACCCCTTTTCTAGATCTTACCCAGTCCAATTTGACATTTACTCAGTAGCGAATTTACATAGTGCATTGGATTCATGAAATTATACGATATTTTCTTGGATAAACTATTACAAGATTAACCTATTGTAAGGTAACAAATTCCATAATGTCTCATTTCATTTTTCTTCAACAGACACTATAACATTTCTTTTTTTACGTCAGGGGCTTGGACTGGGGCGGGGCTACTTCATATTGAATTACATCGTACTTCGTATTTTCTACCAAGTTTGGTTATAATAATAGACTTAATACCAGTTTAAAATATTCTATTTAGCTCAAATGTGGTGAAACCCGAGAGAAATTATTATTTCTTGATAAATAAATAAAAACTTTTTTATTTTAAATTTATTACAAAAATTTGAAACCGTTGAAAGAAAGTCACCAAAAATATTGTTTGACTTTTAGAAAATTTGCGACAGTTATTCAATGTTGGTTCAAAGTTAAAGTAAAATGTTACAAAGTTGAGCTTCAAATATTAGCAGAACGAATAACTGAGTTTGTAACTCGATGGCATGTATTACAAGAGGCTAACATTCAGTAGAGAGCTGAATTATTTGCTTAGGATGATGTTTGACACCACAGATAATAAAGTTTATGGTCTGGGTGTTATGGTACCACTGTTGTTTCTGATTTCTAATAACTTTTTATTTGGGATCAAATCAATATGTGTGATAAGTGTCCTATATTTATTTTATTTTGTTTTTTTGCAACCCAAATACCTTATATTAATGTTGGAATTGACACTTTTTGACTGTCTACATAACTATGTTTAATTTCATGACTACTGTTTTCATTGTTTTTAAAAGAATGTTTTTATTTATTAATCAAATCGGTGGTATTAATTTACTATATTAATAGTACAGAAATTTAAATTATTATATTTTACAATTTTAAACCCCACAAGCATTAACTCTCTTGTAAATATTTAAATTAAATTTTATTGATGAAAAAGCTTGAAGCAATTTTTACCAACTCCTCAAGGGAAATATTCTGGGCCGATGAACTTAGCATAATAATAAGTTAATTTAGAGTAGCAACGAGTCTTTCATTGCCATGCTATTTCTCCACGGGTGAGTTAGAAAGTCTCGAGATGGCACCCGAGGCAGTTTTGCAAGGCAGTTTTTACGGTTCCGTACTCAAAAAGTGCCTTAAGGCTATTATTGAAAAAAAAAACTGTGAAAGCACTCCGGGAGTGCCGGCAGAAGTGAAAACTTGAATATCAACGTTGTGCATTTTTGATTTTTTGGAATAGTTATTATCAATATAAAAGTACTATCATTTTTGTGATAGAATACAATAATAATAATAATAATAATAATACAATAATAATAATAATAATAATAATAATAATATAATATTTTTATAGAATACAATATTTATTTATTGCGCTATCGTACACAAACATTACAATTTATATTATATTAAATTACATTAAAAAAATTTCTCTCAGAAAAATCAACTTACATCCATAATTTCGCCAACCGTCTTACGGTTTTTCGATCAGGTCACGTGTCCTGACGCGAGTTTCACATTTTTCCCCCATCCCACAAAAGTGCTCAACGCCGCTAAAGAAGTTTTCACTTCAAAAAACTTAATACTGCATGATTTGATTTTAAGTATTATTTGATTTGGCACACAAGGGTGTAAAGCAGTCTTACTCACTAATATGATACGTGTATATCTTTCATATTCTACGATGAAGCACATTTACAAAATATTTTTCATCGGTATTTGAAGCTCAATCATTGCGACTCCGAAAGGTAACACGGAGGAAGGCAGTGAGTTCCACTTGTTAGCAGCGTGCATAGATAGGATGTTCTTAGACAAGACTTAAGATTGCTTAGGATGAGTTGAAATTATTACCGAATCATGTTTATTTTTTTAATAATTTTAACTTCTCTATATGAATTCCACGACCACGAGGTAGAGCTGATGTACAAACAGACAGACACGACCTCCGTGGTATAGTGGCTAAGCACGATGGGTTTCAAGGCGTAAGAAATCAAAATGTTCTATATTGTCTCGGGTCTGGGTGTTGTAGTACCACTTTTGTGTCTCATTTCCATAGCACAAGTGCATTAGCTACTTACTTTAAGATCAAAGCAATGTATGTGATTGGTGTCCAATATTTAAAAAAAGACAGATGAAATGATGAGACTTAGTCATCTAACTACTATTACTAACGTATGGACCTGACACGACTAACGAATTTCGTGCTCCATGAATTGACGTTACAATGTCATCAACTCATACAAACGGTTTCATATTCGCAATTTCAAGGAATTCGTTACAACCTTTTCTCCTTTTTTTGACACATTTTTTGCTTTGGCATAGATTCTCTATACGTAGTAGTATAACTCACTGGACTTAGTAAATCGGCAACTAAGCATAAAGTGAACGAAGTATCTATAAAAAGTTGGTTTTCAAACTATTCTCATATCGTTATGGACTCGAGATTATATATTACATAATCTCCTCTATTCCTCCTTATTCAGTTAAATCGGTGATACATAATCTTAACTCTTAATTGATGTTCAAACTAATTCCAAACATGCTATTGAATTATTTCCGAGACTCATCGCTATGGTATTTATAACAGATAATAAACATCATGAGCCAAGAAGCAACAAGAACTTAGTACAAAAGTTTTGGCTGTTCAAATTGAGGCTGTATTATTGTAAGGTCAATTTCAAGTAGACTATGTTACCATAAGATTAAATGAACGCTTTGTTTATCTTCGCTCTTGTTTGCAAGTTGACATCACTTCGCTAGATATTTCTAAAGGTCACTCCTGAGAAACAATTATTTGAAAACCTGAAACGGGTATAGGTATTACATAATTTGAGTTTTTTTTAAATATGTAGTATTACAATATCCCTACTCAAAACTCAATACTTGGCATTGATTGATTATTTTTGCTATTTTGAAGCATTACTCTCTAAGAATAGGAAAAAAAATGTTACTGATCAAATAAGTAAAGTATTTATTCGATCATGGATGGTTTTATAAGTAAAAATTTGAGTCGTTCAATTTAAAAAATATACGAAGAATAAAAACAGGGTTTGCATCAACCTGTGTTGCAAGGTAACGTTTGACATAGATACAACGGAAAATAAGTAAAAAATGATTCGCTTACATAGTCTTAGCTTCGCTTTTAAAATGGATTAGCCATAACAGATAAATGTCAAAGGTGAGACCCACAGACGTTATGTAAGGCGTCTTACTTGTGACCACTATCCAATCTGGATTGCGGTCAATAGGATTGAAGGTTATCTTAGTAGATAACAGTTATTAGCAACTTGCATTAAACTTCTGCGCATTTATTTTAAAGTCCGCTTATACCAGCTCACTTTGATGGAACTGTTTGTTATCTATGATTGTACATACAAACTGTGTATGGTTTTGGTGATGATTGTGCAACTGGGCCTACATTTGCTTAAGCTAGGCAGCCGTTTTCAGTTTATTTAAAAAAAATACTTTCCGTACATATTTTTTCAACAACAAATCTAATAAATACAAAAATAAATATACAAAAAACTCGTATCTATTGTAAACCTATGCCATAGACGAGCACGGTGAAACAGCTCTTATAACAAGCCGTCCACTATCTACTTTTCTTATGAAAACAAGAAAAAAGCGGGTGCATTTTACAAGCGCAAATGGCGAACATAGCCTAGGTTTTATAACATTTTAAAAGCTGGGTCAGGATAGCGTATTTTTTGCTGGCTGCGATCGGCCGCCAGAACAAAACGGCATCAAATATGAACGCAGCTTATTTTTGAAGTTGGCAAAATAAGGTCATTTCTCTAGCACGGATCCCAGTATAAGAGTATACGCGGGGGTGGTACTGGTGCCAAAAACACTATGAATATTTAGTTTATTTAGTTTTGCAATCTTATTGTATATATATATGAAATGCATTCAAACACAGAAAAGCATTGTATGCAAAAAAAAAAGGTAAAATCCGGCCAAATGCGAGTCGGACTCGCGCACTAAGGGTTCCGTGCCAACTTTAACTAAATTAGGGTTGCACTTACTTCCCTTAGCCAAAATAAAGCAAAAATAACTTAGTTTTTCATAGTATTTGTATGAAGAATAAAATTATATTTGCTATATCTCAAAAATTATTGGTTTGATCTCGTTCAAACCAATTTTCGTAGTAAGAATTTGCAAAGCACTACATCGTGCATTTCAAAAGTTAGAGGGGAGGACGCCCATATTACCACTTTGGAATAAACTGACAGAAAAAAACAGTTTAAGAAACCTCGATGTCGGCTCTGGAACCCTAAAAATGTTATGTTATTTAGCAAAAATAGCAGGTACCTCCCAAGGCAAGATAGCATTCAGCTACTTTGTGATACATTGAAAACCGGGAAAAAATATATGTACCGCATTTCGTCATTCTTATTCGGTATTACTTAATAACTTAATGTTACTTACTCTTTAACTCGCAATAGTTTTTTGTATCAGAAACTACCTTATTTTCAATCTTATCACTGCCTTATTACTGATAAAATTCGAAGTAGAATATATTTCGTTTACTCAGCACAACTCACACAGTAGTTACCAATTTAGCTGCTGACGCTACCAAACTGAGAACTACGTGATCAGTTTAGAGTTAGTACCAGTTCATCAGTGAGTCAGTTTCAGTGGATGTATAGTTTACTGGTATTAATTTGACTTTAATTGAGAGGACTAATTTCAACATTTCAGCAAAGCGGTTGTTCCATAAATTATTTTACAGTTTAAATGTATTAAATGAAATGTGCGAACTAAGCAATTTGAAAGGAGTTCAAGTTCTACAATTAATGCTGCAATCTTTTTTTTATAATCCAATGCGGTAAAATACTACATAATTTTAACACCTGGAAAAAAATGAGGTAAATATGAGTATTATGTTGAGGATACCAGTGATCACGACTAATATTCAAATGTGTAAAGTAACTTTTACCACACAGTAAGTGAAGTAAGCAGTACATATAGTTTAACCAATTCTAGACGTTGGCCATAGGTGCTTTATTGAAGAAGGTACACAGTAGAAGCTTCGTGAAATAGTTCAAATAAACGTTACTAGTGGAAACGCGCCCTTATAATGCCAGTTGATATGAAGCGTAACAGAGCACTTCCTACAGCAAAATGTATACCACTTTTTGTTAGTTCCATCGAGCTTGCCTTTGTTTTTCCATCTAACAGAGGGTCAGGTGGTCTGCAAACTTTCCCAATATATTATTCAAAATTGACCCTTATTTCTAACATCATAAGAATACGAGGCGTCTGTATTGAATGTGTATTATACTTCCTCAAAACTTTGGACCGTTTATCGTGGGTATAATCATAAATCTGACGGCAAATTATTGGGAAGGGCCAACGAGTTACGTTAGGGCAATAGGCATAATAAGTCATGATTTACTTGGAAGGAAAGTTCAAAATTATTTTGAAAATATATTTTTTTGCGGCCCAGCAACAAATTTTTTTTGTTATATTGACTCAGGCCCTATTATGCGACGAAAAGAGGACTGTATGACGCGACTGGTGATTTAAATTGACTACGGTAAGAGAAGCAGAAGCCGCCTACCAACTAACTGGACTAGAACCCTTTCTCAAGGATATGACGACGCTGGGCCTTACTCCAGCAATGACCCAGATCAAGTGCCAGGACACCACCTATAATGGATTATATGTTAAGATGATAATACCTACATCCGATCATAAATTTTTTCAACAACGAACGTTTGCAAGCAAATATTAAAGTATTATGGTACCTATTTTGGTATTGACTGGCAAGTCCGGTCACATAATATTTGTACCCAACCCAATATCAAGCTGTAACGTTCAAGAGGAATAACTTATTGCGAAGAAATCCGATGTGAAAACATAAAAAGTTGAGACCTTCATGTATTATTTAAGCGAAATTTCAAAGGATCGTAATGTAACATCATCCTTTTACCAGGGGATTATGATCAGTACGCATTTACTATGCATGGTTGTCTGAAAGAATTATGCTATCCGAAAAGGTTTGAAACAAAAATGTTATTTAAATCACACTACGATTTACGACTGGTGTATGAAATTCATGTATTCCACGAGCTTATTTTCAAAAATCAAGTCCGCATGACAAGTTTGTCCGACAAAACATATTACGTTTTTCTAATCTGTTAAGTTACGTACTCTGGTAACATGTAAGAGGTAATGTGTAGTTACCGGCCATACCCGATTTCAGGACTAACTAGTTTAGCCTAGGATAACCGATAAACTTTTATCTTTCTGTTTGTCTTTCACGCGATAGGCCTTTTTTTTAAATATTGTCCACCAATCACATACATTGCTCTGATCCCAAAGTAAGTAGCTAATTGCACTTGTGTTATGGAAATCAGACACAACAGTGGTACCACAATACCCAGACCCGAGACAATATAGAAAATTATGGTTTCTTTATTGACCCGACTGGTATTCGAACCCGGGACCTGGAAGCGGCGATGCCTTAAAACCAGCGTGCTTAGCCACTATACCATGGAGGTCGTCATCAATCAATTAGTATAGCCCAAGCCAAACAAGTTCGTCCTAAGCCCGATAGCCAGTTTAGCCTAGGCCAAACTAGTTGATCCTGATTAAAATCCTGTTATAATACACTCCAGGATAAATAAAGTATGACCTAATGACCGGCCGCTCAAAGCATATAATCGACAAGTTTCAATTTGAGACATAAAATTTATGAGAAATAAATAATAACCAAAAAATTCACATTAATGGCATTCTTTAAGCGGGCGATCTTAGTAGACTGCCATATATAAGCTATACTGCCATTAACCGACAATTGGTCAAAATTGACATTTAAATACCATTGGAATCAGAAAAAAATGCCGGATGTAACACTATATTTTTTGATGAGATCCCGAGATAAAAATAGGAAAGCCGGCTTACCGAAATTACATTGCTAAAATGCCGTTACATCAGGTATTACAGGTGTTCTATTACTAAGCTGCAACCCGGTTAAGGGATTTTGATATTTATTGACAATATTGCATCTGTTCTTTGAAAAGCGTTAGCATTCCATCTCTAGACTAAAACGCCTTTTCGTAAAATATTCGTGTAAATGAAAATATATAGTCCAATAAAATCACAATAGTGGATTGACCATAAACGCTACAAGAAGAAGGACCACGTCCCAGAGAATTTGCCTTACGTCCTACAGAGATGAAAAAAAAACTTAAATGTTGTTTTATGTGTAAGAAGCTCATAAAAATAAGGTCACCGGTAGCAATTCTATATAAAACTATTTTACGTTAGTGACCATGAGAGTTTAAAACAATATATCCTTATCATTATTGTTTAAATTATCAATTATACAACAAATTTAATTATTTTTCCAATTACAGAGTATTTCATTATGTTTAACTATATATTTTGATACTTAGTTATTATATAATGATAAGATTAGGCCAAACAAGTTTGTCCTGGTAGTGTGCGTATTCACACTAGATTCAACTAGTTCGGCCTAGCCTTAACTGGTTTATCCTATTTTCTGAGCTCAGGTTTGGACGGTGACATATGTACATATTAACAAAGAGTGATTATTGCAATCAATTATCCCAACCATCAGCCATAAAAACGATGTAACATGCTTTTTATTTTCATCGGAGTTGTAACTCGATACGGGTGGATAATCTTTCATGATGTATATTTTGTTAGGTTCATCTTTGCCCGAATAAGACATGCGACGAAGATCGCTGTGACCGCAAGTATAAAATAAAGTAGTAATTATTCATTTGTGCCTGACCGCAGAAACAATATGACTGAGATGGTTAAAAATAATGAGTTCTATTGCCAAACATTAAAAATATTACTAATAAGCAGCCATGCTTTCGATATGTCTCTGATATATTGGCGTTCAGCCCACAAAACAAGTATCAAACGATCGCTTTTCATGAGCAAACTGTTTCATGGTACAGGGGCAGCTTCTAAACAGCTCTTGCGAGATCACCTCTTGCCTGTAAAATGCGGAATCCCGACTCTAACCGGCTTAATCTCAAATTAAGACCGTGCCAGCTTGCTTATCTACGATGTTTCTTTTCTAATTTAAATATTCCGCAGTGCTTTCGCGGATAACAGGGTTTTGTCTGTTACCCCTTCTTTTTGGACGTTATGTAGTGCCAACTCGTTGCTGCGGATTAGGATGGAAAGATACTGTTCTGTTTTTAAAATAAGTTGGTTTGCAGTTTAATGTTTGCTGATCTCACAAGGAGCGCTTGTTTTCCTCCGCCATTGTTAAGAACTTTCTAGAATATATAAAAATCAAACCATTAGGATTTTCTAAGGGAAACGTGTATTTTTTAAATTATTACCAGAACATATTAAACTTAAGCACAAAACAAAATGAAACTTTCCCCGAATACCAAATATTATTTTAGTATCATCACATGTAATTATGAAATGCCCTAAAGGGCAGTTCACAATAACAAAGAGTACTTAATCAACATACTGCCAGTCCACTCTATGCCAACATATTCCGCTAATTACATCATTCTAAAAGGGTAAATGTTTACGACTACCGACGTTGGTCTTCTGAGTGGTAGTTTTAATATAAAAAATATGGGTACGGTTGCGGTCTCTCGCGCCTAAATACCTTAAGAGACTAAAATCACTTCCACATGTCTTGTTCTTGCACCTCTCGTCGTCTTTGCTTTTAGTGTCCAGTGTGCAAGCGATTTTCATTGAAAAGTGGTAAGGCACGACTGATTTGTGCACCAAATGTTTAATCCTGCGTGGCCGTTACACCTACCAAAAGGTGTATTATTTATGTTAGTACGATGATAAATAATCCCTTGTAGGCTGTTTGGCACAATCTTTATTTTGAATTTATTAAAACTTTAAAAAATTGCATCGTTTCTGAGCTCTAATTTACTAGGTATTTGACGTTTTACGAGTTTAACATCAGCTGACTGTTTCAAATTCAGCGTAACAGAATCAATTAAGCAGTTACAAAACTGTTTATTATTTTCTGTACAGCCAAATTCGCAATGGACTGCTGTCAGTTCATTAGCGCTTGTCAAATGCAGTTCATTTGAGCATATTATCCGCTTGGAAAATCTTTCGCCTTTCAAACAAGTCTCGATTTTAAATTCATTTAAAAAGTTTCTTGGCGAGAACAAAAACTTTGTATATTTACACGCGAATAACACGGCTCCTACAAGAAAGTTACTTTCAATGATGAAATAGCAATAAAATAAAACCAGGACTCTGAATTTATCCAATGAGTAAGCAATTCAATCTTTTTCAGTGATATGATTTTCTGTCTTATATTTCTTTCGAGCATAATCTGGTTTGCCATATTCACTATTTTCATGAAGCTTTAACTCTGTTGGTTAACAATTGCAACATCTGTTTATTCATACAACGTATTATTAAACAAGTCATATGTAAATTAAGATCCAATTTACTGGAAATATTTAAATAAACATAATTTATTTCAGATAAGTGACGAATTTTATATGGTAATGATACTTTGATTACCCTGAAAAAAATACGGCCGAGTCAAAACAATTGAAAGCAACGATTGCTCATTATCGCAGTATCTTTTTATTAACAATACATTGTTCCGTACAAAAGACTAGATTAATTAAAAAATATGTCCGTTTTACTTACCGCACAAAGTAATCAACGATAAAAGCTTCATTTTCACGCTTTGAAACGACTTCGGCATTTTTACATAATAATCCGTCCGGTAACACGTACACTGCTGTTAATAAACTAATTGCAGTCACATTATAAACAAATTAATATAACACTGCTAACATCGTCCCACCTATACTACAAACATTTTCACTAAAAAACATTTTATTTTTAACACAAGTACAGTATACTTTTTGGTAAAAACACAAGAGTTTATATTTTAGAGTTAATTTTTGAATTTCAAACGTTCGATGTTTACAAGTCACCGAATACGTTCGCATTCCATATTTGAATGACGCGCCCGATCGGAGCGTGCGACCCGTGTGGGTACCGTCCGCCGAATGTCCTTGGTTTTTCGCGCTAGGCTCACGTCATGCGCAGTGTGAACTCGCCCTAAAGGGTCCTTAAGTGGATTAAGTTTTTAAACTTTGACAATTGATAAAATGAGACCCAGTTTGTTAAGGCGGTATCGCTAAGTGAAAAGTTTCGAAACCGCCTGTTTATGGCACATAAATAAATTAAATTCAGCCCACATCACGTTACGGTATACAAAAGGTATTCGAGCGAACGTCTTATTAAAAGCTGTCCGTAAAATTTTGTAATTTCCTCAAGTCGTTCAATATTAATTTTAGATTATTAGGAAAACATTAATCATTCAAGAGGATACCTTACTAAGAATGACGCATTTTTCATTTTCCGTCACGATGGACGGTGAACCCTTGTCATTCCGTAATCTTGTTTATTAAAATGACATTATCATTTTTATATTGTAATTCATACTTTAACTTTCTCTTTTCAACGTCAAAATTCAGAACGCATATGGCGGCATCTACGAAATTAATAAAAAAACACTGTTTGACGTACAGTCTCACATCTTTTGATTATTTTGGAATATAATGTTCCAGCTAGAATCCCACTTGGTTACGAGTGCCGTAAAGTAATCGTGTTTAAATTAATAAAATTACGTGTCTGTGATATCTAACCATAAATAAGGTATTAATTTATTGTCCGTTCTTTTGTTACGTAAAGTGAAGCATTTCCCGCGGTGTAAAAACCAATCTGACAAAGTGGTGAGGTCATCAAACTCCAATATTTTGGGAACACGACAAACAATAGCAAAGCGGGAAGATCTATCGAAGCCTCTCTAGGAGACAAACATGATGGCGAGAAAATTATTTATTCCCTATACGTCACGAGGGTAACATCTGAATAGTACAGCCAACACACTATGCAAAAGGATAATAATCCTTATCACTAAGCTTATTTATTAAGAATGTATGTCGCGCGTTTTGAAAGCACAACGGCATCGATGCTTAAAGTTGTAGTGTGTCCCTTTCACACTACAACTTAAAGCATCTAGTCATATCATCAGCATCTAGTCTAAGTGCCGGAGTACAAAAATAAAGAGCTGAAAATAACTACATATTATATGCCTTTATTCGGTGAAAACTGCTGAGATTTAAAAAAAAAATGCTGCTGAATCAGTCACCTGGGAGTCAGCTATAGTTGATATATCAGATTAGTCGATAATTTAAAAAAAATATTGCCGACTGAATCAATCACTAAGTAAACATGGGAGTCAGCTATAGCTGATATATCTATTCCAGGTGAAATAAATAGCACTGAACTGAAATGAATGTAGATTACTAATACTCCTGGCCTGTAAAAAGAATAAAAAAATAAAATACCCTACCCTTTCAGTGACCAGTTAGTAATTCTAAATGTTTATATTTAAAATTAATAATATTTTCATTGCTTTTTTCTAACAACATAAACTGAACTAGCAATGTATTGTACCTAAACAAATATGTTCAGTCATATAATATGACATTATCATTTACTACAACGCGTTAGCGATTTTGATATTCATTTATTTGGGATTATAACTTTGGATTACTATATCTTCGAGTTTAAACATAAAGAGTACTATGACTAGATCAGAGTAACTACGTATACTCTGTAGAATCATTGATTACAATTTTTGCTTCTATTACAGACCACACGCGTCAGATGTTCATTACTAAAATGTACACAAGCAATGTTGCAGCAATGTTCCTTTTACAATCGCAGCATGTTCAAGTATTTTACTATGAGTGCCTCGTAAACTTTACTAACTTAACACCCATACACTCACATGGTGCGAAAATTTCATAGGTGTCAAATAACAAAAAGTTAGTACGCACTTTGACCTCCCTCTGAAGAAGAAAGACGATTTATTTTGTAGGATGAGAAACTTTTCTTACAGGCTTATACCTATTCCGGTGCTCATAAAAATGTCATGTGCGATTCTTTTTTCACGCTTTTTGCCCCTTAGCAAATATGGCTCTTAAGGTGACAATCGACTCGTGACAGAGACAAACTGGGCCAGAAGTCTTCGGTGGCATTGAGGTGCTTTTTGAGGTAGAAATTGTATGTTGTGGTAACTAGCATAATCTTGGACAAAATTAGAAGATACGAGTTTTGATTATTGAGGCGGCTTAACGGCTGTTTTGTTTTTTATCTGTACATATTTATTTTTATTTGTGATGAATTTACACTTAAGGTTGTCGTTAATTCTTAGATTAAAAGAATAAACTGCTACTTATACATACATATCATGATTTTTAGTTATCACTCATACTTAGCTCAAAATTATAGGACTGATTTTGCTAAAACTTACCCTGCACCTATCCTTAGTTGAACTATGCCTGATTGAATTAGATTTAAATCTTAAACTCAGCCTAACACCTGCCTGGTTCTTGTCTTAACTATAAAATACATCGTATAATTATTTATATTTTACTGTATTACCGATCTACCTATCTCACGTAGTTCGATTTGTTATTGGCCTGTTTATTTTCTTACTGACCTAAACTTAACTGGTTTGCATCACGATAAACCTCCGAAGTTTTTAGATGTTAATATTTCCTATCTATTCTTGTAATGTAATTAATCTGATAAATAAAAAACTAAAACGAATAATCTTGCTATGACTTCTCGTTTTTGAGAAAGCCTGTCACAAACATTTATTAGTTATAGGAACATAATATACACTGGTATTACATCTTACAACTAAGTGTGACTCTGAGACAAACATAGAAACATACATACAAAGAAACACAGGTTGCTGTCTTGGTCGTAATTCAGGGTCAAACAAACTATACTGATGCCAAAAACCCCACAAAATCAATTTCTTATTGTGGTACTACTGCGAGTCAAAGCTAGCAACCGCCTCTTCGTAGCTTGCTAGCTACGGCGTAGTATTTCGTAGATATGCGCGAGGGTGCGTTTTATCCTATTCGTTCAGTCTTTTTTTCAATTTTGTGAAGAGGTTATTTTGTAAGACTGGCATATAATTTGAAGAATTTATTTTTAGGGATAAAAATAACTCATATCATTCTTAAGTTGGATGTCACTGACTAAAACAACACACTGTATACACATACGAAATTTTGCACATGTATTAGGATGTCCTAATACATATTATGTCAACATACTAAAATTTAATCAAATTCTGACGATATCACATACATACAGGTCAAATTGAAAGTGGGTGAAAAACCTACATTGAGCAATAAATAATAATCAAATGGAGATTTGCATAACAGAATAAAATAATTAAGACTTGAACGAGTATAACAAGTGAACACACGACCCCAAACTGTGTTACTACACCTTTACATTTCAGGAAGTTAGACTCCGAGAGATAATTTATGTATTCACGATGGCATGAATACTGATTACATGTATTGAAATGTATGTGCACACAGAATACCTTTTGGTCACCAACGCCCGCCAGTGAACGTACTTTGGCCTGCAGTGTCGAATTGCAATTTAAGGATTCCGTAAATAAAATAAAAGTTGAACCTTTATCCGCTGTGCCAAAAAGCCTTCAATTTTTATGGAACGCTGCCGGTTAGTATCAAGTCAAATATATATGCCTAAACTTGTAGAAATATTTATTTATTGCTTATCTTAACTTTACTGCACTATAAGTTGTACAATTGGCGGACTTAATGCCTTGAGCCATTCTCTAGCTGTCAACCACTTGGGAATGCAGAGTCTAATCAGTGGCGGAATATTAACAATATATTGAGTGTTAGAAAAAAAAATGTAATGCAATAACATAATAATACATAGAATACACATATTTAATGAATACGAAATTGTGAATAAAGATACTGACGACATCCAAAGCGACACAAGGGAAAGATAATGGTATTTGAATGGTAACTGAAAAGGACCTTTTCATTTTAGCTAACGTGTTTTGCTCATTTATTTTCTTTTGGCTTTTCCCTATATGCAAACTATAGTCAAAGGTATAGCTATCCTCAAAGGGAGATAGCATTTCCTAGAGCGAAGACAGGATTTACTACTGCCAGAAGTTTTATTAGGATAAAAAATCTAATGATAGATAGCCATTTTTATCTCTAGAATCGATAAATAGAATGGATATAGCGAAAGACTAAAATGTACTCGCAAAGCTTATACTCGTAGGATAGCTTCCACACCACGCAAAGTAATCTCAGACATTTTATATGACCTAAGATCAATCTGAGTAAAAACCTATAAAACTGAAACAATTCCATCACATAAAAATATTAAATGCGGAACCATCCATACCCAACTTCCAGATGGTAAAATTTTCTTTTATCACGTAACCCTATCGTATGAAAAGCGGAATTTCATGTGTAAACAGTCGTTTAGCCTTTAAAAACAGTGTCCCCTTTAAAATCCTCGGTCTTTTAAAAATAGCAGATAGAGGAAGGCTATTTCATGTTCGGGAATGGACGTACAACTCATCGGCGAAAGTTTAAAGCGCTCAATTGGTTTTTACGAACATTGCTGCGGATACACGATACTGTGATCGGCACTTTGATATTTCACACATGGTTACACAATGTTATAACAATGTGTTGGCGATATAAATTGATAATAAGAACGCTCCTACACCACATCATCTGAACTTGGGGAATATGTTTTGTGCTTTTCCACTTTTAACTAAGATTCTTGAAAAAAATATTTTTTGATTCAATATTGTTTTTAGACAATTGAAACTGAAAGCAATTCTTGAGAAAACCCTGCATTCACTGTAGAATGTTACTGCAGAATGCTGAGCTGTATTGTTAAATCCCACAATATAATTATAGCAAGGGTTTTTTCATAAGCTGAACTTATGTTTTACGATGATTACTTTCCAAAATCACCATCTGTTTGTAAAGTGCGCGTTCTCACCGATAAAATTTCCAACAAAATAAATTTAAAAGCCGCGACGTTCGTAAAAGACAGCTCATCACCGCTGTGTAACCAGACATGCCCAGCGTCCTCTGCAGTGTTATTTTATTGGCCATCAAAGCGTTCGCACAGACACGATCCGAATAATTGGATTCGGTTCGGCTGAGGATCTACTCTGTAAGATATTCGAGTATAGGAATTGAATTCCTGAATTTCTGCTCACTCAAACCTGCATCTAAGCATGAATGGTAAGAGGCAGCGTACTGTAGGTTTGATGTCTCCAATATTGGAATACAACTTATTACATAATAATCGCGCATGTAAATGCGATCCAAGAAAAGCTCATGATTACCAGTTCCTATATTTGAAACTAAATCCTAGTGCTTCTCATCCGGTGAAAAAATAAATAGACCTAAGGGTCTATTTATAATGACCAAGTTCGGTTAGCATTATCTGCCTGATACTTCGTGCTTTAATTAAATCACTTATTGGGTAGCGTTAACTTTTTCAGTGTATACAAAGCCTTAAAAAAATAAGTATTTTATGAATAAAATAAGTTTTACAATCACTAGATGATTTGAAACCTATATTAAATAAGGATAAAGAGAAATAGTAATTCTCTTCATCCTTATTTATAGGTTTAAATGTAGGTGCAAGTTTTAAAAATAAAGCCTTGCATGTTTAATAAATACATTAAAATTAGTAAAAAATAAAACCGCCTTCAAAAAACTGACTAAAAAGCTTAGAAAAACGCATTCGTCTTTTATTTAGGAGAAATAAGCTTTTTAGTCAGTTTCTGAAAATTTTTCAAATTATTTTTTATTTTATGGTTTTTAGTTATTACTCATATCTTAAAACTACTGGATCGGTTTTGATAAATTTGCACTGTAGCATAATTACGCACAATTCGGTTTCAGGCCCAAATTGTCAACTGAATTCGCAACCTTGGCTCTCAAGCATACTGTCAGGTATTATAAAGACAGGAAGACACCGGTTTATGCAGCTTTTCTGGACCTATCTAAGGCTTTTGACCTGGTTAAATATGATATTCTTTGGAATAAACTTCTAAATTCTGGTGTGCCTGGTGATATTATAAACATTCTTAAATATTGGTATGGCCACCAGACTATGCAGGTCAAATGGTTAGATCAAGTTTCTGATGTTAGTGTTCTGGTTGGAGTGTGGGGTAAGTCAGGGCGGCTTGACTTCCCCTACACTTTTTAACCTGTATATAAATGCAGCTCGTTTATATACAGGTTGTTGGACTCAGCAGCGCCGATGTCGGCTGTTTCATCGATGGTCACTGTTTAAACAGTATCAGTTACGCTACTGATATGGTGCTGCTGAGTCTATCAGTTGCTGCCCTCAGAAGGCTGATCGCGATATGTGAGGAGTACGCGAAATCCCACGGCCTCTTGTACAATGTGGCAAAAAGCGAGCTGATGGTTTTTAAAGCCGTGGCTCGTAAGGCGCCTGTACAAGTACCGCCTGTCAAACTTAATGGGACAGAGCTTGTGAAAGTGTCGTCCTTCAAGTATCTCGGTCATGTGGTTACTGATGACTTAAAGGATGACAAAGACATTGAAAGGGAAAGGAGAGCGTTGGCAGTCCGCTGCAATATGAGAGTGCAGATTTGCATGTTGCAGTCCTGAAGTCAAAATAACTTTATTTAAGGCTTACTGCCAAACACTTTACACGTGCAGTCTGTGGGTCAGCTGTACGCGGGGAGCTCTCAATGCTCTCCGAGTACAATATAATAATGGTTTTAGGATGTTGTTCGGGCTTCCGCGATACTGCAGCGCGTCGGGGATGTTCGCACTGTCACACACGGATGGTTTTCACACCGTGATGCGTAAGCGAATCGCATCCCTTCTGCGCGTGGTGCGGGGGAGCTCCAACACCATTCTTAAAACAATAAGTGCCAAGTCTGACTGTCTGATACTTCGGCACTTGGTATACACACACACACATGTAGCCGGGGTGTCGCGTAGTCCAGGCAAATATTTAAGTTAAGTTTTAAGAAAACTATTATACTAACATAGCTTTAAGTTTCTTTCTGTTTTTGTTACTAACAATATATGAACAAATAGTCTGAAATAAACCATTTTTTTATTTATTTTATAAATTGAAATATACCTGTTTTAACTAAAATATAATCATCTTGTGACATCTTATGACTTATCGTTTTCAAAAAAACCGGGGATAAAAAATCTAATATACAAACATTCACTCACAAAATTTTACACACGTGCTCAGAAGCCCTAACACTTTCGTGACAGTGAACGGCTATAACCGTAAATCAAAAGAAGTTCTATTGTGTCTGAGATACTGCCCTGTAAAGTGTCAATATATCATCCCAATCATATATTATAAAATTCTAACGTAATTACATACATACAGGTCGAATTTCGTAAAAGATTTTTTTGAAATTGGTAGAAACACATATAATCCTAAACCGAAACATTTCAACATTTTTCTAAACATTTGATTCAAATTCCAGGTATTCAACCTCAATTCTTACACAGTAGGCCCTCAGATCACCCGATACTGGGATCGTAGCCTCACTTTAGACATTCCGCGGTAAAGCGACATCGATTCCTGGTGTCCTCAGGCTTAGTGTTATTGTTTGTGTATAAATGTTTTGAAATGGCTCCGTTAGTCTAGTAAGCCATTTTGGTTCGGTTGGAATAGACCTCCACTTGCTTTAAGCAAGGAAACTTTTGAAACGTTAAGATTATTATTTGTATTCGTACGTAATTTGGCTTTGGTGTTAATTTTGCAGTTTTTAATCTGACTTAACATTTTAACTCGTCTTATCTCAACACCATTCATAGATGATATGGATAGGAATGTATAGAGAAAAAATAAGAATTGTTCTTATGTTAAGGTTTTTTAATTGTATAGTAAAGCTTTGCCTGATTCGCAGTGAATAAAAAACACGTCATGACCTCAAAATATTTTATTCAAATGGTAGCGCTACCAAATTTAAGAGAGTGAAGGAATAAATAGCACTTATGTTATGCATCTGGGTACAGTGATTCGTTTGCTCACCTGATCGATATCTGTTGAGAGGGGTCTTACTAAAATCGACAGGATATTTTTATCGGGATTTAGAGTCAATGTCTCACACAATGGGCCCTCAGATCACCCGATACCGAAATAGAAGCTTTGGTTTAGACATTCCGCGGTAGAGCAACATCGATTAGTCATTAGGGTTAGTGTTATTGCTTTTGTATAAATGTATTGAAATGACTCGGTTTGTAATCTCCAAAGCCATTATAATTGGGCAAGATTAGAGGTAGACCTCCATCGGCTGCGAACAAGGACTCTTTTCAAACGTTCAGATTAGTAGCTAACATGAAAAGATTATGTTAGCTACTAATTCGAGTATATTCTATTCTACTCAGTTATTTGGTGTCTGTGTTAACTTTGCAGCTTAAACTCTTATTTGAGAGATGACCTATCTTCTACAAATATAATCTTTAAAAAAATGCACCTATGAATTTCAAATAAGGCAAGAGATACAAGCTCTCTAATTTGACGGAGCTTATATCAAATACCTCTTTGATATCACCGGAACCTATTTCCAGATCTACGTAAATAAGTATACTTAAAAACTTAATTTAACTCTCGGTCAAAACAAAACGAATATCTGAATCTTTTATAAAAAATACATATAAAATATTGCGGATCATACACCCAGATCATATGAATTTCAGTATCGAAAAAAATATGAGATTCATTGAGCCAATCTCTCACATTTTACATACATTTTTTGAGGTAGTTTTGTGAGTATAAATGCAGCGTCGGTTTATATATTTGCCTCTATATGAGATCTTATAACTTTTTGACACTGAAAGTCATACGATCTCGCTTTTGGCATTTTTTTTTTCATAAAAATGTTTTATTTTATATTAGATTTTATTTATATGGCTTACTCACAGTCAACATTAACAAAAAAGTTGTTATTGGTTCAAACTTGTGTATTCACAAGTATTAGAAATGCAATTAAACTATGTGTTGTGCCTACATACAAGTATACACGGCATGCAAAAAAATTTTTTTTTTTTTTTTTGGTGGAATCTCATTCCTTTTTCCAATTCATATTTAATCAAGAGGAAATTGACAACGTTCAAAGTCGTAACTGTACTGTAATATATTTGATGGCGCGTTTGGTGTAGTGGTTAGCACTTTCTGGCTACTATGCCGACGTTCGCGGGTTCGAAACCAGCCAGGGGTATTTTTTTATGTAATGAGCTCGAACACTTGAACCTTAGTCATGGTCATATTTGTTTATATGTACCTATTTATGGGAGACGTTCCCGTCATTATCGTTGTCGGGTTTTCGTAGCACATGAAAGAAAAATCCTTTGTTCGAAACCAAGATAATTGCTGTGTTATCTAGTGCATATTACATTATCTATATATTTTATATAAAAGAAAGTCGTGTTAGAAACACTATTTAAAACTCAAGAACGGCTTAACGGATTTGGCTGAAAATTGATGGGGAGGTAGCTTAGAACCAGTACTGTTATCATGAGTTTACGACGGTTTTACACGCTAGCGACGAGTAAAAAAGTCTATGGGAAATTGTTCAGCGCCTCTAGCGGTCACTGACAGAACTAAAATTTTCCATACAAAAAG
Organism: Pyrausta purpuralis; assembly: GCA_963924145.1. Classification (NCBI taxonomy): domain Eukaryota; kingdom Metazoa; phylum Arthropoda; class Insecta; order Lepidoptera; family Crambidae; genus Pyrausta; species Pyrausta purpuralis. The sequence goes on along the minus strand of OZ001644.1, from coordinate 22,276,040 downwards.
TTACGTTGTTGTTAGCGCGTAAAAACGTCGTCGCTAGCGAGTAAACTAATGGTAACGACACAGGAGAAGGACATACAATACTTTTTTTCCTAATAGACTGGGCTGGGGCTGGGGCGGGACGGGGCTGGGGCGAAACGATGGGGAGGTAGCTTAGTACCTGGAGAAGGACATAGAATACTTTTATCTCGTTCGACGGGTCCGTGGCTGGGGCGGGACGGGGCCGTTTAAGTTCGCTGGGTCCGCTAGTTATTAATAAATGTGAAATTGTTTTAAATTTCGTATTGTCTTCCGCTCTTCTTAGTTTAAGTTTGAATTGAAACAAAACAGTTTTTTATTTTGATAAATTAAGAAAATAATAAGAAAGCTCATTACGTCAAAAGCCATATTTCTGACAGAGACAATTAATGACGGCCGGCAAATGTTTAATAATTTCATCAAAGAAATTGAAGACCGATTTGCCTAGCGGCTCGGAACGTTGAGTTTGTACGGGGAGACACCTGCGGATTGAATCTAGTCATTGGTTATCTTTTTGCTATTTTTTACTTTTCTTAGAGTCAATTTTACCAATGAACATTTGTCAAATAAAATACAAAACTCCTAATTCGACAAAGTCACATCATCATTCATCATCATTTTGAATTCGATCGTTTTTTTAATCTATTTTTATTTGGAGGCTTTTACCAGAGTCTGGCATGTCAGCCCCATCGAGATCGTTTTATACTTATTCGGTCGGATAAGTCCTATCTATTGTTGGTAAAATCGACTTTTACTAGTACTCCACTTTTATACTAATACTTTCAAAGAATGAAAGGATGTTAAATTCAAAGTTTTAGAAATTTCTCGCCGTCCGTGTAGCTCAACCAGCTAACATTTAGTATGTTTTTTTAGCTTCCTAATATTTCAGAAAGTCAATTAGTAATTTGATCATTACACAGTGTTAAAATGGGGGGATTTAAGATATCATTTGCAATAGGTCTGTTAAAATAATTACTCAAATTTCGTTTGGTATAATTGGGACCGTAGTTACAAGTGTTCAATAAACCGAAGCAGCAATTAGAGCAAAGGTACGTAAAGCAATGCGCTTCGGTTGACTTAGCTTTGGCGAGCTACTACCGTGGCTCAAGATCAGACAAAGTATAAGTATCATAAACATATACAAACTCCATAACTTAATAGCTATTGTTCACATGACGTATACCCCTAACGCCGTGATAGGATCAAAAGCTATGCTTAATGTTATTCGGCACTACGGCTTTACTCGCGAAGAATCCGCGATATAAATGGCTTGAACGAACAACGCACAAAACGTCGTTACGTTTAGTCCCAGAACATTATGTGGTATAGATCTGCTATGTATGTTTGTGTACCTTAGATGTCTTCTCTCGGTAAATGCGAATAGTTCCCTTAGTTGATTACAAAAAACTAAGGTGAGCGGTTGAGAATGCTTTTAACACTCACGGTTGCATATTTGATATTCATAAAGATGAAATTAAAAACCAAAAATTTTCCTCACGGGCGGGACTCAAACCAGCAACTTCTTGGCTAAACGGGCCAAACACTCTACCTATTGAGCTTCCGTGCCGTTGGTCCGACCGCGCGAAATTTTTGGTCTCTTATGAATCATCTTAATTTTCGATCTAGGTTCTTATTTCATCTTTAAGAACTAAGGTGAGGTCTAAAAATAGGTTCAGTTGATAAAATGCGAATCAGTAAGCTCAAGTGGCAATGGATAGGCTAAAGTGAATTTTATCTCTATCTTTTAATATCTGGTGGCCTATTGGGGCTGAAAGGTTCTTGATATGAGACCCTTCGACCGAAGACGTAGCGTAAGACGTCCACTGATAAGATGGACAGACGACCTTGTAAAGATCGCAATATTATTCCACTAGATGCAGACCGCTTGCACTCCGTCGCTGTGGGAAACTTTGGGGGTTGGTTTAGTGGATGTACTTGGGCTGCAAATGACGATAATGAATATAACGACGATGGACGAGATACTGATTAACTCTTTTAAAAACTTTTTTTCTGAAGAACATCGTCGCCACATGCTGGTGCCGAAAATAAATTCTCCAGTATATTTCACCTGAATCGTATTTCAAGAACCAAAAGCTACCAGCTGAAGTACAGTTTTATTACAATAACTAAGAGAAACAATAATAAACGTTTAAAATCCTACCATCGACATATCAGAATAAAGTTCTCCCGGTTGGCCAATCTTGTTTGATCGCTATTTTTGTTTCCGAATACGAAGCAAAGGCGATTGGGAAGTTTCTCCGCCTTCTACTGAAGATGTCTTTTTATTTTGGAATATAGTAAATTAATGTTTGTATGATATCTATACTAATATTATAAAGCTGAAGAGTTTGTTTGTTTGTTTGTTTGTTTGTTTGTTTGTTTGAACGTGCTAATCTCAGAAACTACTGGCCCGATTTGAAAAAATGTTTTTACGTTAGATAGTCCATTTATCGAGGAAGGCTTTAGGCTATATAACATAAAGATACGACTAATAAGACCACAGCAGCAATGAAAAATGTTGCGAAAACGGAAGAAAGATATTCCTTTTGAGAGCTTCCGCTGCGTACGCTGCGAAAACCGCTTAAGTTACACAAAAATCATGTATGACAAGATTATTCAGCATTAAAAGTTCTATAATAAAGTCCGCGACAGCATAAGTCTATCTTTTATGGTTGACTTACTACAACCTTTTTTATGTTAATGAATTTGTAAAAAAATAATGCATTATTTTTAGAGGTGTATTATACACACAGGTATTTATTCTTATCAAAATAAATACATTCATCATCACGAGCATTTCATTGAGAACAAAGTTGCCCTTTATATCATTTGATTCCAATAAATATCTTAGGAGCTATCACAGTTTTAACATAACTCCGCACCAAAATAATGTTCGCAGCTTAAGTGCAACGTGCGCTTGCGCTAATTATATTATAAAGCTGAAGAGTTTGTTTGTTTGAACGCGCTTATCTCAGGAACTGCTGAACCGATTTGAAAAAATATTTCTGTGTTAGATAGCTTATTTATTGAGAAAGGCTATAGGATATAAAACATCACGCTGCGACGGGAGGGGAGGGAGCAAACTCAAAACGCGCGGACGAAGTCGCGGGGGACCGCTAGTATATTATATACTGAGATATATCTTTCATCCGTTCACACTACGGAATCCTGTATATCCCGTGACTTTATTATCAGCCCCGAAATTTTGTGTAAAAACTCCACTGATAAATATGAACAACTTTTACTATGGGGTCAATAGTGAAATCGAGAAAAAAAACAGCTGTTCCATACAAAAGTTCTATTGCCCCCATAGTAAAAGTTGTTCATATTCATCAGTGGAGTCTGTGCACAAAATATCTGTGATAAAAAAGTCAACCTGTACATTTTCTTAGTTTTGTTTGGGATCGTCCACCGCCACTGGGGCTGAAAGGCGTGAGGGTGGCAGAAAATATATCTTTCTGGAAGCGCTTCAAAACATTATATCTCGGCATATAAAATATTATATTTCTCAGTGAAAAAGATTCAATTGTAAACTATAGTCAGATATATCCCTGTATATCTCGGGATATAACATGCATTTTAATGTGAATTAAGAAAGGCACCTTTATCGTGTGTTGAAATTACACACGGTTTATCTTGAAACGACAGCAAAACAAGTTTGAGCTAACTCTTAACCTTTGCACTAAGAGGGCTCAAGTCGAACTGTTCCGTATTTGGAAATTTGAATAGATAATATTTGTTCGCGGTTGTAGAATACGGTAAGTTTGACTTACCTTTGTGGTACGCTTCAAAATAAAGATGTGGTAGTTGGGTTCGCAGCGTATTGTATAACATTGAATATAACCAAATAATTTTCTCTCCAAACGTTAATCCCCAAAAATTAAAATGAATAATCTTATTTCTTAGACATTTTCTTAGTTATTACTTGTACGTATTGCAACATATTTCACCATCATATTGAAATTATGCGTCAATATATTACGTTTAAAAGAAACGCTCAATTTAAAATAAAATATAACTGGAAAATTAAAAAAATCGACTATATGATAAAGATTTACTAGTTTAAAATTTTGATCTAAATAATATTGAAAACCGATTTATTTGTCGTTAATAATGTTAAATCATTGTTTATCAGAATTATTTACATTTTGTCTATCAAAGTTCATGCATATTTGAGTATTACACTGTGTTTAACAGAAATTGGACTCACAAAATTAATTCAATCTCACTAAACAACATGAACACAGGGTGAATATTTTATGATGATAAACGAAATCTGTTATTTCTGTTTCGTTGTTATAATTTTGACCCTTTATACACTGCGACTTTTAGCAGCGATGCTGTGGCGATGCTAACACGCGTTTGCATCGATATCGCAAAATGTCAACCTTTACACATTACGCTACTTTTAGCATCGATACTGCTAACGCGCGTTAGCTTTAATACAGGCGCGATACAGAAGTGGGAATTTGTCAAATTATGTACTAAATTTTGGCGACTGCATCGATGCTAAATTAAATCTGTTTAATACGTGAGTCGCGATGCGGAAGCGCGTTTTCAAAACGCGCGACTTTATCGATGATAAAAGCCGTACTGTGTAAAGGGTTTTTATATCATTTAAATTATTTTGGGTATTCTATTTTTAATTGAATATATAGCATTTATTTATTTATGGCCTAGGTACAATTTACATATTTTTATATATATTTTGAGTGCTTTTTAATAAAAACATATTCACAACAATCAATGTAAGGGTTCTTACACACGGACGGTAGTTTGCCAACGAAATAAGCTACGGCTTGCCGTCGAGAAGTGGCGTTTGACGTCAACATAACGTCGAGAAGCTGACGCTCTGTTATGCCGACGGCTGTTTTCTGCACTTAAGCGGCTGACCGCCAATGCGCCGTTGAAATACTGCACAATTCTCAGATTCAGAGTAATTTTTTTTTTCGTTGTAAAGTTAGCCTGTAACATCCTACTGCTGGGCAAAGGCCTTACCTCAACTATGAGGTAGTTTGAGCCATACTCCACCACGCGGGCTAAGTGCGGGTTGTGCGGTTGTTGCGAGGAGGGGCGTGTTTGCAAGGCAAGCAACTAACCATGCTGTCAGATTTTATCAAGCCGCCTATAAGGCCTTTGAATGGTCTTAACGACTAATATCAACCGATAAGCTTAGAACCTATTAGCACGGTGATGCTCGTGATGTACGTCACTTATATGGTCGGAATGGTCACCCATCCAAACACGACCGCGCCGTAGGTTGCTTCACTTCGGTATCACTACCAAAGCGCTGCTACCACTGCGCTACGAGCACCTCGAGCAGTTTTTTCTAGTGACAATAGCGAAATACTCCCAAATAAATGTTTACAGTAAAACAAACGATCCGTTTGTGAGACTAGGGCTTTTAGTGTAAAACTGAAAGCATAGCATAACATCAATGTGCTGCTGCAGTGAAGTTCACATTACTCTGAGTAAAAATCAAATAACGTATTGCAGGGTGCATAGTCGGCAATAATCTTCGTTAACGTGCCTCCCACTGATCTTAAAAAGTCCGCAGTAGTAACAAAGTACATTAAAATCAGACAGTTCAATTGAAACAAACATTTTAAGTAAAAACTTTACGGAGATACTCGGTATACATGTAACATTTAATATCGTGGGTTGATTAGGTGCATGATACCCAGAGTCTTAAATAGTCTAATATAAAGGTTTTTTATTTGGTCAGAGCCCCTCTATTAGTATGAGCTATGCTTTAAATAATATTATGTTTATTTAAACGTTACAACATGAATGAAAAGAATCACACTAACGGACACTCGCGCCCTCGCTCGTAGTTACAAAACGCTACGCCGTAGCTAGAGTACTGCGAAGCTACGAATAGCTACGAGCTAAGTCAAGAGCTACGAAAAGCCAACCAGGCGGCGCTGCAGTCTTCGCTTTCTTGAGCGCTGGTTTGTTTTCTGGCTAGTTTTTTGACTCACTCGCTAGTATCGTAATAATAAATTGTTTTTGTTGGTTTCCCATGAAAATTTCAGGTATTTTTTTCGCATCAGTAGGTATTGTTTGTACAACTACATCTGAGGCGGGCTCTGGACAAAACAGCAGACTGTAAAACCAGATGGGTAAGAACCTTAAACAAAAATAAATCGGTGATATGATTACGATAAAAGTGAAACCTTTCTTCTTTATTCAAAGCCTTAATATATGGTGAAAACACACTACAGATATATTCTTAGACACTCTAAACACTTTCCCCGAATAAATCTTGCCACAATAAATCTTGACATGCATTTTTACCTCATAAATGTTGTGTTCGCTTACATTGTGCTATTCGGTTGTGTTCACTTGTACGCCTGTTTTAAGGCCACAGCGAAAATGGGAGGAGACACGTCGTACGTTCCCGCTTGTTTCCATTTTTAGAGCTCCAAGGAAAACATAGCAGTAATTTCCGACGCGGTAAAGAGCCAACGCTTAGAGTAATGCGTCCAGGTAATACATCTGTTCCGGGGTTTAATGTGTTAGAAGTAATTCAAGTGGAAAAATTGTGAGAAAGTTAAAGAAATCACGATTTGAGGTTGCAGCTCGGGAGTAATAAAATGCGGGCGAGATAATCTTTATTATTTTAACAATCTAGTATAACTAGCGGTCCCCGGCGATTTCGTTCACGTGTTTCGAAATTGCTTCCTCCCCTCCCATCCCAGCGTGATGTTTATGCTTTGCCATGCCTGATGCCTTCCTCAATGAATAAGCTATCCAACACAAAAAGTATTTTTCAAATCGGTCCAGTAGTTCCTGAGATTAGTGCGTTCAAACAAACGAACTCTTCAGCTTTATTACATAAGTATAGATTTATTGGAATCAAACGATATAAAGAACAAATTTGTTCGAAATAAAATGATTGTAATGATAAATGTATGTATTATGACAAGAATCAATACCCGTGTGTACAAAACACCTTCCAAAATAGTGCATATTTTTTAACATAGGTTGTAGTGAGTAAACCATATATCAGAGACAAATTTATTGTAGAACTGTTAATAAAGAATAATCTCGTCATACATAATTTTTGTTCACTGAAACGGTTTACGCAGCGTTTGCAGTGGAAGTTCTCAAAAGGAATAGTTTTCTCCAGTTTTCGCAACATTTTTCGTTGCGGCGCTGGACTTATGAGTCGTATCTGGATGCTATATAGCTTAAAGCCATTCTCGATATAAGGGTAATCTAACATAAAAATATGATTTCGAATCGGTTCCGTGGTTTTTGAGGATAGCGCGTTCAAACAAACAAACTCTTCAGCTTTTTAATATTAGTATAGATAATAGTTTGACCCTAGAAAATAATCTTTGTTTTCTTCACAATTGTATCTTCTTAACAGATAAAATGTTTTACTTACTCACATAATTTCGTTTATCTACATTTTTTTGAATCCGGGCTAGTAAATATAGTCATTAGGATGCCTTACGACGTCTGCATATTGACCTAATTTCCATTTTCCCTTATCTTCATAATGGTTTCTATTTATATCGACTAGTGTTTTTATGAACCTGTAATAGTGTACTGTCCGATCGTACGATTTTGTAGCGTTCACTTTCTTGAATTCCTTCATGTACTGCTTGTAAAGATTATCAGCATCGTCTAAATCATATAATGGTACTTTTTCTACGCTTTGCCCTTCAGGTGTAGTTTCAATGCGATTTCTGAGTCCGTCAGTTTGCAACGGAAAGTCTCTGTGAACCGTTGATTCGTCATCTTAAAATTAAAATAAGTCAAGTTTTAGGTATTAAGCAATGTTACTAGTAGCTATAGTTACAAGGTTCAGCATCTTACCAAATTGAAACATGAATCACTTTACCGTCAAACCCTACACGAAATAACATGACTGGCGGTGAGACATAGATTGAATTTAAATGGTAAATTCGTGGTATGTATTTAGTTTAATAAGGCCAATATTCGAAGTCACAAATTTAAAAAGTCAATGTATAAAAATTAACACTTACATGGATTAACCTTTACCCCATAATGTTCCTCAAAGTCGTTTTCATCAATGTCCGCATATTTATTCAAAATATACACTTTCTCGGCTCCTCGATTATTCTCGTTGAGTAAATTTACTTTGTTTAAATTACTTAAAAAGTTTTTTTTCGCTCGATTTTCTAACGTTGCATTCTTGTAAACTTTATGATACTTCTCCTTGAAAAAATCAAAGACTAAAGAAGCATTTTCCAAATCATAAATGCTTGCTTCAATAATATTAAGTACAACCAAGAGTATAATGTGTTTTAAAAGCATTTTGGATCCAAACAGACGTTTCTTCAGATTTTCTGCTCAATTTCACACATCAAGCGCAATGATGAGAGTTTTCTGATATCTTCCATTAAATTTCTTTCCGCAAGTTATGAAAGAAAATGTATTTTTCCGGTCACAATAGCGTTTGAATTCGCAAAAAAATATTCGGCGTGTAATCAGCTAATCTTCCGTGAAATAACTGGATTCGAACTCGACATGGTGTAAGTGGTACGGAATTTACAGGCCTCTGTATTAAATCTCCTCTTATCCAACATCAGATCGGGACAAAAGGAGAGATTTCGACAAAGTTCTTGGCCGAACGAGGGAAATTTACATCACAAACAAAAAGAGAAAGGGAGCTTGCCAGACGTGAAATTACAACCGTTGGGATCAAGACATGCTTCGGCAGAGTAATATAAGCCGAGGGTTGACATCGAGCTCCTTATTTATCACTCGCTTTCAGTTCGGCTTCCTGACCTTTTTAAATAGCGAACTGATGAAATATTGACATGGTTTCCGTCGCTGCATCCAAGTGTAAATTTATTCATTCTGCTTTGTACGCATTCGAATACAGAATCACCAACGACACTGTCGTTTTTCATTGCTTTCACTACTTTTATTTAAGTGAGTAAATATGAAATTAATTTTATATAAACTAAAGAAAATATGTATTTTTAGGCTTAGATTGTTCACAATCGATTAATGTTGCTGTAAATCGGTAAGTAATAATGTTAAGTGGATATCATACTCAACTAAAATTGTATTGCTCATCGAATAAACGTATAATATTAATCCGTGAGCCTTGTTCAGCTTTGTAATATCAAAGACGACTCACGTCCCTAAATAATTAGTTGTTTCAGAAAACATTTTGATTTTCCTGATTCAACTCGCTGCCTCCAAAACCAACAAATACGAAACATCTGTATCAATGTTGAAGCTACCGTTTGTATTTACTTAGGCCGATGCTGAATTCTGAAATCATTACCAAAATCTACATAGTCCCACAAGTTTTAGACGATAGGGTTACTCATTTTGACTGAACAACTACTAGTTACCCTTGCGAAGCCGCGGGCAAGACTAGTATCAATCTGAGACCAGCCAATAAAGATAGTTGAGGATAGGATCTCAAAGTTCCCGTTTTCCTTTAGTAGCGTCTATTTGGAGAGACGATTGGCGATTGAGGAAATTGCTGTCTTTGAACGACTTCAATTAAACACCGTTTTAATCCACGAAATCCATGTTTTTCAACGAATATTTTTGCTTATTATAAATCCTTTAATTACTGCTGTATCGGACACCGTTTTTACGACGCCGTTAAATTAAAGATACATTAATTTAATTAAAACAGTTTTAATAAAACTATAAGTATTATCATGATCGTTAAAATCTTATCGCAGTAAAATCCAAACTTTCAAACACCAGGGGCCCTATCTTTAAATCACTCGCGTCAAGATGGCGTGTGATATTTATTGATTGAAGTCCAATTTTTTAAGGGAAATTAGTTGAAATCCACCCGGAAGGGCTTTAAAAAAGAGCTCAATTTTGATAGTACTCGAGTCTATATTTTGCGTGATTTTCTTGGTATTTTATTAGCCAATCGCCATATCCAAGCAATTGAATATCACTCCCGTGTGAAATTATACTCATTTTCATTGGAAAATCGGACATTAATCAATTAATGTCACACGCCATCTTGACGGGAGTGATTCAAAAATAGGAGCCCAGGGGCCTTATATTTGAATCACTCGCGTCAAAATGGCGTCTGATCTTCATTGGTTAAAGTCTAATTTTGGAATGTGAATTGGTATTATACACACAACAAGCCAAACAAGACAAACTCACAAAAAGATAGCTCAATTTTGTGAGTACTAATGTCTATATTTCGCGTGATGTTGGTGGATTTTTTATTTGTTTTCGAACGAAAATCACACGCCATATCCAAGCGAGTGATTCAAAAAATAGGGGCCCTGGGTAAGGCCTTTCAGTTAAACCGAGCCATTTCCCACTTCTAAGCCAACTTTATGTGCTTTTTACGATTTTGCAAACTAAAGCTTAAAAGTGGATAATGAAATTTAATATTCATGCGTAAACTAGGTTCTGTACGTCCGCAATTGGGGTCAAGCATTAAATTTTGACCTTTTACTCTAACATGTTATTCATATTCAGGTTTGAACTATAAAGGTTGGGTAAAATGTAAACTAAATCAAGATAAAACAAAATTAAATAATGATATACTCGTACTACCTTTTTTTACAAATAAAAGCGTTATAATGTATCCAGTAATAAATTCATGTGCAATAAAATGATTTAATACGCAATTATACGCTTTTATACGCTATTAAGCAATAAATGCATGATTGATCGATTGACAGTCCTTCGAATAGTTTTAAAGTTCACGTTACTTCGAGGCAATGTTTGTCGAAATTCATTGTTTGTCCTTGTAATATAAAAGAAAACATTGTCGATTTAAATCGTCGGTAACAAACCTACTTTTTAATTTGCACGGTAAAACTCTTAACTGTTTATCGTAAAAGTGTGAATACCTCTCGAAAACACGCTTAAAAGTACCTTTTTCAATTTTAGTGGATAACGACCCTTAAGTACACCCCTGTCCGGTAATCGGGCCCTGGCCCATCTAAAGCGAGGTGATTAAAATTTCCCTCATTAGGGATATTATTTGTTGGGTTCGGGGTATTAATGATACTCAATTTGTTCAGGGCGAAACGATGAGTTTCATCAGCCCGCTTCGTTTTGCTCGATAATTCAGCATTCGATCTGTCTATTTCCAATTTTTATCGGCACTAATCTAATACGAAATGATTGAAAAGTATTTAACACTTTTTTTCGTTTTTTTTATAACAAAGCACCACGGCTGGCGACGTCGAATTTCTGTGTAATCTTCAGGTAGCTACGTCATTGCGCTGCATCGTGCCCAAATTTCAAAGTTCTAGCGCTACCATATTTTTTTTGTTACTTGAACATTATTCACACATGCATTGAGAAATACCCACACACACATGAACAACGTCGCCAAACGTCGTTTACAGTTGTACTGCCAGTCAACGTCTACGGACGTTAGCGACAAGCAATAGCCAATATTTTGTTTGCTAAATGGCAATACGAGTGTGGACGTCCTCAAACTTTGTATGGAGTTCTTATGCGCCACAGCCCAAAAGATGACTATCGTGTTATGCGTACATGAACGTGTTAGTTCGTAACATTTCTGCTGCTAGAAAATATACAAAGCGAAAATGTACGTGTTTGTTTTACACTGCTGCAAATTCATGCAACTTTACTATAATCTTAACAGATGTGTATACTTAAGACTCATAACAATGTGGTTTTAAACCTCAAATTGGCTCAAGCTACAAATAGATCGTATAACTGTTGTTATTAGTTACACAGAACTCATAAAATGGCTTTTAGTTATGCAAATGCCGGACCGCTTTTTTGAATCACTCGCGTCAAGATGACGTGTCATATGCATTGATTAGGTACTGTCCAATTTTCCAATGAAAATTAGTATAATTCTACACGGGATTGATTTTTAATATAGATCACTAAATTTTGTTAGTACTTATGTCTATATTTCACGTTATTTTCACCCTGATTTTTAATTATTTCGAAAATCATGCGCCATTCTAGCGAATGATTCATAAATAGGGCCCCAGGGCAGCGTCTACTTCTAGTCATTGCGGAATTCACTTACGTTTACATTGACAAACTTGCCGAACAAATCGTCTAAGTTCCTACCTTGAATACGTACTGATGGTGTTCATCTAAATTAATCAAAACAATTCAGCGTTGAAATTGGTCCGGTAATCTGCTGTCAAATAAATCAAATGGGAGATCCCTGGCCACAAACAAAGGATGGAACTACAGCCAATAAGCTTTAAGAGCTGTTATTTACGTCAAATTCGATTTGTATTGAGGATAAAAGTTATTGCGCTGTCTTTGCGTCACTTTGATCCAAAGAGAATAAATAAAATTGAGCCGATTTTTGATGAGTCTTTGATTTGAGAATCTTTGCAAGATTATCTCTGGTTTATGCGTTATTCACAGCGCAACCAAAATACGGGCTTATCACTATAATAAATTATTTACCTACCAGTCATAACTTTGGGCTAAGTCGAAATTTAGAGTGCAAATATCTCTGAGATCTAAATTCTTATCTCACTGATAAAACAAGTTAAGTAAAGTCAGATCAAAGTCAAAATACATTTTGTAGGCCTAAATTTATGTGCATATTTTTGTTTACATTTAAATTTCAATGTAGCTGTTTATAATTCGTATCCCTTTTTACACACCATCAAATCTCATCGATGATTTATTGCCTACATCGGTAGATACTGGTAACGATTTAGTACTGCCCAATGAACAGTACCACAAGAATGCGATTATTAATCCTTCTACTGATTTTATTTAAAATAGGTACATGTTTTAAATAATATTTACAATTCTGGTATAAATTTATAGATCGGCGCACCTTATTATGACGTACCTGATTATGAAACGAATACTCAATACTTTTTTGCTCAACAGTGTAGAAAAGGTATAACAATTTAGGCACTATACAGACGATCATTATGTACCCTATTAAAAATGCAAAAAAAGGTACCGTTATATATTTATTTTTTTACATTTATTGGGATAAACAAACAGTGACAAAAAGAATTATTAAAAATTAAGGGTAACCATAAAATCTTAGTCTACTTGACAACAATACTGTTTACCACATATTAGCTCAAATGATAACATTTTTTGCCACATTGTGAAGCGTGAAAATTGTATTATAATTAATTATCATAGCAAAAAACTAAAACATTAAATATAATAAATTAGATATGTTATGTTGCACAATATGTAGTAGTAATATTTTTTTTTGAATGCACTCGGTCGCGTAACTGCCAAGTCAATGGACTTAAACGTCTCGTTGAATGTATGTACAAGTTTGTAAAGGGATAAGCGTTTGCCAGCATTTGTTCGATATCGAGAGGTTGCATACAACTGACAAGTTGTGCGGCTGTGAGTTCTAATTGGTACCCTATAACACAGTTTATTAATTAATGACAGGCAGTCATATATATTGTGATACCGAAGTCAAGTAGCCACGCGTTTGTTCTTAAGACTAAGAAGGTGATAATGCTTTAGAATGTTTTTAACACTCACAGTGTCATATTTTATATTCATAAAGATGAAATAAGAAACCAAAAATTTGCGCACGGGCGGGACTTGAACCAGCAACCTTTTGGCAAACCGGGCCAAACGCTCTTACCAATTGAGCTACCGTGCTGTTAGTCCGACCCTGCGAAATTTGTGGTTTCTTATGAAAACGTCAATTGCGTGACGCTTAGCGCCATCTAGCCGTCTGTTTATGAAACAGATGGCCCAAGCAGTTATTTTTTACCTAACCACTTGTGGTGCTGAATGCACTGTGACACCATTTGCTTCAGTTATCTGCACATACTGCTGTCGCTGATATAGATAGCTATGGAACCACTTTATGGCTCCGGAATCAAGTCCATAGTAAGTTAGCTTTGAGAGCAACAGAGGGATACTGATAGAGTCGGACGCCCGTGAATAGTCTAGTAGGAGGAGGAATGTCACATCCCCCCGATCCTGTGCAGACAGCAAGTCATCCACCACCTTTGCGAGTGCAGTTCCCGTTCCATGGCCCCTACGGAATCCAGATTGATGTTGAGGCAGCATGTCATTGTCCTCTAAGTATTTTGTCACCTGGTCACATACTATTCTCTCGAGCACTTTTGATAAGCAGGGTAGGATACTTATAGGGCGAAGATCTTGCAATACCTCCGGTGGACTGGTCTTTGGTAGTGGCCTGACTACTGCTACCTTCCAACTGTCGGGGAATTTATGTTCCACCAAAGATTGATTTACCATGGAGGTGATAGCATCCAGTGAATGCGGCAGCGTCAACAAGAGCATGTCCAAAGAGACCTCATCAATCCCCTGAGCATTTGAGCGAAGTAGGTTAATGGTCTTCATTACTAGGTCACTGTTTACGGCTTAAGAGAAAATAAAGCCTGATCACTAAACCTATGTAATTCATAATAAGTGAGTTGTGATAAAGTGAAATTTTCACAGCCAGGTGCGTCCAGAAAGTGTGCATTTAAGAGGTTAGGATCAGTGAAATGTGGTGGTAGTTCCAAAGGCATCTTTTCATCAGGAAGTATTGAAGTCTTGAGATTTTTCCATAATCTTTTTGGCTCTTTATCAATTTTGTGATATATTTTAAGGTCGTTTGCGCAAAGCAGAAAGTCACGGTATTGAAAGCAGCTAGATATATCATATATGAATAAAATAAATAGAAGAGGCCCCAGACTAAAACCTTGTGGCACGCCGGAGCATAACAAGATGTAATCTGACTCGTGTCCTTAAATAACAACCTTCTGCGTACGATTGAGAATGCAGGAACTGAAACAGGTCTCCGCGAATATCATTAAAAGTTCTCTAGTAGTATTCTGTGATTCACCCTGTCAAACGCCTTCTGGATATCGGTATATTCGAGTACACAGTCAATCTGCTTGTAAAATTAGGTTTTTATTATACTTACCATATTAAAAATTAAATTATGTTTCTTATCTATATATAATTTATTTGTCAAAAGCAGGTCTTTAACTTTATTATTCGACACATATTCTTACCTACCAGCCTGTTGTCGCATCGATGTGGCGTTCCCACCCCAAGACAAGACTAATGATTTGAACGCAGCACAAATCCTATTGAACAAAAACTTTTATAAATAAAGATAAATAAATCGACGGATGTATATCAGGCTGAATTAGCACGTTAACAGATTGTGGAGCGAGTGACGTCATCGCAATTATTGGGAGCCACTGGACCGTGGCTAATAGGATCTCTTTTCGGATCGAGTTTTTTTATTGGATAAGCAAAAGAGAGATTCACACATTCGATCATGCGTTAAACGGTTAAAAATCATAAAATATGCGTTTTTTCTATGCGCTGTGAATTGCCGATTTGTGTTTGGACATTCAATTTGGGGCCCGTTTTTAACATACGTCTACGATTGGTGCTGTCACAAGCCTATTGTCAATGGCCCATGGATAAAGCATTGCTTTGCCTATAAACAAAACATGTACAACTTTATTTATTTATTTCAAAAGCATTTGATTTCGGCTTACTGTGCGTCGTCAGCGCTGACAGTAAAACGCGCGATATAGGAGTATAGCGAACTTACCGTCGCACGATCGAGCGAAGAACTAACGTAGTTTTATCCGCGCGCGTCCCACGTTGTTATTAGATGTCCCAGCAAAACTGTTCGCTTCCACTTTCGGAGCGAAACTGCAGTATATCAACGTCGATCGCAGCTTGCCGATTAACATCGAGTTGCATGTCAATTTTGCTAATGTTGTAACATAACAGAACATACACTCTGGCTGGAAAGAAAGTTTTCTTTCGAGGTTTATACCCGCAATCAAAGTCCGTGATACAGGTTGTAACTGAAGGGTGCAGTGGAAATCTAAAAGAGCATAGAATAACCTACTAAAATTTGACTGTGATTGATATTTTTCTTGTGGACGCTTTGTAATTATTGTTATTCATTTTTGAATTTGCGTTATAAAAATTATTTACCAACATACTTGATAAATATAAATCATCGTTACAAAACGTAAGTAAATATGTCTATAAATCAATTGGAAAAACGATTCTTGTGATGTTGGTAATCAAAGTCGATAAAAAGATGTCGATAAAACTCATTCGAATTATTTAGAAGATAATTTTAAAACGTTCAATATAGACTTTAATTTGTTATGTTAGGGTTCCCTTTTAGATGCAAGATCTGCTGCCGCTTTATGTTACATCCTGTATAAATTGATCTTATTTTGACCTGCTAGCTAAAACAAGTATTTAAATCTTTTTTTATGTACTGTGAACGGGATTTGCAAATAATACGATTCGATTACGTTTAAACTGTATAGTTTATATTTTAATACACGAGCACTCTAACCACGCTGAAGCCCGCATGACATGACAGATCCATCATTTTGACAGCTTCCTTAGTGATGTCCGTCGTCCGACGTTAGAGTGGTGTGCCTAGTCAAATCACAGCAAAGACAAATTAAAGTCAATATGTACAAATTAAATAGAAAAATAACAATCTATACAAAGTCATTATTATTCAAAACAAAATAAAGCTCTGTCTAAAAATTACAATGTTCGTCCTATTTAAATATTCTCCTCGCGAGTTTGAGCTTTAACTCACAATGCTAACTTATGCGAAATAATGTTGTTACACAGGCTTACATTTGCCTACAAACGTGATTTACTCGTAGTATAACTTTCATAACTTTGGCCTTTATTTGCTGTTTTGTTTCTAAGGTCTTTGCTAAGTTCATGTTATACAAGATAATTCAATTTTTTTTCTTCTTCTAAGTTAAATCATTTAAATTGATGTTAATAATGCAGAAGATAGACTTAGGGTTACAAAAAACTGAATAATCTCAAGTTTAACTACAGCAAAAGTCTTTTTTAACTTTTGAAAAACACATGCATTCAACAAACGTAATATCAACCTTATTATTTAAAAATGTAATCTATTTTTGCTAAAAATATTTCACACTGAAAAACTAACAAAGAAAAGCTCTTCAGACCAGACTTTTACTTCTCAAATAATATATCAGTGCTTTCGTTACTTTGTTAAAATCTGTCTAACATTATCTTTATGTGATATAAATCACTGAACAACAATAAAGCTCTATTATTCTAACTTTTGGAGCCATTTACGTCAAGCACTAAACGGTATCTAACGAGAAAATAATAGTGTCTAGCCAGGGATGGTTCCTTTGTACGAGCTGAATTTCAACATGTTAACACAATGGATAGACATAATTAAGAATATATGAAAAATATTGACATCAATATTTTCTTGATTATACCTATAGTGTTTGCACACTAATTATGAATATTAAGCGCCTTCACATAAGAGCTACAGCAGCGCGGCAGCAGCGGATGCCTTTACATTAGCAGCGCGACGGTCGCGCGACTGGGTCGGTTTCATTACACCCATTACCCATTTCAGTGCTAATACGGGGATAGTATTACCACTGCAATGGGTAATGGGTATAGTGGGACGGACCCGCGCCATTTAAGCGCCGCTGCGGCGCTGCTGCCGCGCTACCGTGTATAGTATAAAATCATCGGCAGCGCGACTGTCGCGTGTAAGTCGCGCTGCTGCCCCGCTGCTAAAGTCGCCTAAATGTGAAAGCGCTCTTACTGCTGTCATTTATGTATGAAATTATCAGCAGCGTCGCTGTTGCGCGACCGTCGCGCTGCTAAAGTCGCCTAAGTGTGAAAGTGCTCTAAAGCTATCATCGTCGTCTTCTATATCACTTACATATCTATAGGTAAGAGAGAGATGGTTAATTTGTTACATTAGTATAACCGCAACGAAGTATTCATGAATCATAGTTATTAGAAAATACAATTAAATCAATTTATTTTATAGGCATGCCAATTATATTAGTATTTTGACGAATTGAAAGTTATTAATTTGATCGTGCTAATTTATAATAATGTATCTTTGTCAAATTTAAATAGGTCAATATTAACAATGAAATTGTGTCAACTATAGTTTCTACTAAATAAAAACTTACATCATGCACCGACTCCAAATAAATTTGTTTCCGTTTTGCGTTTTTTTAAGCTTTTTAGTCAGTTTTTGAAGGTGACTTAATCATTTAAATTGTTGTTTATTTAATGTTTTAGTTATTTATTGTTTTTTATTTAATGTTTTACCCATATTTCAATAACTACTGGACCGATGAAACTAACACTGTACCCGAAGTTAATTGTACCTAATCGAACTTAAAACGAATCATCTTGCTATGACTTCTCATTTTCGTGAAATCCGTGGACAAACATACAAATATACATACATACACGTACAAAATTATGCACACGTATTTGGAAGCCTTTTTAAATTAACATACTCAAATATTATGAAAGTCTAACAATGTCACATACATACACATTATTTGATTAAGTACCTCGTTTTTTTTAAGTCTGTAATAATACAATTTCAAGACCTTATTATTTAAGAATTCATCATTAAAATATTTATCCATAATTATTTGTGTTATTAACTTTTACTTCATTATCAAATTTATACCTTGAAGGGCTTAAACAAGGCAAGGCAAATGGCTATGTACGAGTACCTTGATAGCCATGTAGTATGAACCGACCTTGTATAGTTCCTATCTGTCGCAGTCAGAATGAAATCATTTGCACGGCGCCAAGCATGACGACTTGACGTGTTATTAAAAAGCTGAATATATCAACTGTGTTATCTTATAAAACGGAATAATTCGAAGATATAAACGCAAGTCACCGTGAGTATTTCATATCAGACAAATAAAGTTCTGCATGTTTGCTTACGAGCAACAACAATACATACACAACCAATGACACATCAGAATAATACATGATCCGTAGTTGTATTAAATTAACCGTTGATGTATTGCCTCCTCGATTAACCCTCGGCACTCAGAATTACCAGCCACATACGTCGCCAGAACTTTTCTTTAGGTGATAAACGTTCGCCCAAATTGCTCGCATTTATTCGACGGAACCGCGGCTAATGCGAGGCATTCTGGCATTCCTCTTTGTGCACCCCACTTCATGTTAAGGACCGAACTGCCATACGATAGTAGGGAAAATATTCGAAATTATCCCAATCAGGACAAAAACTGCTAATCGGGAAAACCCAAGAACTGAACTATAGATTCATTTAACCTTCTATTTTTGCCTTGAAAGCGATGTGTGACTATCAGGTGGCTTATAATTGAGGCTTTTGATACACGGCTATACGTACAGCTTACGTTACCATTATAAACATTTAGTATTACACAGGAGATATTTTAATATACGTGAAGCTCGTATATAAAAACATACGTAATCTTATCGTGAATTGAACAAAAGTTGTAGGAAAATAATACATGTTTTAGGTCGAAGCTATTAAGTTATTTATTTACGACGTAAAGATATACCCGAATGGCAGAAGAACTTAGCAACGCATCAAATATTACTGAACCGGATCAACCCGGGATTTTGTGCCGTGTATCTCACTTCTATAACTCATGACAGCACTTTACATAGTTGTGTCACGCGCAATATTAAACTCGCCCGAACACTTCGCAAATGAATTGAGTCGCTTAAAAGCATTTTATGGTCCGACGCCAGATTATCGGAAATGTTCCCGGAAATTAATTTAATTTGTTCAATTATGATTATCGCGTAAACGATACGGAGCTCGTTTGTGAGCACCGAAATTCGGTAATTTTAATCGCAGTCAAACATCGATGGAAATGAGGCCATTTATTCTCGTATCCGTACATTAAAATCGACGATGCAATTTACAAGTAAATAAAGTTAGCATTGCTACTTACAATCGGAATTATCAAGTAATAACTACCGTATTTAGGCCGTTACAGGCCATTTATGTAAGTTTTTTTAGAGACGCTTAGCATTGATTCCGTTCGTGATTTGAAAATGTGCTCTATTTGAAAAGCTACAAATTTTCAAGATCTGTGT
The DNA here is from genome assembly GCA_963924145.1 of Pyrausta purpuralis. Lineage (NCBI taxonomy): Eukaryota > Metazoa > Arthropoda > Insecta > Lepidoptera > Crambidae > Pyrausta > Pyrausta purpuralis. Next base: position 22,256,168 of record OZ001644.1, on the reverse strand, counting down.
CATGTATTTTTTTATTTACACTCGCTTAGTTTAAAAGTAAGATAGGGGGACGCCCATTCTACCACTTTGGAAGCTATCTCTTAGACTTTAGACTAAATGATTTTTTATGCCGTCCTCCCTTAAGTATCATTATTTTATATTTTTGTATGAGAATCGTAAAGAGGTTAACAGGATACATCTACCTACTTAGTTTCAACTGTGTAATATTAATATTTTTAGAATAAAGTGGCTGTGACATACGGACGGACAAACAGATAGACCGACAGACAGAGAGATTTGACGAAACTATAAAGGTTCCGTTTTTTGCCATTCGGCTACGGAACTCTAAAAAGAATTCATGCTAAAGATGAAGACTACAAAGGTACATATACTGATGTACATACTCAACATAAGATACTTACCTGTGATCGATCTGTGCCCACAAATTCCGAATACTGCGCAAAATATTTTCGCTCACACCGGTCCGTGCTCAACCTCATTTATCTAGAAATTTAAGCGCAAACCTTTAACGAAATGATGGCCCAGTATCGTGAAATGAGAAATTCCGTTTGGCTATCGAATTTTTCTTACGCTAACGTGTCACCTCGGTTCGCGAACGTAGCTAAAATTTGAAAATCTCGACGCTAAAATCTAGTTCAGCAAATGCGTTGTGACGATGCTTCGTGCCTTCGTGTAGAAGTCACGTAGCGAAGACACTGACGGCTATCGACCGGTATTGAGAGGGCAGTGTTTGGCTAGAAATGGAGCTGGGATGAGTTTTAAATGCACTTTTAGAGTGGCCACTGAGATAAATTGCGGGGTGCTGGCCGATTGCAGTTGCCCATTGTTTGTGGGTGAGAGTGGAAAGTAAGTTACTCAAAAAAACACTCGTCATATGTTTTTTTAAGTAAAATGGAAGTTGACATAAAGTGTTATACGTTTTGCCAATTTTGTTGACAAAATTATAACTTTGATAATTTCAATATACATTTTTAAGATTACATTTTTCTTCCTATAGTGTTTCATAGCTATACAAACATAATAATATAAAATGCTCTTGAAAAAAGCAACTGTGTCAGACATGGAATCGAACCCCGTACCTTACACTAAAGGGGCGTATGCCTATGCCACTCGGCCACCGACACATTGGCAAGCCTGTTGAATTATGCAAGTACTTTCTTTAACGCGTAGGCTGTGTGACCTCATCAATGTTGCGAGATTGCTCTCACAATATCCGAAGGAAATATTTTACAAATATTTAAAAATCTGTGAGGATGAAGGAAGCTTTGAGATTTTTGTTTTTATAGTGTTTTGTCACTATAAAAACTTAATAATATAAAATGCTCTTGAAATAATAACTAGGCTGACACAGTTGCTTTTTCCAAGTGCATTTTATAACATACATTTTATCAAAATTTGCTTTATTTGATCAAACTAGTCCCGTCTGATATGCAGTATTAGTGTTTTTAGACTTTAAAAAAAGAGGAGACTATTAATTCGACTGTATATTATTTTCTCATTTTTTGTGGCTGTGTCACTTCATAGCACAGTCATTTGTAAACCGAATTGAATTATATTTTGCCTACGTAGAAGTTGTACCTTCTAGTTGGTCCCAATGTTACCAAGTCGGGATCTGATAATGGGATCATGGTGCAATCGAGGGAAACCCTTAAATTTTGAAGACACGTATAGTGTTTTTTTTCTATAAACTTAATGTTGACGTGTTGTTGCGTCTGATAGTCAACATTGTGTGAAGCTGAGCTGATGCAGCAACTCCTGAACTGTCTGTTAAAATAATTACTCAAATTTCGTTTGTCTGGTATAATTCGGACCGTAGTTACAAGTGTTCAAAAAACCGAAGCAGCAATTAGAGCAAAGGTAGGTACAGCAATGCGCTTCGGTTGACTCAGCTTTGGCGAGCTACTACCGTGGCTCAAGATCAGACAAAGTATAAGTATCATAAACATATATAAACTCCATAACTTAATAGCTATTGTTCACATGACGTATACCCCTAACGCCGTGATAGGATCAAAAGCTATGCTTAATGTTATTCGGCACTACGGCTTTACTCGCGAAGAATCCGCGATATAAATGGCTTGAACGAACAACGTACAAAACGTCGTTACGTTTAGTCCCAGAACATGTATACATACATACGTACAAACATACATAGCAGATCTATACCACATAGTATAGATCTGCTATGTATGTTTGTGTACCTTAGATGTCTTCTCTCGGTAAATGCGAATAGTTCCCTTAGTTGATTACAAAAAACTAAGGTGAGCGGTTGAGAATGCTTTTAACACTCACAGTTGCATATTTGATATTCCTAAAGATGAAATTAAAAACCGAAAATTTTGCTAACGGGCGGGACTCAAACCAGCAACTTCTTGGCTAACCGGGCCAAACACTCTACCAATTGAGCTTCCGTGCTGTTGGTCCGACCGCGCGAAATTTTTGGTCTCTTATGAATCATCTTAACTTTCGATCTAGGTTCTTATTTCATCTTTAAGAACTAAGGTGAGGTCTAAAAATAGGTTCAGTTGATAAAATGCGAATCAGTAAGCTCAAGTGGCAATGGATAGGCTAAAGTGAATTTTATCTCTATCTTTTAATATCTGGTGGCCTATTGGGGCTGAAAGGTTCTTGATATGAGACCCTTCGACCGAAGACGTAGCGTAAGACGTCCACTGATAAGATGGATAGACGACCTTGTAAAGATCGCAATATTATTCCACTAGATGCAGACCGCTTGCACTCCGTTGCTGTGGGAAACTTTGGGGGTTGGTTTAGTGGATGTACTTGGGCTGCAAATGACGATAATGATAAAAACGACGATGGACGAGATACTGATTAAATCTTTTAAAAACTTTTTTTCTGAAAGAACATCGTCGCCACATGCTGGTGCCGAAAATAAATTCTCCAGTATATTTCACCTGAATCGTATTTCAAGAACCAAAAGCTACCAGCCGAAGTACAATTCTATTATAATAACTAAGAGCAACAATAAATAAACGTATAAAATCCATTTCTACCATCGACATGTCAGAATAAAGTTCTCCCGGTTGGCCAATCTTGTTTGATCGCTATTTTTGTTTCCGAATACGAAGCAAAGGCGATTGGGAAGTTTCTCCGCCTTCTACGTAAGATGTCTTTTTATTTTGGAATATAGTAAATTAATGTTACTGATATATATCTTTCATCCGTGAGGCGTGAGGGTGGCAGAAAATATATCTTTCTCGAATCGCTTCAAAACATTATATCTCGGCATATAAAATAATATATTTTTCAGTGAAAAAGATTCAATTGTAAACTATAGTCAGCGATATCCCTGTATATCACGGGATATAACATGCATTTTAATGTGAATTAAGAAAGGCACCTTTATCGTGTGTTGAAATTATACACGGTTCATCTTGAAACAACAGCAAAACAAGTTTGAGCTAACTCTTAACCTATGCACTAAGAGGGCTCAAGTCGAACCGTTCCGTATTTGGAAATTTGAATAGAAAATATTTGTTCGCGGTTGTAGAATACGGTAAGTTTGACTCACCTTTGTGGTACGCACTTCAAAATAAAGATGTGGTAGTTAGGTTCGCAGCGTATTGTAGCACATTGAATATAACCAAATAATTTTCTCTCCAAATGTTAATCCCCAAAAATTAAAATGAATAATCTTATTTCTTAGACATTTTCTTTAAACACAAAAGAGTCTTGTATTATTTTGATAGTTATTACTCGTACGTATTACAACAGATTTCACCATCATATTGAAATTATGCGTCAATATATTACGTTTAAAAGAAACGCTCCATTCAAAATAAAATATAACTGGTAAATTAACAAATTCGACTATTTGATAAAGATTTACGAGTTTAAAATTTTAATCTAAATAATATTGAAAACCGATTTATTTGTCGTTAATAATGTTAAATCATTGTTTGTCAGAATTATTTACATTTTGTCTATCAAAGTTCATGCATATTTGTGTAATACACTGTGTTTAACTGAAATTGGACTCACAAAATTAATTCAATCTCACGAAACAACATGAACACAGGGTGAGTATTTTATGATGATAAACGAAATCTGTTATTTCTGTTTCGTTGTTATCATTTTGACCCTTTATACATTGCGACTTTTAGCAGCGATGCTGTGGCGATGCTAACACGCGTTTGCATCGATATCGCAAAATGTCAACCTTTATACATTACGCTACTTTTAGCATCGATACTGCTAACGCGCGTTAGCTTTGATACAGGCGCGATACAGAAGTGGGAATTTGTCAAATTATGTACTAAATTTTGGCGACTGCATCGATGCTAAATTAAATCTGTTTAATACGTGAGTCGCGATGCGGAAGCCCGTTTTCAAAACGCGCGACTTTATCAATGATAAAAGTCGCAGTGTGTAAAGGGTTTTTTTAAAGTTATTTTGTTTATTCTATTTATAATTGAAAATATAGCATTTATTTATTTATGACCTAGGTACAAATCACATAACTTTTTTTTTATATTTTAAGTGTTTTCTAATAAAAACATATTCTCACCAATTAATGTAAGGGTTCTTACACACGGACGGTAGTTTGCCAACGAAATAAGCAACAGCTTGCCGTCGAGAAGCGGCGTTTGACGTCAACATAACGTCGAGACGCTGACGCTCTGTTATGCTGATGGCTGTTTTCTGCACTTAAGCGGCTGACCGCCAATGCGCCGTTGAAATACTGCCTAATTCTAAGATTCAGAGTAAATATTTTTTCGTAGTAAAGTTAGCCTGTAACATCCCACTCCTGGGCAAAGGCCTTACCTCAACTATGAGGTAGTTTGAGCCATACTCCACCACGCGGGCTAAGTGCGGGTTGTGCGGTTGTTGCGGGGAGGGGCGTGTTTGCAAGGCAAGCAACTAACCATGCTGTCAGATTTTATCAAGCCGCCTATAAGGCCTTTGAATGGTCTTAACGACTAATATCAACCGATTAGCTTAGAACCTATTAGCACGGTGATGCTCGTGATGTACGTCACTTATATGGTCGGAATGGTCACCCATCCAAACACGACCGCGCCGTAGGTTGCTTCACTTCGGTATCACTACCAAAGCGCTGCTACCACTGCGCTACGAGCACCTCGAGCAGATTTTTTAATGACAATAGCGAAATACTCCCAAATAAATGTTTACAGTAAAACAAACGATCCGTTTGTGAGACTAGGGCTTTTAGTATAAAACTGAAAGCATAGCTAACATCAATGTGCTGCTGCAGTGAATTTTACATTACTTTGAGTGAAAATCAAATAACCTATTGCAAGGCGGATAGTCGGCAATAATCTTCGTTTACGTGCCTCCCACTGATCTTAAAAAGTCCGCAGTAGTAACAAGGTAAATTAAAAACAAACAGCGCAATTGACACAAACATTTTAAGTAAAAACTTTACGGAGGTACTCGGTATACATGTAACATTGTTATTGTGGGTTGATTAGGTGCATGATATCCAGAGTCTTAAATAGTCTTATATAAAGGTATGTTTTTGGTCAGAGCCCCTCTATTAGTATGAGCTATGCTTTGAATAATATTATGTTTATTTAAACGTCACAACATGAATGAAAAGAATCACAACTAACGGACACTCGCGCCCTCGCTCGTAGTTACAAAACGCTACGCCGTAGCTAGAGTACTGCGAAGCTACGAATAGCTACGAGCTAAGTAAAGAGCTACGAAAAGCAAACCAGTCGGCGGCTGCATTCGTCGCTGTCTTGAGCGCTGGTTTGTTTTCTGGCTAGTTTTTTGACTCACTCGCTAGTATCGTAATAATAAATTGTTTTTGTTGGTTTCCCATGAAAATTTCAGGTATTTTTTTCGCATCAGTAGGTATTGTTTGTACAACTACATCTGAGGCGGGCTTTGACCAAAACAACAGCCTGTAAAACCAGACGGGTAAGAACCTAAAACAAAAAAAAATCGGTGATATGATTAGGATAAAAGTGAAACCTTTCTTCTTTATTCAAAGCCTTAATATATGGGGAAAACACACTACAGATACATTCTTAGACACTCTAAACACTTTTCCCGCCTAAATCTTGCCACAATAAATCTTGACATGCATTTTTACCTCATAAATGTTGTGTTCGCTTACATTGTGCTATTCGGTTGTGTTCACTTGTACGCCCGTTTTAAGGCCACAGCGAAAATGGGAGGAGACACGTCGTACGTTCCCGCTTGTTTCCATTTTTAGAGCTCCAAGGAAAACATAGCAGTAATTTCCGACGCGGTAAAGAGCCAACGCTTAGAGTAATGCGTCCAGGTAATACATCTGTTCCGGGGTTTAATGTGTTAGAAGTAATTCAAGTGGAAAAATTGTGAGAAAGTTAAAGAAATCACGATTTGAGGTTGCAGCTCGGGAGTAATAAAATGCGGGCGAGATAATCTTTATTGCTTTAACGATCTAGTATAACAAGCGGTCCCCCGCGATTTCGTTCACGTGTTTTGAGATTGCTTCCTCCCCTCCCGTCGCAGCGTGATGTTTATGCCTTGTCTTTCCTAATGCCTTCCTCGATAAATAAGCTATCCAACACAAAAAGTATTTTTCAAATCGGTCTAGTAGTTCCTGAGATTAGCGCGTTCAAACAAACAAACTCTTCAGCTTTATAATATTACAATAGATTTATTGAAATCAAATGATATAAAGGGCTTTATTTATAAATTTTGTTCAAAATAAAATGCTTGTAATGATGAATGTATTTATTATGACAAGAATCAATACCCGTGTGTCAAAACACCTTCGAAAATAGTGCATATTTTTTAAACAAAGGTTGTAGTGAGTAAACCATATAAGAGAGACAAATGCTGTCGCGGAATTTATTGTAGAACTGCTAATTAAGAATTATCTCGTCATACATAATTTTCGTTCACTGAAACGGTTTACGCAGCGTTTGCAGTGGAAGTTCTCAAAAGGAATAGTTTTCTCCAGTTTTCGCAACATTTTTCGTTGTGGCGCTGGACTTATGAGTCGTATCTGGATGCTATATAGCTTTAAGCCTTTCTCGATATAAGGGTAATCTAAGATAAAAATATGATTTCGAATCGGTTCCGTAGTTTTTGAGGATAGCGCGTTCAAACAAACAAACTCTTCAGCTTTATAATATTAGTGTAAATAATAGTTTGACTCTAAAAAATAATCTTTGTTTTCTTCACAATTGTATCTTCTTAACATATGTTTAAAATAAAATGTTTTACTTACTCACATAATTTCGTTTATCCACATTTTTTTGAATCCGGCCTAGTAAATATAGTCATTAGGATGCCTTACGACGTCTGCGTATTGACCTAATTTCCATTTTCCCTTATCTTCATAATGGTTCCTATTTATATCGACGAGTGTTTTTATGAACCTGTAATAGTGAACTGTCCGATCGTACGATTTTGTAGCGTTCACTTTCTTGAATTGCTTCATGTACTGCTTGTAAAGATTATCAGCATCGTCTAAATCATATAATGGTACTTTTTCTACGCTTTGCCCTTCAGGTGTAGTTTCAATGCGATTTCTGAGTCCGTCAGTTCGCAACGGAAACTCCCTGTGAACCGTCGATTCGTCATCTTAAAATTAAAGTAGGTCGTTTTAGTTATTAAGTAATGTTACTAGTAGCTATAGTTACAAGACTCAGTCTCTTACCAAATTAAAACAAGAGTTAATTTACCGTCAAACCCTATACGAAATAACATGCCTGGCGGTGAGACATAGATTGAATTTAAATGGTAAATTCGTGGTATGTATTTTAGTTTTTAGTTTAATAAGGCCATATTCGAAGTCACACAATATAAAAAGTCAATGAAAATAAATTAAGACTTACATGGAGTAACCTTCACCCCATAATGTTCCTCAAAGTCGTTTTCATCAATGTCCGCATATTTATTCAAAATATACACTTTCTCGCTTCCTCGATTATTCGCGTTGAGTGAATTTACTTTGTTTAAATTACTTAAAAAGTTTTTTTTCGCTCGATTTTCTGACGTTGCATTCTTGTAAACTTTATGATACTTCTCCTTGAAATAATTAAAGACTAAAGTAGCATTTTCCAAATCATAAATGCTTGCTTCAATAATATTAAGTACAGCCAAGAGTATAATGTGTTTTAAAAGCATTTTGGATCCAAACAGCCGTTTCTTCAGATTTTCTGCTCAATTTCACACATCAAGCGCAATGAGGAGAGTTTTCTGATATCTTCCATTAAATTTCTTTCCGCAAGTTATGAAAGAAAAAGTATTTTTCCGGTTACAATAGCGTTTTAATTCGCAAAAAAATATTCGGCGTGTAATCAGCTAATCTTCCGTGAAATAACTGAATTCGAACTCGACATGGTGTAAGTGGTACGGAATTTACAGGCCTCTGTATTAAATCTCCTCTTATCCAACATCAGATCGGGAGAGATTTCGACAAAGTTCTTGGCCGATCGAGGGAAATTTACATCACAAACAAAAAGAGAAAGGGAGCTTGCCAGACGTGAAATTACAACCGTTGGGATCAAGACATGCTTCGGCAGAGTAATATAAGCCGAGGGTTGACATCGAGCTCCTTATTTATCACTCGCTTTCAGTTCGGCTTCCTGACCTTTTTAAATAGCGAACTGATGAAATATTGACATGGTTTCCGTCGCTGCATCCAAGTGTAAATTTATTCATTCTGCTTTGTACGCATTCGAATAAAGAATCACCACCGACACTGTCGTTTTTCATTGCTTTCAATACTTTTATTTAAGTGAGAAAATATGAAATTAATTTTATATAAACAAAAGAAAAGATGGATTTTTAGGCTTAGATTGTTCGAAATCGATTAATGTTGCTGTAAATCGGTAAGTAATTATGTTAAGTGGATATCATACTAAACTAAATTTGTATTTATAAGTAAAATTAATTGCATATTTTCTCACTTAAATAAAAGTTATTTAAGTGAGAAAATATGCAATTATTTTATATAGACTAAAGAAAAGATGGATTTTTAGGTTTAGTTAGATTGTTCACAATCGATTAATGTTGCTGTAAATTGGTAAGTAATAATGTTAAGTGGATATCATACTCAACTAAATTGTATTGCTCATCGAATAAACGTATAATATAAATTCGTGAGCCTTGTTCAGCTTTGTAATATCAAAGACGACTCACGTCCCTAAATAATTAGTTGTTTCAGAAAACATTTTGATTTTCCTGATTTAACTCGCTGCCTCCAAAACCAACAAATACGAAACATCTGTATCAAGGTTCAGCTACCGTTTGTATTTACTTAGGCCGATGCTGAATTCTGAAGTCATTACCCAAATCTACATAGCCATATAAGTTGTAGGCGATAGGGTTACTCAGTTTGACTGAACAACTACTAGTTACCCTTGCGAAGCCGCGGGCAAGACTAGTATCAATCTGAGACCAGCCAATAAAGATAGTTGAGGATAGGATCTCAAAGTTCCCGTTTTCCTTTAGTAGCGTCTATTTGGAGAGACGATTGGCGATTGAGGAAATTGCTGTCTTTGAACGACTTAAATTAAACACCGTTTTAATTCACGAAATCCATGTTTTTCAACGAATATTTTTGCTTATTATAAATCCTTTAATTACTGCCATATCGGACACCGTTTTTACGACGCCGTTAAATGAAAGATACATTAATTTAATTAAAACAGTTTTAATAAAACTATAAGTATTATCATGATCGTTAAAATCTTATCGCAGTAAAATCCAAACTTTCAAACACCAGGGGCCCTATCTTTGAATCACTCGCGTCAAGATGGCGTGTGATATTTATTGATTGAAGTCCAATTTTTTAAGGGAAATTTGTTGAAATCCACACGGAAGGGCTTTAAAAAAGAGCTCAATTTTGATAGTACTCGAGTCTATATTTTGCGTGATTTTCTTGGTATTTTATTAGCCAATCGCCATATCCAAGCAATTGAATATCACTCCCGTGTGAAATTATACTATTTTTCATTGGAAAATCGGACATTAATCAATAAATATGACACGCCACCTTGACGGGAGTGATTCAAAAATAGGAGCCCAGGGGCCTTATATTTGAATCACTCGCGTCAAAATGGCGTCTGATATTCATTGGTTAAAGTCTAATTTTGGAATGTGAATTGGTATTATACACACAACAAGCCAAACAAGACAAACTCACAAAAAGATAGCTCAATTTTGTGAGTACTAATGTCTATATTTCGCGTGATGTTTGTGGATTTTTTATTCGTTTTCGAACGAAAATCACACGCCATATCCAAGCGAGTGATTCAAAAAATAGGGGCCCTGGGTAGGGCCTTTCAGTTAAACCGAGCCATTTCCCACTTCTAAGCCAACTTTATGTGCTTTTTACGATTTTGCAAACTAAAGCTTAAAAGTGGATAATGAAGTTTAATATTCATGCGTAAACTAGGTTCTGTACGTCCGCAATTGGGGTCAAGCATTAAATTTTGATTATGTAAAACTTTTTGTGAAGAAATAAAAAATATTTATTATTATTATTATTATTAAAGCTTTAAGAAATATAAATGCATGATTGATCGATTGACAGTCCTTCGAATAGTTTTAAAGTTCACGTTACTTCGAGGCAATGTTTGTGGAAATTCATTGTTTGTCCTTGTAATATAAAAGAAAACATTGTCGATTTAAATCCTCGGTAACAAACCTACTTTTTAATTTGCACGGTAAAGCTCTAAACTGTTTATCGTAAAAGTGTGAATACCTCTCGAAAACACGCTTAAAAGTACCTTTTTCAATTTTAGTGGATAACGACCCTTAAGTACACCCCTGTCCGGTAATCGGGCCCTGGCCCATCTAAAGCGAGGTGATTAAAATTTCCCTCATTAGGGATATTATTTGTTGGGTTCGGGGTATTAATGATACTCAATTTATTCAGGGCGAACCGATGAGTTTCATCAGCCCGCTTCGTTTTGCTCGATAATTCAGCATTCGATCTGTCAATTTCCAATTTTTATCGGCACTAATCTAATACGAAATGATTGAAAAGTATTTAACACTTTCGTTCTGACCACGTTATAGAACGTCTAAAAATGATATTCGTGATGAGGCACATAGTCTAACCACGTCCTAAGTTTTTTTTATTTCAAAGCACCACGGCTGGCGACGTCGAATTTCTGTGTAATCTTAAGGTAGCTACGTCATTGCGCTGCATCGTGTCCAAATTTCAAAGTTTTAGCGCTACAATATTTTTTTTGTTACTTGAACATTATTCACACATGCATTGAGAAATACCCACACACACATGAACAACGTCGCCAAACGTCGTTTACAGTTGTACTGCCAGTCAACGTCTACGGACGTTAGCGACAAGCAATAACCAATATTTTGTTTGCTATATGGCGATACGAGTGTGGACGTACTCAAACTTTGTATGGAGTTCTTATGCGCCACAGCCCAAAAGATGACTATTGTGGTATGCGTACATGAACGTGTTAGTTCGTAACACTTCTGCTGCTAGAAAATATACAAAGCGAAAATGTACGTGTTTCTCTTACACTGCTGCAAATTCATGCAACTTTACTATAATCTTAACAGATGTGTATACTTAAGACTCATAACAATGTGGTTTTTAACCTCTTAGTGGCACAAGGTACAGATAGATTGTATAACTGTTGTAATCAGTTACAAAGAACGTATAAAATGGCTTTAAGTTATGTAAATGCCGGACCCCTTTTTTGAATCACTCGCGTCAAGATGACGTGTGATATGCATTGATTACCGTTCAATTTTCCAACGAAAATTAGTATAATTCTACACGGGATTGATTTTTAATATAGATCACTTAATTTTGTTAGTACTAATGTCTATATTTCACGTTATTTTCACCCAGATTTTTAATTATTTCGAAAATCATGCGCCATATTCCAGCGAATCTATACTTAATATTATAAAGCTGAAGAGTTTGTTTGTTTGTTTGAACGCGCTAATCTCAAAAACTACTGGTCCGATTTGAATTTTTTTTTAACGTTGGATAGTCCATTTATCGAGGAAGGCTTTAGGCTATATAACATAAAGATACGACTCATAAAACCACAGCAGAAATGAAAAATGTTGCGAAAACGGGAGAAAGATATTCCTTTTGAAAGCTTCCGCTGCATACGCTGCGGAAACCGCTTAAGTTACACAAAAATCATGTATGACAGGATTGTTCAACATTAAAAGTTCTATAATAAAGTCCGCGACAGCATATGTCTATCTTTTATGGTTGACTTACTACAACCTTTTTTATGTTAATAAATTTGTAAAAAAATAATGCATTATTTTTAGAGGTGTATTATACACACAGGTATTTATTCTTATCAAAATAAATACATTCATCATCCATCACCAACATTTCATTTAGAACCAAGTTGCCCTTTATATCATTTGATTTCAATAAATATCTTAGGAGCTATCACAGTTTTAACATAACTCCGCACCAAAATAATGTTCGCAGCTTAAGTACAACGTGCGCTTTCGCTAATATATTATAAAGCTGAAGAGTTTGTTTGTTTGAACGCGCTTATCTCAGGAACTGCTGGACCGATTTGAAAAAAATATTTCTGTGTTGAATAGCTTATTTATCGAGAAAGGCTTTAGGATATAAAACATGACGCTGCGACGGGAGGGGAGGGAGCAAACTCAAAACGCGCGGACGAAGTCGCGGGGGACCGCTAGTGATTCTAGTCATCTCGGAATTCACTTACGTTTACATTGACAAACTTGCCCAACAAATCGTCTAAGTTCCTCCCTTGAATACGTACTGAAGGTGTTCATCTACATTAATCAAAACAATTCGGCTTTGAAATTGGTCCGGTAATCTGCTGTCAAATAAATCAAATGGCTGATCTCTGGCCACAAACAAAGGATGGAACTACAGCCAATAAGCTTTAAGAGCTGTTATTTACGTCAAATTCGATTTGTATTGAGGATAAAAGTTATTGTGCTGTCTGTTTGCGTCGCTTTGATTCAAAGAGAATAAATGAAATAAAGCCGATTTTTGATGAGTTTTTGATTTCAGAATCTCTTGTAAAGATTCTGAAATCAAATATTCACTGGTTTATGCGTTATGCACAGCACAACCAAACGACTTATCACTATGTGACATTACTGACCATCATACCTTTGGGCTAAGTCGAAATTTAGAGTGCAACTATCTCTGAGATCTAAATTCTTATCTTACTGATTAAACAAGTTTAGTAAAGTAAGATTAAAGTTAAAATACATTTTGTAGGCCTAAATTTATGTGCATATTTTTGTTTACATTTAAATTTCAATGTAGCTGTTTATAATTCGTATCCCTTTTTACACACCATCAAATCTCATCGATGATTTATTGCCTACATTGGTAGATACTGGTAACGATTAAGTACTGCCCAATGAACAATGCCACAAGAATGCGATTAATAATCCTTCTACGGATTTTCTCAAAATAGTGTACCTATTGTATATTATTACTGTTTTAAATATTATTTACGCTGCTGTTATAATTTTATAGATCGGCGGCGCAACTAATTATGAAACGAATACTCTTTTTTTCTCAACCGTGTATAAAAGGTATAACAATTTAGGTAAAAAACAGACGATCATTATGGGCCCTTTAAAAAATGGATAATAATGGTCCTCCTAGCCGATTTCAACTCCGGTAGCCAGTCACAACGACTAACCGATTGCGCGGGACATAATACAGTGCATACGTGTGTGCGCAAGCACAGGTGCACTCTCTATTCCTTTCACTCTCATATCCCGATGGGACAGCAATCTGACACGGCCGGAGAGAATTCAGGTGCAGGACCATCGGCCTTACGTGCTTTTCCAAGGCACGGGGTAAAACACCGCCAACATCCAAACTCCGGGCTACCCTAAGAATTTCTGAACAGAAAAACTCACGTATATGTTTTTGGCCTGACCTGGGGTTCGAACCCGGGACCTTTGGCGCAGCCGTCACTTTAAAGTGCGACCCTGTAACCGCTGCGCCACCAAGGCAGCAGGCAAAAATTGATAAACAAAGTATCGTAATATTAGGTATTTATTATAGTTACCTTATTATTGAGTAAATTATATTTCTTATCTATATATAATTTATTTGTCAAAAGCAGGTCTTATGTGTGTAAAGTCAACTATATTATTTGGCCCATATTCTTACCTACCAGCCTGTTGTCGCATCACTGTGGCGTTCCCACCCCAAGACAAGACTAATGATTTGAACGCAGGACGAATCCTACTGAACAAAAACTTTTCTAAATAAAGATAAATAAATTGACGGATGTATATCAGGCTGAATTAGCTCGTTAACAGATTGTGGAGCGAGTGACGTCATCGCAATTATTGGGAGCCACTGGGCCGTGGCTAATAGGATCGCTTTTCGGATCGAGTTTTTTTATTGGATAAGCAAAAGCGAGATTCACACATTCGATCATGCGTTAAAGGGTTAAAAATTATCAAATATGCGTTTTTTCTATGCGCTGTGAATTGCCGATTTGTGTTTGGATATTCAATTTGGGGCCCTTTTTTGGAATCACTCGCGTCAAAAACAATTAAGAATCAAAGCTAATCATGCGGAATACTGACACTAGTACTCACAAAATCAAGTTATCTCATTCGTCTCGTTTTCATTTGTGAATCAAAAATTAATCAACGAAAATCACACGCTATGCTGAGGCGAATAATTCAGGGCCCGTCATTTAGTATAAGAATTATTATACTAAATGACGGCCTATTAAATAGATTGATGTCAGATTTTCCATTCAAAATTAGTACCTATAGAATGATTTAAAAATGATACCTGACTTTTGTGTGTACTAACGTCTATATTTCGAGTGATTTCCATTGATATTTCATTCGTTTTCGAACAACAATCATACGCCATATTCAAGCGAATGATTTAAAAATAAGGTCCAAGGTCTTTTCGACAGTAATTTACATCATGCCCGACAATAAATACCCTCGTTATCATTATGCAACATGAAACACAACGAACCTCTGAGTGTCTTAATTATAATTATAATAAAAACAGTGTACTTTGATACTGTGTCCCCCGTTTCAGAAAGAACTGTAGGTACCGATTTTCTTTAGATATGTAGCCTGAGATCAAACTCAGAATTAAGCAGCAGAATCATAAGTGTCAGATCGAGTCTGCTCAATAGCTGCAATGTCAGACCTAAGAAAAAAACCTCACCATAATGTGGTAACACCAAAATGGGTCATTCTCATCATAGCTTTAATCTTAACGCCTTTAAACCTTCTCATGAGCTAGCTTCATACAACATTAATTAAGATTGTAATCACTAATCTTACGGCGTCGTTATTCTTTTATAACCCTTTCAGGCCTCATAATACGTGACTTTTTTCTCGGATGAGCAGACACGGGCGGACTAACACTCTATCGCGGAAAATTGATTTCGTAGAGGAAATATTGTAAATTTTCTAGGGGATGAGCACACCGCGCAGTGGGCAGAATCTGTAAGGCTGCACAGAAAAATTATATTATGAAAGTTACTCGGAACGAATCGTATTCGATTTTCTTCAGAAATAAAAACTTATGTTTTAATCGATAACTGATCATAGACACGGCCGGTCGTGCGTGCACTAACGCGCGTTTCGGACATGACTGGTACTTAAAATAATTATACGAATATGTCTGAAACCGGTGACGATTCTAATGTGCTTCTGAAGTCCAACCATACGTCGAGCAGCAACTCACTAATTGAGAATGATATTGAGAAGGAAACCGTAGAAGAAATAGAACAAATGGAGACGAGTACTACTTTACGAGCCATTAAAAGACCCAGGGATGATGAAGAGGAAGATTGGACATTGGTCCAAAGAAAAGAAAAGAAAGCAAAAGACCGCATTGAGGTTTACATTTCCTGAATGGAAAAACTGCCAAAACAATTCGCTCTGGCCAAAATGTTCAAGGAGAAAGGTATAAGAAATATTGACAAATTGAAATATCTCAACAACTACAAAGTCCGCATAGATTTTAAAGATGAATCTAGCGTTATTAGGCTAGACACCTGTAAATCGTTTATAGACCAAGGGTGGAAATTTCAAAGGGCGATGGAAAGGAATGATTCATACGGAGTGATAAAAGATGTGGACATCGATATGAGCGAAGATGAAATATTTCAAAATATTACTTGCCCGGACGGTGTTGAACTAATGTCAGTTAAACGCCTAAATAAACGTAATTTTGATAAAGAGATAAGTACAGAGTCATGGATTCCTAGTGAATCAGTACGCTTATGCTTTAAAGGCTCAAACATTCCTGCCTACGTTCATGTTGAGGATCTCCAAATAAAAGTCGTTCCATACGTTTTTCCCGTGACGCAGTGTAGTAGATGTTGGAAGTTCGGACACACGGCTAAAACCTGTTCTTCAAAAACCCCTATATGTCCTAAATGCGGAGATAGTCATAACAACTGTGAGAGCCGCGTATACAAATGCGTAAATTGCGGCGGCACTCATATGTCACTTCTGAAATCTTGCCCAATGCACATAAAAGAGAAGAGGCTGAGGGAAATAATGGCTGAATTTAATTGCACATATCGGCGAGCGCTTACCATTTACGTACCTCCTCAGGATACGGAACCTATAAAACGTGAAAGGACGCAACACATACCTGAACCTACGTCATTATTTCAAGTTCCAGTTATTTCACCTGCTCAAACACAAGAAAGTGACGGTATACCTGCCAGCCCCTCATATGCTAACGCCGTGAAAAGGGTGAAGAAGAAACCACTGAAATTTGCTGGGGTAAGAAAAGGCCGGATACTCCTGCGGCGGAGATGTGGACGGAGACAGAAATGGAGGACGCAACCGCTGCCTCAACGAATGAAAAAAATCGTGATGGCGCAACCGGTGACGAAAGCAAACGAGAAGTGAATTTTGTAGATTACTACGAAGACTGAAAGAGATAATTTTTTTAAGAAATGATGCCTTGCGATGTAAATTTCACAATGTCTTAAAATGCTGTATTGAGTGGCTTATTTTGGTATTGGTCGATAACATTTCTGACTGGCCAGTTTTAAAAAAAAATCTTGAGTGGGTTAATGGATAGGAAGCAAATACGACTTAATATTATACAGTGGAACGCCCAAAGTTTACGTCCCAAATTAGTAGCATTCGAAAATATCCTATCACAAGAAAAGGTCCACATTGCTACCGTGCACGAAACATGGCTTGAACAAGACAGATGTTTAAATCTTAGTGGGTACAAAATCTATCGTAAAGATCGGGACGACGGTTACGGAGGTTTAGCTATCATTGCACACTCTTCGATCAATTCTCAGTTACATGACTTACAAACTAGCTCATCGATAGAAGTTTTATGTATTGAACTACCTATTCAATTGTCAAGATATCAAATATGTAGTGTCAGCGTATTGTCCGCCGTCATTGCAGACGAGTCAAAGTGATTGGGACGATATATTTTCAAAATGTGGCAATAAAACACTATTTTTGGGTGATGTTAACGGACACCATAGATCGTGGTCTTCAAGGATAAATGGTAAGGGAACGCAAATCTTCAATTCCTTAGTAGATTACCGTTTAGTTGTCTTAAACAACGGCGCCCCGACTCGAATTAAAATGGTTAATAACAACTTACAACAAACCTCTCCAGATATATCCGTAGCGTCCTCCGATATAGCCTTGAACTTTGAGTGGTGTGTCATGAACGAGATGCTAGGAAGTGATCATCGTATAATAAAGATTTCACTTTATATCGCGGCTAGGCCTAACAATAATAAACAGCGTAGGAACTTTAAGCAAGCCAACTGGCCGGACTACAAAAATAAATTATCGGAACGTTTTTCAAAATATGAGTTTTCTACCTCTCCACAGATATCATACGATCGCTTTATAGAAAATATCAATATAGTTGCAGATTCATGTATCCCTTTTATTAAAATTAACTCAAATCCGAATTCAAAATTCAAGCCAAAACCGAGCGAGGTTTAGCACTTACGAACTTTAGACGCAACCCAACCCCACACAACTTAGAAATACTACAAAATAAAGTTCGTATCGCCCAAAGAAACATTTGTGCTGCTAAAAATGAAGCATGGAAGTCATTTTGTACGTCGCTAGATAAAACTTGTACTCAAGGGGAAGTGTGGCATAAAATGAACTGGCTTAAAGGATTAAAGTTACGGCATGATTATGTAGATAAAGACCAAGCCAATTCACTACTTAAAAAAATAGCCCCAGACTCTGTTGCTCAGCTAGATTTAAAATTTTCAAGTAGTAATCCATGTTTAGAACTAAGAATAACTACTCAAGAGCTGGAAAAAGCCATTAGATCTAGAGATACAACACCAGGTAGTGACAACATTTCGTATACAATGATTAAAAACCTACCAGAAAATGGGAAACAAGTATTATTACATCTTTACAACCAAATCTACTTTGAAGGTTTTGTACCTAGACAGTGGCGGGACATTACTATAGTGTCAATACCTAAACCGGGACGAGATCCTAATAGTGCATCATATTTAAGACCGATATCTATGATATCGCGTGTATGCAAGATCTTTCATAGCATTCTAATGAATACATTAGAATGGTTCATAGAAAAGAATCTTATTCTAGCTAATGAAACGACAGGTTTTCGAAAATCTAGTCTTAACAATTCAAATTGGTTTCTTCCACAATAAACCCGTCATAGGATGTTTTATTGATATAAATGACGCGTATAATAATATTGATATTAAGAGTTTATTGAAAACAATGGATCAGTTAGGTGTTGGGTCTAAGATGTGTAATTATATTTGGAACTATCTAAAAGAAAGAAAACTGTCAATCATAGATAGTAATTATGAAATATGTCGTAACACGGACCGGGGATTGGCACAGGGAGACCCCCTTTCGCCTTTGTTGTTTAACCTTGCCACTATATCAATTTGCAAAAAGATCACTCAAGTACAGGTTTCCCAGTTTGCTGACGACTTCGTTCTTTATGTTACAGGTAATTTGTTAGAATCAAGTACACAACTACAAAATTCAATAAATGTGCTACATAAATTATTAGCAGATTTAGGACTAGAGATTTCGCGTTCAAAGAGTAAAATATGTGTATTTCATCGAGGATTTAGGAAGGAAAATGTTCGTATTAGTATAAACAATCAGTATATACCTGTTGTAGACAATATTAAATATCTTGGATTATGGCTTGACCGTTCAATGCGATGGTCCAAACACATCAATGAGACATGTGACAAAATTGTGAAATTTGTAAATCTTTTTAAAATTCTAACTGGAAGTAATTGGGGTGTCCATCCCGTTCATATTAGACGTCTGTATATATCGTTGGTTCGTAGTCGAATCGATTATGCCAGTTTTTTATATGATAACGCGGCTCAAACTCATTTAGCTAAATTAGACAAGTTACAAAATATATTCTTGAGGCTAATGGGCAACTTCGTCAAAAGTACTAGCATACATAGTATGGAAAGCGAACTTTACCTGCAACCTTTAAATATTCGTCGACACTACTTGGCGGGAAAGTTTTGGTTAAAATCGAAATCCTTTACCAAAAACAATATTATACAACAACTGGATAACATTTTTGAGCAGCGACAAAGCCATTACTGGAGAAATAAAAAGATACCACTGCTTGTCGATATCTATGAATACCTTAAAGATATACCTATTCACGTGAGCTCGCAGTTAGGCATGTTCAGCCTAGAAACCTGGGTAACAAATGTGGACCTTTCTGAAAATGTTAGACCAGCTATTGAATCCATTGACAAAGCAAAAAGATCCTACCATCCATCCGCAATTAAAAGACTGTGTGTAATGTTTATCAATCAATGCTATAATAACTTTTATAATTTTTTTACGGATGGCTCCAAAATTGATTGCGCTGTTGGTGCGGCCTTTTACGATCCACAATTGAAGTCGTCAATAAAACTTAAAATCAAAAGCAATTTAAATATAATGCACGCTGAGTTAATCGGAATTTATAAAGCTTTATTCTATATTGACTCACTTGGCGAGGGAAACTATGTTATTTTTACAGACTCGAAGAGTTCTCTACAGCACATAATTTCGTGTACTACAAAAAAGCCAGGCCTGCCAATAGCGTACCTTGTTTTGCGAGCCATCTGTGAATTAGTCAGTAAGAGAAAGTATGTGATTTTGCAATGGGTGCCTGCCCATATTGGCTTGGTAGAAAATGAAAAAGTTGACGAATTGGCCAAAGACGTATTAGATGACGGAGTTGAATACCGATGCGTCCCAACCTCCAATGAAGTTCTATACTTAGTAAGACAGCGATGCACAGAACTATGGACTGAATACTTTGATCAAAGATCACTGTCCAAAGGAATTTGGTATAGAACTATACAACCTAGTATACCTCGAATACCCTGGATAAGCCAAACCAATATGAGCAGGGCTGACATGATTATGGCCTTCAGGCTGCGTTCCGGACACATTCCGTTGAACAGATTTGCTCATCTCATGGGTAAAGTGGAAAGCCCAAACTGTGAAACATGTAGACAACTTGAAGATGTGCAACATGTCCTGATGGAATGTGTCCGAAACGAAGCTCAGAGGAAACTATATTTGTCTAAAGATAGTAACGTAGGTACATGCAATAGTATATTGGCTTTTCCGATGTCGGAAGAAGCCAAAAACCTGTATAAATTGGCCCGAGTGTGTTTTAGAAAAATGTAATTTGTAAATCTACAACAATTAGGGTGACATAATCACTCAGTGATTAAACCCTGTCAAAATAAATTGATTAAAAAAAAAAAACGATAACTGATAAAAGTTATGTGTTTTTATAAACAAATTGCTGTTTTATTACGAATTACACTTACGCTACATATTATTTATCCACGTTGGTAGTATAAAACCACCTAATAGATAATTTTAGGGTCATTCATTTACCAATCGGGTAGTTTCATCAATTACCAGCAAACTTTTCATTGATAATTTTTATTAATTAACTAATATAATAATAATAGCTTGCAAATAAATAATATAACGTGATATTAGAATTGATTGTAACGGGATTGCTACCATGCACCTTATTGACGTGATAACGTCTTTAAAATCGTTTTAGTCGGGTGACATGTTCAGAAACTTGTGTCACACCAAAACCTCACGAGCGCGATCGCAGGTATAACGAGAGAGACGGACCGATCTCCCGTCTCATCTCGAGCGCTGCCAGTCATTCCGTGAAAATTGTCACGCGGAATCCTCACGAGCGGAGGCTGGCATAGCGTTCGAGTGAGTGGACCGATCTTCTGTCTCTCTCACTCTAGCGGCATACAAACAAATGGAGATTATCATGTAAATATCTCGATCGTAAACCTACTTTACAAACAACCAATTTTTAGAATCCCGTTACAATCAATTCTAATGTTAATGACCATTTAAGTTTAAATCAATATAAATGACGTGATAGTTCAATATCGCCATAGGAAATGAAAATAGAAGAATAGCGTTTTGACAATGAATAAAAAGTTCGTCAACGATTAGTGGAGTCAACTAGTCTAGTGTTAGGCAGGCTCATAGATAAGGAATTGCTTAATTCCTATAAAAAACTTTATCAACTGTTTTCAAATATTATTATTTTTTCATTTATTTCAGAAGTCGTTGATGTCAGCTTACTGTGCGTCGTCAGCACTGCCGCTAAAACGCGCGATATACGAGTATAGCGATCTTGCCGTCACACACGCGAAGAACTAATGTGGTTATATCCGCGCGCGTCGCACGTTGTTATTAGATGTCCCAGCAAAATTGTTCGCTTACACTTTCGGAGCTAAATTGATACTTATGTTTCGAACAATTAATGAAAAAGTTATGAACTGTTTTTATAAACCACCTTTTGTTGTTTTTTTTTTTTAAATCAACTATACGCTATATTATTATCTACTTTGGTCGTATATAACCGCTTAATAGGAATCTGTAAGATCATTCTTACCAATCGGGTAGTTTCCATCAATTAGAAACAATCCGAACGATACCAATATTTAAAGAACGTTCAATGACTAACTTTTCACTGACTATTTTTATTATTTAACAACAATAATAGCTCTCCGAACAGTAAGAAGTGCGTCAATTGAACATAAAAAACTATGACGTCATACTTTCATAAATTTCGTAAATGAAAAATGAAAATGGACGAATAGGGTTTTGATAATAACCTAATAAAAACTATCATAACGATTAGTGGTGACAACAAGCCTATTTTTCCCATGAATAAATAATTGCTTGTTGCTGATAATAAAAATTTTATCAACCCATTTTTTATTTTTTGTTTCAAAAGCCGTTGATTTCGGCACACTGTGCGTCGTCAGCGCTGACAGTAAAACGCGCGATATAGGAGTATAGTGATCTTGCCGTCACACAAGCGAAGAACTAACGTGGTTTTATCCGCGCGCGTCCCACGTTGTTATTAGATGTCCCAGCAAAACTGTTCGCTTCCACTGTCGGAGCTAAATTGATACTTTTGCTTCGAACAATAATGAAAAAGGTTGTGACGTGTTTTTATAAACCATTTTTTGTTGTTTTTTTTTAAAAATTCATTATACTCTACATTAACTAGATCTATAATAATCTACTTAGTTCGTATATAACAGCTTTATAGAAAACTGCAGTAGTATCCATTCACCAATAAGGTAGTTTCCATCAATTAACAAAAATCCGACGATCCCAATATTTCAAGAACGTTCAATATTTTAGACCAACTTTTCGTTGCCTATTATTATTAATTAACAAAAATAATAACTTTCTAAACAGTGAGAAGTTCGCAATTGAACAAAAAAACCTATAGCGTCAGTTTCAAATCTCCATAGTTAATGGAAATGGAAGAATAGCGTTTTTAAAAATTAATAAAACATACGTCTACGATTGGTGCTGTCACAAGCCTATTGTCAATGGCCCATGGATAAAGCATTGCTTTGCCTATAAACAAAACATGTACAACTTTATTTATTTATTTCAAAAGCATTTGATTTCGGCTTACTGTGCGTCGTCAGCGCTGACAGTAAAACGCGCGATATAGGAGTATAGCGATCTTACCGTCGCACGATCGAGCGAAGAACTAACGTGGTTTTATCCGCGCGCGTCCCACGTTGTTATTAGATGTCCCAGCAAAACTGTTCGCTTCCACTTTCGGAGCGAAACTGCAATATATCAACGTCGATCGCAGCTTGCCGATTAACATCGAGTTGCATGTCAATTTTGCTAATGTTGTAACATAACAGAATATACACTCTGGCTGGAAAGAAAGTTTTCTTTCGAGGTTTATACCCGCAATCAAAGTCCGTGATACAGGTTGTAACTGAAGGGTGCAGTGGAAATCTAAAAGAGCATAGAATAACCTACTAAAATTTGACTGTGATTGATATTTTTCTTGTGGGCGCTTTGTAATTATTGTTATTCATTTTTGAATTTGCGTTATAAAAATTATTTACCAACATACTTGATAAATATAAATCATCGTTACAAAACGTAAGTAAATATGTCTATAAATCAATTGGAAAAACGATTCTTGTGATGTTGGTAATCAAAGTCGATAAAAAGATGTCGATAAAACTCATTCGAATTATTTAGAAGATAATTTTAAAACGTTCAATATAGACTTTAATTTGTTATGTTAGGGTTCCCTTTTAGATGCAAGATCTGCTGCCGCTTTATGTTACATCCTGTATAAATTGATCTTATTTTGACCTGCTAGCTAAAACAAGTATTTAAATCTTTTTTTATGTACTGTGAACGGGATTTGCAAATAATACGATTCGATTACGTTTAAACTGTATAGTTTATATTTTAATACACGAGCACTCTAACCACGCTGAAGCCCGCATGACATGACAGATCCATCATTTTGACAGCTTCCTTAGTGATGTCCGTCGTCCGACGTTAGAGTGGTGTGCCTAGTCAAATCACAGCAAAGACAAATTAAAGTCAATATGTACAAATTAAATAGAAAAATAACAATCTATACAAAGTCATTATTATTCAAAACAAAATAAAGCTCTGTCTAAAAATTACAATGTTCGTCCTATTTAAATATTCTCCTCGCGAGTTTGAGCTTTAACTCACAATGCTAACTTATGCGAAATAATGTTGTTACACAGGCTTACATTTGCCTACAAACGTGATTTACTCGTAGTATAACTTTCATAACTTTGGCCTTTATTTGCTGTTTTGTTTCTAAGGTCTTTGCTAAGTTCATGTTATACAAGATAATTCAATTTTTTTTCTTGTTTCTAAGTTAAATCATTTAAATTGATGTTAATAATGCAGAAGATAGACTTAGGGTTACAAAAAACTGAATAATCTCAAGTTTAACTACAGCAAAAGTCTTTTTTAACTTTTGAAAAACACATGCATTCAACAAACGTAATATCAACCTTATTATTTAAAAATGTAATCTATTTTTGCTAAAAATATTTCACACTGAAAAACTAACAAAGAAAAGCTCTTCAGACCAGACTTTTACTTCTCAAATAATATATCAGTGCTTTCGTTACTTTGTTAAAATCTGTCTAACATTATCTTTATGTGATATAAATCACTGAACAACAATAAAGCTCTATTATTCTAACTTTTGGAGCCATTTACGTCAAGCACTAAACGGTATCTAACGAGAAAATAATAGTGTCTAGCCAGGGATGGTTCCTTTGTACGAGCTGAATTTCAACATGTTAACACAATGGATAGACATAATTAAGAATATATGAAAAATATTGACATCAATATTTTCTTGATTATACCTATAGTGTTTGCACACTAATTATGAATATTAAGCGCCTTCACATAAGAGCTACAGCAGCGCGGCAGCAGCGGATGCCTTTACATTAGCAGCGCGACGGTCGCGCGACTGGGTCGGTTTCATTACACCCATTACCCATTTCAGTGCTAATACGGGGATAGTATTACCACTGCAATGGGTAATGGGTATAGTGGGACGGACCCGCGCCATTTAAGCGCCGCTGCGGCGCTGCTGCCGCGCTACCGTGTATAGTATAAAATCATCGGCAGCGCGACTGTCGCGTGTAAGTCGCGCTGCTGCCCCGCTGCTAAAGTCGCCTAAATGTGAAAGCGCTCTTACTGCTGTCATTTATGTATGAAATTATCAGCAGCGTCGCTGTTGCGCGACCGTCGCGCTGCTAAAGTCGCCTAAGTGTGAAAGTGCTCTAAAGCTATCATCGTCGTCTTCTATATCACTTACATATCTATAGGTAAGAGAGAGATGGTTAATTTGTTACATTAGTATAACCGCAACGAAGTATTCATGAATCATAGTTATTAGAAAATACAATTAAATCAATTTATTTTATAGGCATGCCAATTATATTAGTATTTTGACGAATTGAAAGTTATTAATTTGATCGTGCTAATTTATAATAATGTATCTTTGTCAAATTTAAATAGGTCAATATTAACAATGAAATTGTGTCAACTATAGTTTCTACTAAATAAAAACTTACATCATGCACCGACTCCAAATAAATTTGTTTCCGTTTTGCGTTTTTTTAAGCTTTTTAGTCAGTTTTTGAAGGTGACTTAATCATTTAAATTGTTGTTTATTTAATGTTTTAGTTATTTATTGTTTTTTATTTAATGTTTTACCCATATTTCAATAACTACTGGACCGATGAAACTAACACTGTACCCGAAGTTAATTGTACCTAATCGAACTTAAAACGAATCATCTTGCTATGACTTCTCATTTTCGTGAAATCCGTGGACAAACATACAAATATACATACATACACGAACAAAATTATGCACACGTATTTGGAAGCCTTTTTAAATTAACATACTCAAATATTATGAAAGTCTAACAATGTCACATACATACACATTATTTGATTAAGTACCTCGTTTTTTTTAAGTCTGTAATAATACAATTTCAAGACCTTATTATTTAAGAATTCATCATTAAAATATTTATCCATAATTATTTGTGTTATTAACTTTTACTTCATTATCAAATTTATACCTTGAAGGGCTTAAACAAGGCAAGGCAAATGGCTATGTACGAGTACCTTGATAGCCATGTAGTATGAACCGACCTTGTATAGTTCCTATCTGTCGCAGTCAGAATGAAATCATTTGCACGGCGCCAAGCATGACGACTTGACGTGTTATTAAAAAGCTGAATATATCAACTGTGTTATCTTATAAAACGGAATAATTCGAAGATATAAACGCAAGTCACCGTGAGTATTTCATATCAGACAAATAAAGTTCTGCATGTTTGCTTACGAGCAACAACAATACATACACAACCAATGACACATCAAAATAATACATGATCCGTAGTTGTATTAAATTAACCGTTGATGTATTGCCTCCTCGATTAACCCTCGGCACTCAGAATTACCAGCCACATACGTCGCCAGAACTTTTCTTTAGGTGATAAACGTTCGCCCAAATTGCTCGCATTTATTCGACGGAACCGCGGCTAATGCGAGGCATTCTGGCATTCCTCTTTGTGCACCCCACTTCATGTTAAGGACCCAACTGCCATACGATAGTAGGGAAAATATTCGAAATTATCCCAATCAGGACAAAAACTGCTAATCGGGAAAACCCAAGAACTGAACTATAGATTCATTTAACCTTCTATTTTTGCCTTGAAAGCGATGTGTGACTATCAGGTGGCTTATAATTGAGGCTTTTGATACACGGCTATACGTACAGCTTACGTTACCATTATAAACATTTAGTATTACACAGGAGATATTTTAATATACGTGAAGCTCGTATATAAAAACATACGTAATCTTATCGTGAATTGAACAAAAGTTGTAGGAAAATAATACATGTTTTAGGTCGAAGCTATTAAGTTATTTATTTACGACGTAAAGATATACCCGAATGGCAGAAGAACTTAGCAACGCATCAAATATTACTGAACCGGATCAACCCGGGATTTTGTGCCGTGTATCTCACTTCTATAACTCATGACAGCACTTTACATAGTTGTGTCACGCGCAATATTAAACTCGCCCGAACACTTCGCAAATGAATTGAGTCGCTTAAAAGCATTTTATGGTCCGACGCCAGATTATCGGAAATGTTCCCGGAAATTAATTTAATTTGTTCAATTATGATTATCGCGTAAACGATACGGAGCTCGTTTGTGAGCACCGAAATTCGGTAATTTTAATCGCAGTCAAACATCGATGGAAATGAGGCCATTTATTCTCGTATCCGTACATTAAAATCGACGATGCAATTTACAAGTAAATAAAGTTAGCATTGCTACTTACAATCGGAATTATCAAGTAATAACTACCGTATTTAGGCCGTTACAGGCCATTTATGTAAGTTTTTTTAGAGACGCTTAGCATTGATTCCGTTCGTGATTTGAAAATGTGCTCTATTTGAAAAGCTACAAATTTTCAAGATCTGTGTCATGTATTTTTTTATTTACACTCGCTTAGTTTAAAAGTAAGATAGGGGGACGCCCATTCTACCACTTTGGAAGCTATCTCTTAGACTTTAGACTAAATGATTTTTTATGCCGTCCTCCCTTAAGTATCATTATTTTATATTTTTGTATGAGAATCGTAAAGAGGTTAACAGGATACATCTACCTACTTAGTTTCAACTGTGTAATATTAATATTTTTAGAATAAAGTGGCTGTGACATACGGACGGACAAACAGATAGACCGACAGACAGAGAGATTTGACGAAACTATAAAGGTTCCGTTTTTTGCCATTCGGCTACGGAACTCTAAAAAGAATTCATGCTAAAGATGAAGACTACAAAGGTACATATACTGATGTACATACTCAACATAAGATACTTACCTGTGATCGATCTGTGCCCACATATTCCGAATACTGCGCAAAATATTTTCGCTCACACCGGTCCGTGCTCAACCTCATTTATCTAGAAATTTAAGCGCAAACCTTTAACGAAATGATGGCCCAGTATCGTGAAATGAGAAATTCCGTTTGGCTATCGAATTTTTCTTACGCTAACGTGTCACCTCGGTTCGCGAACGTAGCTAAAATTTGAAAATCTCGACGCTAAAATCTAGTTCAGCAAATGCGTTGTGACGATGCTTCGTGCCTTCGTGTAGAAGTCACGTAGCGAAGACACTGACGGCTATCGACCGGTATTGAGAGGGCAGTGTTTGGCTAGAAATGGAGCTGGGATGAGTTTTAAATGCACTTTTAGAGTGGCCACTGAGATAAATTGCGGGGTGCTGGCCGATTGCAGTTGCCCATTGTTTGTGGGTGAGAGTGGAAAGTAAGTTACTCAAAAAAACACTCGTCATATGTTTTTTTAAGTAAAATGGAAGTTGACATAAAGTGTTATACGTTTTGCCAATTTTGTTGACAAAATTATAACTTTGATAATTTCAATATACATTTTTAAGATTACATTTTTCTTCCTATAGTGTTTCATAGCTATACAAACATAATAATATAAAATGCTCTTGAAAAAAGCAACTGTGTCAGACATGGAATCGAACCCCGTACCTTACACTAAAGGGGCGTATGCCTATGCCACTCGGCCACCGACACATTGGCAAGCCTGTTGAATTATGCAAGTACTTTCTTTAACGCGTAGGCTGTGTGACCTCATCAATGTTGCGAGATTGCTCTCACAATATCCGAAGGAAATATTTTACAAATATTTAAAAATCTGTGAGGATGAAGGAAGCTTTGAGATTTTTGTTTTTATAGTGTTTTGTCACTATAAAAACTTAATAATATAAAATGCTCTTGAAATAATAACTAGGCTGACACAGTTGCTTTTTCCAAGTGCATTTTATAACATACATTTTATCAAAATTTGCTTTATTTGATCAAACTAGTCCCGTCTGATATGCAGTATTAGTGTTTTTAGACTTTAAAAAAAGAGGAGACTATTAATTCGACTGTATATTATTTTCTCATTTTTTGTGGCTGTGTCACTTCATAGCACAGTCATTTGTAAACCGAATTGAATTATATTTTGCCTACGTAGAAGTTGTACCTTCTAGTTGGTCCCAATGTTACCAAGTCGGGATCTGATAATGGGATCATGGTGCAATCGAGGGAAACCCTCAAATTTTGAAGACACGTATAGTGTTTTTTTTCTAAAAACTTAATATTGACGTGTTGTTGCGTCTGATAGTCAACATTGTGTGAAGCTGAGCTGATGCAGCAACTCCTGAACTGTCTGTTAAAATAATTACTCAAATTTCGTTTGTCTGGTATAATTCGGACCGTAGTTACAAGTGTTCAAAAAACCGAAGCAGCAATTAGAGCAAAGGTAGGTACAGCAATGCGCTTCGGTTGACTCAGCTTTGGCGAGCTACTACCGTGGCTCAAGATCAGACAAAGTATAAGTATCATAAACATATATAAACTCCATAACTTAATAGCTATTGTTCACATGACGTATACCCCTAACGCCGTGATAGGATCAAAAGCTATGCTTAATGTTATTCGGCACTACGGCTTTACTCGCGAAGAATCCGCGATATAAATGGCTTGAACGAACAACGTACAAAACGTCGTTACGTTTAGTCCCAGAACATGTATACATACATACGTACAAACATACATAGCAGATCTATACCACATAGTATAGATCTGCTATGTATGTTTGTGTACCTTAGATGTCTTCTCTCGGTAAATGCGAATAGTTCCCTTAGTTGATTACAAAAAACTAAGGTGAGCGGTTGAGAATGCTTTTAACACTCACAGTTGCATATTTGATATTCCTAAAGATGAAATTAAAAACCGAAAATTTTGCTAACGGGCGGGACTCAAACCAGCAACTTCTTGGCTAACCGGGCCAAACACTCTACCAATTGAGCTTCCGTGCTGTTGGTCCGACCGCGCGAAATTTTTGGTCTCTTATGAATCATCTTAACTTTCGATCTAGGTTCTTATTTCATCTTTAAGAACTAAGGTGAGGTCTAAAAATAGGTTCAGTTGATAAAATGCGAATCAGTAAGCTCAAGTGGCAATGGATAGGCTAAAGTGAATTTTATCTCTATCTTTTAATATCTGGTGGCCTATTGGGGCTGAAAGGTTCTTGATATGAGACCCTTCGACCGAAGACGTAGCGTAAGACGTCCACTGATAAGATGGATAGACGACCTTGTAAAGATCGCAATATTATTCCACTAGATGCAGACCGCTTGCACTCCGTTGCTGTGGGAAACTTTGGGGGTTGGTTTAGTGGATGTACTTGGGCTGCAAATGACGATAATGATAAAAACGACGATGGACGAGATACTGATTAAATCTTTTAAAAACTTTTTTTCTGAAAGAACATCGTCGCCACATGCTGGTGCCGAAAATAAATTCTCCAGTATATTTCACCTGAATCGTATTTCAAGAACCAAAAGCTACCAGCCGAAGTACAATTCTATTATAATAACTAAGAGCAACAATAAATAAACGTATAAAATCCATTTCTACCATCGACATGTCAGAATAAAGTTCTCCCGGTTGGCCAATCTTGTTTGATCGCTATTTTTGTTTCCGAATACGAAGCAAAGGCGATTGGGAAGTTTCTCCGCCTTCTACGTAAGATGTCTTTTTATTTTGGAATATAGTAAATTAATGTTACTGATATATATCTTTCATCCGTGAGGCGTGAGGGTGGCAGAAAATATATCTTTCTCGAATCGCTTCAAAACATTATATCTCGGCATATAAAATAATATATTTTTCAGTGAAAAAGATTCAATTGTAAACTATAGTCAGCGATATCCCTGTATATCACGGGATATAACATGCATTTTAATGTGAATTAAGAAAGGCACCTTTATCGTGTGTTGAAATTATACACGGTTCATCTTGAAACAACAGCAAAACAAGTTTGAGCTAACTCTTAACCTATGCACTAAGAGGGCTCAAGTCGAACCGTTCCGTATTTGGAAATTTGAATAGAAAATATTTGTTCGCGGTTGTAGAATACGGTAAGTTTGACTTACCTTTGTGGTACGCACTTCAAAATAAAGATGTGGTAGTTAGGTTCGCAGCGTATTGTAGCACATTGAATATAACCAAATAATTTTCTCTCCAAATGTTAATCCCCAAAAATTAAAATGAATAATCTTATTTCTTAGACATTTTCTTTAAACACAAAAGAGTCTTGTATTATTTTGATAGTTATTACTCGTACGTATTACAACAGATTTCACCATCATATTGAAATTATGCGTCAATATATTACGTTTAAAAGAAACGCTCCATTCAAAATAAAATATAACTGGTAAATTAACAAATTCGACTATTTGATAAAGATTTACGAGTTTAAAATTTTAATCTAAATAATATTGAAAACCGATTTATTTGTCGTTAATAATGTTAAATCATTGTTTGTCAGAATTATTTACATTTTGTCTATCAAAGTTCATGCATATTTGTGTAATACACTGTGTTTAACTGAAATTGGACTCACAAAATTAATTCAATCTCACGAAACAACATGAACACAGGGTGAGTATTTTATGATGATAAACGAAATCTGTTATTTCTGTTTCGTTGTTATCATTTTGACCCTTTATACATTGCGACTTTTAGCAGCGATGCTGTGGCGATGCTAACACGCGTTTGCATCGATATCGCAAAATGTCAACCTTTATACATTACGCTACTTTTAGCATCGATACTGCTAACGCGCGTTAGCTTTGATACAGGCGCGATACAGAAGTGGGAATTTGTCAAATTATGTACTAAATTTTGGCGACTGCATCGATGCTAAATTAAATCTGTTTAATACGTGAGTCGCGATGCGGAAGCCCGTTTTCAAAACGCGCGACTTTATCAATGATAAAAGTCGCAGTGTGTAAAGGGTTTTTTTAAAGTTATTTTGTTTATTCTATTTATAATTGAAAATATAGCATTTATTTATTTATGACCTAGGTACAAATCACATAACTTTTTTTTTATATTTTAAGTGTTTTCTAATAAAAACATATTCTCACCAATTAATGTAAGGGTTCTTACACACGGACGGTAGTTTGCCAACGAAATAAGCAACAGCTTGCCGTCGAGAAGCGGCGTTTGACGTCAACATAACGTCGAGACGCTGACGCTCTGTTATGCTGATGGCTGTTTTCTGCACTTAAGCGGCTGACCGCCAATGCACCGTTGAAATACTGCCTAATTCTAAGATTCAGAGTAAATATTTTTTCGTAGTAAAGTTAGCCTGTAACATCCCACTCCTGGGCAAAGGCCTTACCTCAACTATGAGGTAGTTTGAGCCATACTCCACCACGCGGGCTAAGTGCGGGTTGTGCGGTTGTTGCGGGGAGGGGCGTGTTTGCAAGGCAAGCAACTAACCATGCTGTCAGATTTTATCAAGCCGCCTATAAGGCCTTTGAATGGTCTTAACGACTAATATCAACCGATTAGCTTAGAACCTATTAGCACGGTGATGCTCGTGATGTACGTCACTTATATGGTCGGAATGGTCACCCATCCAAACACGACCGCGCCGTAGGTTGCTTCACTTCGGTATCACTACCAAAGCGCTGCTACCACTGCGCTACGAGCACCTCGAGCAGATTTTTTAATGACAATAGCGAAATACTCCCAAATAAATGTTTACAGTAAAACAAACGATCCGTTTGTGAGACTAGGGCTTTTAGTATAAAACTGAAAGCATAGCTAACATCAATGTGCTGCTGCAGTGAATTTTACATTACTTTGAGTGAAAATCAAATAACCTATTGCAAGGCGGATAGTCGGCAATAATCTTCGTTTACGTGCCTCCCACTGATCTTAAAAAGTCCGCAGTAGTAACAAGGTAAATTAAAAACAAACAGCGCAATTGACACAAACATTTTAAGTAAAAACTTTACGGAGGTACTCGGTATACATGTAACATTGTTATTGTGGGTTGATTAGGTGCATGATATCCAGAGTCTTAAATAGTCTTATATAAAGGTATGTTTTTGGTCAGAGCCCCTCTATTAGTATGAGCTATGCTTTGAATAATATTATGTTTATTTAAACGTCACAACATGAATGAAAAGAATCACAACTAACGGACACTCGCGCCCTCGCTCGTAGTTACAAAACGCTACGCCGTAGCTAGAGTACTGCGAAGCTACGAATAGCTACGAGCTAAGTAAAGAGCTACGAAAAGCAAACCAGTCGGCGGCTGCATTCGTCGCTGTCTTGAGCGCTGGTTTGTTTTCTGGCTAGTTTTTTGACTCACTCGCTAGTATCGTAATAATAAATTGTTTTTGTTGGTTTCCCATGAAAATTTCAGGTATTTTTTTCGCATCAGTAGGTATTGTTTGTACAACTACATCTGAGGCGGGCTTTGACCAAAACAACAGCCTGTAAAACCAGACGGGTAAGAACCTAAAACAAAAAAAAATCGGTGATATGATTAGGATAAAAGTGAAACCTTTCTTCTTTATTCAAAGCCTTAATATATGGGGAAAACACACTACAGATACATTCTTAGACACTCTAAACACTTTTCCCGCCTAAATCTTGCCACAATAAATCTTGACATGCATTTTTACCTCATAAATGTTGTGTTCGCTTACATTGTGCTATTCGGTTGTGTTCACTTGTACGCCCGTTTTAAGGCCACAGCGAAAATGGGAGGAGACACGTCGTACGTTCCCGCTTGTTTCCATTTTTAGAGCTCCAAGGAAAACATAGCAGTAATTTCCGACGCGGTAAAGAGCCAACGCTTAGAGTAATGCGTCCAGGTAATACATCTGTTCCGGGGTTTAATGTGTTAGAAGTAATTCAAGTGGAAAAATTGTGAGAAAGTTAAAGAAATCACGATTTGAGGTTGCAGCTCGGGAGTAATAAAATGCGGGCGAGATAATCTTTATTGCTTTAACAATCTAGTATAACTAGCGGTCCCCGGCGATTTCGTTCACATGTTTCGAAATTGCTTCCTCCCCTCCCATCCCAGCGTGATGTTTATGCTTTGCTATGCCTGATGCCTTCCTCAATGAATAAGCTATCCAACACAAAAAGTATTTTTCAAATCGGTCCAGTAGTTCCTGAGATTAGTGCGTTCAAACAAACGAACTCTTCAGCTTTATTACATAAGTATAGATTTATTGGAATCAAACGATATAAAGAACAAATTTGTTCGAAATAAAATGATTGTTATGATAAATGTATGTCGGGTATGAATCAATACCCGTGTGTACAAAACACCTTCCAAAATAGTGCATATTTTTTAACATAGGTTGTAGTGAGTAAACCATATATCAGAGACAAATTTATTGTAGAAATGTTAATAAAGAATAATCTCGTCATACATAATTTTTGTTCACTGAAACGGTTTACGCAGCGTTTGCAGTGGAAGTTCTCAAAAGGAATAGTTTTCTCCAGTTTTCGCAACATTTTTCGTTGCGGCGCTGGACTTATGAGTCGTATCTGGATGCTATATAGCTTAAAGCCTTTCTCGATATAAGGGTAATCTAACATAAAAATATGATTTCGAATCGGTTAAGTTGTTTTTGTGAATAGCGCGTTCAAACAAACAAACTCTTCAGCTTTATAATATTAGTGTAGATAATAGTTACTCTAAAAAATAATCTTTGTTTTCTTCACAATTGTATCTTCTTAACAGATAAAATGTTTTACTTACTCACATAATTTCGTTTATCCACATTTTTTTGAATCCGGGCTAGTAAATATAGTCATTAGGATGCCTTACGACGTCTGCATATTGACCTAATTTCCATTTTCCCTTATCTTCATAATGGTTTCTATTTATATCGACGAGTGTTTTTATGAACCTGTAATAGTGTACTGTCCGATCGTACGATTTTGTAGCGTTCACTTTCTTGAATTCCTTCATGTACTGCTTGTAAAGATTATCAGCATCGTCTAAATCATATAATGGTACTTTTTCTACGCTTTGCCCTTCAGGTGTAGTTTCAATGCGATTTCTGAGTCCGTCAGTTTGCAACGGAATGTCTCTGTGAACCGTTGATTCGTCATCTTAAAATTAAAATAAGTCAAGTTTTACGTATTAAGCAATGTTACTAGTAGCTGAAGTTACAAGGTTCAGCATCTTACCAAATTGAAACATGAATCACTTTACCGTCAAACCCTACACGAAATAACATGACTGGCGGTGAGACATAGATTGAATTTAAATGGTAAATTCGTGGTATGCATTTTAGTTTAATAAGGCCAATATTCGAAGTCACAAATTTTAAAAAGTCAATGTATAAAAATTAACACTTACATGGAGTAACCTTTACCCCATAATGTTCCTCAAAGTCGTTTTCATCAATGTCCGCATACTTATTCAAAATATACACTTTCTCGCTTCCTCGATTATTCTCGTTGAGAGAATTTACTTTATTTAAATTACTTAAAAAGTTTTTTTTCGCTCGATTTTCTAACGTTGCATTTTTGTAAACTTTATGATATTTCTCCTTGAAAAAATCAAAGACTAAAGTAGCATTTTCCAAATCATAAATGCTTGCTTCAATAATATTAAGTACAGCCAAGAGTATAATGTGTCTTAAAATCATTTTGGATCCAAACAGACGTTTCTTCAGATTTTCTGCTCAATTTCACACATCAAGCGCAATGATGAGAGTTTTCTGATATCTTCCATTAAATTTCTTTCCGCAAGTTATGAAAGAAAAAGTATTTTTCCGGTCACAATAGCGTTTGAATTCGCAAAAAAATATTCGGCGTGTAATCAGCTAATCTTCCGTGAAATAACTGAATTCGAACTCGACATGGTGTAAGTGGTACGGAATTTACAGGCCTCTGTATTAAATCTCCTCTTATCCAACATCAGATCGGGACAAAAGGAGAGATTTCGACAAAGTTCTTGGCCGAACGAGGGGAATTTACATCACAAACAAAAAGAGAAAGGGAGCTTGCCAGACGTGAAATTACAACCGTTGGGATCAAGACATGCTTCGGCAGAGTAATATAAGCCGAGGGTTGACATCGAGCTCCTTATTTATCACTCGCTTTCAGTTCGGCTTCCTGACCTTTTTAAATAGCGAACTGATGAAATATTGACATGGTGTCCGTCGCTGCATCCAAGTGTAAATTTATTCATTCTGCTTTGTACGCATTCGAATACAGAATCACCACCGACACTGTCGTTTTTCATTGCTTTCACTACTTTTATTTAAGTGAATTATGAAATTAGTTTTATATAAACTAAAGAAAAGATGGATTTTCAGGCTTAGATTGTTTGAAATCGATTAAAGTTGCTGTAAATCGGTAAGTAATAATGATAAGTGCATATCATACTAAACTAAATTGTATTTATTAGTAAAATTAATTGCATATTTTCTCACTTGAATAAAAGTTATTTAAGTGAGAAAATATGCAATTATTTTTATATAGACTAAAGAAAAGATGGATTTTTAGGATTAGTTAGATTGTTGACAATCGATTAATGTTGCTGTAAATCGGTAAGTAATAATAATGGTAATAGTAATAGTAATGTTAAGTGGATATCATACTCAACTAAATTGTATTGCTCATCGAATAAACGTATAATATTAATTCATGGGCCTTGTTCAGCTTTGTAATATCAGAGACGATTCACGTTCCTAAATAATTAGTTGTTTCAGAAAACATTTTGATTTTCCTGATTTAACTCGCTGCCTCCAAAACCAACAAATACGAAACATCTGTATCAAGGTTGAAGCTACCGTTTGTATTTACTTAGGCCGATTCTGAATTCTGAAGTCATTACCAAAATCTACATAGTCCCACAAGTTTTAGACGATAGGGTTACTCATTTTGACTGGACAACTACTAGTTACCCTTGCGAAGCCGCGGGCAAGACTAGTATCAATCTGAGACCAGCCAATGAAGATAGTTGAGGATAGGATCTCAAAGTTCCCGTTTTATTTTAGTAGCGTCTATTCGGAGAGACGATTGGCGATTGAGGAAATTGCTGTCTTTGAACGACTCAAATTAAACACCGTTTTAATCCACGAAATCCATGTTTCTCAACGAATATTTTTGCTTATTATAAATCCTTTAATTACTGCTGTATCGGACACCGTTTTTACGACGCCGTTAAATTAAAGATACATTAATTTAATTAAAACAGTTTTAATAAAACTATAAGTATTATCATGATCGTTAAAATCTTATCGCAGTAAAATCCAAACTTTCAAACACCAGGGGCCCTATCTTTAAATCACTCGCGTCAAGATGGCGTGTGATATTTATTGATTGAAGTCCAATTTTTTAAGGGAAATTAGTTGAAATCCACCCGGAAGGGCTTTAAAAAAGAGCTCAATTTTGATAGTACTCGAGTCTATATTTTGCGTGATTTTCTTGGTATTTTATTAGCCAATCGCCATATCCAAGCAATTGAATATCACTCCCGTGTGAAATTATACTCATTTTCATTGGAAAATCGGACATTAATCAATTAATGTCACACGCCATCTTGACGGGAGTGATTCAAAAATAGGAGCCCAGGGGCCTTATATTTGAATCACTCGCGTCAAAATGGCGTCTGATCTTCATTGGTTAAAGTCTAATTTTGGAATGTGAATTGGTATTATACACACAACAAGCCAAACAAGACAAACTCACAAAAAGATAGCTCAATTTTGTGAGTACTAATGTCTATATTTCGCGTGATGTTGGTGGATTTTTTATTTGTTTTCGAACGAAAATCACACGCCATATCCAAGCGAGTGATTCAAAAAATAGGGGCCCTGGGTAAGGCCTTTCAGTTAAACCGAGCCATTTCCCACTTCTAAGCCAACTTTATGTGCTTTTTACGATTTTGCAAACTAAAGCTTAAAAGTGGATAATGAAATTTAATATTCATGCGTAAATCGGTTCTGTACGTCCGCAATTGGGGTCAAGCATTAAATTTTG
This sequence comes from Pyrausta purpuralis, assembly GCA_963924145.1. Classification (NCBI taxonomy): domain Eukaryota; kingdom Metazoa; phylum Arthropoda; class Insecta; order Lepidoptera; family Crambidae; genus Pyrausta; species Pyrausta purpuralis. The sequence continues at coordinate 22,218,390 of OZ001644.1, read as the reverse complement.
ACCTTTTACTCTAACATGTTATTCATATTCAGGTTTGAACTATAAAGGTTGGGTAAAATGTAAACTAAATCAAGATAAAACAAAATTTAATAATGATATACTCGTACTACCTTTTTTTACAAATAAAAGCGTTATAATGTATCCAGTAATAAATTCATGTGCAATAAAATGATTTAATACGCAATTATACGCTTTTATACGCTATTAAGCAATAAATGCATGATTGATCGATTGACAGTCCTTCGAATAGTTTTAAAGTTCACGTTACTTCGAGGCAATGTTTGTCGAAATTCATTGTTTGTCCTTGTAATATAAAAGAAAACATTGTCGATTTAAATCGTCGGTAACAAACCTACTTTTTAATTTGCACGGTAAAACTCTAAACTGTTTATCGTAAAAGTGTGAATACCTCTCGAAAACACGCTTAAAAGTACCTTTTTCAATTTTAGTGGATAACGACCCTTAAGTACACCCCTGTCCGGTAATCGGGCCCTGGCCCATCTAAAGCGAGGTGATTAAAATTTCCCTCATTAGGGATATTATTTGTTGGGTTCGGGGTATTAATGATACTCAATTTGTTCAGGGCGAAACGATGAGTTTCATCAGCCCGCTTCGTTTTGCTCGATAATTCAGCATTCGATCTGTCTATTTCCAATTTTTATCGGCACTAATCTAATACGAAATGATTGAAAAGTATTTAACACTTTTTTTCGTTTTTTTTATAACAAAGCACCACGGCTGGCGACGTCGAATTTCTGTGTAATCTTCAGGTAGCTACGTCATTGCGCTGCATCGTGCCCAAATTTCAAAGTTCTAGCGCTACCATATTTTTTTTGTTACTTGAACATTATTCACACATGCATTGAGAAATACCCACACACACATGAACAACGTCGCCAAACGTCGTTTACAGTTGTACTGCCAGTCAACGTCTACGGACGTTAGCGACAAGCAATAGCCAATATTTTGTTTGCTAAATGGCAATACGAGTGTGGACGTCCTCAAACTTTGTATGGAGTTCTTATGCGCCACAGCCCAAAAGATGACTATCGTGTTATGCGTACATGAACGTGTTAGTTCGTAACATTTCTGCTGCTAGAAAATATACAAAGCGAAAATGTACGTGTTTGTTTTACACTGCTGCAAATTCATGCAACTTTACTATAATCTTAACAGATGTGTATACTTAAGACTCATAACAATGTGGTTTTAAACCTCAAATTGGCTCAAGCTACAAATAGATCGTATAACTGTTGTTATTAGTTACACAGAACTCATAAAATGGCTTTTAGTTATGCAAATGCCGGACCGCTTTTTTGAATCACTCGCGTCAAGATGACGTGTCATATGCATTGATTAGGTACTGTCCAATTTTCCAATGAAAATTAGTATAATTCTACACGGGATTGATTTTTAATATAGATCACTAAATTTTGTTAGTACTAATGTCTATATTTCACGTTATTTTCCCCCAGATTTTTTATTATTTCGAATATCATGCGCCATATTAGGCATAGTAGGCATAGTAGTTTTTCGTACGCGCTGCGCGAACTTCGAAGAAACACAAATGAGGAGTGTGCGCTTACTGCGTATCATAGCCACGCTGCTGCCTGGATACGTTACGGGATTATGTTTTGGGGCAACTCCACCAATGTGCATGCGGTATCTGTGTTACAAAAGAGATGTCTTAGAATAATTACGTTTACGGCGCCGAGACACACATGTAGAATGTTATTTGTAAAATTTGAAATACTCACGGTGACTTGCGTCTATATCTTCGAATTATGTCGTTTTATAAGAAAACACAGTAGATATTTTCAGCATTTTAATGACACGTCGAGCCGTTACGCTTTGCGGCGCGCAAATGATTTTATTTTGCCTCCGGCCAGACTGGAGTTATTCAAGGTCGGTCCCTACTATATGGCTATAAAGATACATAACCATTTGCCTAACTTTATTAAAGCCCTCCAAGGTATTAAATTTGATAGGGAATTAAAGAAGTTTTTAGTTAAAAAGGCATATTATAATATAAATGAATATTTCAATGATAAATTTCAATATATTTAGATATGACATTATATAATTTAAACTCTTACTAATCTGTGATTTAAATTGAAAATTGACATGATTTGATTGTATTTTTTTTTTTCTTTTAATTTGAATTTAACATGACTGCATTATTATTATTTAGATAGATAGAAATGACTTTATATTTTTTGACATACTAACAATTTGACAAAATACTTATTGACATTACTATTTTAATGAAGAATTGATTTAATTGTAAATTATTGAATTTAATAACTTGAATTCACAAATACCTCGTTGAGGTCATAATGTAACAAAATAACCATCTTTTGCCTATATGTTATATATTGTCTGCTGTAATGTTATATTATGAAGTGAATAAATGAATATGAATATGAATATGAATATATTCCAGCGAATGATTCATAAATAGGGCCCCAGGGCAGCGTATACTTCTAGTCATCTCGGAATTCACTTACGTTTACATTGACAAACTTGCCCGACAAATCGTCTAAGTTCCTACCTTGAATACGTACTGAAGGTGTTCATGTAAATTAATCAAAACAAATCGGCGTTGAAATTGGTCCGGTAATCTGCTGTCAAATAAATCAAATGGCAGATCCCTGGCCACAAACAAAGGATGGAACTACAGCCAATAAGCTTTAAGAGCTGTTATTTATGTCAAATTCGATTTGTATTGAGGATAAAAGTTATTGCGCTGTCTTTGCGTCACTTTGATCCAAAGAGAATAAATAAAATTGAGCTGATTTTTGATGAGTCTTTGATTTGAGAATCTTTGCAAGATTATCTCTGGTTTATGCGTTATTCACAGCGCAACCAAAAGACGGGCTTATCACTATATGATATTATTTACCAGTCATAACTTTGGGCTAAGTCGCAATTTAGAGTGCAACTATCTCTGAGATCTAAATTCTTATCTCACTGATTAAACAAGTTTAGTAAAGTTAGATTAAAGTCAAAATACATTTTGTAGGCCTAAATTTATGTGCATATTTTTGTTTACATTTAAATTTCAATGTAGCTGTTTATAATTCGTATCCCTTTTTACACACCATCAAATCTCATCGATGATTTATTGCCTACATCGGTAGATACCGGTAACGATTTAGTACTGCCCAATGAACAGTACCACAAGAATGCGATTATTAATCCTTCTACTGATTTCATTTAAAATAGGTACATGTTTTAAATAATATTTACAATTCTGGTATAAATTTATAGATCGGCGCACCTAATTATGACGTACCTGATTATGAAACGAATACTCAATACTTTTTGCTCAACAGTGTAAAAAAGGTATAACAATTTAGGCAATATACAGACGATCATTATGGACCCTTTCAAAAATGCAAAAAAAAGGTACCGTTATATATTTATTTTTTTACATTTATTGGGATAAACAAACAGTGACAAAAAGAATTATTAAAAATTAAGGGTAACCATAAAATCTTAGTCTACTTGACAACAATACCGTTTACCACATATTAGCTCAAATGATAACATTTTTTGCCACATTGTGAAGCGTGAAAATGGTATTATAATTAATTATCATAGCAAAAAACTATAACATTAAATATAATAAATTAGATATGTGATGTTGCACAAAATGTTGAGATTTTTCCATAATCTTTTTGGCTCTTTATCAATTTTGTGATATATTTTAAGGTCGTTTGCGCAAAGCAGAAAGTCACGGTATTGAAAGCAGCTAGATGTATCATATATGAATAAAATAAATAGAAGAGGCCCCAAACTAAAACCTTGTGGCACGCCGGAGCATACCAAGATGTAATCTGACTCGTGTCCTTAAATAACAACCTTCTGCGTACGATTGAGAATGTAGGACCTGAAACAGGTCTCCGCGAATATCATTAAAGGCTAACTTCTCTAGTAGTATTCTGTGATTCACCCTGTCAAACGCCTACTGGACATCGGTATATTCGAGTACATAGTCAATCTGCTTGTGAAATTAGGTTTTTATTATACTTACCATATTATAAAGTAAATTATGTTTCTTATCTATATATAATTTATTTGTCAAAAGCAAGTCTTTAACTTTATTATTCGACTCATATTCTTACCCACCAGCCTGTTGTCGCATCGATGTGGCGTTCCCACCCCAAGACAAGACTAATGATTTGAACGCAGCACGAATCCTATTGAACAAAAACTTTTATAAATAAAGATAAATAAATCGACGGATGTATATCAGGCTGAATTAGCTCGTTAACAGATTGTGGAGCGAGTGACGTCATCGCAATTATTGGGAGCCACTGGACCGTGGCTAATAGGATCGCTTTTCGGATCGAGTTTTTTTATTGGATAAGCAAAAGAGAGATTCACACATTCGATCATGCGTTAAACGGTTAAAAATCAAAAAATATGCGTTTTTTCTATGCGCTGTGAATTGCCGATTTGTGTTTGGACATTCAATTTGGGGCCCGTTTTTGGAATCAGGTCAAAAACAATTAAGAATCAAAGCTAATCATGCGGAATACTGACACTAGTACTTACAAAATCAAGTTATCTCATTCGTCTCGTTTTCATTTGTGAATCAAAAATTAATCAACGAAAATCACACGCTATGCTGAGGCGAATGATTCAGAGACCGTCATTTAGTATAAGAATTATTATACTAAATGACGGCCTATTAAATAGATTGATGTCAGATTTTCCATTCAAAATTAGTACCTATAGAATGATTTAAAAATGATACCTGACTTTTGTGTGTACTAACGTCTATATTTCGAGTGATTTCCATTGATATTTCATTCGTTTTCGAACAACAATCATACGCCATATTCAAGCGAATGATTTAAAAATAAGGTCCAAGGTCTTTTCGACAGTAATTTACATCATGCCCGACAATAAATACCCTCGTTATCATTATGCAACATGAAACACAACGAACCTCTGAGTGTCTTAATTATAATTATAATAAAAACAGTGTACTTTGATACTGTGTCCCCCGTTTCAGAAAGAACTGTAGGTACCGATTTTCTTCAGATATGTAGCCTGAGATCAAACTCAGAATTAAGCAGCAGAATCATAAGTGTCAGACCGAGTCTGCTCAATAGCTGCAATGTCAGACCTAAGAAAAAAAACCTCACCATAATGTGGTAACACCAAAATGGGTCATTCTCATCATAGCTTTAATCTTAACGCCTTTAAACCTTCTCACGAGCTAGCTTCATACAACATTAATTAAGATTGTAATCACTAATCTTACGGCGTCGTTATTCTTTTATAACCCTTTCAGGCCTCATAATACGTGACTTTTTTCTCGGATGAGCAGACACGGGCGGACTAACACTCTATCGCGGCAAATTGATTTCGTAGAGGAAATATTGTAAATTTTCTAGGGGATGAGCACACCGCGCAGTGGGCAGAATCTGTAAGGCTGCACAGAAAAAAATATATTATGAAAGTTACGATTCGAATTCGATTTTCTTCATAAATAAGTACTTATGTTTTAATTAATAAATGATAAAGGTTATGAGTTTTTATAAACCATCTATTGCTCGTTCGTTAAAGTTAAAAGAACGTTCAATATTTTAGATCAAATTCTCGTTGACTATTATTATTAACTAACAATAATAATAGCTCTCTAAACAGTGAGAAGTGCGTCAATTGAACATAGAAAACTATGGCGTCATACTTTCAAATTTCCATAGTAAATAAAAAAATGAAAATGGAAGAATAGGGTATAATTACCTAATAAAAACTACGTTAACTATCAGTGGTGACAACAAGTCTATTGTGCCCATGGATAAAGAATTGCTTAATGCTGATAAACAAAATTTTATCAACCCGTTTTTTTTTGTTTAAAAGCCGTTGATTTCGGCACACTGTGCGTCGTAAGCGCTGCCAGTAAAACGCGCGATATAAGAGTATAGCGATCTTGCCGTCACACAAGCGAAGAACTAACGTGGTTTTATCCGCGCGCGTCCCACGTTGTTATTAGATGTCCCAGCAAAACTGTTCGCTTCCACTGTCGGAGCTAAATTGATACTTATGTTTCGAACAATAATGAAAAAGGTTGTGACGTGTTTTTATAAACCATTTTTTGTTGTTTTTTTACAAATTCATTATACTCTACATTAAGTAGATCTATAATAATCTACTTAGTTCGTATATAACAGCTTTATAGAAAACTGCAGTAGTATCCATTCACCAATAAGGTAGTTTCCATCAATTAAAAAAAATCCGACGATCCCAATATTTCAAGAACGTTCAATATTTTAGACCAACTTTTCGTTGCCTATTATTATTAATTAACAAAAATAATAACTTTGTAAACAGTGAGAAGTTCGCAATTGAACAAAAAAAACTATAGCGTCAGTTTCAAATCTCCATAGTTAATGGAAATGGAAGAATAGCGTTTTTAAAAATTAATAAAACATACGTCAACGATTGGTGCTCTCACTAGCCTATTGTCAATGGCCCATGGATAAAGCATTGCTTTGCCTATAAACAAAACATGTACAACTTTATTTATTTATTTCAAAAGCATTTGATTTCGGCTTACTGTGCGTCGTCAGCGCTGACAGTAAAACGCGCGATATAGGAGTATAGCGATCTTACCGTCGCACGATCGAGCGAAGAACTAACGTGGTTTTATCAGCGCGCGTCCCACGTTGTTATTAGATGTCCCAGCAAAACTGTTCGCTTCCACTTTCGGAGCGAAACTGCAATATATCAACGTCGATCGCAGCTTGCCGATTAACATCGAGTTGCATGTCAATTTTGCTAATGTTGTAACATAACAGAATATACACTCTGGCTGGAAAGAAAGTTTTATTTCGAGGTTTATACACGTAATCAAAGATCGCGAGACAGGTTGTAACAGAAAAGTCCAGTGGAAATCTAAAAGAGCACAGAATAACCTACTTAAATTAGACTTTGACTGATATTTTTCTGGTGAACGCTTTGTAATTATTGTTATTCATTTTTGAGTTTGTGTTATAAAAATTACTTTCCTACTTGATAAATATAAATCATCGTTACAAAACGTAAGTAAATATGTCTATAAATCAATTGGAAAAACGATTCTAGTGATGTTCATAATCAAAGTCGATAAAAAGATGTCGATAAAACTCATGCGAATTATTTATAAGATAATTTTGAAATATTCAATATAGACTTTAATTTGTTATGTTAGGGTTCCCTTTTAGATGCAAAATCTGCTGCCGCTTTATGTTACATCCTGTATACATTGATCCAATTTTGACCTAAAACAAGTATTGAAATCTTTTTTTTATATATATATACTGTGAGCAAGATTTGCAAATAATACGATTCGATTACGTTTAAAATCTATGGTTTTAATTTTAATACACGAACACTCCAACCACGCCGAAGCCCGCATGACAGATCCATCATTTTGACCGCTTTCTTAGTGATGTCCGTCGTCCGACGCTAGAGCGGTGTGCCTAGTCAAATCACAGCAAAGACAAATTAAAGTCAATATGTACAAATTAAATAGAAAAATAACAATCTATACAAAGTCATTATTATTCAAAACAAAATAAAGCTCTGTCTAAAAATTACAATGTTCGTCCTATTTAAATATTCTCCTCGCGAGTTTGAGCTTTAACTCACAATGCTAACTTATGCGAAATAATGTTGTTACACAGGCTTACATTAGCCTACAAACGTGATTTACTCGTAGTATAACTTTCAGAACTTTGGCCTTTATTTGCTGTTTTGTTTCTAAGGTCTTTGCTATGTTCATGTTATACAAGATAATTCAATATTTTTTCTTGTTTCTAAATTAAATCATTTAAATTGATGTTAATAATGCAGAAGATAGACTTAGGGTTACAAAAAACTGAATAATCTCAAGTTTTACTACAGCAAAAGTCTTTTTTAACTTTTGAATAACACATGCATTCAACAAATGTAATATCAGCCTTATTATTTAAAAATGTAATCTATTTTTGCTAAAAATATTTCACACTGAAAAACTAACAAAGAAAAGCTCTTCAGACCAGTTTTTTACTTCTCAAATAATATATCAGTGCTTTCGTTACTTTGTTAAAATCTGTCTAACATTATCTTTATGTGATATAAATCACTGAACAACAATAAAGCTCTATTATTCTAACTTTTGGAGCCATTTACGTCAAGCACTAAACGGTATCTAACGAGAAAATAATAGTGTCTAGCCAGGGATGGTTCCTTTGTACGAGCTGAATTTCAACATGTTACCACAATGGATAGACATAATTAAAAATATATGAAAAAAATATTGACATCAATATTTTCTTAATTATGTCCACAGTGTATGTACACTAATTATGAACATTAAGTGCGCCTTCACATAAGAGCTACAGCAGCGCGACAGCAGCGCGGCAGCAGCGGATGCCTTTACATTAGCAGCGCGACGGTCGTGCGGGAACGTTGCGCGTAAGTCGCGCTGCTGCTGTGTATAGTATAAAATCATCGGCAGCGCGACTGTCGCGCGTAAGTCGCGCAGCTGCCGCGCTGCTAAAGTCGCCTAAATGTGAAAGCGCTCTTACTGCTGTCATTTATGAATGAAATTACCAGCAGCGCGGCTGTTGCGCGACCGTCGCGCTGCTAAAGTCGCCTAAGTGTGAAAACGCTCTAAAGCTATCACCTTCGTCTTTTATATCGCTTACATACTAGGCAATAGAGAGATGGTTAATTTGTTACATTAGTATGACCACAACAAAGTATTCATGAATTATAGTTATTAGAAAATACAATTAAATCAATTTATTTCATAGGCAGGCCAATTATATTAGTATTTTGACAAATTGAAAGTCATTAATTTGATCGTGCTAATTTATAATAATGTGTATAGACCTTGGACGAATAAACCACTGGACGCGCAATGACGGCCAATTTGCTTGTGCCCCCTTAGCCACTAAGCGGGCTTTTTGGCCTCACTTGCAGGTGATGTCTTGTCAGTACGTTGATAGAGCTCAGTGAGAAACATTGACAGAAAAAATGAGTAAATGTGGCTTATTTAGTGAAACAATTATAGCAGCAAGTTTTAAAAAAAATATTTTCATTCGTAAGTAACGTTTTATCCCAAAAAAGCTGTTATTTTTCATGAAAATAGTGAAAAGTGTTTTCCAAGAGAAAAGTAACATTGCCATTTAAAAAAGTGGTGGTCTTTTACTACAAAATCAACAAGATAACGTATACTTTATACGGTAGGATTGTCGTTTGTTTATCAGTCGTTCTCTTGTCAGTTTAATTTCAATTATGTTTGACAAATGTCGATAAATCATATCGATAAACGTTCTTTTATTAAATTTTTAAAAATAAAAATACTTTTAAAATAAAATTATAAATCTGTAAAAGTTTTACTCGAGAGTAGATTAAGGTCATCTTAAATATACAACAGTTTGCTATAAATTTTAAACTTCATATTATATGACAATACATCCTTCTTATATAATTTCAGATTTCCTGTAGATCCATTATGGAAAATAAAGTGAGTACAAGCCGTCCGGAGAGAGGCAAAATGGATCCCCACAAAACATCACCGAGTGACATAATGCCAATGCAAAAAAATCTTCTGGTTATTTATCCGTTATGAGGACTTTAATGGTGCAAGCTTATGTGTATTTACGGGCTGTTTCAATATGTCTAAGGAAGTTCTAGTTAGTGTTACTTGGCAGACCGTTTATATAAAACGACGTTCTATGTTTCAATTGTTCATTTGATGGTTTGTGCATTACATGTAATTTATTGTTTTCGTGATAAAATTATATAATTTTGCAAAAGATTCGTTCATTCATTCGTTCCACACATATCGATAAAAAATATCGACACTTTTATGCACTAAATGTCAATAATTGACACGACAAGCTCCCCCCGCCCCGCAGAAATTGGCTAATGTTATTTTCATACATTCGCTCTTGCGTTTCATATCCGGTGGTTAATTCATCCAAGGTATAGACACATCATCTATGTCAAATTTAAATAGGTCAAAACAAACAATGAAATCGTGTCACCTATAATTTCTACTAAATAAAACTGAAATTGTGCACCGACACCAAATGAATTTGTTGGCGTTGTGCGTTTTTTTATGCTTCTTAGTCAGTTTTTGAAGGGGCTTAATCATTTAAATTGTTTTTTATTTTATGTTTTTAGTAATTTATTTACCTACCCATATTTCAATAACTACTGAACCGTTGAAACTAACACTGCATCCTTAGTTGAATATATCTAGTCGAATCCTAAAAATAATCATCTTGCTATGACTTCTCGTTTTCGAGAAATCTGTGGACAAACATACAAATACACTAACATACATACACTTACGAAATTTAGTACACGTATTTGGAAGCCTTTTTAGATTAGCATACTCAAATATTATTAAAGTCTAACAATATCATATATTATATTAAATTGATCACCTCGTTTTTTTGAAGTCGGTTATAATATAATTTCAAGACCTTAATATTTTAGAATTTATCATTAAAATATTCACTCATAATTATATGCGTTATTAACTTTTAATCCCTTAATTCTTTATTAAATTTAATACTTTGCAGAGCTTTGATAAGGTTAAGCAAATGGTAACGTAGCTTTATAGCCATGTAGTACCTATGGACCGACCTTGCATAGTTCCATTCTGTCGCAGGTAGAATGAAATCATTTGCACGGCGCCAAGCATGACGACTTGACGTGTTATTAAAAAGCTGAATATAGCAACTGTGTTATCTTATAAAACGGAATAATTCGAAGATATAAACGCAAGTCACCGTGAGTATTTCATATCTGACAAATAAAGCTCTGCATGTTAGCTAACGGGCAACAACAATACATACGCAACCAATGATACATCAGAATAATACATGATCCGTAGTTGTATTAAATTAACCGTTGATGTATTGCCTCCTCGATTAACCCTCGGCACTCAGAATTACCAGCCACATACGTCGCCAGAACTTTTCTTTAGGTGATAAACGTTCGCCCAAATTGCTCGCATTTATTCGACGGAACCGCGGCTAATGCGAGGCATTCTGGCATTCCTCTTTGTGCACCCCACTTCATGTTAAGGACCCAACTGCCATACGATAGAAGGGAAAATATTCGAAATTATCCCAATAAGGAAATAATCTGCTAATCGGGAAAACCCAAGAACTGAACTATAGATTAATTTAACCTTCTATTTTTGCCTTGAAAGCGATGTGTGACTATAAGGTGGCTTATAATTAAGGCTTATGATACACGGCTATACGTATAGCTTACGTTACCGTTATAAACATTTAGTATTACACAGGAGATATTTTAATATACGTGAAGCTCGTATATAAAAACATACGTAATCTTATCGTGAATTGAACAAAAGTTGTAGGAAAATAATACATGTTTTAGGTCGAAGCTATTAAGTTATTTATTAACGACGTAAAGATATACCCGAATGGCAGAAGAACTTAGCAACGCATCAAATATTACTGAACCGGATCAACCCGGGATTTTGTGCCTTATATCTCACTTCTATAACTCATGACAACACTCTACCACTACATAGTTGTGTCACGCGCAATATTAAACTCGCTCGAACACTTCGCAAATGAATTGAGTCGCTTAAAAGCATTTTATGGTCCGACGCCAGATTATCGGAAATGTTCCCGGAAATTAATTTAATTTGTTCAATTATGATTATCGCGTAAACGATACGGAGCTCGTTTGTGAGCACCGAAATTCGGTAATTTTAATCGCAGTCAAACATCGATGGAAATGAGGCCATTTATTCTCGTATCCGTACATTAAAATCGACGATGCAATTTACAAGTAAATAAAGTTAGCATGCTACTTACAATCGGAATTATCAAGTAATAACTACCGTATTTAAGCCGTTACAGGCCATTTATGTAAGTTTTTTTTAGAGACGCTTAGCATTGATTCCTTGATTTGAAAATGTTTAAAAAAGTGCTCTATTACAAAAACTACAAATTTTTGCTGAAAGTCTTTATCAAGATCTACATCATGTTTTTTTTTAATTTTTGCTCGCTTAGTTCAAAAGTTAGGAGGACGCCCATTTTATCACTTTGGAAGCGTCTAACTCTCAAACGTTAGACTTTGAGAGAAAATGTTTTTTTTTGGTTTTGTTTTTCATGTAAAAACCCTCCCCTAAGTATCATTTTTTTTATTTTTTATATGAGAATCGTAAAGCGGTTAACAGGATACATCTAACGCCTTAGTTTCAACTGTGTAAAACGAGTACTAATAGTTAAAGTGGCTGTGACATACGGACGGACAAACAGATAGACCGACAGACAGACAGACTTGACGAAACTATAAAGGTTCCGTTTTTTGCCATTCGGCTACGGAACTCTAAAAAGAATTCATGCTAAAGATGAAGACTACAAAGGTACATATACTGATGTACATACTCAACATAAAATACTTACTTGTGATCGATCTGTGCCCACAAATTCCGAATACTGCGCAAAATATTTCCGCTCACACCGGTCCGTGCTCAACCTCATTTATCTAGAAATTTAAGCGCAAACCTTTAACGAAATGATGGCCCAGTATCGTGAAATGAGAAATTCCGTTTGGCTATCGAATTTTTCTTACGCTAACGTGTCACCTCGGTTCGCGAACGTAGCAGAAATTTGAAAATCTCGACCCTAAAATCTAGTTCAGCAAATGCGTTGCGTCGATGCTTCGTGCCTTCGTGTAGAAGTCACGTAGCGAAGACACTGACGGCTATCGACCGGTATTGAGAGGGCAGTGTTTGGCTAGAAATGGAGCTGGGATGAGTTTTAAATGCACTTTTAGAGTGCCCACTGAGATAAATTGCGGGGTGCTGGCCGATTGCAGTTGCCCATTGTTTGTGGGTGAGAGTGGAAAGTAAGTTATATCACTAAAACACTTGTAATATGATTTTTTTAAGTATAATGGAAGTTTACATAAAGTATTATACGTTTTGCCAATTTTATTGACAAAATTATATCTTTGATAATTTCAATATACATTTTTAAGATTACATTTTTCTTCCTATAGTGTTTCATCGCTATACAAACATAATAATATAAAATGCTCTTGAAAAAAGCAACTGTGTCAGACGTGGAATCGAACCCCGTACCTTACACTTTAGGGGCGTATGCCTATGCCACTCGGCCACCGACACATTGGCAAGCCTGCTGAATTATGCAAGTACTTTCTTTAACGCGTAGGCTGTGTGACCTCATCAATGTTGCGAGATTGCTCTCACAATATCCGAAGGAAATATTTTACAAATATTTAAAAATCTGTTAAGATGAAGGAAGCTTTGAGATTTTTGTTTTTATAGTGTTTTGTCACTATAAAAACTTAATAATATAAAATGCTCTTGAAATAATAACTAGGCTGACAAAGTTACTTTTTCCAAGTGCATTTTATTACATTCATTTCATCAAAATTTGCTTAATTTGATTAAACTAGTCTCGTCAGATATGCAGTAATTAAAGTGTTTTTAGACTTTAAAAAAAGAGGAGATTCGACTGTATGTTATTTTCTCTTATTTTTTTGTGGCTGTGTTACTTCATAGCACAGTCATTTGTAAACCGAATTGAATTTTATTTTGCCTACGTAGAGGTTGTACCTTCTAGTTGGTCCCAATGTTACCAAGTCGGGATCTGATAATAGGATCATGGTGCAATCGAGGGAAACCCTCAAATTTTGAAGACACGTATAGTGTTTTTTTACTAATGTTGACGTGTTGTTGCGTCTGATAGTCAACATTGTGTGGAGCTGAGCTGATGCAGCCACTCCTGAACGCTTATGAGTTCAAAGATTATAATGACAGAACTTATGATAGGTAGATTGTAGTTTCTTGAAGAACAGAGTCATAAACGCAAACCGCTCCCCCCCCCGCCCCCGCCCTCCTGTAAACACATAAAAAAGAAATAAAATTAACTTTAAAAAGGAAAAACGGCTGAAAAACCAAAATGCACTAAAAAAGTCTCAAATAAACTCTCGACTTCTTGAAGGAAAGGAATCTATTTTAGGCAAACAATTTATTTTCGGGGTCGGTGCCATCACTTTGACCATCTTAAGCATCAACTATATCAGAGTAAGTCGATTTTAACTTTTTTAAAGTTAATTTGTAAACACCAAGTACTCAAAACAAGGTCTGAACCACAAATTATTTTTAAAGAAATGCTATATTTTAAATTGAAATATCAGTCCTGTTCAGCACAATAACGTTTTTTAACGAAAGCCTTTCCTCTACGCGACTGATTTTATTACTTCAATACTATCAGGTGGACGATGAGATACTTGAAATCGTTTCTGGGAAATATTGATTGAAAGGCACGCGATGAAGAGTAATGATTAGAGTTTTGATATCAACCCATTAGAAGTCACCGTACCCAATTGGGTACAGCTGTATTATTTAATTTAGTTTAAAGATTACGAAAAGTGAACGAGGGTAGTCCTGTTTAATTATTTTGTCTTTAAACTGATCAAACAAATTGTTATTGATTTTGCGGGTAGTGTTTTTTTTTGCTCATTACTTTTAGTTGAAGTTGTATCACGGAAACACTGTGCAGGTAAGTGAGTATTTATAGTTTTTTTCAAATAATTAGTAATCCAAAGTTAGTTATTTCAATTTAATAGAACAAACTACATATCAAAGGTACTTATAAACAAAAATTTATCCAATTATATTTTTCTATCATAAAATTTTGACCACGTAAATGTAACCGTACTCAGTTGGGTACAGTGACAACATGCACTAGTAAAATATTATGTTTCTTCTTCAAATTATGTGCAATGAGTAAACAACAATTTACTTCTCAAAATAGCTACAAGAGGCTTGAAGACGCTATTGATGCCGTTCTACGGGATAGCGATGATGATGATGCATGACTTGGCTATCATACCACCTGATACAAGTACATTGACTGATGAAGAAGAAGGTGCCAAAGAGGATATGGCTGCGAGTTTTATACCTTTAGATGTACCTCACACTATTGAGGTGTTAAAGATGTTGTTGATATGATTGTATCCAATAGTAAACTTTATGCAGGTCAGAATAATCGACATACCAAAAAGTTTTTACGGGTTTTGATACTGACTGGATATCATAAGAAACCCCGTGAACCAATGTATTGGTCTCTGGATAAAGATGTAAGTGAGGAGCTGGTTACCAAAGCGATTTTGAGGCATCGGTTCCGTGACATAAAGATAATCCTTCATCTTGTCGACAATAACTTAGCTGCAACGTCAAGTGATTGTGTTCACTCTTCATCACTGTTTATGAAACAGATGGCCCAAGTTGAATTTATTCTGTAAAGAATAACTGCTTGGGCCATCTGTTTCATAAACAGACGGCTAGATGGCGCTAAGCGTCACGCAATTGACGTTTTCATAAGAAACCACAAATTTCGCAGGGTCGGACTGACAGCACGGTAGCTCAATTGGTAAGAGCGTTTGGCCCGGTTAGCCAAAAGGTTGCTGGTTCAAGTCCCGCCCGTGCGCAAATTTTTGGTATCTTATTTCATCTTTATGAATATAAAATATGACACTGTGAGTGTTAAAAACATTCTAAAGCATCAGTTCACTATGGCTATAAAAAATGGGTAGCGACAAGTTCCACCGGTTACTGTTATTCATTCGATTTTTGCTGTGAAAAATCGCAAGCCCAATAAAGAGTGAGAAAACAGACGTAGCAATAACACGTACCACCACGTTCCAAACTTACAATAAAAATAAGGGTGATGTTGATGAACTTGTTCAGTCCATCCCTCTCTATAGAATTGCAGTCCATGGCAAAAAGTGACGGTGGGTGTAAGTTACTTACATGGTGGACATGGCGATTGCTAATTCTTGGCGTTTACATGTAATGAGTAATGAGACACCCATGGATCTACTAATGTTCCGTGTATCATTCATAACGCTCGGTTTTATCTACGCCAGGGTGAACGAAGAAAATCGCGCCACTCAGTATCCATGGTCGAAGGCTTACCTCAAGATGGATTTGGACACTATTCCACGAAAATTGAAAAACCACTGCGGTGTGTCCTTTGGCATTTAAGAGTACGCTGGCAGTGTAAGCAGTGTCTAAAAACACTTTGAGTCGAAAAGGAGTGTTTTGAAAATTTGCATACATAGGCGGTCAGTGTACTCAAATAGGTACACCCCTATAATTTCTCGAAAACTTTATTATTTTTATTTTTTTCTTTGATTTTATATTTGTTTATTCTTATTTCTCTATGAAAAAATAAATTATTCCAAAAAAACTTTGGTACTTTTCATTTGACCTCTAATGGGTCAATAAGCAAAATTTTATAGTGTTTCGTTAATGAGTATCGTACGATACCACGACCGAGCTAGGAAAGTGTCAGGCACGAAAAGCAACACGTTACTCCCTAACTTGCCCACTGAACGGACTGACAGTTTCATGTCTCTCCGTTATATGGAGCGAGAGCGAGTGCGAATGTTTTTTGCATGTGCATGACACGCAATGGTGTTAGTCGGTGATGTAGGCAAGTGTCATAGTTTTTGATACCGAGACTATTTTTCACCTGACACGTTCCTAGCGCGGTCATGGTATGCTACAGTGTAATGGGAAAAATCCTTAACTATAACTTCACACAACTAAACTTAACTCGACAACGTTCAGCGGCAAACTGTCATACGCAAGTCAAATAAACAGAACGATCAAAGTGCTATGACATAGATCAGTTCGGAAGTCACAGTATGCTCTCGAACTTCTACAAACATCACCCATGTACATGCCTGGCGCAAACAATTACTTAGAAGTTGATAATCGTTCACTTACTGAGAACAGGATATTGGGCTCTCAAACTTTTGCGTCAACAAAGCAGTTTGATGTAGTTCATTCGAGTTAGACAAGCGATGCCTCCGATATTTATTACAACTTCGCCGTCTGAATACAAACATAAAGTTGACAACTAGCTAAACCCTTTAGGAACTCTCGACAACCGGAAATCTCAACAATTTGGAGGAATCGAACGGGTAGACCGTTCACTCTTAGAGCTTTAGGCTGATTGTACACCAAGACTATTCACATCGTACTAAGAATCAATATTCAACCAAGTTGTACACTACACTAGAAGAAATTTAATAAAATACATCTGCCTATTATGTATAATTAAAGTAAAAACTCTCCTATACCACCGTGACTGTATAAGAAAAAAAAATACAAAAAATATCGCGCAAATAAATGTTTAATTAATCAGGCAAGGAAGAATACTAGAGGGAATTGCTTGGAACACAATTATTGACAGCGTACCTTTATTTGGACTCGTTAGGTGGTTAACATACATAAAGTCTTAGCCGGTACTTCATAAGCCGGGAGGAATAAGTTATTTTTTTATTATTTTGGATATATATCGGTAACTACGAGTATGCCTCTTACCGATATGAGACCTTCTACAAAATGAAAACTAATAAGTAAAGCAAAAAATTCAAAAGAGATCGGTCCTCGTACCGATAACGCCTGGAAGAGCTTCTGGTCCCTGAAAGCGTACATGAAGGGAGACCTTACCTTATCCCTGAAACGAAAACTGGTTGACACTTGCATCTTGTCCGTATTTACTTATGGAGCAAAATCGAGGTCATTGACTGAAAGTCAAAGTTCATAATTCAAGGTTTGCCAAAGAGCTACGGAAAGGAGCGTATTGGGTATTCAAAGGATTGATAAGGTCCGGAATACCACAATACGCTCCAGAACTAGCATAGCAGATGTAGGCATTAATACAGCATAGCTTAAATTGGAGTGGTCGGGGCGGGGGGTGAGTTGATGTGTGTAAAATGTACCCGGATAGATAGGCCCAAATTGTCACGCGATGGATACCACCAAACGGCTACCGACGAAAGGGTAGACCTAAGAGGTGGTGTGACGATCTGTCCAGTTTTTCGGAGGGATTGGGAATTGTTGGCCGCTGTTAGAGACATGTGGAAATAATAAGGGGAGATTTGCCCAGCAGTGGGATGACGTAGGCTAGATTTTAAAAAAAACGACTTAAGCACTAGTGTTAGTATCATCAAAATCGATTGAATAGTTTTTAAGATATGGGCAAAAAGAAATATCTACTATCTAACAAAATATATACGTTTTAATTTTAAAATCGCCTTCACAAAAGTCGACACTTTAAGTAAATATGAGTAAAGGATACTTCCTAATCTTTATAACTGTTACAGTAATAGACCGAAAGCAGTGATTGGTATATCAATTTGTGATGTTGATAGTCTCGTTTGAGTATTTCTTTAAGATTAACTGCCCAAATGCGCATACAAACTGTAAATAACATCAGAAACACTTATCCCTTTGGCAAGTAAAAACTGAAGTCATGTGAAAGCGTCTTCTTATGAATAGTTACACCACATCTATTTCTTTGAAATAAACCCAAAAACGAACCTTTACACGACTGAGACACAAAGCAAAATAAATAAAAAAACACTGCCGTGATGTGGGGTTTTGGAATTGACCCAAGGGGTATTTTCTCCGACGAAAAAAATTATAGATATTGCCCTTAAAGTTTTCTTACTACCTGCCTCGACACACTGTAAAATTAAGTACTATTTTATTCCTTGAAGAAAAAAGTGTTGTTAAATAAACAGACTAAAGGTAGGTAATTTAATTGAAAAATAAACATTAGTCTCGATGAGTGTAATCAAAAGCGACTTCATTAAGCGAATAAAAAGTTATGTATTAAATTATTTAGTTATGGCTATGGGTCAAATCGAGTAGCAAACATCATCATCAATGCTTCAAAGCTTGGATTCCACGCCACGAGAGGATGTCCACAAGGAGGAGTACTGTCTCCACTTCTATGGACCCTAGCAGTAGACCAACTACTTGTTAAGATGGCAGAAAAAGACTATGATACCCAAGGCTATGCTGATGATCTAATAGTGATCATCAGAGGTCCGTGCCTCAGCACAATTTCTAGTCTCATGCAAGGCGCTCTCAACACCATAAGTAAGTGGTGTAGAGAAAACAAATTATCTATCAATGCAGATAAAACAGTGATAATCCTATTCACACGGAAGAGAAAACTGGAAAAACTGGTGAATCTAAAGTTAAACGGTATAATTCTTCCTTACTCCAGTGAAACAAAGTATCTAGGGGTCACGTTTGACCAAAAACTTACCTAGAACTCGCACCTAGTTAATATCATTCAAAAAGCCAAAATGGCTCTGTGGAGCTGCTGTCGAATGGCGGGGTCAAGATGGGGACTAAAACCCAAAATTTCCCTATGGCTGTACACAGCGGTCGTGAGACCAGTAATAACATATGCACCTGCCGTCTGGTACAGCAAGGTCAACCAAGCGACAACAATACAGAAACTGAGCAGCCTGCAAAGGCTTGCCTGCATTACAGCAACTGGAGCACTGTCTACGACACCAGGCAGCCCTGGTACCCATACCCAGGCAGCTTTGAACGCTCCACATACAAGTATTTGCACGATCTACGCGGCCAAAAGTGCGAAAAATAAAATAGCAATAATATTCATAAGCCCTACATCCAGGAAAAGAAGACAGACCCGGGAACAAACATGCATTATCTACTTGCTACCTTGCACCCCGCACCCGTAGAGTCATTTGGAATCGGATCGTTTCACCTAGTGCACGAATCTGGTCTCGCGTTTTTCTAAACATTAAACTTTCAAATAGATTTTTTGTGTTATCAAGTTCTTCTTTCGAATTGAATGTGATGGATTCTGATGGACAAGGTAAGAGACTTCCAAATTACGTCGATAAAGTTGTGATCAATTATTAAAGTACCAAATTTATTTAATGACAAAAAGACTCGTTTTCGAACCACAATTTCTTCCAGTATTTCTTCGTTACCTGTGATTTTGTTTATGTATCGGGGTAGATCGGGCTATAATTTTAATAACAGTTTATTATTCTATCTTTTCCCTCCCAATAACTATCAAAAACTCATCCGGAAACGTCTGGATTAAACCAGTTATCAGGGATTAAAGATGTTTGAAAAAAAAACAATTAAAATTGGAAATATTTTTAATCGACTTTTAACATATTAATAATTTGTTTTAGGTTCAGAGGTGCATCAGGAGTAAGAATTATGACCCAACAATACTTGTTCAATCGCATGAAGAATAAAAATATGCCTTATTTGGACGCCAAATTATATTATCTAAAAGATCAACTATTGTTAAGTGAATATTACATAAAGATGAAATTGTTAAATTAAAACGTAGTTTGTCCATTTCAAATCAGAAATCAAACAAAGGTGGGCAAAAGCTCAATATATAAAAGATAATTTTATGAAATACAACCGGTCTTGGCTGGAAGGTACTTTTGAAATACCTGGTGTTTAGACTTTACAAAAACGGCTAGGTCGACCAGCTAAGTCGTTCGAAGACGCAAGTGCGGGAACCAAAAGGCGAAAGACTTAAGAGCTTCGTTTTAATTTTAAAAAGGATATCATCATACATGCTTCGCAAGTGGAACTCGGAAAATCTGGTAAAAAAGATGCATCAAATGTCCTTAAAGATATCACCAGTACTCCAACGACAAGAGCAACCAAATAAAAAAGCATTTTATCTTACGAAATCAAGAAAAGAAAAAACTGACCGAAACAAGTGCCAGTGCAGAAGCTCAGTTACAGCCTCTAATAGATGTTACCGTTCGGCGTTCATCGGAGTACCTAGAAGAGGTCTTAATAAATTTAAAAGAGCAAGAGCGTGAATGCTTAACTGTTATAAGTAAATGGGACTGCGATGGGTCCCAACAATCACAGTTCAAGCAAAAACTAGAAATTGAAACTGATACTGATACTGATTAAAACATATTTCAAAGCTGCTTCGTACCTCTTCAATTAGTTTGTGGAAATGACAATGAAAAAGTAATATACAAATACATCAGATAATTCATCAGAGAGCTACGAAGAAAATCAACAAACTTAGCATTGTTATGCGTTATTCTAAGTACAAAAAGTAAAATAATTCTGTAATATTTTTGTGACTTTCATTTGGAATTGAAAGTCACACTTACATGGGTACCAGGGCATTCAAAGATTGAAGCAAACGAAGTAGCAGATGAACTTGCTAGAGAAGGAGCCGATAACCCTCAAATCGTCGTAGAACCATTCTGTGGCATCACCAAACAACGCGCCACTACGCTTCTAACCACCCTCTGTAAGCAAGAGGCTATTGAGTCGTGGAAGTCTACACAAGGACGAGAACACTCAAAAGCACTAATTTGAGGTTATAATAACAAAATAGCTAAATACCTGTTAAAGTTCGAAAGATACAAAGCTTGTGCAGTGACCAGAATAATAACTGGCCATTGCAAACTGAACAAACATTTGGCCAATATGAACATGACCGAAGACGCTCTACGTAGATTCTGTAATACAGAGGAATAAACGGCCATGCATATCCTCTGCTCGTGCGGACCGCTTATGAGCAAAAGAAGAATCCATCTCGGGCGGCACATCATGCATCCGGATGAGATAGCAGATATCACGCTCCAAAGAATCTGGCAATTTATAGACTCAACGGCACTTTAAATATAAGGGCGCCACAATAGATCAAACTTGGTCGAGCTGGTAACAATAGAGCCCAACAACTAATAATAACGGGTTAAACTGCGCAAAATCGTCCATTGAACTGAAACGAGTGATATAGTTCATTGGAATCCAAAGATATGTTACACTCATCTAATTCATTTAGTTCAGTAGTTTCACTATCACAATATCACTCACTACTTCAATTGTTATATTGAGCTGAAAGAATGTGAAGTAATGAGTGAGTGAAGAAACTAGATTGATGAAGTACTTCAATTGAAGCATTCATTCAGGAACTACCCAACTCTACTATGGGTCAGTGATCTTATTGCTTTGCCCACATTGTGTAACTGTACTGCTTAGTGACTTAATATTTAAGGGTGCGGTTTCCGTCTTGTCTGCAAGAGACTGATAAATTCGTTAATCCTGAGACATAGTTGCATAACGTATACTTTTTTTTAATATATTCAATGCTTTTGTTCAAATTTTATAGTTAAGGTACATATACCTGTGTGTACATATATATTGTGTGTATAAGGCATACAAGCCGGTATATAAAGCATTTTTCCGGGATAAGAAAAGTGAATAAAAATAACAAACGGGGTTTCGTACAAAGGCTGCGTCGCAAAAAAAAAAAAAAAAAAATATTGAAAGTTAACAAAAGTTAAAAAATAATACTTTCAAATACTTTAATTTAGATCAACGTAAACATTTCTTCCACTTTAATAGGTCTGTTGTTACTAAGGATACTTTCAAGTTCTGGATCAGGTTTTCGTTTAACTTCACCCAATTCCATTCTTTCTTGGTCTGAAAAATCTGCATGCTTATTAGGGGCCACTTTTTGTGACCCAGGCATTTTGTTTATTTCATTCACTTTTTTCAAAGTTTCTAAGAAATTCGCATATCTAGTTTTATATTCTTCTCTGTCCTTAAATATCCGTTTATGTTTCTTCACAAACTCAGCGTACAAAGCTGGTCCGTTTTTCAAATCGTAAATGATTGGAAATTTTTGGGATACGTCACTTGATTCCACAAATATTGAAACACAGGCAATCGTCGTAGTCAGCACCAAAACGGTAGGCTTCATAATAGAATATTACCTATGTAAACACTAGCCTACAGAACATTAAAGACAGTAGTGCCTCGTCAGTCTTGATAATCAAGCATGAAATTGGAAGTTTCTGACTACATTGGATTACGAATGATAAATTACTTTCTGCTTCATTGCCTGATTACAGACATTGTTATTTCAAGAATGAGTATAGTAAAAATCAATTACGCCAGTGCCTAGTTGTTCGGTTAGGTGTAGTAACAATATTATCATAGGTATAATTATTTTTAGTAATTCATTAGTTTTTAATGTCAGAAGTGATTTTGCATCATTGAAATAATTAAACCTCAATTAATATAATAAATATAGATCGCTGTATTGTGTTAATTTAATATAAATAATATTCGATATTTTTAAAGCACTTATATTTACGAATTAAATAAAAAGAGTAGAAGGATGTCAAATCGACAAACATTTCGCAGGTATAATACAAATAAAATGATCAAATGTATTATTTTTAAGCTACCTATAGACCTCAGGCGTCAGCTTCAAATTATCTCTGCATGGACGCCTCCATCTAATAGTTCCTAGAAAACACGTACTCGTTACAACCTTTTCTTTTTAGGACCGCTGCTTCGATTCGCCGCCCAAGCATACTCTGTCCGTATCTGTGACCGCCAGTTTAGTATATTTGGGACTAATCGCACATTTACTAAGCAACAGATATCTGTGGACAGTCCAGGGGCCCTATTTTGGAATCACTCGCCTGGAAATGGAGTGTGAATTTCGTTTGAAAACGAATTAAAAATGGAGGAATGTCCAAAGGATATTTATCTTTATTTGAAATCACTACCGTTTGGAATTATGTATGCTAAATTTCATTGAAAAATCGAACAATACTCAATGAATATCACACGCAAGCTTGACATGAGTGATTAAAAAGTAAGCTTTACTGTCAAATTAGCAATTCGTATTGTGATGAGGCATCATATTTAAAATACAAAAATATTAATATTCAGACCATTGTAATATTATTGTTATATTGATAATATTCGTTTACATTAAGTCGGAATTAAGATGCCTGGAAATTGAACGGCTACAGTTGGATCGCAATACACCCCCAGATATAATTAATATCGAGGAGTAATCTTCCCAAGTGACTTTTTGCGCTATAATATTATGGTAAGAACTTCATTGCTTGTCAATAGTGTATACATATACAAGAACATACGAGTAATATATGTTGTTAGTACGTGGATACTTAGCAACAAAAGCTTCTAGACTAAAATTGTTACTGTTATTTTTATGATGGCTAATAAAAAATACCATTAATCCAAGTAGGTCCCTAACAGTTGTTTAGTTAAGTTTTTCAAAAATAAGTATATCTGAAAAGAGTTGGTTTGATTAAATAAATAAACCTACTTTCCCCAACCACATTCTAGTCGCGTCAATAAAATTTCATGTCCCTCATATATTTTTGGAAATCAATTTATCACTCAACATCTTTCTCGTACCTCATTCGAGTTTAATCAACCGACATCACGCTCAATTAAATTAACGTCCATCTCTTTCGGAAAGAATGGATTTCGGGGGACAGGAGAGGTTTGAGAGAGGTATTCAATCTATGTGGGACCAGCCCCGCATTTGTAAAAGCCAATGAAATATCTGGAATAGCGGATCTGTGCGTTGCAAAGGATAAATCCACAAGACAGACTTTGATGCTGGGATTTGAAGATGTTTAGAAAGCTTGGGATTCACGTGCAGACTGTTTTTGAATGTAACCTTTTAGGAAAACTATTGCATTAACCATGGAAATGTGTAAGTATTAGTTTGTAAAAATCTAGTTTGGAAAAGAATTTTGTGCTTGAGCTCTATCGCATTTAATATAATAATAATAATTTTATTTCCAAAATTACATCCATATGGATTATTATCCCTAAAAATCACACTTAGTAACTTATTTAGTTAATTATAAATACACACTAGTTTTATTTCATGTCATTTAGTCCAGTGTTCAAAAATGAACCCTGGACCCGACCAGCAATAACTGTGAGGAGGCCGTTACCGCTGCCACGAAATCTGCCCATCAGAGACGCAGTTCTTTTGCGTAAGATGGCTAAAAACCCATCTATGCTTGCATCCACAAACATTCCTGACGCGCTACAGAATCTCGGCAGCCGCAACAGCATCCTAAATACATTATTGTATAAAACTCGCAGAGAAATGAGAGCAATTTTGCTGTGGTCGACCAATAAGCTACAAGTTCTGACAGTATGATTGGAACAGTGTTACCTTTACATTGTCTGTACACCTAAAGAACCTGCGGGCTAGCATATTGCCCCAAATTGCCAGTGCCATACGTTCCCGCTCAATATCGTATTGTCCTCTAAGGACTCAGTGACCAAGTGCCCGAGGTACTTAAATTTAGTGACCCTATTTAGAGGTGTGCCATTTAGCATAACGTTTGAAACAGTATAATAACATTTCCTTCCCGCTTTGAAAATCAGGAACTCACTCTTGGTTGCATTATACCGAAGGCCCAGGGCAGCCACATATAGCTCACAAATGGACTAACTTTCGGAGAGCGCTGATCGATGGACACAGTAACACCATATCATCAGCGTAACTGATGTTGTTAAAACTCTTTCCCTCCACGGAGCATCCGATATTGGTATTGCTCAGCTCAACGATCAATTAGTTTATATACAGTAGGTATCATTTAATTTTTTATAGTTTTGTCTTTGTCTACCGTTTAGCTAATATTGGAATAATTCGTTACATATTTTATAATTTGCTTGCTTTATAATCATCGTTTACCATGATCAATATACATACTATGTAGATGTTTATCTCAATCATAAACTCGTTACAAAGTTCTCTTCATATTACTTTCGACAAATATATATTTTCTGATTACAGATATCAAAAACAAATTTTAATTGCACTCTTTTTCAATTCTGAAACCGAAATATACATTTAAAAATACGAAATTTCATTCAGCACTAAGTTGTTTCACAAATTGTCCGTAGAATAGAATAGTATAAAGTAATGAAATGCAAAGAACAAGGTAAAATAATCAAGAGCTAAAAGCGTTGTGTCCCTGACGTAATTTGCAAAGGGTTCCCTGAGATTTGCATTTAACGTGTTTATGAGGGAAAGCAGGCATTAAGTAAGCGGGTCTACTTAATTCAAAGCATTTACAGTTCGCACTGCTTGTCCAAAGTTAATGAGATAGGTCTAAATAGTTTGAATCATCAACGCTGTGAAAATCTGATACCTGAACCTGAACTTATTCCAAGGAACTTTCAATTAAGTATATCATCAGTTTCTTGCTTAAGCTGAATCGATTGTAAGTAATTTTATCTTGTCTAGTTGTTAATATTGATATTCTTTGTCACCGACTATTATAATTATTTTTATTCATTAAGTTCTAGTCGGCATCTTCAACTTATGTAATCTACTTTTATACTTAACTAGCGGTCTCTTACGACTTCGTTCGCGCGTTTTGAGTTTACCGTCCATTTGCCCTCCCCTCCCGTTGCAGCATGCATGTTTTATAGCCTAAAGCCTTCCTCGATAATAAGGCTATCAAACATAAAAATATTTTCATAAATCTGTCCAGTAGTTTCTGAGATTAGCGCGTTCAAACAAACAAACTCTTCAGATTTATAATATTAATATAGATATAAAATATGGATAGGACATAAATAATGACTTTCATTAAATTCATAACTTTCCCTCCCGAAGTCATAGCGTCTTGTTTACAAGTTCTTTCGCCGCATTACCAAAGTTAAACGATGTAAAAGACCATTAACTCTTACCGCTTATCGCTTACTACGAGTAG
This sequence comes from Pyrausta purpuralis, assembly GCA_963924145.1. Taxonomy (NCBI): domain Eukaryota; kingdom Metazoa; phylum Arthropoda; class Insecta; order Lepidoptera; family Crambidae; genus Pyrausta; species Pyrausta purpuralis. The sequence continues at coordinate 22,191,969 of OZ001644.1, read as the reverse complement.
ATCCCGCAAAAATCCATTCTAAAGGTATTATTCTTTACGACTTGCTGAAGCAGCGGTCCGAATGCAGCTCTGGACTAATGGCCTTGTGAGTCCGTCCCTTTCCGTGTACCTGGAGGACATTAGTAAGGATTCCAATATATCAATCGGTGGAAACACCTTTTACTATAGGATATCCACGGACAAAGCTGCTAGCAACTCTTTTTGTCGGTGTTTCCAAAGGTACGTTAGTTTATTTGTATTGGTTCTCTTCAGCTTTATCATTTTAGTGTAGATATACAAGGTGTTGTATTGTTCAGCGACGAGTGACGAGGGGTGGTTGTTCAAACGATACTAATGCCTAAAATTATAAGAAATATGTTTTAGTTTAAAAAGAAAATACCCACAAAATCAATTTATTATTACGATACTAGGTCGCCTCTTGGTAACTGACTAGCTACGGCGTTTGTATCTCGTAGATACAAAGAAGTAAAGAGGTTTTCTTTCATAAAACTTGCATATAATTTAAAGAAAACCTTTTTTTTAGAATAAGTTTAACTCATATTCTTTTCTCGAGTTGAATGTCATTGACCAAAACAACATTCTGTAGAATTAATGTTTTTTCTAATTTCATAAGTGACATTGGAAAAAGTAAATGGTAAAAGCATAAAGCAAAAAGCGATCTAACAAAACATGCAGAATGATCAATAGCATCGTAAGCTCGGCCTTATCTTTGAACCTTACGGACAAAACCTAATGTTCCTATTAAAAAGTTAGACAACCTCGATTTATGCACGATTTATTAAGCATCAACAATGTATAGTTATTGTTAAGAGGTTTGAAATATTATGTTCATGCTCCTTTGTTTTGGCTATCGGAGTTTGTTTGTCAAACCTTTTATCGTTTTTCACGATGTATATTTATATCATTTTTTCTCATTTTCCTGGAAAAAATACATTATCATCACTTATTTTTGCATCAAACACAAATCCTTTTATTCTGCACCCCGCTAACATTAGCTAAGAATGCGTATCCTGAAAAGATACCCATATATCAATCGGCTTAATAACCCCGAAAACATTATGGGTCCATTCTCGAGTCTTGTACTTTATAGAAAACGCATTGACTCCATTTTATCATCTTTTCAAAATGGATACACTCACACACGCTATTCATACTTGTAGATACTCATGTCTCAAGTACAGAAAATTATGATATTTTTATGACATAATATTTATTTGATAAGAAATATCGTTTTTTGTTGATAACTCGTTGACTAGGTGTATTTATTGAGACATACTTGGTTAATATCTTTTTGTTGACCAATGATGTGTCTTTGTCCTATAATTATTCATTCTGTTCAAATCCTTGCTGTACTTTCAGTCGATATTTAGAATCATAAGCTAAATCCGTTGTTAGTTCGTCCCTTTTCATGTAACTGAGGGTACACATGGGTAGTACATTACCAACTGAAAGCTCATTTTTCAATCAAATATTTTATACCAGAGGTAGTAGTTCAAAGTGATATTGTTGTCAGGGTATTTTTAAATGAGTACATTAATAGTTCTTATTCGGTAAGTTATATAGTTTCGTAACTACTAACTAGATTTTAATTTTTAAACTTTAAAGAGCGGCAACTCCCATCAAATCCTAACGGTTAACCTACGTTATATTTTCGTTAACCATTTAAGGTGCTCTGTCCATGTGGACATATTCTAAACATTTAGGATTAAAGTTTATCATTCAAGAAGTGATGAGGTAAAAGTTTCTTAGATAAGGCAACGGATAATTATAGCAGGAAGAAAATTCCACGAAAAATGTATTATGAAGGTTAAAAATAAACTTAAAAAAAAAGTCAAGCATCAGTTGATGCTTGATGGTCAAAGTGATGGCACCGACTCCAAAAAGAAATTGTTTGCCTACAACGGATTCCTTTCCTGTCAACGGTGAAGAGTTTATTAAAGACTTTTTAGTGCATTTTGGTTTTGAAGTCGGTTTTTACTTTTTTTAAAAGTTTATTTTATTTCTTCATTTTTAGTGATTACATAAGAGAGGGGGGGGAGTTGCACCTTATGATTCTATTTTTTAAGAAGCTACAAATCACCTATCATAAGTTCCATCATTATAATTACTAAACTCCTAAGCTTTAAGGAGTTCCACCATCAGCTCAGCCCCACAAGATGTTAACTATCAGACGTAACAACACGTCAACATTAAGGTTCTAGTAAAGAAACACTTAACGTGCCTTAAAAATTTGAGGGTTTCCCAAGAGATTACACCAAGATCCCATCATCAGATCCCAAAATGGAAAAAATGGGACCAACTACGAAACGAAGGTACACCCCCTAAGTTGGTGAATTTTGTTTTCGATTCGGTCGACAAACGACTGAGATATGAGGTAACATACATACAAAAAAAAAATTGGTTGCCTGTA